>JAQQTO010000043.1:31110000-32310000 GCA_029884595.1 Ormosia semicastrata | reverse complement strand
GAATCTTCTCTCTTGTGTTTTTATTTTAGGGATTCATTTAGTTTTAATCTCTTAGTGTAAAAACCAAAATAAAAAGGATCATTATACAATTTTATTTTTAAAGATAGTTTATTTCTAATTAATTTTATAAAATACCTATTAAAAATAACTTAATTCATATGGCATTATTTAATTTGGCCATAGCAACATAGGTTTTGGAAGCCATGATTTTATATGAGTATCATAGCAACCTCTTCCCAAACATATATACTAGTTTTAGTCTTACACATAATCTATTAATAAAAACTCATTAGTTTTCAATTTTATTAATTGACCCAACTCTTATACCCCGGTTATAAACTGAAATGGTCGTAATAGTTATTGGGAGATAGCAATTCACTGTAAAAACTAAAAACTAAAAAGGAAAGGCAATGAAGTTTGGTGAGATTGTCTGGTCAAGAAAGATAAGGAAAACAAAATTTGTGGGAACTGACTTGAATAGATTATTAATTAGGTCAGGAGTTTGGAGGAAGCAGTTTTGCGGTTGGTGGCCCTGGATGTAGTAAAAAATGGAGAAAAAAAAGTATTAAAAAGTAAAACAATGTGACTGGCAATTGCCCCATTATATTATGATCTTTGTCTTTCATCTCAAATACAGGAATGTCTCCACAATCATGCACATTTGCAGTGAAACAATCTCATTATTCTTTATAACACAAAATTTTCCAAATCGGGATGTAAATGGAATTTTGTTACTCATTTATTTGATGCATCTGTATATATTTGATGCATCCATATAATATATATATATAGAGAAAGTTGAAATGTTCTAAAGACATATTATCATGTGTCACGTTAAAATGGCAATATGATTAAGATATAATTAAATAAAAATAAGTTGAGTTTTAGATAACAATAAATTTAATAAATTTAAATTTGAATTGACATTTTCAATAGTTTTATCTTTTATATATTTGAATTCTACTTAACATGTTAGATAGATTTTTCTCTTTATTAATTATTTATTATTATTTTATCTATTAAATAATCTTTTATATTATCTTATGCAATTGTAAATGACCATCATGGAAAATGTGAAAAAATTGGTGTGCAACATTTTAATATTATATAATAAATAAATCAATTAAAAAGCAGTTTAGGGTGTCAATTTTATGATCATAAAAAATAACTCTCATTTTAACTATTAATTTGATAAATTATATCAATATCAATAATATATAACTGTGTAGATGTATTCATCGATTAGTTTGATTTGGTTTTTAAATTTGTTTTTATGCCAACCCGATCTAAAATGAGTTGCTTTGATTTGAGTCATCAGATTTTTTATTTTAAAAATATATATTAACATGACAAAGATAAAATAACATAATAAAATAAATAAATAAATGGTTAACTGAGTAAATAAAATGAATATGAGAACAAAATATTTTTTATTAAAATAGAAATTACAGAAAATAATAAATATACTGACATAAAAAAAATAAATATAAAACAAAGATTACAAATTATATTTTTTAAGTTTAAAAAGTAGAAATTTAACTTTAGAAAATAATTTGTAAATTATTTATATTTAGAAACTTTTATGTTAAAAAGATAAAATAAATATAAGGTAAGATTTTCTTAGGGGGTAGTTAAGGTAACAATGCTCAACAAATTTACATTCTTCAAAAATGAATGTGTAAATTGATAACAAATATGCACTAGGACATGATAGTTCATTAATTAGATGTGTAAATTGATATATCATTTGATTTTTTAAAAATATTTAAGTGATAAATGAAATGAAAATTTAATTTGTAATTTAACTAAAATATATAATAAAAGTAATATCAGTTTTTTTTAAAAAGACTTCATCATTAATTTGAGTCATCTGATTTAAAATTACAAATTTAAAAACTGAACTAATAAAAAATAATTTTTATCAAATTTAATCCAATATAACTCAATTACCCAAACGATTAATTTGGTTTGAATTTTCTAATTATTCGAACACCTGCGGAAGTGTGAAACTAATTCCATTAATGATACCATTTCTGCCGGTTGAGTCGCAGCCTGTAGTGATTTTGATATCGATTTGATAATTTAAAATCAATCTTAAAATTTTTAATTATGAAATCCATATATTAATATTAGTTGTTTTATATTTATTTTTTGTCGTATAATTTTAATAAACCCCTATCCCGAGTAGGAAAGAAAAAAGGAACAGAAGAAGTATAGAACGGTGTCGTAGTAATGATTGGTTGATGATAGATACAGAATAGGTAACTAACTATTGAGTATTGAGGTAGGCAGCAGAGGGAGAAGCAGCCAGAAATAATGGGATATGTTTGTTGATATTGAGAGTTGAAAACGATCCTTGGTAGCCGGAAGCCATTCATAGAATTACTGGTTCCGCTGAAGCCCCGCTTCACATTCACAGCACAGATTCTTCTATAATCTATTTTCCTCTCTACTCAACTTCTCATTTTGCTTCAATTGCTATTTCTATTTCCTGGATGAGCTAAGCCTAACCCCCCAACAGGTATCACTCTTACTCTCCAGCCCCATTTTATTTCCTTCCTCTTGTTTTAAATTTCTAATTTTTCCATCCAAAATATTTCTCTTTTTTTTTTTTACTTTTTTTAAAAACAAAAACAAAACCTGCTAATTTTATGAGCATGATTTGTTTGTCATTTGTAAAAAAAAATTCTTCTGCTGAATTTGTGACTAACGGTTTTATTGATAAATTATGTCTCTGTTTCACGTGAGCCCAAAATTTAGGAGGAGAGTGTGAGTGTTGATTCCGTGATTTTAATTCAACATCCAATTTGTGGGAATTACAAGATACGGAATGAAATGTAATCGTGATTGCTTTCTGCCTAAGGCAGACACCTCCCATAACAACCCACACATACTCACTCTGGTCAGCTATCTTTCACCTACTTCTATTCTATGTTTACTGTTACTTGCTTCTTTAAAACGCAAAATGGTTTTCTTTCTATGCAATTTCATACAACACTCCTGTTTTGGCCTTTTTTTTAATAACTTCCTCTTTGCCTCTTTTTATTTATTTATTTATTATTTATTGGTTATTTTCAAGGGAACTATATCATGGTTCAACCATGCTAACGGTGTATGCTCCCAGAGCTATTTTAAAGTGGCATTTATATCAAGATTCAGCTTCTGCGCATCAAACATATCCATACAAGATCAATAATGTTAATTTCGTAAATTGTAATTCTGCTTTTCCTAAGCCTTTTGGGAGTCATTGTCGTAATATATTTCATCGTTCCTCATTCTCCGGGAAATGTAATAAGCAACAGAAGAGCCTTCATCTATTCCATCATGTTGCTACACATAAATGGCTGGTAAGCATGCTCTGCTTTGGGGGTTCAACACTTGTGTCAAGTTGATTATTATATTCTTGGTGAGTGATATGTTTTGACATCATATGAATCGTAGTGCGGGTTACACGATTCCATTACATCAGATGATGAGTTTCGATCATCACGCAATATAGCAATCAGCTTGTTTAGGCGGTACAGGAATTTCATTGATCGTGGCGGAGGTGACAATCTAAAAGTATGCTCATTGGCTTACTTGACCTGCCTTTTCCTTTACTTGACATGCTTCCTATAACCAATTTGTTTGTCTTCACTCTCAGGAGTTCATCACTGCTGGGGTAAATGCATATGCACTAGGATGCACTGATGAAGGATTGAGGAAAGAACTTACTGATATGAAGGACTCTGGTTTTGAAATTGAAGCAATACAAAGTTATGGTGGAAGCACAAGCTTGAAATCTAAGATCATCTCAGAGGAGGTCAGTTCTACTTCAATTTTAACCAGTTTGGTGCACCTAATTCTTAGTCATGAATCATGATTATCACAAGCATTTGCCTTTATAGGATTAGCCTTATGAAATTTGTAAGAGCTTATTCAGTGTTGATGTAAAGGAGGGAGATTCTATTGATTTTCTCCCTCCTGTCCACCAGATTCATAAAGATAGGCTTGCCTCTGTATCTAAAAAGGCTCATCTCAGTGTTTCAAAGCCAAGCCTCTTTGATTTATTTCTGGAACATTTCAATCCTGAGCATTTTAGAAGCAAACAGACCGCCTGAACCCACAATATTAAGTTTATTTTGTTGGTCATGAATTCTGCTAGATCTCAGTTGTCTTATTCTTCATGTTATGTGTCATGCAGGTTGATGAATGCATTCTTTGGTTAAGCATTATATTCATCACCATCCTGTGTACACCTCAACCAACTATTGTTAGGTGGTCATCCACACCCCCAGTGTCAGATGAAGTGAGACTTCAGTGGAAAGGCTTTTGTGCTCTTATAGCAAATGCATATTTTATGAAGGGAATGGCCTGGTGAGATGCCTTGCTTGCATATTTTGTTTTTTTTTAATCTTTCTTTTCTTTCCCTTTTTACCTGCTTCTAGTTGTAGGATTTTTTATAGGCATAGCTATCAATTCTGCATGTTAGGATTCTCAAAAAGAATATTATCCACCAGAATCGTTGTTGTTGCTACTTGCTACCATTTGAAATGTCTTCAACTCATTTAGTGGGTGAACTTTGTTCTCTTACCTGGCTGTAGTGAATTAATTATGGTTCACAAGCAACAAAAGCCTATTGGATGTTCACATTATTGCTTACTATGTATTTATTGAAGGCTTCCCGTAAAGACTCTTCAACTAGAGCAAACGGCTGTGATGGGTCAAGCTGAGAAGCCGTCAGTTGTTGCTAGTCGAATGCGATTAGTCTTTAGCACTCTTGAGGTTAGCAATTTACATTTTGTGATCAATGTCTGGATAAATTAATGCATAGGGATCATAATATGTTTGAGTGTTCGACGTGTTTGTTGATCAATCTGTAATATGGTCAACTTAAGGAAGGAACATAGATCTCACATCGGTTCGTTCACTGGATTGTTAACTTGTTAAAAAATAGTAATTAGAGAAGAACAGAAGATCACATGTATGTTTTAGAGACACGATTATTGTCTTACTAGTCATGCTCATCACTATAAACTATTTATTAAAATATATATATAAAATTCACTTACGGTGAATTGGCTGTTGCAGGTAGTGAGTCCACAGTGGCCAAGAGTATAGAGCTTGAGATCATGGTTAAATCCGTTCCCCACCAATTCCACATTGAGTTGTATTCCATATTTGCTAACGAGTGTAGCAATATCGTGCCAGATAGGAGATTAAAAAGGAAAGCAAAGAAAAAAACTGGATAGTCATGTGTCTTCGTATGTTGAATGTGTCGATATGCATTTCGATTGTACATTTTATTAAGCGTTAATATTATATGTATAATGCCTTTTTGTGTTAACCTCATGTATGACACGAAATTGGGGGAAAATTAATTATCAATTCGTCCAAACAACAAAGGATATCTATTATCCTATTGTTTTTTTTTTCTTCTTCCTTTTATATTTTGTTAGCAATGCTAAATTATATATATATATATATATATATATATATATATATTACGCATGTCCACTCATTGATTGTTTTTGTCTTTAAAATTTTATTAATATAGCACTTTCCATTCTTCTTATACATTACACTTAGCAATCATTTTTCCTCCTGCAACGGATGATGCCTACGCATGGTAAGATGACATGATCAAATTTAAGTCTTTTAAAAGCGCTCGCTCCACTTGGGTACAAGAATATATATACGATTCATTTAACATCTATCTCAAGCAAGATCGGCGAAATACGCATACAGGGGTAGGGGTGCAAGGGTTATGTTACAGTTATTATTTCAGCTTTAGGGAGAGGCGGAGAAAGTCTAGACTTGTAAAAAGAACAAATATTTGAAAAATGTGGCCAAAATTAAACTCCAATAGCCATGATCTTAATTTAGAAATCATCACAAATCCAAGGAAACAACAAATTCAGTGGCATCTTTGAGTATTCTCCTTGCACGCCAATAGACACCAGTAGCTTTTTCTGATGTTCCCATCTGCAAAAATCAGCCAAAGAAAAATGTCATGGATGCATTATTTGATTTGAATGAGAAACTATCCCTTACATAAAGGTACAAAACATATCCACCAAAGAAATGAAAAAAAGAAATAGGAGACCAATTAATGACATATGTCTTGCCAGTTTCAGCAGTAGTCATGCCACTAGTAAGCAGGAAAAACTTTACCTTGGTCTCCATTTGATAGAAATCTTGCCACAAGCTGACATTTTGGTCATAAGTTGCAAGTGCAGATTCATATAATTTCCTGGCATTTATGAGACCATCTTTATCTCCTATTGATGCAACGTTTGTTTCCAGGTCAATGCAGTTTCTATATAAAGCAAGGCCGGGATGTGGTAAAGCTAGAAATCTGCAATGAGAATCAGTAGAGGAATTATACATACAAGAAATAAAATCTCCCGAAAATCTTCACATGGAGCATGTTTTGGAAAACAAAACCCTGAGCTAATTCCATAGCACATACCGTTTATAGATATTTCTAGCCTGCTGAATTCCATCCTTTTGAAGAATAAAACTTACAATGGCAGAGGAAAGGGAAAATCCATTTTCACAGCCACCATCTCTGGTCAAAGAAATAACAGAAATCTCCACCAATTTATCAAAATACTGTCTTTGATTTGCATAGAATTTAAGGGCCTGTATTAAGTGACAGTTTGAAAGATGAAATGATTCAAGAACTATGTGATTTAAATAGTATACAGAACAGTTCCAAGTGAAGGAAAAATCAATTCAAGCTGAATTGAATAAATACACAATGCACGAACAATTATTAACACAGAATATTGATTGTTGAGGCTAAATACAAAAATTTTCAGCATTAAGGAGATGTATCCGCTTTAAAATATCATCAAGTGAAAGCACCAAGAAATTTAAAGCTTACCGAAAACTGAGGCATGAAGAAACAAACCCCAACATAGATTTCAAATGGCAAATACTCCATTATGAGACAAGAGAATAAATTAAAATCCAACTTACAAAAAAATGATTTAGATTTCATAGTGTCATGAATTACTTTTAACAATAACCAACAAACATTTAGTCTTCTACAGGAAACACAAATGGATACCATATTGGAAAAAGTAAAGCTAGGTAATTCTAACCAGGAAACTGTTCAAAAATCAAATGATCAAGGAACAAATAAATATTTTATAAATTAAACCCTGGAGGCAACAGATGCTCAAGTCAAATCTAATTTGCTTGAAGCAGATTTTATACGAGACATAACTCACTGAAGATAACAAAAATAAGAAATTGGTAGTGACAACATACCTTTACCCACAAGTTCTCTGATTTTGAAACAGGCACTTTCGTCAAAATTTGTCTAAGGAGTTCAAAAAGGGATAGCAGATCAGCATCAATTGGTGAAGGAGAACTCCTTGTGATGCATCTAATTTCTATAGTGATCCTTAATCCCCATAATTGTACCGACTCTGCAAGTTTTCCACTGCAAAGCTTTGCTGCCAGTTTCCTGGCCTCGTCCAACTGTCTCAATTGCAAATGTAAGGACACGTACTTGCAAGCAAGATCTTCAGTAATGCACCCCATACTTTCAGCCCTTTCATATATTTTCAGGAGATGAGATATGTAGTTTACAGCATGACCTGACGACCCAGATATATTGGTTTCTCCTTCTTTAGGAGATACAATACCCATTAGAAAATTTGCATACAAACAAAACATAGTGCCTGAAGGTACACTTTTCAAAGCCTCCTCATAAACCTAAAAAACAGAAACGGGTTCAGGGTTTCATTAGACCAATATAGGCACACAAAACAAATAATCAAAGAAGAATTCTGCAGTAACCTCTATCCAAGCAGTATTTATCCTTAGATGCAGGAGTATAGAAAAAACGGGGCTACCAAAGTACCCTCCATAATCATAATATCTTTTTTCTAGTTTCAAGTTAAAGCACTGATAAATCTCAGTCACCAGAAAAGCATTTACTCAGATACCATACACTCAATGGGTTCAGTAGTTCACATTTCACACAGATTCATACCTGAACTGCTTTTTGCACCTGGGGAACTATGACTTCTTCGCTTATCTCCCCCCGCACATTTTCAAGATCACATTCATGCCTTGCAAGCCAGTCCCAGAATTCTGGTTCTGTCAAAAAATCCCTCTTCATGTCATTCAGTATCTCCTCACGCATATCTTCAGAATGTGCTAAGTTTGTACCCTCCAATATTTCAAAAAATCGCTTCCTAAGACTAAGACTTGAAGGGACAGCTTCAACTGCTCCACTGTAGACAGTTTGAAAAATGTTCATACCATGCTCCGTAAATAATTCTTGTTTCTTCTTTGATTCATCACTTTCAATGTTTGGTCCATCATTATTCTCTTTTTCATCAAGGGACATAAATAACTCTTTGTTTTCATCTCTCCATTGTTCTTCATCAGCAGCTCTAGTATCACGGGTCAGAGTTCCCTCATCCTCACCTAAAGCAACCTTCCGGGCCTTTAACTTGTTAAGGTATGTAAGTTCCATTCGAAGATACTCTACCCAAAGGTCTTCTGAAGCTGGGCAAACTCTGAGACCTTCCTGCATTAAAGCACGAGCTGCAGCAACATTCAAGTTATGATCAAATTCCCAAGCTGCAGCATAAATCCACACACCGGGGACCTTTGGGTGAAACCTAATAACTTTTGCCAGTGCCTGCAAAAAGATTCAAAAGGAAAATGTTCATACTTAATATGCATTAAAAAAAATCAAATCTTAAAAACAAATTACAGTGAAATGGACAAAGTTCGTTGTCATGGTGCAAAATGAATCATCTAGAAGCAGTGACAGCAAAGGTGGTGACGTGGAAAATTCAGTTACAACTGATGGACACATGGCAAGAGGAACGGAATGCAAGGAAAATGGCGTGAGAAGGGGTACCCGTATTAGAAGGCCTAACAACTTGTTCAAGGAATTTGTGCAGTGAATGGGAGTATAAGTATAAGCGAGGATTGAGTTGAGAGGTGTGAAATATGTGAATTAAACTTTTCTCTCTGAATTCCCTTTCCTCTGCTCTCTTGTATTCTATATCCCTTCCTATTCCTGTAAGACTTGCAGTTTTGTCTCGTAACAAATAAAATAATATCCCTTGAGTACTGTTCCATTGTTCTTCCTGTCATTGTGCGTGAGAATTTTATAAAGAGGTTGCATTACATTGGTGCTTTCATTGCTTCCTCATGGCTGAGAATACTCGTCTAAAAGATCTCACAGCAGAAGTTAAACGTATTTCAGAGGCTTTGGAGCAGCAAACGACACATTTCACCCAACAGGTGAACCAAAATGCAGTGCGTTTTAACAGACTGGAGAACCGCGTGGAGCAAGCTATTGCATCTCTCACACAATCGGTGGATGCCTTGACCCACAGTATGCAATCGATTCACACCAACCAAGCAGCCAGTGGAATGAACTCAGGTCCAGCCGCAACCTCTGGTCTACCCAGCCATTGATTCCCTTTCCAAGTAAGAAATGTCAAATTGGATTTTCCTAAATTTGATGGTACCGATCCTCTACAGTGGATATTTAAGGCCAATCAATTTTTTGACTATTATGAGACACCTGACAATGACCGAATTACAATAGCAGCGGTGCATATGGAGGGCGATGTCATCCCTTGGTTTCAGATGCTAAACAAGAACAATCAATTCCCTACTTGGTCTGCTTTAGCTACTGCCATTGAATCCCAGTTTGGCCCATCTTTGTTTGATTGTCCTAGATCAACTCTTTTCAAATTGAGTCAAAAGGATTCTGTTTCTCAATATTACTCAGAATTTACTGCGTTGGCTAATAGAGTACATGGTGTTAGCAATGAAGCTCTGCTAGATTGCTTTATTAGTGGCCTTAAGGATGAGATTCGACGTGATGTTGTGGCATTATGTCCCGATTCCTTGATAAAAGTCGTGGCTCTTGCTAAACTGTATGAAGAAAAGTACCAAACACTGTCCAAATCCAAGCCACAGTACATTTCTTCAACCAGCTACTCTCATAAATCACCAAATTCCTACCTGCAAGCCAAACAGCAAACTATCTTACCTCCATTACTCCCTACACCCGCAACCAAGCCAAACACAAGCCCCCGAGCCCCCCTCATCAAACAGATGACTGCAGCTGAAATGCAGATTCGCAGAGAAAAAGGCCTCTGTTATAACTGCGATGAAAAGTTTTCCTTCAACCATAAGTGCCCCAATAAGCACCTCTATATACTGCAGTACGATGAGGAGGAATCTGAGCCACCTAACACTCAAATCAATCCTGATCCACCTGATTCAAATTTCTCCACAGAAAATGCTGATACACCCTACCATCACCTATCTTATAATGCCTTGAAGGGAGCTAACGGCCTTGGGACTATGAAATTCAAGGGGCAGATAAATGGCATCCAGATCCATATATTACTTGACAGTGGCAGCTCCGACAATTTTATCCAGCCACGGGTTGCTAAATGTTTAAAACTTCCAATTGAGCCTGCCCCTAATTTTCAGGTCTTAGTTGGCAATGGCAATTTTCCAACAGCTGAGGGCCAAATCAAAGATCTGCAGATTACCATCCAAGGCCACATCCTCCATTTACCTGTGTACCTACTACCAGTAGCGGGGGCTGATCTCATCCTTGGTGCAGCTTGGTTGGCCACCTTAGGACCCCATGTCTCTGACTATAGTGCTCTTTCCATTAAATTCTACCTTGGGGGTAAGTTTATCACTCTATTTGGAGATTACCATTCGTCTCCAACTCCAGCACATCTTCATCATCTGAAGCGGATGCAACATACCCAAGCAATATCAGAACTATATACTTTGCAATTGCAGCATGTGGATACGGTTGCAGACCAATTTCTACAACTACCCAATGACATTGAACCTGAATTGGCCATACTCCTATATACCTACAAACAGGTTTTTGATAAGCCTACTGGACTCCCTCCTTCCCGGTTACAGGACCACTCAATTCCATTGATGGAGGGCACTAATCCTATTAAAGTGAAGCCCTATAGGTACCCCCACAGCCATAAAACAGAAATTGAAGCTCTGATTCAAGAAATGCTAGCTGAAGGTATCATTCAACCAAGTTCTAGTCCATTCTCCAGCCCGGTACTACTGGTTAAAAAAAAGGATGGCACCTGGCGTTTTTGTACTGATTATAGGGCCCTTAATGCAGTTACAATTAAAGACAGCTTCCCAATTCCCACCGTGGATGAGTTACTAGATGAACTCCATGGTGCCAAGTTTTTCTCCAAGTTAGACCTTCGCTCGGGCTATCATCAAATCCTAGTTAAACCAGAGGATAGACACAAGACTGCTTTGAGGACACACCAAGGCCACTATGAGTGGTTGGTAATGCCTTTTGGATTAAGCAATGCTCCGGCCACCTTTCAATCTCTAATGAATTGCATTTTTCAGAAGTGGCTCAGAAAATTTGTGTTGGTTTTTTTCGATGACATATTGGTCTATAGCCCTTCTTGGCATTCCCATCTGGATCATCTATCTACGGTTCTCTCTACTCTGCAACAGAATCAATTATATGCCAAATTATCAAAGTGTTCCTTTGGTATGGTGGAAGTAGAATACCTCGGTCATTTGGTTTCTGAAGCTGGGGTAGCCATGGACAATAATAAGATTAAGGCAGTCCTTAACTGGCCCATTCCTACTTCACTGAAGCAACTCAGAGGCTTCCTGGGCCTCACGGGTTACTACCGTCGATTTATCAAGCATTACGCTTCTATTGCCTACCCATTGACGAATCTCCTAAAAAAAGACAGTTTTCAGTGGAGTGAGGCTGCTATACATGCATTTCATGCTCTCCAAAATGCAATCACTCAAGCACCGGTATTAGCACTACCTAATTTTTCATTACCTTTCATTTTGGAGACTGATGCGTCAGGTGTTGGTATTGGTGCTGTTCTCAGTCAAGCTAATCATCCCATAGCATTTTACTCCAAGAAATTATCATTGAGAATGCAATCAAAGTCGGCTTACACCAGGGAATTATATGCTATTACAGAGGCTGTTTGTAAGTTTCGCCATTACTTGTTAGGCCACAAATTCATCATCCGAACAGACCAAAAAAGTCTGAAAAGCCTTACTGATCAGACAATTCAGACCCCTGAGCAACAAGAGTGGCTTCCAAAGCTCTTAGGATTTGATTTTGTGATTGAATACAAACCTGGAAAAGACAACCTTGCTGCATATGCTCTCTCTCGCTCCTTTCATTTAGCCTGGTCAGAACCTGTAACAGGCCTTATTGACTCTTTAAGGGTGGAAATTCAGAAGGATCAACAGTGGAAAAATATAATGGACCTATGCATTTCCAATTCTTGCACTGATCCTACCTACTTTGTCAAGGATGGGCTACTATATAAGGCAGGCAGGTTGGTTGTTCCCCCTACATCCTCATTAATTCCACAGATAATGCACGAATTTCATTCTTCTCCAATTGGAGGACATGCAGGAGCAAAAAGAACTCTTGCACGCATAGCTTCTCAATTTTTCTGGCCACACATGGGTAACTACATTAAGAAGTTTGTCCAGCAATGTCAAATTTGCCAGCAAGCTAAAAATATAAATTCTTTACCTACGGGTCTATTACAACCATTACCCATACCCAATCAAGTTTGGGAAGACATTGCAATGGACTTCATTACTGGCCTTCCACCATCACATGGTTTCACAGTGATCCTAGTTGTTGTGGATAGATTGTCCAAGTATGCTCACTTTGGGCCTCTTAAAACAGATTACTCAAGTGCTACAGTTGCTGAGTATTTCATGCAGCATATAGTCAGACTTCATGGTTTGCCAAAGTCTATCGTGTCAGATAGAGACAAGGTTTTCACGAGTCAATTCTGGAAACATCTCTTTAAGCTACAAGGTACTACGTTGGCTATGAGTTCTGCATACCATCCACAAACGGATGGTCAATCTGAGGCCCTCAATAAATGCTTGGAAATGTACCTACGCTGCCTAGCCTACGACAAGCCCAAGTCTTGGAGCAAACTCTTATCATGGGCTGAATATTGGTACAACACAGCATACCATACTAGCACTGGCATGACACCATTTCAAGTTGTGTATGGCAGGGAACCCCCTAAAATCCTTCGTTGTACCCTTGCAGATTCCAGTTTTAATTCAGCACAAGACATTCTCCAACAAAGGGATGCCTTATTAACTAAGCTTAAGAGCAATTTGCTTATAGCTCAACAACGCATGAAGAAGTTTGCAGACAAAAAAAGATCTGAATTACAATTTGACATTGGTGATTTGGTTTTTGTCAAACTACAGCCTTATCGGCAGCATTCTGTAGCTTTGAGGCGAAATCAAAAATTGGGAATGCGCTACTTTGGGCCATTTCCAATCATCGAAAGAGTAGGTCAAGTTGCCTACAAGCTACTCTTGCCACCAACTGCAAGAATCCACCCAGTCTTCCACATTGCAGTCCTCAAGAAATGTATGGGAGATCCTCAAACACAGTACATACCACTCCCTCTACTCTCGGATGAACAAGGGCCCATTTTACAACCTTTACAGGTTTTACAGACTCGACAAGTGCTCAAGCAAGGTCGCTGGGTTCCTCAAGTTCTAATCCATTGGGAAGGTTTGGACATCACCAAAGCCTCTTGGGAAGATGTTCCAACACTCCAGCAGCTCTATCCTCAGTTTGACCTTGAGGACAAGGTCCTTTTCAAAGAGAGAGGTGATGTCATGGTGCAAAATGAATCATCTAGAAGCAGTGACAGCAAAGGTGGTGACGTGGGAAATTCAGTTACAACTGATGGACACATGGCAAGAGGAACGGAATGCAAGGAAAATGGCGTGAGAAGGGGTACCCGTATTAGAAGGCCTAACAACTTGTTCAAGGAATTTGTGCAGTGAATGGGAGTATAAGTATAAGCGAGGATTGAGTTGAGAGGTGTGAAATATGTGAATTATACTTTTCTCTCTGAATTCCCTTTCCTCTCCTCTCTTGTATTCTATATCCCTTCCTATTCCTGTAAGACTAGCAGTTTTGTCTCTTAACAAATAAAATAATATCCCTTGAGTACTGTTCCATTGTTCTTCCTGTCATAGTGCGTGAGAATTTTATAAAGAGGTTGCATTACATTTATTTATATGTAACGAGTCATGCCACAGACATGTGAAGGATCCCCAAGTGTTAGATATGGAACAAGGGCGAAATCACCAGTTCATAAACTATTGAAATAACTGGGCCTAACTCCACCCCAAAAGCTAGCTCAAGGGGGAGGGTTGCCCAAAATCAAGTTCTGCTGAAAGGAAAATGGAAAACACCTCAAGAAACCAACATCATGTTTAATCTAAACCTCTTGTACTAACCACTGGAAGGAGAAGCAGCATAAAATAGACCAAAAAAAAAAACTGCTAAGGAATTCACCTTCCTAATTTTTCTATAGCTAATTAAAAAGAACACCAAATTAAACAGTTATGTTAGGTATACCTGTTCTCTTCAAAATCACATTCCCCAGTTAGCTATGCTATGCGTTTGTAGGTTGCATTATTTCACAAAAATACAATGAAATTAAATAGAGAGTAACATAGGTTACCTTCTTCATCCTGCCATTTTTTCTATGTCTACAAAACTCAAGGTAGCGAAACCAGAGTTCAATATCGCCCTTGTAACGCTTCAAAGCAAGCTCAAAAATCTCGATAATCCTTCGCAAGCCGGCGAAATCGGACTTGGACTTGTGGAGGTTCTTGTTGCCCTGCTTCTTCAGCTCGCGCGCCACCGACTTCTTGCGGAGCCTGCGGAGGGCGTCGAGCTGAGTCTCGTACTCGATGTAGGCCAAGAAGTCCTGCTTCAGCGGACAAGGGCGCTTCAGCCTGTACTCGAATTTGCGCCGCTGCTTCACGATCTCCGCAATCTCGCGGCGGGTGAAGAGGCCGCGCTGCTCGAGGTCGTCGAGCTCGTCGAGCATGCGCTCCAACCTGTACTGCACAACGTCCGCCATGTCTCTTGGTTAGCACCACCGTTGTATGACTATGAAGTTGAGTTTGAACAAGGGTTTTGGTTAAATTGGGCTTCTTTGTGCCTCTAAATCTAATTGATTGATTGATATTGGACTTCTATTAATTAGAGGGCTGATTATAAGCCCACAGTAAGTGTGCCATGCTAACCTACTACTTATCAATTTAGGTTTTATTGGGCTTTCGCTAAACGACGCAGATATCAGCCGGAGTTAAGCCAAGTCAAAGCCAAATTTGCTTACCTTATTCATTGATATTCACTTTGTATTAATTCAACTTTTTAAATTTAATAAATTATATTTAAATGTGTAACTTAATAATTTTTTATATATATTTAGTTATAAAATAATTTAGTTAAATTAAAAATAAATTTAAATATTAACATATATTAAATTTAAAATATTATTATTATATACTAAATTGACTTACAAGTTAATAAGACAAACTTGTGTTGGCTCAAAAAATTCATACTTTTACCTTGCTCATTATTTGAGGGAAAAATATGAAAAGATGAAAATTATATCAATATATTATTTTTAAATGTAGTCAATAATTATTCATCTCCCTTTTTCCTTCCTATTTTTGCTTCCCAATAGATCAATGACTTTTTTTTTTTCAATGTGCTCTATTGAGTAAGTTTATAGTAATTAAGTCCAAGAAATTGGTCTAATGATAGAAAAATCATAAAAAAAAATTATTTCTACTTCTCTCATTTTCTTTTCGTTTAACTCATTATTTATCATCTAAACATAAAACTCTTCATCTTTTTAATTCCTAATTACTTATTGTAACTTACACAATTAGAATTCTTAATTACTTATTGTAACTCACACAATTAGAAAACCAGTAGAGAGAACACCCTCCCCGGCCCCACCCTACACAAGCAAAAGACATAACCATGGATCATATATAACGAACTGATGATGCATTTTCGGCAGATAAAAGCATATTATTTGAAATTTTGAAATAACAAATAGCGGTTTATTGTTCCATTAGAATGTGGTTCATGTATTCGAAAGACAAGATTGACAAACATCAAGCCATCAAGAATCTTTATGTCTTTCATCACTACAAAGTACAAATTAACAATAATAATTGGCTATCTTCAATATGCTGATATGTTTCAATTCAAGTTGCTTGCAAATTTTGAGATATCTTAAGGGTCATCCGCATAGCCATGATTGGTAGCACCTCCTCCGCTGCTTCCAAAACCAAAACCAAACCCAATGCCCATGCCGAATCCAATTCCTCCCATGCCATTATTTCCACCACGACCACCGCCCGCACCTTGGCCTATGCCCGTGCCTTTACTGTTATCACCTATGCCATTGCCTCCACCTACTCCAAAACCACCACCTTCACCGTGACCGTATCCCTCACCATCATTTCCTCCTCCCCCACCACCTCCCCTCCCCCCTCCACCTCCACCTCCAATGCCACCTACACCGATCCAAAACCACCGCCATGACCTTGCCCTTCATTGCCAACTCCTCCACCCCAACCACCACCTCCTCCTCCTCCTCCCATGCCACCCATACCGCACCTACACCTCGCACCATAACCACTTCCATGACCTTGCCCTCCATTCCCACCTCCTCCTCCACCACCGCCACCGCCTCCTCCCATGCCAACCATACCTACACCAAAACCACTTCCATGTCCTTGCCCTCCGTTGCCATCACCTCCACCTCCACCTCCACCCTCACCTCCACCACCACCGCCACCGCTCCTCCCATGCCACCCATGCCTACACCCCGCACCATAGCCACTTCCATGACCTTGCCCTCCACCGCCACCTCCTCCACCTTCTCCTCCACCACCACCTCCTCCTCCCATGCCACCCATGCCCGCACCTCGCACCATAACCACTTCCATGACCTTGCCCTCCACCCTCACCTCCCCCACCACCGCCACCGTTCCTCCTCCCACGCCACCCATGCCTATGCCTTCACCTGCACCATAGCCACTTCCATGACCTTGCCCTCCACTCTCACCTCCACCGCCTCCTCCCCCTCCACCTGTACCAATTGTTTTACCAGGAATCGGTACATTCCCATTACCCTTAGAATCGCTACCACCTCTTTCAAAGAAGCTTCCACAGCCCCTCCAACTTCTATACGAACAATAATCGTCATTATCATCACCAAACCTCCACCGACTTGGATTACCAAAACTGCTATCATCTACATCCCTTCCATGACTAATACCACTCAAAGTACAAAAAGTGCTCCATAGAAGTAATAAAGCCATGTACAAAAACTTAGCTGTAATAGCACCCATCGTCTCTATTCGCAAGCGCGGCCTGCCTAAATAACTCAAGGTAAGCTACCCTACTTGCTCCAGTTTCTTGCTTGTAATGGCACATCTTTATATAGGAGCAGGGAGCTACATCCACTAACTAAAGTAACACTGGTCTATGGTCATTCATTACTGCTTTCTAAAGGGATGTGTCATGGTCGATAATTGAACATCATGCAAAAAACACATCTGAGTCAACAAAGGTCCAATCAATTTCTTGTTTGGTCAACCATGGCCAACAAAAATTTACTACACAAACTTTAGCCAAATTGTAAATTAATTCGACCCTAATATTAATAAAAAACCATATGATTATTGTGATGTTGCACTTTTAATATAATATTGAGTAAGGCAACATTATATAATTACATGTAGTGGAGTAGGTGATTGTGTATATCATCTCCAAATATCAAAGGAGAAGAAAGATATTAAGTTTGCTTGTATAATTGAATGTGATACATGTGCCATTCACTAACTCTTTCGATTTCAATAACTCCAAATAAATGTACCCACTGAATTCTAATTAATTGACAAATTAATGGATGCTTGGTTGCGCGCATATAAGCAAAATGAATGCCAAAGGAGCCTTGTGGATGCCATGTGACCAATAAAATGTATTGCGTTTCGGTTATTGAGATTTGTTGCTTTTGGTTTGAGTTTGTTTGGTTTGGTGGTGGTTTAGACACTTGAAGTGTACGCCTAGTAAAGTACAAGCATATTCCCCTTTGCAGCACCACTTAAATTTCATCATTGACACAATACTTATAAACAGTCTATCTCTCGGGGCTATTTTTCTTTTTTCTTTTTTTCTTTAGCATTTGAACAACATCGATCGTATGTATCAGGTATTTTCAATAATTTCCTAACTTGATATATATTCAAAACTTGTGGTGGCTTTAATTTAGCTCTTTGCTATTATTTTTCCGATTGACTGCTTGAAACACATTAGTATATGGCCGTAAAAAGTCAATCGTTTTAACAAGTTAAAGAAAGAGTAATTAAGATACCTTGAGGGCTTATTTATGTATATGAGGATCATGGTCTGTTTGAGCTTCATCCTTTTTAGTGTCTGCGGGTGCTTCTTTCTAATATCTGCCACGTTATAGCTAGGAAAGGTAGAAAAGCAGTATATTTATGATAAACTACATATGGAGTTTGAGTTCTTATGTGTATGAAGATCATGGCTTGTTTGAGCATAACCCTTTTTAGTTTCTTCGGGTGCTTCTAATATATCTGCCACGTTATATAGCTAGGAAAGGTAGAAAGAAGTATATATTTATGATGAACTGATGAAGGATTTGTTTCTTTAATCTCTCTGACGTGATTAATTAATAAAATTAAGAACAGAGCGTACCACTTTTCATGGGACAGATTGTTTAAAACTGAGGGACCAAAATCTTTCCCGAGATCTTTCTTATTTTGGTATTGCCTTTAAGAGATCACTATTGTATGTAAATCTTGCAATTGCTGACCAGTGACTACAAATAAATCTTAATTAATATAAGATGCTCAGTAAGTAAAGCTCAACTGCTCCCACTTCTCAACAATCTTATAAAATTTTCTTCCAGATGTAAGTCCTATATACATATAACCATTTAAGCATTTATAATATATAATCCCAAAGTGGACTAGAGTCCCCAGTGCCTAGCTGCATTTTTAGGTATAGGGCTACACCATTATTGCTTGAACTTATTTTGTCCGCATATAATGCTACGTTTATATATATTATATGAAAAATAATATTTTTACATTATTTTTCATCTCATATTATTTTAATTATATTTTTTAATAATTATAATTAAATAAAAAAATAAAAAAGTGATGTAATTAATAGTATATGAGAAATAATATAAAAATATCATGTGAAAATCATCGTTGTATTATATATTATATATTATATGCTGTTTTTGGTCTGAGATATATGATTTTATACGTGCAGGTGCTAAGGTTGCCACGTCAATGTGCTCGGGAAGTTTCTTTCTGACTATAGAAACACGAATAATTGTACTTTTTCCTTTCTCATTTTTTATCTATCATTTTTAAAATTTCTGTCATGCAGTTAATTGGTAGAATAACATTCTAGGTACTAAGAGAAGAAACCATCAAGTCATATCCAATTATAATAGTGACAAAAAAAAGACTGATTTGTTAAAAAGATAACATTTCTTATATATAATGCAATTATTTTATTAAAACAGTATTGATGCCAGCTACCAAAGAACAACTCGCATATTATATCAATCCCATAGCCATTGATGATTGATATGAAGGAGGCGCCATGGATATTCATGAAGATTTGTACACTAACTTTCAAAAGTTCCGCTTTAAATATCTGTAGCAAGTATCAACTGCCGAAAGAAATATTAGCAAATAGAAGTAACAATTTTTTTAACTAATGAAAATATATCAACTAAAAAAAAACCAAACACCACTTAACTTTTACATTTTTTTTAAAATATGTTTTAAAAGATCATATTAAAAAGATTTTTTTTTAAACTCATCCAAATCTGCCCATATAACTTTAAAGAAAAATGTTAATAACACAATTTTTTAAATATTTTTTAATATTTATTTTACTATTAATTCACTTTATATATTTGAAAAAATTATTATGAGAGAGATACTAATAACACTTATTTAGACTAATAGTAAAACAAATATTAAAAAGAATAACAAAAAAATGTGTTACTATCATGTTTCTAACTTAACATTCAATAAGAGAACCCTCACATTGATTAAGGTAATTAATGAGCTATTCTACGATGATTTGAAGGTATAATATATTTGGAAGAATATGTCTTCTACAATTCACTGAGGGAACCGAACCGATGAGGAAACTTGGGCAACAACTCAACTGAAAATGCATTCTTTTCATAATTGAATTTCTTGTCATATTTTTCCTGGACAAAAAAAGAAAAAAAAAATAAGAATAATTGACATTTTCTTTTTATTTTCTTGGTCATAGAAGGAATCAACCAGTTATGTTGACGTCCATTTTCTCTGGTTGGTTTCTGTATTTTCTTTTTATATCATATATATCACCATATATGGATATCTTCTTTAAAGTGTTTACAATATCTAATTTCCTCGAGGTATAACATTCGTATATGGCATGAGTATAAGCATAAGTAACTGAGGTACAGTGCAAGTGTACCTTCAATCATCTGTTCATTCTTCCTGCTCCTGTACATCTGTCCACAGGGAACTTAAACTAAAACGTTATAGCTATGAAATTTTGAATATTTTTATAATGTATTTTATTTCTGAAAGAAAAGATTTATTGTTTTTGTTTGAACAAAAACAAAAACAAAACAAAAAGGTGAAACTGATAAGAGTACCTCAAGGTGGGTTTTATCACTTTTACCGTTCAAAAATGCTTGCATCCAAAGATGTGAGTGAAACCAGTGATGTCGTATATTATACTAAAATAGATGTATAGTACACAAATATAAGTAGAGTATCATATTTTAAGTGTTCAAATAACATAACTCTTTAACTTTGTAACATGACAAAGATCTGTTTAATCACCTAACAAAGCCATTGTCAATATGTATACTATGTTAAGAGTCCCACATCGCCTGCTTCAATCTTCCGGGTGCGGTTTATATATCTGTTGGGTCACTCCTCTTAAAGTCAATTGGTTTTAGATTGGAATCTAATATGGTATCAGAGTCAAGATCTCATATTTCTGTGTCGCTTATTCCGTTAGGCTCGCCTGTTCCGTCCAGGCATCTGTGGAGGGGGGTGTTAAGAGTCCCACATCGCCTGCCTCAATCTTCCAGGTGCGATTTATATATCTGTTGGGCCACTCTTCTTAATGCTAATTGGTTTTAAGTTGGAATCTAACATACTATTCGTTAATTACCAAATAAATTTGATCTATTTTGAAATTTGAATCTGTTAGGCCCAACTGGAAGTGCTTGAGGGCACCAGCAACTCAGCATGTCCTGGCCAAGACATCCTTATGAATCATGATAATTACAATTGAAGAAAAACTCTTGCATAATTTTGAACATTTAAATTAAGTGTATTAAGTCAATCACATTATTAATTATGATAAATTATAATAATTAATTACAAATTAATTATAATTTTTTATTAATTAATGATATGATTAGTTTAATGCACTTAATTTTGGTATCTCATATGAGAAGTTTGGTTAAAGTGGGTTGAAATTGATTGATTAAAATATTTTAATATTGTTGAAGATCAATTAAAATTATAAGAATGTAGCAAGAGCTGCAAGACAGAAAGGACATTAAAATTCCCAGCACTTAATAGGACAATAAAAAGCATAGAATTTGGGTGCGGTAAACCGAATAGCAGTAGATTGAATGAGATCAATTTTGTAGTATAAGGTTTGCATGGTAGTAGTAAATATCGAAGACATTGAGAGAAAAAAACAAGGCCCACATGGGTGAGTGATAGTTGTAGCCCAAACTGCATTAAAGAACAAAGTTTAAAAGAACTTACCATGCTTATGAGTTATGACCACATTTGGCAGCAATTATGAATAGGATTATGACTTTGGTTGAATAAGACTCTTTAAAGTGAATTTGTTTTTAAATTGAGTAATAAATAAAAGGGTATTTATAATTAAATTTTAGTAAATTAAAATTATAATATATTTTAAATTAAATTTAAAATAAATATATCTTTATTTATTTATTTTAAAAAATAAGTTAGTATAGAGGAACTTTTTCCGGTACTGGTTGAATTTTTGTTAGCCTACCTATGGCTTTAGTGAGTTGAGTCTATACAGACGTATATTGGGTCACGGGCATGTTTAAGACAATACGGTGCTGCGTGGAGTCACGGGTGTATTTGAGCCCATAGTTTTTCTTCGCACACTTGGAAAAATGCTGACTTTTTCTTTTCTTTTCCCTTCAGCATTTGATTTATTTTAGTAACACATGAAAGTTCATATACTTCATACATACTGCATCATCCGTCAAAAGAATGAGACTAAACAGATCAATAACTTGAAGCAAACTATAACACACCATATGCTGTTCAAGGTGAGCTCTCGATTGTAAATTTCCCGCATGCAAACTATAGAAGTAGTCGCATTAATTAACTATATGCCACCCTCTCGTGACAGGAGGATAATAACCGACGCATCTACCTACATTAGAAAGGCCTTGTGTGACGACCTCCTGCCCTGCCACAAAGAAGTGCATTCTTTGGGACCGGATATTCGTCTCTCCATGAATTCGAAGATGTATATACCCTTAGATAGAATTGCTGCCCCAAGTACTGCCTTGCCCAATTCTCAGACCTTATGTTCCACATTCCCACATTGTCCAGAGCCATGTAGATTGCAGTCCATGACCTTGGGTAAACCTGAGTTCAATTGAACAAATAAAATAAAATAAAAATTGAAAGCATTAGAATGGGTTGTGGCGCAACTACAGCTTTTGTGTCCCTCACAAACAGTTTAAGTTTAACTAAGATAATAATCAATAGGACAGTATAAACCTGAGTCGTGGATCTAGCAACAGTGTCTCTCAGATTGTAGCGTGCTCTACTTTCAGTTGTCCACTGCCCGCTACCGAACCTATTAATTCATCTCACCAAATGATATGTTAGATAGCTAAAATTGTCAGACAAATAACTGGTTAAATTAAATAGTAATATACGTATAAGCTTACCCTACAACAAAGAAGGAATAGCCATCAATATGCCATGACTGCACAGAATCCTCCCAATTTTGGAACACTATCTCCACAAATTCGTGGAAATTTGCTCCCATGACAGAAGTTTGGAGGTAGGCATTGCCCCCAGTGGGGTTGGTAGGAATGCTTCCAACATAGAAAACTCCAGGGATGTTGAAGTAGTCAGCAAGTTTCAATGGGGTATCTGGTTCAACATATGAGACACTGTTGACAGCATACCTCTGCTTGCCATTGATATAAGGAGCAGAGTTTGCAAGCATTATGGTTCGAGTGGGGTTGATCAACCCATAGTGGTAAGATCCCTGAGGGTTTGGTCTTGGTCCACTTGCTGTCAGGTTCCAGCTGGTTAGAGGAGCATTAAAACACAACATGAGAGAACAAGGTATTTATTTATGAGAAACATATCTTTATTAACTTGTGTTAGAATTTTGAACCAAAATTATAAACACAATAGGCAATAGTTGTTACAAATACAATACATGGGAACTTCCAATAACGAAGCTCTATGATATGTACATGAAAATTCCAATAATTATAGGCTTCGAAGAGAGAATAGCAATAAGTGAACAAAAGAGTACCGGATAGTTCTGGCCTGAAAGATAGAGGAAGCAATATCAAGGGTAGGCCCTGCAGGAACAGGACCAGATACCCCTGTTTGTGAATTGCTGTAGTGAAGAATGGCAGTTGTTGTGAGTATCCTTCTGGTAAATCTTGTAGAGACAACTATGTAGTAATCCTTGACAGGCTGATCAGCTGTGACCAGCACAGAATAGGACTGCCCGAGATGGATGTCAAGGGAAGAATATGTGTTCTGAAGGGTATGAGATCCTTCGACCTCCACAAGTTTCAAATTGTGCCCTTGGATTCTGAAGTTGATGGATGTTGTGAGCCCCACATTTGATATCCTGAACCTATAAGTCTTACCTGCAGATAAAAAATTGAAACAATGATGTAATAAAAGGCATGCAATGCTTTTGAAAATTTATAAACATGAATGACAATAGTTGTAGCGGAGTATAAGGAAGTTCAGAAATGGTTAAAAATCAAAGTGGAGGATCACAAGTTATTTAGCAACCAACCTTGATCAACAGTGAATGTGTTTCCATTCCAACCACGTCCATTGATAAGAAGCCCATCAGGGAAGGGAAGATTATGACCATTCTCTAGGACTCGTCTCAGTCTCTACAACAACAGAGAGAAACAATGGTTTAGTATTAAGGGGACCATGGAGAGAGGATGAGAAGAGAAGAGAAGAAATGGAAATGAATGCAAAGAGCTTACACGGTGGTCTGTCTTGAACCAATCTCCAGCAAGTATGGTGAAGTCCCCTGCAGGAGGAGGAAAAGGGACAGGAATCCGAGGGCGACTCCAAATTCTGATGCCACCAAATCCTCCACCGCCTTTATGCATTCCAAGAGATGGGAAGTAGAAAAAGCTACCAATCTGGTCTTTCACCTTGAGAGCATAAGTGAAGTTCTTTCCGGGTGGGATTGGACAGCTTGTGCCATACACTCCATCTTGCCATGAGTTCCTTCTATGCTGTAAGCCACTCCTGCACAAGATATGTTAAGACCATCCAATTCCATTCCAATAAACTATATAATTCTTTTCTGTTGCTAAATGAATGAAATGAATCATTGTTATACACTGAAAGGTTGACATGTACATTTATTCCATGAAATATGATTTAACCAGCTTATATATGTTGCATTTAAGTTTATCTTCACAAAGAACCGTGATAGTTTTACAAGAAACAAACACTAAACAAGGGAGGTTCAATTTCATTTTTAGTTCAATCCTTGATCAAGTTCATGCCTGAAAATGTTACGACTTACGAATAATTTTACTATCAAGCATTTGGAATGAGAAAAGTAATGAAAGAAGGTTTATGTTTGAAAGGTTGGGGCAGAAGCCTATGACTGCATAATGGATTCAGAGTGTAAAAACACATTTTCACAAACAAACAGTTCTGTAAGTCCATCGTCTGATGTCATCATATCGGCAATTCCACCAATTCTACTCCGTCCCAAATTTCCACAAACTGCAAATGAGGTTACTCCTGCTCTGTTTAGGTTTCTAAATCATTGATGAACTTCTCTTATTGACATTTTGTTATAATAGGGGCATGATCAAATGTTACATATCAAATTAAAGAAAAAATTTAAGGTGAGAACAGGTTGAACTTGAGGAATCAAAGCTCGCATTGTCAAACAATACATTATGGTTGAACCCTTTCTTTGCGGAGTTATGGAGTCTATTGGTAACCCCACAAAATGGAGTTATTTTAGCCTTAAATTGAATGAAAATGTGAATGGTAAGTCAAAATTCTCCTTATTTCTCTTAAGAAATTGTGCCTAAAGTTATACACTTGTTCATACTTAGTTTTAAGCCAATTTCACTTCATCCAATTGCATTGTATGGAGTTAATGGGTTCATTTTGACACTTCGATCCAATATTCATGGTTTGATGTGATTTTGTAGGTGTCAAGGAAGGCTTCGGAGAGGAGCTGTGAAAGAAGGAGCATGGATCTAAAGAAGAAAGGACCAAAGGAAAGCATTGGAAGAAGAAAATGGAAGCAACAGGTCCACGCTTATGCTTAGAGTCCTGATACAAAGAAAACATGAAGAATAGAGAGTTTCATGCATATGCGTGAATTCCTGACACTTACAAGAGTCCCAACCCGAGAGTTCCACGAATATAGGTGGAACACCCACGCATATGCTTGGATTCCTTATGCTCATTTTTTTTATATGTGTGGCACGCACATGACCTGATATAAATAGTTTTGTACAATCATTTTCGGCACATTTTGACTTTCTAGATCCAGATTTTCTCTCTCTTCTTCCCATTCTCTCTGTTTTCAACCATTTTTAGAGAGTTTGGAGCTTGAACCCAAGGATTCAAGTGAAGATTACCATCATCATCATGGATCTATAGGTTTACTCTTTCATTTTTCTTTGTTTTCTTCCATGAAGGGCTAAATTTCTCCATGCTAGGGAGAGATGTAGCTTGACCCAAACTTGATGTAATTGGATTTTGATGTTAATTTATGTTTGTTTCTTCATAATTGAGCTTCAATCTCTGTACATCCTAATGCTTCTATGACTTGATCACCCATAAATTGAATTGTTGGATATTGGGTGGATTGGGAAATCCCTCTTTACTGTTTACTTCTTATGATTGTTGCTACGATCTAACAAAATCAAAGAATAGGTTTTGTTGATTGTATGGTTTTCTTAAGATTCTTATGCTTTATCCCTCTAATTGCATGAATTAACTAAGGAATTAGTAATTTGGGTAATTAGGGGAGGGTTATCTCACCAAGGAATTGGGTTTTAACCAACTAAATGCTTTCTCACCATCAATTAAGGGTTTCAAATTAGATTAACACAAGTTCAATGAAATCAAGTAAAGGTTAAGTGAAGTCAATCCCTAGCACTTCTATCATCTTGTTTTTCACTACACTTTTTGCCTTCTAAAAATTCCAAAAATATTGTTCCTTACTTGTTTTGTAATTTTCATGCAATTTATACTTTTATCCTTCGAATTGATAGTTTAGATAGTAATCCAACTTGCGAAATTGGTAATTGACAACATAATCCCTATGGACGATACTCTCTCACTCTTCTTATAAATTTTGCGACTTGGTATACTTGCCAAAATTGCAGCATCTATGTTCAACCACACCATAAATTTTATTATAGTTAAGACATGCAGAATGTGTAATGTGGCCTTACTAAGTTGCCAGCTACTCAAATATTCTATTTTAATAACATGGATCTATATTGTCAGTCACTTGCCAGCTGCTCAAATAGAATATTGTAATGATTAATCCTTTTATGCAGCCAGTCATGTAGTCATAATTCGTCTGTTACTTAATATTTATAGGACTGAGATTTGACCACAAATCAACATTCAAAATGTAGTGTAATTTCTAATTGGCTGTTTGTTTGAAAGTGGATTTACAATAAAAAGAGCAATAATTCGACAAAAGTGGCCAAAAAGACAACCAAGTTTGTATGCTCCCACTTATTATAAGATTTCCCCACTTTTTCATGGGCTAAGGCTATTAGATTTTGTTAATTACCACTCTAACCACCCAAACAATCAAATATGCCAATTTATGTGGGTTCTGAACACTTCTATATTCAAGGAAAATAACGTCTTCCAGGGAAAGAATAAGTTCACGTGATCTACCAGAAAAGTTAGAAGTGAAAAGCATAGTATCGCTGGATAAAAAGGGAGGAACTGTTAATTTTTTATTTTTTATTTTTTAAAAATCTGGTCTTCAAAAATTCATTATTGATAGCATTACATTCCCCTGTATCTTACTTTTGCAAAAGGCATGCTTACAGGACAAGGATTAAATGAACAAAAACACAACAATGCGAGTAGGAATAGGATACAGGACAAGAATGTACCATGAAATGAGGAATGGTTCTGTGAGGTAGTTATACACACTAATAATCAGGTTGTCATTCGTAAAAGCGTCAATTTGAGGCCCTGGGAACTGCCCATTAATCAAAATCGCCTGCAAAATTGAAATCAGGAACCACATTGAACGCAAACATCTTCAATAAAGGCTATCCATCCATTTGCTCAGCATAAATGCATTTCCTTTCTCAGGAGAGCAGAATCATCAGATCAAGAATGGCAATAAGATACTTAGAAAGAAAAAGGCATATAATGGAAGTACCTGTTGCTTAACACCAAGAGGGTAGATGTCACCGTAGGTGACCTTCCAAGTGAAGTACCTATACGGGTCTTCAGAGTTGACGCAAGTAAAAAGGAATGTCACAAGAAGAATGACAGAAGAGAGAACATTGCATGGTCTCATTTTGCATACACTCACACTCACTTCTCTGGCCACCAGAGCAGGAAGAGTGGAGTGTTGCTTGTGAATGTGAAGCTCTAGATCTGTTTGTTGTTGTAAAACAAATATTCAAGCGCCAGTTAATAATAATGGAGAAGAGAACCTACACGTCTACTACAACTAAACTCTTATACAAGGTCTCACTTTTCTAGTTTCTCCATGTCCTTTTTCTTTTTCTATTTTTTAAAAATGTTTGGTTATTTTTGTGTTAGTGGAAGTGCGACAAGTGAAAGGAGCAGGGTCATTAGTTTTGTTTGGTAGCGAAAGTAAAGAAAGATGGAATAGAGTTGTCAGGGCGTGGGATCCAGTGGCCCAATAATGGACCGTCTTGATCACATGCTTTAGAGTGGACCCAGTCACCTCAGTAATGGATGACGGTTCTCCTCTTCCAATTCATATTTACGTTCGCTGCACACCGCACCCTCAATTTGTGTCCAATTTTTTAATCACTTAAATATTGAAGTTGATGAATTCACATGCATCTGACATTTTAAATTAGTAAAAAAAAAATAATAATAATAATAAACTCGCGTTGTATGATGAATTTTATGATTAAATACATTAAATTAAAGTTTAATATGATGAATTTTATGATTAAATACATTAATTAAAATTAATTTTTATATTATCAATTAATTATATATTATCATATATATAATTTTTGAAATAATTATTATAAAAATTAAATATATTTAATTATATAACAATTAATGATTAAATAATAATATAAATTTTTTTACAATGTATTATAATTAAATCCTTAAACTAAAGCATATCAAAGATATAATCTATAATAATGAAATTATATTCGTAATTTGTTTGAGAGAATTTTTTAGGTTCAATCTAGACAATTCTCTCTAGTATTACTCTTCAATAAAAGATGTTGTAAGTTTTATTTTATTTAATTTATATTTAAGTATATGAATATCCTACTTTAAATCCAATCCTAAATTTATATGAATCCAATCCTTAAATAATATTATCTTATTTTATTGAGCTCTCCTATTTTATTCAATTTATATTTGAGTATATGAATATCCAAATCTCAACCAAATCCTAATTTATAATAATCATTTTAATAGCAATATGTACTTTATTTTTTAATTATCTCCAACTTAATTCAATTCTATTCAAATATATGAGTTCAAATCCCAATTAAATTCTAAATTTATAAGAATAATTTTAATAGCATTACCATACTTTATTTTTTAATTATTAAACTCAAGTTTTTAATTTGTTAATATTATCTTTAATTAATTATTATTTTTTAATTTATTAAACTTATCGTTAATTATTATTTTTTCTCAATTTATCATCCTATTAAACTTATCATTCTGATATGTATTACTTTATCCATTTAGCGATTCTTAAATTTTTTTAAGAATCCTCTCAATATTATCAAGGTACCAACGTGCAATTTTTTTTAATGGCAAAATGCTACTTGATCAGCAGTGTTTGTATTCAAAATTAAAATGGCAAGAGCTTTCAACATGCGGGGGATAGCTTTTTTATTATTTATTTAAAATTAAATTTAAGTTAATTTTAAATTTAAAAAATAAAATAGAATCAAACTTATTGATTTGAGTACTAATAATTATTTCAATGTTTTAGAATGTATTAAAAGGTTCGTATAAAAAAGTTAAAAAATTCTAATTTGACAAGTTGTATACTACTACTATTCAATTAAAAGTATTATCTTTTATTGATAATTTTTCCACTCATTAATTTTTTCCATGTTAACACGTGCCAATTTTCTTCTAAACTTTATTTATTGGAATTATTGTCATTATTTATTTTCAATATCTAATTTCTCTTCCTTAATTCAATCTTCCAAGACCCATTAGTTAAGTACTTATAAACTAGAATGTAAATTCAAAGTATTTAAAGTCTTAAACTTTAATTTTTTTATATTCTTTAAATACTGCTTTATCACTTTCTTTCATATATATATTTTTTATTACTTTCTAAATTTTTAAAAAACTCCACCATTAAGTATTTTACGTACACCAAGATATTTCACACACATTGTTACTCAAATTATCTGATTAGGTACCAACGTGCATTTTTTTTAATGGGAAAATGCATTTTGATTTTTCTTTATTAATTTTTGGGGATAGCTTTAAAAAATCAAAATATCAGCAGTGTTTGTATTCAAAGGTAAAATGGCAAGAGCTTTCAACATGCGGGGATAGCTCAGTTGGGAGAGCGTCAGACTGAAGATCTGAAGGTCGCGTGTTCGATCCACGCTCACCGCATTATATTTGATCTTTTAATTGTTTTCTTCTTATCCCAAAATTGATGTTAGCATGGCTGCCGTTACCGCATAATATATGCATCCTAGTTCCCGAAAAAATGAGTTCAGAAAGAGAAGCATTTAGGCCCTATTATATGACTTATTTTTATCATATGTATGATATAATACATGATAGAATAAAATTATTTGATCTATTTATTTTTATTTTATAATTATAAGATAAACTTATCATACTTCGTGTCACCTGATAAGATAATTCCAAATCAACCTTAACCCTTGCTCTAATATTTTGTATCTTTATCTTTATCTTGTTCGTCAACGCAACACGTAAAGAAGCGGCCAATGAAACTTTGTCTTCTTCTGTCATTGTTACAACGAATTTTTCATCGTAAATTCCCAATCACAATTACCTCTTTCTTCTGATCCTTGTCGATGATGACTACAGGAGCTTGGATATTGTGACTTGGTCCCGTGTAGCAAACTAGCTACTATAGCAACCGTTTGGATCTGTGACTTTGCAATGGATCCTTTGAGCATTCACATGGAGTAGATGGAGTGGTAATGGATGACGAAGAGAGAGGAATTACTTTCATTCTCCAAAAAATCCTTTCAGCATAGCACTATTGTTACTAGTGTTTGTTTTTAAGTAAGCATAGAAAACTCTCAGATTTAGCATTATTCAAATAGTTTATTTGAAAAATTCTTGTATTTTAATTGCATCATTTTAATTTCTAGAATTTTAAAAATCTTTATGAATTTCTTCATTTTGGCCAATTATGTGTAGCGCATCAAATATTGGATATTATAAAAGTAAATACAATTAATAATATTGTCTTATTAAATTATATATTATCGGGTCTTATCATATATAATGTATCAAATAGGATGTTATATATCTGATTTAATGAGTCATACTATTAGAATAATAAGACTTAATTCAACTCTTAAAATTAATTCATGGGAAGAGTTACCCAAATTATTGTAAGTAATATTTTATCCATATATTTAATTGATATAAGACCTTTAACATATACCGAATATGTGGGTTAATGTAGGTTGATGACAAGTACCCATACCGATGGGCAACAAACGTGGCAGAGTCCATGGATGGATTTGTTCCGGCCCCACAGTAGGATTCTGGTATACCTTTCTCAGTTATGAGTTCCGTATTGATGGTCCAACCAAGTTATATCTCACAGTTCATACTGAGCTGTGTAGCAAACTCCATCCCAGGCTATTCTTCAAATAAATATAACCAATGAACAAGCAAGGGGAAGAAAAAATTTAACCAAAACGCTGAATAAGTGAATAGTGAATATGAAAAGTAATGCTTAAACTCAGAAGATCAATTAGACAGACTTACATGCTAAGTATGCATCATATATTAATAAACCATGGAGTATTGTTGGGGAATTATTTGAGTCTTAGATAAACCATTAACCAGACGGATAACCCTGCTACAAATGCTAAGGGCTGAGTCAATATTCCATTCATGTTTTTGTTTAACAGATGCTACATGGAACGCATTATATTGGTGATGCTATATTCTGAAGAGGAAGAGATACGGCGGAAGATGTTTGTTCCCTTCTTCGTTTACTTTAATTCCACCCTAGACGCATCACACCCACTCACTTATGGTTGGAAGTAAAAAATTCAGGTAATTTACTTTAATTTCCTGAACTTCACCTCTAATCATGTTCTTTAATATGCTTCATTGTTAAATAGTCACGTATTTAATATCTTATAAAAAGAACCTGACGTATTACTTAGTGAAAATCAGTTTCAAATTACTATGCAAGCTATGATTATTAATACTAATGAAATAGATATAACAAGTTAATGAATAATAGGGGCAATGATCCCTAGATATGCTCTAGTCTCTTATTGCTGCCAAGTATGCTTATGTTGGTCTATCGATAGCAAAAACTGAAGGGTCTCGGCAAATATAAAGCAAGGTAATAACTAAATTAGACTGGGGGTTCTGCTCCTGCTTAATCATTTTTAAAATTTTCTTAGCATGACTAAATTTCTAGTAATTTATGATGTTAACATTAGAACAATAAGGCAAATCTGCATGCGGAATTGTCAGTTTTGAGTTCAAACAGATTCACTTCACCTTCAAGAATGTTGTCCTTAGGGTGCATGCACTTCATGGGAGGGTTCCTGGTTTCATTGGTGATTACATGCATAAAGGACCAGTTACCATCTCAACAGATATTCTTACATAGCTCTCTTTTCTTGGATTAGTAAACTGGTTCAGTTTCTTCAGTCACGAGCTGTTTTGACGTTAGTGCATTCACCCATAAGCTGATTTACTGTCATATATGTAGGATATTTCATTCAGCACGAACCAATAAAGCATTGCTTCATAAATCATTTCGGCAGAAGCACTTCCATTAGAACTGAAGTGTACATGCATCATTTAAATAAAACGTATTCGAGTTAAAACTGTTATAAAAGCCCTAAAATTGACCTTCATTCATGGCGGGATTTTGAAGTTCTCCTCACCACTCACACTAGCTAAATGAGAGGAAAAGATGGCAAGTATCTGCCAATGACATGAAAAAGGAATTTTAATGTCAAGGCAGTAACCAACGGTGTATACAAGCTGGGAATAGCTAAATGTTCAGAACTGTTTCATTATTTTGTAGTAGAGTCAGGTCAAATACTTGGAAACACAGCGCCTGGTATTTCGAGTGATGAATTTGGGGAGGGGGTGCACAGTCTGTCAGCGTTCAACATACATGGTTATACCGACTGTTCAACATTAACATCCCCTCATCATTGCTGATAACAGCTTTCACGTTAAAATATTCTGGTAACAAACTCTCCCAAATGTACAATAAAATTCAAACACCTATCCAAGGCTACTAGAGATACAAACCAAAAGAAAACGGTACTTGAACAGTTGAACGAGAGAATAGTAATATACATTCAAACTTAAGCAGATGCAATACGTTGAAAATGGAAAATCTTGCATGGAATCAAAAGGGTAATGAAGAAATCTTAACCAACAAGATGGCAGATATTCTGAAAAAAGTAGCATTCTGTTCCCCATGTACAATGTCAATAACCTCCCCTTTACATTTTTCCTGTAGCCCATACAAAACTGCATGCAAAACATGTCTTAGATACAGCAGAGAGTAAGAACAATGGTTTCACGAGCCAGATTCTCCAGAGGGGCATTACTTACTAGAAATTGTCAAAAGCAGGCCATAATGATCACTAGGCAAAACAGGAAGTACCAGTTGTTTTATCTCTTTTCTTGCTTTCTTCTCTTTGTTGTATAACACACCAGATATTGCATCCATCCCAACCATGTCAATGCTGCTTATCTTCAGATCACGTAAATGGCATATAAAACGATCTAATCGCTTTTGGAGAGTACGATTGCCCGTCAACATCTGGTTTGACTTGGTATCATATGTCCAACCACTTTCCTTTGGCCTTAGCTGAGACCAAGCATCAATCCATCCATCTTGTAAAGGATATTGACCGTCCAATTTATCATCCCAGTTCATGTCACCTCCAAAAATAACATTCGGGTACTTGTTGAGAAGGTTTAGAGCTTCATTGGCCTGCTCTACTCGTTCCTTGCTGTACATCTGATCCCATTTCGGAGGGGCGGGACAGGGACTCTCAAGATGGCTAGTGGCAACAACTAATGACTTGCCACTTACAGCTTCAACCTCGGCAATGCAAAGTTCTCTTCCCATAATAGAATTACTAAAGGGTTTATTGCTGAAAGATTTCACAGGCAGTTTGCTTAACTGCAATTGATTTGACAGATATAGGTCAGTAAGACATAACTCCCTCGTTGCCAAATAAAAGTGCTCATTCAAAGTTATATAACTTCCAACTCATGCAAAAATAGTTCCAGCTAAAGAGGATGACCCATTCAATACCAAAACAGCAACAGTAAGTTCACAGGATAAACTATCACGGTGATTATAAATATTATAATATGTCAGGATACAATTATCTGAGCATGAACAAGTTTGGTCCTACTATATGAAGACTCCCCTGAATAAACTGCATTTTAGCAGACAAAATAACACTTGTACAATTCACATCCCCTATTCCCAAATGGCGACAGAAAACAAATTTGATATGCAGGAACTAGGAAATCATCACATCATCAAAATAAACGCATCATATGTGCTCAAATGTACAACTGGATTATAAAGTGGGAGATTAGGACACAGCAGGCAGGTTATATATTACAACAAAGTCAGATATAATAAGAATGAAAGATATGAACTTTACCAGCATACAAAAGTATGGTCTTGAATAAGCCATCTCAGAAGAAACTGAACAATGATATGCATTCCACCAGCTGGATTGCTTGAAAATGTCATATATATTTGGAGTAACCTCCTGAGACACAAGTGGTGTAGATCAGACGAAACCACATAATGTTAAATTGCAACAAATTAACAATATACATAAGAGAAGTATAACAAGTGAAACCTGGAAACAGATGAAATCAGGGGAATGCAAGTGAACAAGGTCGGCAATAGCTTTCATCCTCTTGTGCAACTCCAAGTCTTCCCGGAACCAAACATTGTAACTTAAGATCTTCAATGAACTGAAAGCTTTGCCTGAATCAACGTTCTCTGCCATATATATGTACACTAAGTTGTATTTAACAATGTAAAAAGAGCCAAAAAGCTTAAGATAAAATGCATATTGCAGATCAAAGGCATAGAAACAAGAAAAGCTCATCACCGGTGAGATGGATGGCCTTATTGGGCGCTTTGGTCTTCACCTCTGGAAACCGGGCTGGTTCAGAAGAATCATCATCAACGATGTGAATGGCCTTTCTCTTGCAAGGTCTGAGAGGGAAGAAAACAGAGCCCACAGAAGAATCAACGTCAGCATCGCAAAGGGTGTTATTCAAATCGTCGAAGTTGGAAAGCGAGAGAACGGGGCATCGAGTGCCGCAGACCTCGCAAGTAGAGTTCTTGTAAGGGTTCAAGAAGGTGCATGCCTTACAGGACCATGTTGGGGGCAAAGCCGAAGAAGATGATGATGAAGGGCGAAGAGGGGAGGAAGAAGGGGAAGACAAGCAGATTTGACATTCCGATATTTGAGATGGAGGGTTCAGAAAGGTGCATTTTTTGCAGGCCCAAGACATTGCAAATGGAACAATTTGGTACGCTTTGATTTTTCTAGGGTTTAAGACAAGAGAGGACGCAGAGATAGACGATGATGAAGCAAGTAGCACTACCATTCGTCTCATTCTCATTTCAAATTCAAATAAAAATTGTTTGTAACATTCTCCATCACAATTTTTTTAATATAATTTATATTAAAATAATATTTAAATTTAATTATAAATCATTTAAAATTAATTATATACTAATTAAATCAATTATATATTAATAAAAATTAAATATTATTTTAATATAAAATATGACCTAATAAAAAATAAATTAAAAATATAATAAAAATATATTTCTAACATTATCCCATTTCAAATGCACGCGGCGTTTGCAGTGCAATTAAAACGCAAGAAATGTTCGTCCAAAACGGCACCTTCTACGAGGCCGTTCGAGTCTCCTCTCCAATATAAAAGAATGAAAAATCAACCTTATAAAGTAATAAAAAAGTAATGATGCTTTTTACAAACTTACATTTATATACTCTGTTTTAAATATATTTATACACTCTTCACTTTTTTTTATAAAGTCATGACATAATATCTTTTATATATATATATTATGACTTTAAATTATATACACAACTCACATAATTTATGTAAATATTTTTCAAAGTTAAATAACTAAATAAATGCATAAAAAAAAAACGAAAAGCTTCACTTTAACAAGAGCTAACTTAATGGATATCTCAGTGAAAAACTTGTTGGACATCAACCCCTTATAAGGGGAAGGCTAATATGCACCAATTTATCTTTTGGTGCATAGGTGTACCAACCCATTTTACCTTCAATAACTGGTCATTTACCCAAACGAATAGTTTTTGAATCAAGCTTCCCCTGTCAACAGAAATTGAACTCCACAACGAAGTCACCGTTCACTGCCATCAAACTACCCTCCATCGACAACCTCCGCAAACTCCATGGTCATGGTCGAACTTGTGAAAAAAAAAACAATCAGAAACAAAACCACCTTCCACTCTCAAACAGCCACTATGCCATCGAACCGAATTTCGACCTTGAATCACATAATCCTAACCTCCATTGCCAATGGCCCCTGAGCACCACCCCCCCAAAACCCATCGCCACCTCTTCCCCAAAGCCCTTGAGCCACCATGCCACTGAAAGTGAGGATGAAGAGAGAAAATCGAATTGCAAGGAGGACAGAGAAGAAGTGAAAGCTAATGACCCTACTATGAAAATTTAGTCTTTTTAACAGTTTTCTTAAAGATTAAGACCATCACGTGATGGTTATCTTTAGATCTTAATTTCAAAATTAAATTTTTGGTTTGGATATATTGATTGGTTCGGGTAAAATCTAAACTAATTAAAATTTAATTACCATTTCAAAATCGAACAACCAAATGGTATATATTTATATATATTTTATTTTTTAAAAAAAATTATGTTACAATATTTTTTAGCACTACTTATTTTTCTTTATTTTTTATAATAACCTTTTACTAAAACATAGAAAGTTTAGAAAACTCCTTTCTAAAAATGTTCGGTTTATTTGTTCTTCATCTTTAAATCCATTCTTGTTTGGATCTTTCCTTCAACCAACTCTCTGGATCCATTCCTATCAACTTCAATTTACATGTCATTCAAATTTTGAACCTCTCTATAATGATTTAGAAGGAACCATTCAAATTTAGAAGGTAATAAAAAATTTTGCTTTTCGCATTTTGCAATAGCCTCATATGGCTATGTTCTTCAGGACATATTATCTAACAATTTACTTCGTGAAAATGCGTCTAAACTTGAAAGTAAACGATGAATTGACTTTAAATGATTTTTTTTATGAAGTCTTAAGTAATGGGAAATAAGATTGGATTAAGGGAAGAGAAAGCGTCACAAATGAAAATGAGTTGAACTTATGGAGAGACCGAATATAGATATTGATCTTGCTTATTTTGGATTACCTGCAAATGATAACTTCTTATTTTTCTTTTGGATGAAAATATGGTTGCAAAGGTTGGAGATTTTGGATTTAATTGATCCAAAGTTTAACTAATCAAGTTTCATTAGCTTCACTTGTCATTAGGGATTTAATTGGTTACATATATACCTCCAGGTTAGTAGTCTCACAACTTTCTCTTAATTAAATAGTAATAATATATACAAAACTTGTCAGTTAATATCTCTTAATTTTTTTTAATTTATTCAAATATAATTTCTTAATACAAATATTAATATGTTTCTTTATTTTCTCTTTATGAACCTTTTAATACACATTCTAAAATATGAAATAATTATTAGTATTCAAATTAATAAGATTGATTATATTTTTAAAAATTTTTTCATTAGTTTATTTTGTATTTTTTTTAAAAAATTAATTATTTAATTAATTTTTGTATTAAAAAGTAAATCAATTAATCCATAATTTATATCAAAAATACAAAAATCGAACCAAACTAAATTAATTAATTTTAATTGATTCGAATTTATTTTCCCTTAAAAATCAAATCAAACCACCCACTTACACTCCTAGTTATCTCTATGGGTTCTGTAGCACCGATTCCAACCTTTTACTCTTTTAAGTTTATTTGTTCTTCACTTAAATCCATTCGTTTTCTTTAAATGTAATACCACATCCGGTGCGTACAAATGGCCAATTGTCTTCGGGACAAAACTTACGTAAACTTTTTTTAAGTATTTATGATATTTTTTTTAATAAAAATATAACATTATCTTATTTTTTAATAAAAATATAATATATATTTTAATTTTTAATTACTTAATTATTATTTTTAAAAATTTTATTAATAAATTATAAAAAATATACATATATCATGTTTTTATTAAAAAAATTTTTATTTTTCTTCAATAAAAATATGATATTCTTATTATAATAAAAATATAATACGTATTTTAATTTTTAGCTTTTAATTATTATTTTTAAAATTTTATTAATAAATTATAAAAAAATTATACATATATCATATTTTTATTAAAAAAATTATTACAACACTTAATGAATTTTACTTAAAATTTATCCTTGTCCTCGTTCATGGGTTCTGCCTGCACATTGGTTATTGAGATAGGGGAGGTGGAGCAACACGGGTCGCAAGTGATGCTGGCTGTGTGGGAGGTGGCGCTTGGGCGACGTGAAAGATAGAGGAAGGAGACCGCAAGTGAAAAATGACCACTACAGCAAGTTGCAGGTTTTTCATGCTTATCATTGTTTTTTTTATTTTATTGTTAAATCAACGGCTTTGGGCTAGTGCACCACATTTGTCTTGGATCTTGGTGCATATTAGCCAAAGCTATGTTTGTTCAAAACAATTAAGTGATTAAATTCTTTTATTACTTTTCTTCAAATTGTAACCTCTTTTTTCTTATTGACCAAGTTCATCTCACATATAAGTCTACTCTATTTTAGAGATGTGTTTTTTTTGGGGGGAGAAACTATTTTTTAACAAAATAAATAAATACTTTTGCTAATTTTTAATATGATTGGATGAACTTTTTTAAAGAAAAAAACTAGAAAAAACACAAATTATGTTTTTTTAGTTTAATTTTAATATTTCTAAAAAAAAGGCCATTTTTATAACATAAAAAACTATTCAAATATTTTAAAAAAATTTTTCAATATTATATCCAAACATAAAATAGCATTTATCTTTTTAAAAAATCTATTAATAAAAAAATTATTTTAAAAACTCATCCAAATGAACCCTTAATCTAATTTCTTATTTTGTTTTGTAATAAAATTTGGAAAAGTTTTCTTTATGCATTAAATTCTAAATAACATGACAAATATATAACATTAAACTATGTTTATACAAATAAAATAAAATTACATTAAATATTGTGTTATAGCATGAAAAAAGAAAGTTGGTGTAATATTCTCAGAAAATGAAATTACTGAAAAAAAAAATCCGTAACTTTAATTCCTTCCTCAGCTACATTTGAAACTGACTTCTTTTTTTTCTTACTGAACAAAAACATAATTATTTAGTATTTGGTCATGTGTTCTTTGTACATTTAAATGTATAGAGAACATTGAAGGGGTAATGAAAAAGAAATTTTGCAGGAAAAAGATACACTTTTATGACCATGAAAAGGGGCCAAAATCATGGACCTCCAATTCAATGATGATAGTCACATTATGGATACATAAACTACACAAATTAATTAACAAATACAATTTCAAGAAATACATACGTTAATTACGCGAACCCCACAAAAAATTATTCACCCTACTTTCTTAAACCGAAGCATCTATCATAGTTTAGACCTGCAGATCATCCACGATTCCTTTCTCTTACGATCTTATCCTTTACTCTAAGAAATTCAAAATTCCAAAAAAAAAATTTGAACTATTTGCACCTCATAAAAGGACTAACAACCAAGTGGGGAAGCATGCAACCAAGAAAATGTGCAAAATATGATTAACAGCACTTATTTTGATGCTGCTAAAGGTTCTGAACCTTAACTTCTCCCCAGCACTGCTTGATTTAATGGAGTTCACCACTTGCTTTGTCTTGTTGCTTACTTTCTTGCTGCATCACATCGAATGCGGAAGCACAATTAGGTAATGATGCAGGTTGTTAAATTAAAAAATACAAATTCGAGCGTTCAAATTTTGAGAATAATAAAGGTTCTCATTATAGGAGTATGATAACTAAAAAACAAGAGGGCAGCTAGGCAGGGTTTCTTAGTTACCTTCCAGGAAATACACAACTCCCGTGACCTGCAAAGGTATTCCCCACAAAAAAGGAAAAATAATATTAACCACAATTGTTATACCTGGAATAGACAACAAAGAGAAAAACGTACAAAATCGTGGAGCCCATTTTGCACTGATGCAATCTCTAAACAGATACAGAGAAAGTTTACTTGCATACTTGATGTACTTGAGTTTGCAAGCAAGACTACTGTAAGAAACTGCCCCGTAAAAAACTGGAAAGCAAGAAAATTACTACCATATGAAGGTAATCTAGAAACATGGTCCAGAATCTTTGCAATTGTCAGGGGAAACACGATGCTCTCAGACAAACCAGCATCCAACTAAGTCATGGTTCCCTTAATGCAATTATCAGTCCCATTCCCCTCTTTTTATTTCAACTTTCACATAAAAGTAGAGCCAAACCAAAGTGCCTTTGCAGTGTGGGGTTGCCACACACAAAGCATTTCATTTCAAAAATCATTACCTCACCACAATTGTATTTTTAAATTATTTCCCCTTTTCCAATCATCAGTAAAGTTTGTTACAGTAGTCACAAGCCTTTTCATTTTTCTTAAACAGTTAATTCTGCTATACTACCATAAAGTAAGCTAATTAAGCAAAACAAGAGGGATATGAAACGCATAACTATCAGCCACATGAAAATAGGAGCAGAGCAACAGATTTGGTGCCATATTGAAATCCCAGATTCCCCATTTATCCAATCAATTAGCAACACATTACAATTAATTAAGGATCAAGTTTCCAGCGTAATTGAACTCAATGGCAATAAAATGAAACTCTAAATTGACCACAAAGAGTGCAGAATTATAGTAGGCACTTACTGGGATCTGTGGTTGTGATCATAGCTACCCCTTTGAAGTCACAAGAGCCAGAAGCCTTTCCTTCTTTCTGGTAATAGCTATCAAAGGCATAAGAAGCATGGTTCTTGACATTATTAGGCTGGTAGCAACTCTCTCCTGGCTGAATCTCTGAACAATTTGCTCGGCCCGGTCCACACGCCCAATCTAGTGCTGCCTGCAATGTCTTAGAATCAAAACCATCCATGGCAATGCAGTATGTCTGATTGGTTGTATCATTCGCCAGAAAAGTCCCAATTCCTGAAACATGAAGCAAATAAGCGGGCGTTGTATTCCCATGAAAGAGACCCCAACTGGCCTCTGACACTGGGGGAGACCTCAAGTCCTCGTTGAACAGTTCATAGATATACACACTGGAAGTAGTTTCTGGGTGCAAAGGGGTTCCACTTCGATCAAAAACGTGCCTAATCAAGTTGGAATTGTAAGTGTCAGCATTGTCTTTGGTAGCATAAGGCTCCTTGGAATCACCCTCGGAAGGCCAGCCGGTTTCTGTGACAAGAACCACAACATCCGTGACATTTAGGTTCTTCATGGAAAAATAAGCAGAGTCCACCATAGCGTCCAGAACATTGGTGTAGTGAAGCAAAGTATTGGGATCTACCATTTCGTTAGCAGGGATCAAAGGCTTGAACAGGGCATTGTCAATAGGAACCACACCCTTGTTCTGCATAAACACGTAGTAAGGGTAAAGATTCATCATCAAGGGTGACCCAGTTTTGGAAAGGAACTGAAGGAGAGGGAGGATGACAGAGACAAGGCTTTGGTTGAAGAAAGCTTGAGAAGGTGGAAAAGGGTCAAGAATGATGGAAGCAGCATGAGTGGTTGAAATCTTGATGTGTTGGTGAAGGTTGGAAGCAACGAGGGCATTGTAGAGGGACTGAATAGCAGGGAGAAGAAGAGGAGCGGAGGAGGGAACGGTGGTGAGAACCTCGTCGCCGACGGAGATTGCAGTGATGAGGGTTTGGGGGTAGTAAGCGACGACGTTTCGGTCGATCCAGGAAGCGGCAGTGGTGTTGGAGGAACCAATAGCGAGGAGCTGGTTGTTGGGTACGCTGATGATGACACGAATGTTGGTACGAGACAAGGCTTTGAGGATGTCCGGGTTGGCATCGTAGATGTGGATGTGACTTATCTTCTGCAGCTCAAGAAACGCCACAAGCTCCGAGGGTGATAGCAGATTCGAAACGTCTGTGCCAATGTTCACACCCACGTATGGGTATGCCTCCTTCTCGTCTTCGTTTTCATTTTGCTCCTTAACCTGTGAATGTGATGATGAAATGGAAATGGCAAAAAAGAAGAGGATGTGAATGAGAAGGATGAGCTTAGAGTTTGCCATTCAAGTTGAACTTCACTTCCTCATCCTCTGATGCTTCTGCTTCACCTACAGATCCTTGCATTATCTAATCAATAGATTATTTATTTTTTTCTTTTCTTTTCTTTTCTTTTCTTTTTTGGTTTTAAATCAAGTAAATATTATTACGATTGCTTAGTTTGGGTTGGGTCACTGAACAGAAGAAGAAGAAGGAGATATATTATTATATACAGTGAGTAAAGTACAGGGGTTAAGATTTTAAGAGGAAAAGGGAGCGATCTAGCAATAGCAAATGCCAACTGGGACTGGAGTCTGGACGAGGGTACTCACTTGCGACTGATCTCGGAGTGTCCTTCATTTCTGTGTTCTTGAAGATTCGTTGCTCCAACACATTTTCTTCAACTGAATTGTCTAAAATACCCTTCAAATGGAACCCGACACCACAGTGAAGATAATAATAATAAATAAAAATGAGAGAATTTTAATGAAATTCAATTTAAAATTTTCTCTATTTGAAGAAAAAAATATATAGGAAACATCTTAAAAAAAAAAAATTCTCGAATAAAAAATTTTAAATTTTCTCTTCATTTTAAATTTCAAAACTTTCTCTCTTTTCTTAATTTTCCCTCTCATTCACACAGGTAAATGTTTTGATTTTGCATAAGAAAGAAAGAAAAACTTGCTATCTCTAAAAGATGTCTACAAAATTTATTGTCTCTTATGCTTTTCTTTGAACAGAAAAGAAAGTTCCAGCTCCATCGTCAGTAATATAGCCATTTTAAGTTTCTATCTTATTTTTTTAAGACGAAGACAAAGCTGAAAAAAGAAAGAAAAGAAAACAAAAAACATCTCACGGGCTTGAATTTGGGAAAGGGGCCAACCTTTCTTGGTCAGAGTTTAGGCATTTGCGCAAAGAGAGTAGAAAAATGAAGAAATTTGTCGAACTTGTGTCAACTTTTGACTACGTGGCTGGGGTAATACTGTAGAAAAAAAAGCTTGATTAAGCCATCTATATTTCACATTTGGTTATATAACAAAATAAAAATAAAAATAAAAAAATTAATGAAATTAAATATAATGAAATAATAAAAATTATGTAGATATAAAGTAATTTAAATAAAAAATGTGTGGTTAAAATTACTAAATAATGTAACTCAACAGTGAGCCATTTAAATCGAAGATGCTTCTTCAACAGCCTTGCTTGTTCACTGCAGCCTTCTTTCGAATTCTATAAAGCTTTCAGAAGCCTCTCTCGCTTTGAACTTACAGCATGCTTTCAGATCAGATATAAGCTGATAAAGAAATCAAAACATGACTCTATATAATTAATTTATGAATTATGATTATCAAAAAAGGCTTACTATTATTTGGGGTGGTGCTTGCTTTTCTAAAAAGTTCTCCGTAGGTTTTCTTAACTTTGGCCTTTTAGGATATGCATTTTTAAATGAACAGAAGTTTTAGTATCTATTAAAAATAAAGTAAATGTGTGTTTACATTAATTTATTTTATGTTAAAATTAATTTATAATAAAAAAATTTATAATTTTTGAACATGTGAGGACTCTGTCAGCTACAAAACAAGCAAGATTCAGAAAACTAGCAGCAGTAACACTGTTGCCCCGAAAGCAAACAGAGAAACACAAGTGGCTTTGTTAACTTCCATATCAGCGAGAATGGCCATGAGTTTCATGAGCACATAATGGACCGGAAGACATATACTCAACCAGAATGACAGAATCACATGTGCTCACCCATTACCACACCACAGAATATAGGACTATCACAAACATCGATTCAACCTTTCACCCTTGTCAGATCTATCAATACCCCGTAATCTATTGATTGCGTTATCTCATGAAAGGTAACTTTGGGCCACCAACATACCACTCATATATTTACAACTTTGAAGCTTTTGATTTTAATTATAATTACAATAATTAGTTAAAGCATAACAATCATTATGTTTTCTTAGATAGCCGACTTTAGATCACTATAAAAAGAAAAGGGAGGATATTGAGATGTCCCAACTCATGCTCACTAAAATACTCTCTTTTCTTATAGATTAAAAGAAATTAGGGATGTTGTTGAACCACCCTGGTGGGGTTGCTCAACCACAAGCCCGCCAAGTGTTCCCCCAAGCCTATGGTAAAGTTAAGAAAAGATTAGACCTTCAACTGATAAAAAAGACGAAAAGCCAGAGCATTAAATGGACATAATGAACTTGAAACAGTATTGAGCTGTTCTGGCTAATGAAGGAAAGTGGTATATGCTTTTACCATATAAAAAGGGTCAATTGAATATTTGAGCAATCTGAAATGGGAATCCTAGGAGCCAAAAGAAGTGGATTCCTCCTGCAATATATAAAACCGTAAGTACATACAACATGGAGCAGCAGAACGCTTGCTAATGGTAAATGTAAGAGCTTCCTTTTCCTACTTCCATCACTGACGAGTCAAGTCTCTCTCACAATTTACTGCTAAAATGTTTGAAAAAAAAAAAGAATTTCCTGGCAGGGATTCGGGTCCCATAACTAACATAAAATGCCAAAATTATTCTTGGTCATTTTAATAATCTGCATTATTTTCTTGTCCCTCGTATCTAGTCCCGCATTACACTGATAGGTACCTAATAGCTTGCTATACTTGACAAACTCCCACGTAAGTTTTATAGGATCAATGGCATCACATTATAGCTCTTATAAACTAATATAAAATAAGATGATATAGTAGGGAAATATATGATAGTATAATTAATAAGATAAGACATCAATTTAATCGATTAATATAATATTTTTTAAGATCAAAATATCCTTTAACATAAAAGTTAAAATAAGATCTCATGACGAGGTAGCAGAGATGTGCTAATTGGACTTAAAATGATCGCAAATACAGACTAATGGGCAGTGAGTAACAAGTGTTGTTAGTTTGGGAAATTGAACAGAACCGTGCAACTTGATACAGTGATTGAGAATGATAGTTATGACACACCAGTACAATAACATCTCATGCTTGTTGGATTAATCTATTAATTTGTTATTTTTTTTGTGAATTGAGTTCAATAATTGAATTTATATTTTTTTTAACATGCATAACTCGTCTCGTTTAACCTGTTTATATGATCCGTCTCAGTTGACTTTTTAAAAAAAATGATAAATAATATTATAAATAAAAATTTTTTTAATGTTATATAATTTATAAATATTTAATGAGACTATTTTAAAAATTATATTTTAGATATGTGATTTATAATTTTTTATCATTATTTTTTTATTATATTTATTAATTTTTTATAAAAATTTTTATTTTTTACAACCAGTTGATTTTATTTATATTTTAATTTTGTTAATTTGTCTTAAAATGATTAATTTTTTAATTTATTTTTTAAAATAGATCAAGTTATCCTATCTTATATTTTAGTATTTTAAAACAAATTAAGACAGGTAAAAATGAGTTAACCTATTTTATCAGCTCTAACAAGGAGGTAGCAGAGATGTGCTAATTGGACTTAAAATGATCGCAAATACAGACTAATGGGCAGTGAGTAAATAACAAGTGTTGTTAATTTGGGAAATTGAACAGAACCGTGCAACTTGATATAGTGATTGAGAATGATAGTTCTGACACACCACTACATCAAGCTGTTGGAGTATTTAGATGATTGGCCAGCAAGATTGAACTCTCCTTCCTTCCTAGCCTCCGTCTATGAATGGCAGAAATGCGCTACGCAAGCTTCTGCTTCAATTATGTCTGCAACATTATTTTCTTTCATCCAGGGAGGGGTTTTTATTAGAATATAACTTTTTTATTTTATTTATTATTTTAAAATATGTTCTTACTAAATACACTTCATTTAAAAAGTATGTTTAAATATTATCATAAATAATGACTTTTGATTTATGTAATTTTATTTTTTAATAAGTAGTTTAAAAATTATCATGAATGAGATAGTTTTTAATTTTTATAATTTTTTTAAGTAACAAGAGAAAAAGTAATAAAATTTAAGTAATAGTCAATAGTATATAAAAAATTATAAAATAATGAGTATAAATATTAAATGAAATCCTATAATTTTTTATCATACTTATTAAAGTTAAAAAATTTATTAATAAAAAATTAAAATATTTTAATAGATACAATACTTTCAAACAAATAAGGTTGTTGCTTAACTTTTGACATTATTATATCTATTACGGATATTTTGATTTTTTATTAATAAATTTTATAACTTTCATAAGTATGATAAAAAATTATAAGATTTCATTTAGTCTTTATCTCATTATTTCATAATTTTTATATACAATTAATTATCACTTAATCTTTATTTTTTTTCTTATATTACTAAAAAAATTACACAAGTTAAAGTTGTTATACCTATGATGACTTTTAAACTACTTATTAAAAAAAATTATACAAATTAAAAGTTATTATCATTTATAATAATTTTTAAATATATTTTAAAATAAATATATTTTGATACATAATCTAAAAATAAAGTAAAACAATAAAAAAATAAAAAAGCTATATTCTAATAATAACGCCTCCAAGGAAAAGTCTCTTTATTGCCAAGGAAGAGAAAGGGTGTTGCTGCTAGTTAACACCGTCAAAATAGGTTAATTCACGCAATATTTAGGCCAATAGCCCTATTTGCAATGAGTTACCAATCTACATACTTGCCGACCCTCTAGATTAGATAAGTAAAACGAATTAATTCGTTAAACTAACTCAGGGGTTGTTTGGAGAGTTTTTAAAATAAATTTTATTTTATGTGATTTTTATAATAAAAAAATTAAAAAAGTAAATGTTATTTGATGTTTGAATATACTATTAAATAAGTATTTTTTTAATGTTTAAACAGTTTTTTATATTATAAAAAATCTTTTTTTAAAGTATCAAAATTCAACTTTAAAAAAAACACAATTTGTGTCTCTTTTTAATAATTTTTTAAAAAAAAATTCATCTAAATATGTTAAAAATAAAAAAGTATTTATTTATTAAAAAATCTATCTTTTATTTAAAAAACTACATCCAAATGAACTCTAAATGATAAAAAATAAAGTTTAAAATAATAATTACTTAAAAGAATATTGCCCACTTTTAAAAAAAACTTAAAATATACACATATTATTAATTTAGTCTATTACAAGTTAATTTTATCAATTTAAATCCCTCAAAGTTATTTTAATATCTTAATCAAAGGTTAATACACACATCATTTACCTTCATTATTTGAATGAATGGATTAAAATATTAAAAAATTAAATTTTAAAGGATCAAATTAATAAGGATAAATTACACATACTTTCCTTGAACTTTAGTAACATGACTGTCAACTCCGTTATTGAGTGAAAATAACACTCTCTTCCTTGTAAACCTTTGATTAACAAAATAGTTAAAGCATCCTATTAAAATATTCTTATTGGACTTTATTGTATAGATTTATTTTTTTATTATACAGATTTATTTTATGATTTTTATTATTAGAGCATATTTGATTCTTGTATTATGACATAATTTTTTTTTTATTATTTAACTTTATTTTAGGCAAATTATTAATATCACAAGTCTATATAATATAGATCATACTTGTATAATTGTAATTAAACAATAATATTTAGAAATATTCTTAAGTTGGTTTCAGAGCTCCTGATCTGGGAGTCTCTTGTTTCTACTGCAGTAAGTCTTCATTACTGATCGGACCAGTCTTCATTGTTAGGTTTGGCGCCAGCCTTCATAGCTGAGATTCTAACAGTCTTCATTGCTGCCTTCAAATCAGAACTGGATCAGATAGCCCAAACAACCCTTGTTCTGCCATCTGCGACCATCACCATTGTCCACAACAGATATGCAACAGACGCATTGCGCTGAGCAGCACCACTGTCCTCACCATCGCACCGTTGCACACCTCAAAGATCAATGACAAAGCAGCAACAAACGCGTCGTGCCAAGCAACGCCACCATCCTCACTGTCGCGCCATCATCCTAATCTCCCAGTCACGCCGTTTTCAGCTACTAGCAAGTCTCACTGGCATCCTGTCGTCACCTAACAGCTCTGTGTCGTCGTTATCTTTGTTTCTCGTCTTTCTTATTTCTCTATTTTTTTCGTTTATTTTGTTTCTTTATTGCAGAACTGTACAGTCTTTCAAGTTTCAAAAAAAAAGGAAAAAAGAAAAAGAAAAAATGTAAAAGAGAACAACAACAAAAGAGAACGAGAAACAAGTTGGAAACGTGTATATCAGAAGACCACACTAGTAAGAATTTTTTGTTTTCAATCTTTTAATACTTCTAGTAGTGAGAATTTATGGATTATGGACTCTGGTGCAACTGACCATGTGACATTTTATTTACTACCTCTGTTATCTTATCAACTCTCATCTAATAAGCATCATATAACTATAACTGATTGATCTCACACCTCAGTTGCGAGTTCTAGTACTATTAAACTCCAACCATCTCTACAGTTATACAATGTGTTCCATATTTCTAAACTTACCTATAATCTTATTTCCATTCATAAGTTTACTAAAGACAATAATTGTGCGTAACATTTTTCATTCTCATTGTATCTTTCAGGATCTTGTCACGGGAAGGACGATTGGAGTTACTAAGGAACATGAAGGGTTGTACTATTTCCTTAATATACCAGTTCATGGTGGTCCTGATCAGAAGTTGCTATCTTCTTATCATGAGTCCAATTCTGAGTCTCTTACTTCTCAAATTTGGTTACAGCACAAGCGTATGAGATATCTACTTTTTTCTTTGCTTAAGTCTATGTTTTCATCTTTATTTTTAAAAGAATCTACTAAGTCTTTTCATTGTGAGGTTTGTGAGTTTGCCAAACACCATTGTGTCACCTTTTCGTTATCCAATCTGATGTTTGGGATCCTACATATATTTTTAGCATTTCTAACACTAAATGGTTTATTTTTTTCATTGATCATTGTACTCAAGTAACTTGACTATTTTTAATGAAAGACAAATCATGTGTTTCTTCAGTTTTATTGCATAGTTTAGACCCAATTTAAAAAGTCCATTAAGCGTTTACGTCTTGATAATAGTAAGAAATATGTCAACCAAAATTTCTCTACATTTATTAAAGAACATGATATTGTGCATAAATTTACGTTATTGATACTCCTTAACAAAATAGTGTTGCAGAAAAAAAAAATCATCATTTACTTGAAATTACCAAAGCTTTACTATTCCAAATATTTGTTTCTAGCTCATACCGGAGAAGCTATTTTAACTATTACATATTTAATCAATCGATTATCATCACGTGTCCTAGGTAATATAAGTCCTGTCTAACTCATAATCTCTCATTTTCGATCAGATCCTACATATTTAATTTAATTCTATTTTAAGCAAGTCATTATTGTCACAAATGTATATAATATAGATCATACCTATACAATTATAATTAAATAATAATATTCAAAAATATTCTTTCAATATTCTTTAAATTGACTATGGTTAGTGTCATTAAAACGCAAAAAATGTAAGGGAAAAACAAACAAAAATAGATCTATAACCCACTATAACCATCTGAAATCAGAACAACCACTTGCAACCTAAAAACATCACCTACAACCTAATCCACACAACCTAGAACATCACCTACATCCTAAAACCGGAACCCCTAAAACACCCACAACAACAGCCACCTAAACCACACACTGCACCCAAGCCTAACCGCTTCACATACCAAACAGCCACCTAAACAAAACTTACTCAACCCAACCTCTAAGCCCATCTCATAAGCTTTGTACAGAATCAACCAAGCCTTCGCCTGCTCATCGAACGACCAAGACGCAATAGAGACCACCACCGCAAGCCATCGTGCACTGCCTTGAATTCAGCCGCAACACAAGCCCCAGATGCACAATTGTGGAAAAAATTTCATCATCTTTTACCTGAATGACCTCATCAAGCAGCAAAAACGTGGGTAAATGGATTGCGTTTCTTCGACAGCACCCTTTGCAAATACCACACCGTGATTGGAATGGAATGCAATCAATCCATACAATTCCCCAACCTCTGCCGCATAGCTTGTCTAGCCATAGCCCCTCATTTCATCCCTCTCTCTAATGCCTTGATTGCTTCGTTCCTCAACCAATCCCTAGTTTCCCTCACCCAATTGAACTATTTGTTGACGACGTTGATGTTGGCGAGCTTGTACTCGTCGCAGAGACTCAAGATCTCTGAATGTAGTTGCGTGGCCTTGGCAAGATAAAGCTCCTTGGGCTTGGTGGTGGTGGCAGCCATGAGGTTGCGGAGGACGCAGATGGAGTGTTGGAAGAGCTCGGTGGAGGTTAGAGAGGAGGGTGGGACTTGGTTGGTGTGGCTGGATTAAGGTTGTGAACCATAGTTTAAAAGGGAAGGAAAAATTAATCCCTCTGTTAGTTAAGGGGTCAAATCACTCAAATGAGAGGGGAGAGTGTCATTTTTATTCGTGGATTGAGTTAATTGTCATATTACCAAAGTTCAAAACCCAAATAATAAAATTAATCTACAATGAACCAAATTAAAAGGAATATATTTTTCAGGGATTAAAATAATTTTTTATTAAAACAAGATGGCCTACTAATCAAAACAGGCCAAACCAATTTAGCCCATTATCAAACAGGCCATCCAACCACAATGTCGTTTTAAATACGTCTGTCCAAACAAGCTAGGCCCGTTGTTACAGTATTAGTTCTTTCAAACTTGCATTGACATATAGCGCAAGTGACGATATTGGATCTTGAGACAAGTTTCCCACCTTTTTTTTTTTTGGGTACAAAGTTCCCTGCTCTTTAATCGTACCAAGTAGCAAGTAAAAGTTTGGTTTATCATTGGAATTATTCTTTGATAAAACAAAATGTACTCTAACATGCTTAATGGCAACGTAGACAACGAGGCTAAGAATATCTCCCAGTACTATTGCCCAAGCTTGAAATTTAGCTTTTGGACTTCCCCTACCCTATTTGCCAATTCGATGAAGAGCACACTTGGGCATGAATTTGATAAAAATTGATCCTGTCGGAATAATTTTATTATTTAAAGATATTATCTTATTTACAAAAATAAAATTAATAAAAATTTCAACAGAAGAATAATATACAATAAAAAAATTTTCATGTTTTTTTATAAAAAAATCCGTTATATAATAATTTTTATAAAAAATATAAATAATTTTTTATATAAATATAAAATTTCAATAAATATTTATTTAAATAAAATTTTTAAATATAGAATATATATTTCTCTCTCCAATAAGACTTTTTCATATTATTTCACATGAAAGAATCCTAATACTTTAATATCTATCTATCTATTAAGAAACCCCTTCCCCCACCCCCCACCCCAAAAAATATATAATAAAAAACGAAATCACTAGATTACCGAAGTTAGAACTAGTATCAGGCCCCAAATAAATATACCATCAGGTAGTAAAAACAAATACAAGACCGTTTATTAAAAAAAAAATACACGAGTTTTATCTGTTAAAATAGAAGTACCTTTATTATGTTTAAATATTTAGTAATTGATTAAATAAAATAAAATAAAATGAGATAAGATAAAATAGAATGAGATAAAAATATTATTTTATTATTTAAATATTTTAATATAAATAAAATAAAATTATTATTTCATTTTTAAAAAATAAATAAAATATAAAAATTATAACTTTATTTTTTTAAATTACTTTTATTGCAAACAATGTATTAGGTAGTGTATTAAAGATATGAGGTTAATGTAATAAAATTTTAATTATAATAATAATAATAATAAATAATTTCATCTCATATCTCCTAAATTAGAGAAAAAAAAATTAATTTTTTGTGAGATGAGATAAAAACTATCTCACTTACTTCCATTTCATTTCATCATTTTTTAACATAATCAAACAATGAAACTTATCTCTATTTAATTTTATTCTTCTCTATTCTACTCAATTCCACCGATCCAAATATAATCTCAAATATTTTTCAAATTTCAAATTAAAAAGGAAAACAATTTTAGTCGTAATACGGTAAATGTGTTCCTAGAATAGGAAGGAGGGTGCATTATGGGATGCAGTGTGCAAAATGACAGTAACATGAACAAACTATATATATTTGCTTTTGGTAACAAGAAAAAATTATATTTTAAAAGTGATTATTAGTGAATCACCTCCAGCGATTTATGCTGTTTTGCGAAGTATGAAAGATAATAGCAGCAATTAAATTTGGCATCCACTCATTAAAATTTGGTTAATCAAAGATATCTCGATTTTTATATTGGTGAAAGACAACGTTATCAAACTACAAAATATAAATCACTCGTCTAGAAAAACAGGAAATCTATTACTCCCCTACAGAATGACTACTACAACCATACCTTGAATAAGATGATCTAAAACTATTCAAAGATACAACAGTATAACCTGAGGATCTTATTTTGCTAAACTAGAGTCAAAACTTCCATTCCCACTTCCAATGAATTACCAGAATCTGTGAATGAATGATACCCGTAATGTACGAAGGAACCTTGAACGTATACTCACAGTGGAATTGCAACCCAAACAATCAAGAATTTCTTCATAACCATCATCGTAAGGCATTCACGAATGCCATCAACGAATCAACATCTCTCTTTTCCGAGGGATACTTTATTGGCTGAGACGAATGCTTTGGGAAAAATAATATTGTGGGGAAGCTTCCCAACTCCAGTTCACGCTTTGCAAATTCTTTCTGTTCTCCATCCGCTCTAAATTTTCCAACCTTCACCCCTGAACCTGCTAACTTCTCTGCCAAATCAACATAAGATTCCTCCATAGCCTGTTGTAATTTGGAATAAACATCTTGTTAGAGAAAGAAGATTTGAAGCCAAAGTAACCATAGTGAGATAATCTTAACTGAATACTAAAGTTCAGGAAAATATGTTTACCTGGCAGAAGCGGCACCATGGTGCATAAAGCACAACAAGCCATGGTTCTTTTCGGTTCTCCAATTTTGCCAAATTCTCAATTCCAGTCCTGCTCAAGCTGACCACATTCTGGGTGTTGAAAATGTCAGCGAAAGTGGCAGTGCCATTTGCATCGGCCACCCCATTCCCATTTCCATTAAGCTCAGAAGCACTTTCCTGTTTTATATTTCCTTTGTGAAGACCACACTCTTTAGCTTTGGCATCCTCCCACCACCACCTCCCCTCCCTTTCATGTTGTCCAGGTAAAACTGGCCTTGTGCATGGCTCACAACCGATTGAAATGTATCCTTGTGAATGCAATGGATTAACAGGCACATTCATGGTCCTAAGAAAGTTCCATATGTCATGACCTTTCACATTTGCAACCGGGTTCCACTTTACCAGGCTACCAATTCCACCATCCATTCCCTCAAAAACCGGATCAACCTGAACAACAGGTATTTCAGACCTAGTACCAGGTGATTGATCTTTTCTTTGCCCAGTTATCCATGCTCTGAGGCCCTTAAGGGCCCTCCTTAAGGGTCTGACCTTCCTCACCCGGCAGCACTCTTGATGCCCATCCTCGTAGAATGAGAAGAGCCCCTTACTTCTTACTAATGCCTGAACCTCAACAGCATCAGGGAACATGTACTCGATGTGGATTCCATAATGCTTCTCAACTGCATCAAAAAATCTATAAGTTTCTGGGTTGAGTCTCCCAGTGTCCAGACTGAACACCCTAAAGGGTCGACCCGTCAAATGTGCGTACTCAATCAAAGCAACATCTTCAGCACCACTGCAAAGGCAAAGCTACTCATTAAAATCCAGATAGCAGATTCAGCAGCTACAACTTTACCCACTACATGAATCTACAAGCATGTGACACAGGCATGCAGAAAACCTTTGCAGCCAATCAAGGGCATTTAAAAGAAGTTTTGTGACAAGTTGAATGCAACGAAGTTCAAGCAATAGCCTTTGAAATACAATTAATAGAGTCTTTAGGAACAAGAACTTATGAGTCACACCAAAAGGAATTCTTGAACGTGAATACTCAAGTATCATCCAACAACATCATTGTATTGTAACTAATTCAGTTCAATTTCTGTAAAAGTAGTAATTGAAGGAATGAGAATGTACCTGAAGGCAATAGCTATGTCGTTGCCAAATATTTCGAGGGCTTTATCCATTATTTCAAGAGGAGAAGCATTCTCAAGGTCTAATGCTAATCGTTCAAAATCCTCTACTTCTGTCTCAATAACCTCTGCAAATTCAGCGGTGTCAATGTCACACACACAACATGATCAGCACGCTTGAATTGGCTTCAATTAAGGGAATTATAAACAAAAAGAAAAAAACGTTGCTATGAATAAGGGAATGTATTGATAATAGAAAGGCAGGTACCGTACCAGAAGCAACGATAGTTGCCGCGAGAGGGACAAGGGAATCATTGCGTTGAGGTTCAGCGTTGACGTCCTTTACCAAGCTCCGCCTTTGAGATAAATTAACAGCTCCACGGGGCCTCTGCAAAACCCTTATCGAACCAATTTGCGGAGCTGAAAGTATAAAATTCACACATTAAACCCAGAAATAATATATATATAAAAAAAAAAAGAAATCAAAATCGGTTAAAATTTTCTGAAAAAAGAGAGAGAGATTACCTGTGGGCTGGGATCGTGAAAAAGTGGAAGTAGATATGGCAGTTGAAGAAGAAGAAGTGACAGATAGGGCCATTATGGAATGATAAGAATGCAAAGCTCTACAAATTTTAGAAATGTGTTCTCAGATTTGTTCGTCCCCTTCAACGACAGGGAGATGGGGTAACTAACTATATAAAAAGCTAGCAATGCGTGGAGTCCTCCTATCAGGTTCATTGAACCTGGACGCCTTTCGTTATGCTTACGTGGCATGCGTCCACTGGATGATAGGAAACCCCTGGCTCATGCCTTCCGTCAGGTCGCGTAGCCGCATGACTCACCACCACCCTGACGACTCATTTCCCTGATTCTACTCCTCCTTTAATTTCTCTTTTCCCCATTAAGGGTATGTTTCGAGTTGGGATTTTGGTGGATTTTGAAAAAAAAAAAAATTTATTTTTTATTTTAAGTAAATATTTTTTTATATTTAAACATTTATTAAAATAAAAGAATAAAATAAAAAATAATCATATAGTATTTAATTATTTATTATTTATTTTTATAAATATTAATATTTTGTAGTCGTGTAATGTATAGATAATTAGAGAAAAATTTAAAATAAATAACTTATTTATATAATTTTAACTAGTTTTATTTTTGGACTTTAAAGTTTTGTTTTATATTTTTATATCATTTATTATATTTTTATTCATTTCAAATTTTTTTCAACACTTATTTAGATTTTAGTCTATACTATTAATGTATTAATCTTTATATTTTTTACTCATTTAAGTTTTTATTACTATAGATTATCTTCATTAAGGTATTGATCTATATTTTTTATAAAAAATTGATTATTATAGTTTTCAAGATTTGATGGTATTAAATTTAATCTATAAATATAAATTTTGTCATCAACATATTTTTATGTTACTATTCTTGTTCCTATCACATTAGTCTTTGTTTATTTATAATTAATTTATCTCATTATATAATTATATTACTTAATTAATATTTTTAAGTAATACAATCAAACTCATTTTTTAAGATTATATCAAAATAAATCATAATGTAAAAATTATATTATCATTTATAGTCATTTCAGATGATCGTCACATTAAAAGATTCATAGATAGAATATAAATAAAATTATATTAAAAATTTTTCATTAACTTTTCACACATATTTTTTATAAATATACCAAACTAAGTCTTAATGCAAAATATTTATCTTCTTTTATAATTATTATTATTATTGAACACTATTAAATATTAAATATCTAAAGAAAAGTTCATTAATGACATTTTTTATAAAATTATATTACAAATTAAATCCTTAATTTTTTACTTCTTTTATCAAAATTATATTAAACTAATCACTAATGTCAAATTATATAAAAAAAATTCTTAGATCGATAGATATTGAAATAACAATTAAAATATATATATTTACCAAAAATTACAAAAGTCTATAACAAATTTGTTAAATAACACTCAATACATTCTAATTTTTTTAACACTCTCTAATATATGCATTTAATTCATATAATTTAAGTAAGCTAAAAAAATTAACACATTAATTAAATCAATTATTTGATATTTGACTTCTTAGATTCTATAATTTTTTTAATTCATTTTCTTTGTAACTTCAGTTCTTTCTTTCTTTTTGTAAGTTTTTATTATTTTTTATATGTATATGTGAAATTTTTTTACACATCAAATTTTTTTTTAAATTGTTACATTAAATGACACATGTTAGAATATTAGGTAATGTATTTACCACATGTCAAAAGTATAATGCATTTATTAATTAACTTGGATGAAGTATTACAAAATTTTAGGTCATGTATTTTATTTTTATATATTAATTATAATTATAATTATTATTAATTAATTATATTTATCGATTGATTATATTGATGAATATGTATCAATTTATTTTACACATGTCAACATTATTTTTAAGTTGTTACATCAGATGACACATGACATAAAATTAAGAAATATATTTGTCACATGTCAAAAGTTGTATGTATTTACTAATTGACTTGGATGATGATGACAAAAATTTAGGTCATTTAACTTTTTTATATTATATTATTATTATATTGATTGATTGATTTTTAAATACTGTAAAATATTAAATATCTAGAGAAAAGTTCATTAATGACATTTTCATAAAAAAATATTACAAATTAAATTCATTAATTTTTTAATTCCGTTATCAAAGTTACATCAAACTAACTACTAATGCTAAATTTTATCCCAAAAAAAGTTAGGTTGATAAATATTACAGTGACAATTTAAAATATATATATATGTGCCAAAAATTATATTTGTCTATAACAATATTGACAAATAATACTCAATGCATTTTTATTTCTTAATACTTTCATACATTTAGTTCATATAATTTAATATATTAATTAAATCAATCATTTAAAATTTGGGTTCTTAGGTTCTTTGACTTTTTTGAATTCATTTTCTTTGTAATTTATGTTCTTTCTTTCTCTTTATAATTTTTTGTTTTAATTTTTTTATTTTTTATTTCTTTTTATGTATATGTGAATTTTTTTTACACGTGTCAATATTTCTTTTTAGTTGTTTCATTAAGTGACACATAATAAAAAATTAGATAATATATTTGTCACATGTCAAAAACTTAATGTATTTACTAATTGACTTAGATGAAATATAATAGAATTTTAGGCCTTGAATTTTATTTTTATATATTAATTATAATTATTATTAATTATATTGATTGATTGATTATATTGATGTATATGTGATAATTTTTTTACACATATTAATATTTCTTTTAAATTACTACATTTGATGATATATGACAAAAAGTTAAATAATATATTTACTAAATATAAAAAACTTAATGTATTTACTAATTAATTTGATGACAAAAATAAAATTTTAAACTATATTTTTTATATGATACTAATTAATTAATTGATTATATAATTTTTTTAATTTAAAAAAATCTTCTCTTTTTTTTTTTTTTCTAAAACTTTTTATCTAAACATATCCTTAAGAATCCAAGACATACAGTAGTATCTATTTATATAAATATTTTTTATTTTATATGATTTTTTGTAACGTTTGCTTTATTCAGATTTTCAGATTGAATTGTCCATTGGATTGGATTATATAGTATCACATTTTTACGAACATTGACTTTTGTAAGTGCATTTTAATAATTTGCAAATTTATTCTCTTTCCTTGACTTTTACATTACATTACATTACATCGACACTACTTAGAATGATAATTGATAAGTGAAATCTGTTTTATTCAGTTCGGTTTAAATTTATTTTCGAATATCTGTGTTTTTTTTTAGCTCATATCTGTGCTTATATATTTTATCGGCATGGAAAATTAAACCTGTTAAAAATAAAATGCTGATGATAACATTTCTAAATTATTAAATATATTTTACGGTAAACAAATTCTCAGGCTAAATATTATGTTCCATGACTGCTGGCGTATACTTTACTCATATTCTGTCCCGTTCTTTTTTTCATTTTTGTATTTTGTCTCTTTTTGTCACTTTTTTATATATTCCTTATCCCTTTTTTATTCTACTTTTTTTTGCATTTTATTCCCTATCCCTCTCCTTCCTTTTTTTAAATAAATGTTTGATGCACATCATTTTATATGTGTGAAATGATAAAATCAAAATATAAATATATAAAAAATAAAATAATATCAATTGTGATCATATAGTAAGATTATATATATATATATATATATATATATATATATATATAACGTATATGACGTGAAAGAAATATTTATTATAAGAGGTAATATGAATGAATATTGATTATTAAATTTTACATGAATGATCAATATTAAAACATAAATACATGTGATTTTTTTAAGTGGTCGGCACACGACTTTTTAATAAATTTTAATCTTAATGATCTATATATAATTATATGATCAAAATTTACTCTTCTCATCTTCTCACAATAAAAATTTATCTCACTAAATATGCCTTACATATATATATATATATAGTAGTGTGTGTTGGTAGTATTATATTTTTTTTGTTACACTATTCCCCTTCTTTTTTTTTTTTGGTAAATACTATCCCTATTCCTTTTGATCATGCGGTGCTACTAGAGCCTCGATTTTATCTATTTTTCTCCCAAGTTTTATGATGCTATAGTTAATGAATCCCCCACCATAATTTGTTTTTGTGATTCATTTTCTATTCAAATTAACTTAAATTTTGTGGGTTATTTTTTCTTGGTAAGATTTTTTTTTAATATGATTGTTAACACTTGAAATACGCATAATGGATTTAAGCCACCAGCAATGGAAATGATGCTATGATATATGTGAAGCTGCAAATGCAAAGGGAGCAATCTAAATGGGAAAAGGATGGGAGATGATGATTTCATTACAAATCAACAATCAATCCATAATCCGAAGATGCTATTGGTACTCTTTTCGACGTGAAAATTCCACGGATGATATTTGTCCTATGCTTACTGTTGAGGTTGGAAGGCCTGACTCCAAAATCTTTGATATATGTTTCTGTTAATCATGGAATATAATTTGCTCTAAAGCCACAAAAAGTTCAATGTGCACGTTAAGCAACTCACAATCACCACAACTAATCCAATGAACGAAGATATAAACGATGCCCTTGTTGAATGGGTGAATAAATTGCAGATTGGCGAAGCCAATCGTTTGGAACAGCTCAAAAAGTTCAAATTGGTGATCACTTTTTGTCAGTTTATGCACATTGCTCTTACATGATAATATTTATATATAATAATAAAATTAAAAAAATAAATTAACCAACTATAATAAGTAAAAATAATTAAAGCACCTGTGCTTCAAAAGATTTCAGGATCATCATAAACGTCGCCTTAATATTCTATGAGAATTTTGCAATGGGACCAGAGTCACTACTCACTACACTACAGAATGCTACGCGCACCACTGAAAAATAAAACAACATAAATGATAGCAAAGGCGATTCCATGTTGCTTTCCGAGTATTAAATTGCACGGGATCCGAACCAATAAGGATTTAGAAGTTTTTATGGTTTTCTTTTAATGTAGGATGAAACAGATTATTAAATTGCACGGGATCCGAACCAAAAAAAAAAAATTTTTTTTATAAATAAATATAAACAGTATTTAATAAATAAAAGGATTTAAAGAAGTTTTATGGTTTTTTTTATTATTTTCCCTATTTTAATGACGCAGCCTACACCTCCCACTGCTGCTCTGCAGTTTCATTATTTTAATGTTTGGAGTCTTTTAAAAGAAAGAGTTGATTTTATTTTTAAATGAAGTTTTTTTAAATATAAAATATGCATTGATTTTTAAAAATTTTATTTATTTTTAAATTATTTTGTGCACAATAGTTTTCGACTGATAAATTCTATTACCTTTTTAGTTTTATAAAATTTATTATAATCATTTTATTTTAAATGAATTATTTTCAATACTAAAATTGTAATATTATAAGACAAGTTTTTATATCTTTTTAATGTTATTTTTATACTCATAGATCTTAAATTTAAACTTTAGATTACATATTTAAAAGACTTCATCTCTTTTTACTCACACAAACACCTTAATCAAAATTTCTGTTTCTTGTATTATATGTCCAAGTTGGACGGCTTGAGCAGGTCAAATTGAGCATGCTTTAATATTACCCTTAATTAATTAGTTATTAGTTATTAGTTAATTATTATATAATTGGGGCACTGGGAAAAATGCTGACGTGATCGCTTACCTCTTGCAAAGCGCCAAAGCTATTTGGTTCATTATTTAGGAGAATGGTCGAAAAGGACTAATTTGGGACTGCGATTATAGGTTTTTCTTCCTTTCTTTTATTGTTTGAGACTGAAATGCATCCACTTTCCGGGAACTTGGCCATAGTTAGGGTTGGAAAACGACCAGTCTTGTTTAAAATAGGTCAATGTAATATTAGAATTTATATAAGTTATTTTTTAAATTTTACCTTATTTTTTAAAAAAATTGACTTAATTTAAAAATTTATTTTATAATAAAATCTTTAAATAAATTAATAGATATATTTTTAAATAAGTCAATAAAATAGATAAACGAACTTAGACTAACGAACTTAGATTTTAAAAACATTATATTATTTATAAAATTAATTATATTATATAACTATTAAAGTATCATAATATATATATATATATATAATAATATATATATAATTAAATATATTAATCCGTTAAATTTAAATTTTTTAAAAAACTTAAAATTTAATATGTTTAACTAAATAAATATTTAAAAAAAATTAACTTGACCTTTTTATTAAATAGGTTAAAACAAATCAGATTACTACAATTATGATCTATTTGTTTTTCTCAATCGAAGTTTTTTCCCCCCTCAATCTAGTAGTTTTTTTTAATAAGAATATATAATGTAAAAAGATACGAGGGCCGATAAATTAAATTTACAGGAGAATTGTAGTATTCTACTTTTCCACACACACACCATTCGTTACAACTGCAGTATCCAGCTCAATCTATTTAACTAGAACGCATTGCAGCTTCAATTATCTTACTTGTATCAATGTATACCTTATCATCTCAATTCTTGTTACATTTAAACATATTTATTCGGTAAGCGCAACTTACATAATAAGTCTAAGTTTTATTTTAAAAGATTTTCCACGCTCGTGTGTGTATATATATATATATATATATATATATATATATATATATATATATATATATATATATATATATATATATATATATATATATATATATATAAACGTATTTAATTAGAGAAATATTTATTATAATATGTGATATAAATAAATTTTGATCATTAAATTTTACATAAATAATTAATATTAGAACATAAATATATATAAATTTTTTAAGTAATTACATGATTTTTAAATAATTTTAATCTTAAAATTTATATATAATTATATAATCAAAATTTATTATTCTTATCATCTCATAATCAAAACTCATCTTACTAAATATACCTCGTAATAACACAACATTTACCAACATACATACACTATACTTGCACAGGAAGACGGACCACTTAAATTTTATTTTTACTTTTTCTTTCGAGTTTATTTTTGATACGTTAAGTGTAAAAGAAAAATTATACTATTGTTCAATATTGTGTTAAATAACTCATCTAATAAGTTTGATTATATTTACAATACATAAGATGATAAATTTATTAAATGATATATTATTTGACGCTAATTTAAATTTTTTTATAAATTAAAAATGCATTAAAATTATTATTTTTTACAAAAAAATTAAAAACAATTTATAAGGAGGAAAATTTTCATCATAAAATTAAGACATATTACAAGATTCACTGAAAGCTTACAATGATTCTTACATATGATGGATCAATAAAAGAATATCAACATGATTCAAACTCAATTCGTTTTTGTCAAGGTTGTTCCATCCTTTCAATTGACTCAAATTTCATTCGTATATATTTTATATTTACTACGCATATATATCTTCAACTATGAAAACGACAAAACGTCTTCAATGGACCAAAATATTTGTCCTGATGAGGGAATCTACCAATGTGTAATAAGTATTAAATTTATTTACTAAATTATTATTTTTTTAAAATTATTTATTAAAATATCATCATTTTTACTACGTTGGACTATTTTATTAATTACTTGTACGTAAAATATGCTAATGCACCTAGCATATCCACGTTGGATGCGCCGTTCCTACGCGATGCGCCAGCGTTGCGCGATCATCGTAGGATCGCGCTAGCGCGATTGATGCATCTCACGTGGATACACTAGGTGCATTGGCGCATCCCACGTGGTTAATACTTGTGTTTAACATATCAGTATCACACGACCGTGTCTACAAAAAAATTACATCTTTTCATGCTGAAAATATTGTGTAGTGTTGTCATTTGGTCGTATGAGCCTAGTGGATATGAAAAATAAACTGTTTTACCATCAAAACTGATACAAATGCGTCTATTCTTAATTATGTCAAGTCTTCACCCAATTAAATGAAAGGTCAAGTCCAGGTTTAGAAAATTGTTTCAATGAAATAATGAAACTAAACGTTGCAAATTAAATCTAATTATGAGCAACCATTAGCACTGTTAGCGTATTACAATCAATCAATTTTTACACTTTGGATTGATTTTAAAAATTGAAGTTGATCACTCTTAACATCATGACCAGTTCATTGGCAAGAATATAATCCTATAGAACCTAACAAATTCAATTAACGTTAATAGTTGAATCGTTCTGATTCTATGAAAAATTCGACAGAATATCCCCTATAAATTAGACGTTTTCAAAAGTATATCATCCTGTATAATGAGATATTTATATATATATTATAAAGTGCATTTATACATATACATACAGTCATCCCAGTTTAAGAAAATGTAATAAAAGAATAAGAAATCTATACATGAAGTACAATGACTACATCAATGAGAAGGACCAAAATCAGAATGTGGTGGTCTGTGAGGGAATCAGAAGAAGGTCCTGACTGTGAGGGGTAAGGAGGATATGGTGGGTAACCCATATATGGTGGATATGGAAATGACGGTGTCAGGGTAAAAGTCAAAGGATATGGTGGATAAGTGTAAGCAGGTGGTGGGTATGCTGTAGATGGTGGGCAAGATAGAGGTGGTGGTTAAGATGGTGGATAAGTAGCAGTAGAACTGGACGGGGGCTGAGTCCTAGGCACACCCGAAGAATCAGAGTCTTCTGAAGGTCGTAATCGAGATCGAGTACTCGCTAACCCTCTCCTTCTACGGCGTGGTCTAACCTCATCGGATATATTGGATGGTCTTGGGATGTCATCTGCAGGAAGAGCTGGACGAAGCTGAGATAAGGTAATGCGATCATGCTCCCTCACTGAAGCTAATATGTCCTCCATGGACTGTAGAAGGCTAGCCATACTAAAGCCCGAACTAGGATTCCTAGCCGAAGTATGGACGTTCTCCGTAATATCAGCCTAACACACAGATCTCAATATGTCATCATCAATATAAAATACATTTAGCAAATAGTATAATATATTGGTAAAAAATTAACCATGGATCCAATAGAAGCACCAGTACGAGAAATCCAACGTCTGGTAATTCTTATGTACTAAAGCATGTACTCAGAATGCGCGGTGAGGGAAGCTCCCACTGGCCGTCCAGTAACACATCTTTCCCTCCGACTGTCCCAGATGGTTATGTGTGGTAGGTGTGTAACTCGCCAATCCTCGTCATGTCGTCCGGCTAAAGTAATCGAGTGTAACTCATCAGGTTGGTGTGGTCTCCGCGGTATTGGTTGGTCCAGACCAAACTGACGCATCACCCTATCTGGCTGGTGCCACTCAACAATATGAAAAAAGATGAGCGGAACCACTGCCAATATAATGTCTCTACCAGGGACACAAAAATCTGGTAGTGAAGCCACAATCTCATCCGTATAAGGTTGCCATGTTATCTGCAAAATGATGTGTTCAAAACATTAGAAAGCAAGTGAAAATAACATGCATAAATCAATGTAAAAAAATATTGACCTCATCACTCTTCAACTGATCAAAGAATCGGCGATAGTACGAAAGCACCCCCATTGGGGTTTCATTCAACACCTTGTGTTTATGCCACCTATTTAAATGTCAAAGCAATATGATGTCAAAACAAGTATTGCATATAACAAACTAATATAAACAAAAAATATTTTGAGAAACTTACTGAAATTCCAGTGGACGTTGGTGACCACGATCAGCAGCATAGGCAGCCAGTAGGACAGGATCAGTATCATCTATAAGTGCAGGGACCAGGGGTGGAAATCTATGCCAAACCCAGTACTGCAACAAAATGCAAGCACCTCCAATCTCGAGCATGCTGTGGTCTGTGGCCTTGTACAGCTCTCTGTACAAGTATGCCAAGACCGCAGATCCCCAACTATAATGTCCAGTAGCCTCAAAGTCTTCCAAGAGTGGAAGGAACATCATATGCACGCATCTACCAGAATGGTTAGGAAATAACAATCCCCCGATCAACCGAAGTATATATGCTCGTGTACAGTGCATCACATAAGCAGCTCCATCGGCCAGAGTAAGTCATCTACTGAATGCACTCCAAAGTCATGACATATCAATACGTCCACCCGATACGTGTGACTCAGGCGGCTGCGAACCTAACAAGTCCTCACATAGCTACATCCAATCTCCACATGATGTACGGCCAGTAACGGCATCGCCGTCAATAGGAAGTCCTGAGATAATGGCTACGTCCTCCAATGTGATGGTGCACTCTCCAGTCGGCATATGAAATGTGTATGTCTCGGGACGCCATCTCTCAACCAACGTCGTAATCAATGAGTGATCGATGGTGCAATATCCCATGTGGCCAACCTCCACGAAACCAGCCTGATGTAGATATGGGAGCATCCGCTCATCTGGGTCCATATATCAGAATTTATGAGCACGTCTAACACGTAGATGACGATCAGGTTGGCCTTGCCATATATGCTGTGAAACATGAAACTCCTGCAACTCTAGTACTGAAGGGTCCTTTGGGCCTGGGCACAAGTAGAATGTCATGTCTACAACTGTAGATAGCAACAATAGATAAGTCTTCAAATAATAAGACATACTATAAAATGAATATACATAATAAACATGAGTGTATTAAACATAAAAGCACAATGAGGAATGATATTAAACAAACATAATCAAATCTGTGTCGATTAACAAAGTAGATGGTTCGTCAAACATAATCAAATGTAAACAAACATAATCAAGCCTCAATTATACACTGATAGTTATCAAATGTTACACTAATTATGAAATTATGTTCTAATCAAGTAGATGACCCGTCTTGGTCATTCCTCAAGGAAGTCGATCCACCACGATGACAACTACGAGAGTTATGTCCAGATTCACCACATTTTTTACATCTTTGTCCTGGTCCTGGCTCACGCCAATCCATCTTATTTCTAAGTTGAGTTGATTTGGGTCGACCTTTAGATCTAAGCAATTGACGATTGGGTACTAATGTAATCGCCGGAGCTAGTGGCCACCATGGTTCATCCTTAATGACTCCCCAATCAATCTCATAAGCCTTATACAAAGTATGCATTCTGTAAATACTATGCACATATCGAAAAGTGTCAAGTGTCCTAGAAGAACATGCAGCTATTGCATTAGAGCAAGGGAAATGCAACACTTGAAACAAGCCACAGTCACACGTGTGTTCATCAAGGTTTACAGAATATTTAACTCCACCCTGCTGTGTTATAGGGTTGAATGCCTCTTCGACCAAAAATCTGGTAGAATGTATATCAAATCGACGGACTTGATGAGAGCTTGTCTTGAGCACGTTGACATTCCAACTCTTCATAAAATCATCAGGCCAATCAACCCCATCAACAACTCTCTCGTTTGCCTCATCCTTTCGATTAACAAAATACTCTACCAATTTATAATATATCATGTGAACCAGTGCGGTTATTGGTAGGTTTCTGCCACCTTTCAACACTCGATTCATGCACTCAGACAAGTTCGTTGTCATATGACCAAACTTGTGGCCACCATCATATGTTAAACTCCATTGTTGTTTTGGAATCGAATTAATCCAATGTGCCATTTCGGGAGTAGCGGTCAACTTCTCCAACCTAGCTTCAAATTTGTATGTCATTGGTTCATACCCTGTGTGTAGAATATTGAATGAGTTAATATTAACAACAAATCTTGTAGTATGATAGGTAATATAGTAAACACATAGGAATCGAAATGTTTAATTACTTGTGTTAATCAAATATTTCTTTAGGGCCAGATTGCGGAAGGCACTGCTAAAGTTGCTAGCAATATGTCGAATGCAAAATACATGATGCACATGCGGTGGTTGCCATCGCAGTTGTGGGTTTGCCACTGACTGTATGATGCCTTGATGTCGGTCAGATATTAAGCACAAGTCTTGTTGTTGTGTGACATGTTTGTGAATCAAGGCTAAGAACCAACTCCAAGCATCCTTTGTTTCTCCTTCAACAATGGCAAATGCAATTGGCAAAGGTTTTCTATCGCCATCTTGAGTTGTTGCAATCAATAGTTTATGAGTTAGTATATTTACCATACAAATGAGTGCCTATATCAATCTGAATAATGGGCTTGGATTGGAATCCAACAACACATGGTTTGAATGTCCAAAATAAGCGATGCAATACAAGTTTTGAACAGTCAACGAGTAATTGGATAGACATAATCAAAACAAAATTTCGTTAATCTTGGATGATTGTGAATCTTGGTTAAAGGAGAGGCTATAAATGTTGAAATGTTAAAATTACACGCCGAAGATATAACGGCCGAGTGTTCCTCTTGCGTGGTGAAGAGAAGATATCTATTGTGCTCGACATAATCAACGCCAGGAGTTTTAACTCCATGGCACTTTACTGCTCCATGTCTCTTTGCATGGCAAGTATCTATCTAGGCAACAACTTGCATAAGATTTATCCCAGGTCTCAAATACCTTTACAATGGCAATTTGTTTTACCTTCCAAGCTTTCCGATAAGACACATCATATCCAAATTGACATCGAACCCTTTCAATAATCGGCATACAGCTTTTTGTGCTTAACCATCTCCGAGAATGCAAGAACATATCATAATGAGAATCTAACTTCGATGATCTTATGACAGAGCGGGTTGACACAAGTGTGAGGTCCATCATATTTTCTAATTTCCCACATGTTTGATTTCTTGCCTTGAATGGCCCTGAGCCTCTACATACAATCATCAGCACATCTTGGACACTTAACAATTAGTTGCTGTGTATCAAAATCTTCAACCTTGTAATTCTGATGTCTAATAATCGAATAATGTTTTAAGGCCAACTTGACAGCATCTTTAGAGGGAAATTGCAATCCAACATAAAATTCTTCATCTGGACTCCAAATACCATGAGAATCTAATTCAGGCAAATTATCAGGTATATTCAACGTATCCCAATTGATTTCAGAAAACCGAAGGCATGGAGGTACAAATGTAGATTCAGAAGCAACTGGAGGAGCAAGTTGTTGTATATTTACATCAGGGTCAGATTGATCTTCTTCTAAGTCAGTGTCTGTATCTTCACCCTCAGGCATCTCTCCTTCATCATCGCTTGTGTCAGATAATGCATCTATCATAAGTGGGTTATCGGACTCGAAATCCAACCTAAATGAGCTCCCTTCAGGCATTGCAGATGTACCAACTTCTTGAGATTATACTAGGATAAGAGCATATGTCATAGAGAATTGAGTGTTGATAGGGTATGATGATTCAACAAGATTAGAAGGACCAGCTTGTAACCCTGTTTCAGAAGGATCTACAACATGCTCATTGTGCTCACTCGTTTCTGTCTCCATATACAACTCCATGGAAGTTAAGTTAGCATGTTGATCAAAGCAATCAATCATGCAACCAACGTCTTCATCATCTTTTAATGGAAGACCTATCCATTTTAGTACATTGCTCCATTGTGGAAATCTATACACATATGGATACAAAGACAACTTGATTTTCTTGGAGCTTTAATTTTAAATGAATTCTCCTTTTCAGAAGCTCAAAAGTCGTATCACGTTGAATCATGATAGACTTAGGACGATGACCTTCAAACATTAAACTCTCTTCACTTTCGTACATTCTCCCATTGTAGTAAATGAGAACAACAAGGTGTTTGGTCATCTTAAACTTCTTGAGTAAATAACAACACAATATAGATGAAATCAATTAACACATTTGACAAGATTTGAAACAAATATGTTTTATACCCAGTGAAAGAGTTTCAAAAATGCTATGTTTTAACAACACAATTATACCAATTGACGTTAAAAGAAACAATTTCAATTCAATAAATCAACAATTTAAATCAATTCAAAATAGTAAATAAAATTACAAAACTCAACTAATAATCAAATTATTATTTTTTGTACGAACAAAACCTATTAGCTAACAAAAAAACAAATATACAGGACATAACAATAATCAATATTCATACAAATAAACTACATATACAACACACAATAAATATACAAACTTAAAAAAACACAATAATATATTTTTCAACAAACAAAATAAGTGACAAGATAAAAAATACTTACATATATATATGAGCAGCAAATGTCTTTCTCAGAAGTTATAGCCAAAGGAGAGTTTCAGAGAGTTTTGAGAGATAAAATTTTTAGAGAGAAGGTGGAAATTTGAGAAATGAAGGAAGTGGCCGTGAAAGGGAGAGGGGAGGGGGGGTTATTGGCGTGTGGCTTGATTGCGTCAACACGTCTGGCGCATCCACGTGGCCCCCTAAACAATAAAATAATCTAGCGTGGCAAAAAAGATGACATTCTGATAAATAGTTTCAAAACCATGGCAATTTGGTAAATAAGTTTGTGGCAAAGGGCATTTTGGTCAAAAAGCCTGCATTGATGGACCAAACATTAAAACCGTTGATTTATTAGTTAAAATAATTAACGGTATAGATGTGTTACCTTGAACCTGAAGAACAGGTAAACCCTAACAGCTCTGCCTCCACCTCCCTCTCGGCCCTCCACCTTGCCCCTACTGTCTCTGTCCCTGCCGCTGCTCCCCCATAGATACGACGACGCGAGGCGACACGACGGCGCTCCACCTTCGTTGGGCAGACGAGAGCCGCTGGCACCAACCCAGACGTCGTCTTCATGAGTTATTCGGCCTCTATCTCGCCGGAGCCGGAGTCAGCAACGACCTCAGGGGACTGCTACTGTCACTTGATGTTCTAGTTCCTCTATGATTTGGGTTTCACTGTCAACAACATCATCGAGCAAACATCCATTCAATACGCCGTCGTCAACACGACACTCAGGAAAGTGCAACATCCATAGGCTACCATAGCGCATAGGCTCTCTCAATCGCAATGGGATGATATAGAGGTGGCGGTCCTTGGGGATTTGGGTCCTACACCATGATTGTGTTCTTTTTTGTTTTTTGTTTTTTTTTTCTGGATTCTAGGTTTCAACTTTGTTGGTGGGTCTTAGTTAGTTTTTTTTTTTTATTTAAATTTTTGGATTCTTGATTTATTGTTCAAATTTGTATCATTGAGCTGAACTAATTGCTCCACAATTTGAATATTTTCTTCATATTAAAAAATGGGTGTTTGTTGAAAGAAAGTATGTGCTATGAATATGAATATGATGTTTGGTGAAGCAAAACTGTGAAGAGAAAGTGGCATGGGCTTGCAAAAGTGCAGTGTGGTTCATGGGCAAGAAATGAACCCGAGCCAAGGAATGGGACCAGTGGCTTACCGGCACCTGTTGGGTTCTATATTGCCGCGATATATTGAATTTTTTAATATAAAATTTTAAACTTATAACCCAAAAAAAAAATCTAACTTACCAGTTTACCCATGACCACAGGTCATACTTTACAATAAGCGGTTGAGATAGTTGTAAAAATTTAATTATTTTAATAATTAATTATTATATAATTTTTTTATTATAATCGATTATAATATAATTAATTTTATATTTAGATATGTTAACTAAAAAGTAATTTTATGTTAATTTGTTTCATTTGTATGATATAAAAAATTATTTTTATGTATTAAATTATTAAAATAAATATAAAATAATTAAAAAAATATTTAATTGAAGATAAAATAATATTTATATATCAAAGTATAAGAAATAACCTATAATCTATAATTTAAAATTATAAACTAAAATTTTAACATTATAAGCAAAAACTTTAAAAATATATTAAATTTCATTTTAAAATTGAAGTTAAATTTACTAGACATATTAAGTTACTCTTATAAAAACTTTTTTTCTTAAAAAAAAAACTGTCAGGGAAGGAAATAATCCTTCTCAAACACATTCTAAATCCATCATAGATTCCTCTTATGAAAACTTTAAATGGAAAGCTATCTTGTATTTATGCATAAAAATTGTTTCAACTAATTCAAAAATATTGTTAAACGCTAGAGCTTCGTTACTTAAGTGTTAACTTACGGATGTTTTGTGATAAAAATGTTATACTCATCCTTACTCAAATATAATGTTAAGAAAAGGCAGAAAACACATTTATGTGGTATAATTTAATTAAATCTTCATTTCATTATTTGACATTTTGAACATTCAATTCAGTTACATCAAATGAATATATTCTTTCGTTTTCTTTAACATGTAAGACTTGGGCCCCGTTTGCCCCATGAGCTTTATCTCATGTGGTGTTGAACTCTCCCCTCAAAGTGGAGGTTAAGAGCTCGAGTCCCCTTTCCCCCATTTCCCGGCTGGAACTACCCCTTAAGCCAGCTTTAAAATATCTAATGCCAAAAAAATTAAACATCCATTTGATATACAAGATTGGATAAAACTTAATAAAATTAAATACTATGCAATGTTTGGTATTGTTAATTCTTCTACATAATAAAGATCTTGAGAATTCACAATTTTTACATATTCATATTATTATGTCAAGATGTACTAACATTTATTCATAATGAGAATTGGCATTTCAATATGCAGATCTTAATGAAGGTAGAAACTCATTTCTCTCTCTTCTCTTTCTCTGCTCTATATTTTTTCTTTCTTGATAGTAAACATAAAACGTAAATTACACAGGAGGGAGAGAGGATATGTTTCTATTTGTTTTTTCATACCTTAACAAATGCTCCAATCAAGTATTTAAAGATGTTAAGAAACCTCTTCTCAACCATCATCAACCAATTACCATTTAGTCATCACTTATTTATTAAATCACATAATTTGTCACATACATACATGAGACATTTCTTACGTTATCTCACTTGGCTCATGTGACAAAGTATCATTTCATAATTTAATAAAATATCAATCATAATGAACATAAACAAGACTAAAAGTTTCATACATTGGTTGCATCATAAGTTATAATTAAAAATAAGAACTAATAAGAGTCATGACGGTTGTATATCATCAAATCGACATAGTTCCTTCCATGTACTACTATATTAGCCTTCTTCCTAACATGATACTATAATGGGAAATACATAATATGTCTAACAGTAATGTTTTTATCAAAGACCAATCATGTTTTCAATATTATCATTCATACATGTACACATAAGTTTGAAAATAGAAAAATTCAGAAACTTATACATTAATGAGCTCAAAGTGTCAAATATACATCGGAACAAAACAATAATGTTTAACTTTCACCAGTAAACATAATGCCCATACTTTTAACATGACCAGTAATTGTTTTGGGTGGTAATCATTTTGTTAAAGGATCAACAATCATAAGATTAGTGTTAATATGCTCTATTAACACTCTATGTTTCTGAACTTCTTCTTTAACAGTAAAGTATTTCAATTCCATATATTTAGTACATTTGGAATACTTGTCATTTTTAGAAAAGAAAACAGTTGTGAAATTATCATAGTAAATTTTCAGCAGCCTGACAATACTGTCGACTACTCCAAGCCCTGAAATAAAATTTCATAGCCATTTAACTTGAACAATGGCCTCAAAGCATGCCACAAAATTCAGCTTACATAGTGATATGATCCAAAAAATGGAACATAAGATTTTCGATTCTATCCTTGAGTGACCAACCACAATTCGAAGAAGAAGAAAACAATCAAATAGACAAGATAAGGAATGGAATGGTAGGTGTCACAATTCCAAGGGGAATTGATAAGCCAAGGTGAGGATCGCTACAAGGGTCTTGGACTCTTGATAATATCAAAGGGGTTAGTTCAATGAAGAACCTAAGAGAGACAAAACACTCTCACAATTGGAACAAATCCAAATTGAACATCCAAAGGTTTTCTTTTCTTTCATTTATCATAGATGTGTACATATATAGAGTTTAAGGGCTGCATAGAATATTCATACAAAAGGTCACCATAATTGTGATAAATTCCCCATAAAAGCAATAATTAATCAACTAAATGGCTAATTAAAGTAACTAATGATAATTAAGTGGATAATCAAAGTGGTTCATGACTTCTAAAAAGGAGTTACCTACGAATGCAAGCCAAAGGTTGCCCTCCCAAGAAGCTTAATAAAAATATGCACCGTCCACACACAAAGTTTATTACACTTTGTTTAATAGAAATAAACTAGAAAATTTCATCCAAAAATTTGTCTTCAACTTCCAGCCCATTTTTCACCATGATAGAAGTCGAATCTGGTCAAGAAGCTCAAAATAAGATTTGTAGATAAGTTCCTTATCTTTCCAATGCACTAAAGAATGAACCAATCGGAGATCTGTAGTGTAAGATATAGCCAAAACAAGTTAACAGACTCATCATTAATGAAAATAAAATTTTCATCAAAAATCAAATTGGCCTTAAATTGGACATCATTCTTGGTTTGCATCATTCCCTCCCCCTTGAAGAGAATTCGACCTCGAATTTATTGTCTTTGGGAATCGTCTTCATCCTCCAGGTTCAAATACAACTCTTTTGAATCTATGGGACACCTCTCTTGGAATTGTTTCTTCAACTTCCTTATTCTCTTTTATAGGAAGACTCTCAATTTTTCTTTCAACCTTTGCCTCTTCAAAGAATGTTTTTTCCACCTCATTTTTGTTCATAAAGAGATTCTCTACTTTTTCCTCAATATCTTTTTCATTTTCTTCCTTCTCACTATTTTTCTCTTGCTCTTTGCTTTTGGTGGTTTGACCTTCAATGTTCTTTTCTTCATGACCTAGGGGAGAAATGTTACACAAATGAACCAAAGTAGAAGAATCCCAACATTTGATTCCACAAGCTAATCTAGAAGTAGGTATTGGAGTAATAGATTGCCATGACTTTCCAAGTGAATTTGAAGACTTTTTCTTAGTTTTAAGTGTAAGCCACTCTCTAGTCGTCTTCATCTCATTATCTTCCTTTTGCAATTCAACTCCAATTGATGCTTTGCATTCTTCCTTTGGAATTTCATCTTCAATTTCATTGATTGTGCAAGCTTCCTTTAGAATCTCTTCAATTTCATTGAATGTCTTGCAAGTTTCCTTTGGAGGAACATCTTCAATTTCATTGAATGTCTTGCAAGCTTCCTTTGGAGGAACACACTCAATCTCCTTCACAAGAGAATCAACACAACTAGGCAAAGAATTAGGAATAGCATCAAAATAAGCATTCAAGTTTGTTTCGTTCACCTCACTTTCTTTTTTGGAGTCTTCAACTATTTTCTTCATATGTGCTTCAAAACTTTCTATTTGTTTTTCCATTCTCTCCTCTTTTCTCACCCTTTTTTTATTCTCATTTTTCTCCCTTTTAATTTCTCTATCTCTTCTCTCATATCTCCTTCCTCCATGCCTCCTCCTTTTTATTTCTCCTAGCTTTTCAAGTATCTCATTGAACTCCTCCATTCGTCTTTGCAATCTTTCCATTTCAAGGAATAATGATGCCATGATATGTGGTGGGAAGAAGAATTTTTTTGTTTTAGAAAAAAAAATCGAAGAACAATATAAAAAAAATCACTCTAGGAAAGATGGCTCTAGATACCACATGATACGATCCAAAAATTGGAACATAAGATTTTCGGATCTATCCTTGAGTGACCAACCACAATTCGAAGAAGAAGAAAATAATCAAATGGACAAGATAAGGAATAGAATGGTAGGCGCCACAATTCCAAGGGGAATTGATAAGCCAAGGTGAGGATCGCCACAAGGGTCTTGGACTCTTGATAAGATCAAAGGGGTTAGTTCAATGAAGAACCTACGAGAGGCAAAACACTCTCACAATTGGAACAAATCCAAATTGAACTCCAAAGGTTTTCTTTTCTTTCATTCATCATAGATGTGTACATATATAGAGTTTAGGGGCTGCATAGAATATTCATACAAAAGGTCACCATAATTGTGACAAATTCCCTATAAAAATAATAATTAATCAACTAAATGACTAATCAAAGTAACTAATGACAATTAAGTGGATAATTAAAGTGGTTCATGACTTCTAAAAAGGAGTTACCTACGAATGCAAGCCAAAGGTTGCCCTCCCAAGAAGCTTAATAAAAATGTGCACCGTCCACACACAAAGTTTATTACACTTTATTTAATAGAAATAAACTAGAAAATTTCGTCCAAAAATTTGTTTTCGACTTCCAGCCCATTTGTCACCATGATAGAAGCCGAATCTAGTCAAGAAGCTTGAAATAAGATTTATAGATAATTCCTTATCTTTCCAATGCACTAAAGAATGAACCAATCGAAGATCTGTAGTGCAAGATATAGCCAAAACAAGTCAATATGTTCATCATTAATGAAAATAAAATTTTTATCAAAAATTAAATTGGCCTTAAATTAGACATTATTCTTAGTTTGCATCACATAGTGGATGCAGTAATGAAAGACTGCTTCACACTTTTCCATGAGATAGCTCCTCTAGCTAAAATATACAAATAACAAAAAGTGAATTTTCTTGTATCCACACAGCTAGGGATGGAAACAGGTCAGGCCAGGACAGGCTTCACCCTAAACAGGCCAAGCCTGTGTTACAAATATCTGGCTTGAGCCTGACTTGTTACCTGTCAAAGGCCTTTTTTTGGACCTGGCCTGTTTAAGAAGTCTGGCCTGGCCTGAAGCCTGTTTAGAAGCCTGGTTTATATTAAGGCCTCTAAATAGGCCAGCAGGCCAAGGCCTTCATATAGGCCTCAAATAGGCCTAAACCTTTAAACAGGCCTTGAAAGGCCATTGAAAAAAAATAGAATATAATTTTATAAATAAATATAAATAGGCCGACCTAATAGGCCTAACAGACTTTGCTGAGAGGTCAGATCTGGCCTACTAAATGAAACAAACTTTTAAAAAGGTCTGAACCTAACTTATTTTCTAAATAAGTCAGGCCAGGCCACAGGCCCCTGACAGGCTGGTTAGCCTATTTCCATCCCTACACACAACCAGCAAAATCTGAATCTGAATATCCGATCACTTCAAGATTATCAGACCTCCTATAAGTAAGCATGTAATCCTTCGTTCCTTACAGATATCTCAGAACTTTCTTTGTAGTTTTCTAATGATCTAAACTAGGATTCTTTGGTATCTTCCCAACATTCCAACTGCAAAGCTAATATATGGTCGGGTACAAGTTTGAGCATACATTAAACTCCCAACAACAGATGCATACAGAATTGCTTCCATCTGTTTCCGTTCCAAATCATTCTTTGGACATTGCATGAGATTGAACTTGTCTCCTTTCTGAATTTGAACTGGAGATGCTAAGCACTTTTCCATTCTGAATCTCTTTAACACTTTATTTATATATGCTTTCTGAGACAAATCCAACAATCCTTGTGATCTATCACGAAATATCTTTATCCCAATCACATAGGTTGCCTCACCCATATCTTTCATTTCAAAATTATTAGAGAGAAACTTCTTAATCTCACTTAATAGACTAATATCATTAATTGCAAGTAATATGTCATCAACATACAGAACTAGAAAGATAAACTTACTCTCACTGACCTTCAGATATATACACTTATTAACAGTGTTTTCCTAAATCCAAATGATACAATAGTATCATTGAACTTAAGATACCATTGTCGGGAAGCTTGTTTAAGTTCGTATATTGACTTCTTAAGTTTACGCACCATGTATTCTTTTCCTTCTTCTATGAATCTCATTGGTTAGTCAATATAAACCTCTTCATCCAAATTCTCATTTAGAAATGTAATTTTCACATCCATTTGGTGTAACTCTAGATCATAATGAGTCACCAATGCCATGATAATTCTGAGAGAATCTTTCTTAGAGACCAGTGAAAATGTCTCCTTATAGTCAATGCTATCTTTATGAGTAAACCATTTTGCAACTAGTCTGGCCTTGTAACGTTCTAAGTTACCATTGGAGTCATGTTTGGTCTTAAAGACCCACTTACAACTAACTCGTTTACAGCCTTCTGGTAACTCAATAAGGTCCCAAACCTCATTCTGTTCCATAGATTTTAACTCATCTTTCATTCTAACAATTTATCAGCATTATCATTATTCATGGCTTGTGAAAACGTAACTGGTCCATTCTCTATTCCTAAGTCAACTTCAGACTCTTGTAGATATACCACATAATAATCAGAAATAGTTGATCTCTTTTCTCTTTGAGATATTCTTAATGCTATTTGTTGTGGTTCTTCTACTATAGGCTCATTTATTGCAACTTCATTATGAGTAATGAGATCATTTATTTGTTGTTCTTCATTATTGTTAATCGATTCAACAACTTGAGGAACAACAACTTTATTAGAGATACAAGTCAAAGGAACTTGCACTCTTGATTCTTGAATCTCCACCTTACGTGGTGTTTCACACCCACTAACTTCACCATTCTCAATAAACATAGCATTCACAGTTTCAATAATTCTTGTAGTATGGTTAGGGCAATAAAATCTATACCCTTTCGAATTGTCTGGATAACCAATGAAATAACCATTGATTGTTCTTGCATCCAGTTTCTTTTCTTGTGAATTGTAATATCTAATCTCTGCCTGACAACCCCAAACATGCAGATGTCTTAGACTAGGTTTCCTTCCAGTCCACAGCTCAAAAGAAGTCTTTGGAACTGTCTTACTAAAAAGCCTATTTAACAAATATATGGTAGTCTTTTGAGCATAAGTCCACAATGAAATGGGTAAAGATGAATTACTTAACATACTTCTAACTATATCTAATAAGGTTCTATTTCACCTTTTTGATACACTATTTTGATATAGTGTACTTGGCATTATGTATTGAACACATATACCACGCTTTTCAAGAAATTTAGTAAATGGACCTGAGTGTTGTCCACTTTCATCATATCTTCCATAATACTCACCATTTCTATCAGACTTGACAATTTTTACTTTTATGTCTAATTGCCTCTCTACCTCATCAATATAAATCTCTAAGGCATTTACAGCCTAAGATTTCTCATGCAGCAAATAGACATAACCATAACGTGAATAATCATCAATGAATGTGATAAAGTATCTTTCTTTATTTAAAGAATTAACATCAAACTTTATTTAAAGAATTAACATCAAAAGGTCCACAAATATCGGTGTGAATAATTTCAAGAAGTTGAGTGCTTCTTGTGACTCATTTCTTTGTCTGTTTTGTTTGTTTACCTTTAATGCAATCCACACATAGATTCAGATCAGTAAAATCTAAATCCGAAAAGATTTCATTCTTTACTAATCTTTTCATTCTTTCTTTGGAAACATGTCTCAAGCGTTTGTGCCACAAGTAAGCAGAGCATTCATTGACTAAATCACGTTTAGTACCAATATTATGAGTAAGGTTAAGAGTGTTTCAACATAAAGAGTATCAAGATTTAACTTGTATAATCCATCACATAACATACCACTACCAATCATATAATTATGTTTATACAAACTGAAACTACCATTACCAAATTTAAAAGAGTATCTAGCTTTATCAAGTTTGGATAATGAAACTAAATTCTTAGATATACTAAGTACATAAAAAGTTTCACATAAATCCAAATGATGTCAAGTGTCGAGGATTAAGCGATACGTCCCGACAGCTTCCACTGGAGCTCTCATTCTATTGCCCATAAAGACAAACTTTTCATTTGGTCTTGTGGTTTGAGTTGTAAGGAATTTCCGCATCGTATTAGAAATATGAGTTGTACAACTAGAATCAATCCACTAAGTATTATAAAGAATTTCAGCTAAATTTGATTCGAAACATATATAAGCACTAGGCATATCTTTCTTTTTGAACCAAACCTTACGTCTTAGACAATCCTTTTGGAAATGTCCAGACTTTTTACAGAAATAACATTTATATTTTTTTTAGTTGTGGATTTGAGAGGAAGATTGGTGTGATGTGGATTGTGATTAAATATAATATCAAAAACAGTTGCCAAGTTCCACTAAAAATATAAGAACCTTGCAACCAGTTGTAGTAAGCAAGAGTCGATTCACAGAGAACCAATTCAATTAACACTATCAATCCAATTCCTAAATTAAACTCTGATGAAAAATAAACAGTAAAAGTAAAAGGGGGGTTTTGTTGATTAAAACTAAAAAGAGAAATTAAACTTAAATCAAAACAGTAAACACAGATTGAATTATCAAGTTAAAGATATTGGTTAAGAGATGGAATCCACCACTAGATTTATATGATTATGCCAACTTACTTACCCTTTATACCAACATGATCAATTATGTTCTTATGCAATTGCGAGATAAATCCCATGTCTTCCTTAAGTTTCGCTTAATTCAAGAAAATCGCTCAAATCAAACTCTAACCATTAGTTATTTGTAAAAAACCGCTTTACACCTACCTAATGATTGCATTAAGAATTAGAAAACCAATCACACTAAGGTCTAATCACACACCGAATTAAATTACTTAGATCATATGTTTCACTTAGTCATACCACCGCAAATCACAAGCATAGCAATCCTAATTTTACCACTTTCAAAGTTTGGCAAGGATATAAAAACCTTTATATTGATTTAAGAATAGAAACATATGAATAAAAACATAATTGTATTGATATAAAGAGATATGCAAGATTCACATAATCAAAACTAGAGTTTCATCCTCCCTTAACCAATCAAGAAGTTTAGCCACGCATGGCGAATTCAAAAACAGAAGAAAAATTAAAAGAAAACATTGTTCAGAACAAAAGAAGAAAAGAAAAACTAAAGATCAAACTAGTTTCCAAGGCTTGAGAGTGATTGATCTTTGATCGCTCGAATCCGAGTCTCCAATCCTCAATCGAATCCTTCCCCTTCTTGGTCTTTGAGTTTCTCTCAGTTTCCTTCACGGCTCTCTCTGTGCAGAATACCTTAAAGGGATTTAAGCAACCCTATTTATAGGTTTGAGAACCTAATTTAACATTAAAGCACGAAATTAACTTTCTGGTGTGACGACACGGGCCGTGTCATATGACACGGCCCAACCCGTGTCTGACTCTGGAGACAAATTTCCATCTATTCCAAGGTCAGAAAGGAACACGGCCCACCCCGTGTCACTTGACACGGCCGTGTTATCGGTCAAGACTTGAAATTACCCTTCCTCGTGAAGTCGAGGCGTACACGGCCTACCCCGTGTCATTTCACACGGGCGTGTTGATCGAGAACCTTCCGCTTCAAAGTCGAATGACACACACGGCTACCAGGTGTCATTTCACCACACGGCCGTGTTAATTACTTTCTTCAAATCCACCTTGATTCTTCATGAATGCTCTTCTTCCTTTGCTTCTAGAGGTTGATACTGATTCCCTTAAGTCTCTTAACTCTCTTCTCAACAGCTCAATACTAATGGACTCCATCACTCATAGATCTCCTGAAAATCACAATACGTTTATGAGTGCCTATAACCACATTTAAGCAAAGTTTCACAATAAACATCCAAAGACAACTCTAAATCAGAAACTTAGCTAAACGTCAATAATTAAACACATTTGGAATCCAATTAGATCAAATAAAGAACATTCAAGAGCTGAAATTATTAACAGATCAAATACCCCCACACTTAACTTTTTGCACTCCTGGGCAAAAACATAAAACTAAGCATATGCCTCTCAAAAACTAACAAAAGTACTGAACAGTGAGCAAAGATTTACACACATCAGTTCTTTCAACAAATCTAAGCATTCAAGAATTTCCTCTCTCAACAATCCAAATCAGCAAGCAAGGTCAATCCAATATCAGGGTTAAGTCAACATGATAAATCCTCACAGATGTACTCTATTTCACTCAAGTATTTTGGGCTTGTATTTACTCTCAACCAACTCATGAAAACATGCCTTACCATAGACTTGACAAGCCTCTACTTCTCCACCACCTAAATCACATGCACACAAAGATCAAAAGGTCTTTAATCAGGTTGTAATGAGGTCAAGGTCAAGGTAAGATATTTCAATGATAAATAAAGTTAGACCATCGGAAATAGAAGAGCTAAGGGGAATAAAAACCAAACACTTTTGCACAATTACCCCAACACTTTTCAATCCATCTTCATCTTTTACTTGACTTTCTCTATTTATCAACCAACTTATCAATCTCTTTTTCTTTTTCTTTTTTTTTTTCATATTTCTTCCTTTTCTCCTTTGAGAGCCCCTTTTGTTTTTTTTTTCTTTTTGAATAACTAAGGCAAAACAGTGTAATCACCCCCACACTTATTCAAACACAATTCTCAACATAATTATTAAGCTCTTCTACTCCCTAAGGTAGGGTAGCAATGGTTTTTCACTATTAGGCTTGTATTAAGCTATAATAAAAAGAAAGGATATAATTCAGGCTCAAAGGGGTGAAACAATGGATCAAAATACAAGGTTAGCTATTTGGCCAGTGGCTGAAAGAAAGAAATGCCTTTATCATATCAAAAATGTGCAGTGATCATTTGCAATTTAAAAGAAAGTCAAATCAAATTCTGAAAAGCATATAATCACAAGTGGAATCACACAACAAAGAACAGAAATGACTTAAGATTAGTCATTCACATCAAGGCCCAAAAACTCACTAGGTCCAATTTTATCATATTCTCAAAACCCTTTCAATTTTCAAAACCTCTCAGTGCAAGTTTAGAATCAAGAAAATCAATTCCTTAAGGCTTAAAAAAAACTTGTCAATAAAAATCAATCGCTTGCTCATTGCTCAATATACTCGAAAACCAATTAGAAAGACATGCACCGATATGCCATTAAGATCAGAATGTGCAATTAAGGTCAAAACCAAACTTTCAACTTCCCCCCACACTTAAAATAGACAGTGTCCTCAATGTCGAAGCATACACAACAGATAAAAGGAATCCATAGTAATAAACAAAGTATGTGCAAAGAACTGAGTCTGGCAACAAGAAATTCAAGCAAATACAAAAGATAAATCAATAGTAACCAAAACAATGTTCATTAAGCCAGCAAAATGAAGGTCACAGCCTAAAAAAAAAATGGAAATACATCAAGATGGGGGAGGGGGATATGAAAAACGCTGCAGCAGAAGGTCAAGCTTGCCATCAATGACATCCATTCTCTGATCGCGTGCCTCCTCCAGAGCACTAAAGCGATCCTCTGGCCCGGAAGCGAAATATGGTCCAACTCCGGCAATCAATACGGGCAAGATAGCATCATAAGAAGTCTACGCTGGTCGAGTGGAAGGGCCCACATTATTAACAAACTCAGGGGGAGGGGAGACAGCAATATCCTCATGTGGCTCAGGGGTCGGATCAGCCCTAGGTAAGGCAGCTCCATCAGCACCAAGCAAGATGAGAGCACCATTGAGACGGGTGCAGAGCTTCATAGACACCAAAATAGCCCCATCAATAGCATTGGGACCACGAAAGGTGCCTCCTCCACCAAATCCAAATACTCAAAGTGATCGAAGAATGACAAACCACATACCCTCCTAAGTCTAATACGGCCGGCTAAAGTGGTCCCGAGACATGATGAAACGATTACGAGCCAATACCCCCATTAACAGCACTCCTCAATCATGTAGTGCAAGAAAAACAACTCGAATGGCTAATTGTCCTCACTTTCCCCCTGCCACACGAGTATTAGCTAACCATTTCTGAATATAGCGATGGGCAGGAGACCTAAGCTGAGAAGCTTTAGACATCTTAGGATCATAGTTATCAGACTCAGGCACAGTGAGGGTAGACCACACATGATCAGCATTAAAATCACAGGGTAACATATTTTTCCCCTCAGGAAAACCAAAAATAACTCTAAACATATGAATATTAACAGAATGAGAATTACCGAGCAACCTAAAGGTGATTTCACCAGGCCATCTAGTTTGATCAGACAGAGGATAAAGCTTACGATTAAAACTAGAAACAAACTCCCTAGTCAATGCAGCAAAAGTAGGCTTCTATAACAATGCAAAATCAACCCAACCAATTCTACCCAACAGAGCAAACACCTCATCATATAACTCTATAGCCCTAAGGGTATCTACATCTAAAAAGCGAGTGGGAACCACTACCTTTCTGTCAATAGGGTTGACTTCTCTGAGGGGTGAGGGCTCACGCAGGGTGATGGAGACCGAGCACGCCTAGAGCCGAAACGATGGGGATGGAGCGAACAGACGCACAGTTTGTCTTGACACACTTTTTAGGACCCATCAATGGAGGAACAAAAGAAATGAAGAATAAAGAGAGATTTTGATGGTGAGGTGAGGGTGAAATAAGAAAATTGATGGAGAGAATGGAGAGGAGAGCCATGGAAGGAGGAACAGGGAGAAAATGGTGGAAGGGATGAACAATGAGAAATGCGTATGGGAAGAGGTAAGATTGGGGAAAATAGTGAAGAAGAGAGGAAAATGATGATGAATGGAGGGTGAGAGTGTGATGTGTGATGGTCCGCGAGAGAAGAAGAAGAGGAAAGGGAATTGGGGCAGAAAATTAGGGCAGAAAGCCCTAAATGAGGGTTTAATTGGGTGCTGCCACGAGTACACGGGCCGTGTCATATGACACGGCCCACCCCGTGTACTCCTCTGTCTTAGGGAGTAGGTGCGCACGATAACACGGGCCATGTCATGTGACACGGCCTACCCCGTGTTCCTTTCTGGAAAACAGGGGTTCTGATGATCATGAAAACACGGGTCGTGTCATGTGACACGGCCCACCCCGTGTAGTTTGCTGCAGAAATGGGGTTGCTGTCATGAGGACACGGGCTGTGTCACATGACACGGCCCACCCCATGTTCCTTTGCTAACTCACAAGAATCATGCTAAACGTTTCCTAAGGACTGCATACACTCAACAAACCATGAACTCAAGTAATCAAGCTAAAACTGAGCAAGTCCAAACACAAATATCAACAAGGAGACGAGATCAAGCAAGAAACATTTAAAAATAGGCTAAACTAAGAAACTAAACAACGTAAAAGAGAAAGGAAAAAGAAAGCAAATCTGTTTGGGTTGCCTCCCAATAAGCGCTTGGTTTATTGTCCTCAGTCAGACATTATAATGCTCCTCAGGATTCTTCGTAATATGGATGGAGAAGAGGCATGTCCTCAACTTCTGCATTCTCCAGAAGTTCATGGTAAGGCTTGAGACGGTGCCCATTAACCTTGAACGCCTTTGCAGAAGCCTCGTTCATGATTTCCACTGCACCAGAAGGAAAAACAGTAGTTACTACAAATGGGCCAATCCATTTAGAGCGCAACTTACCTGGAAATAATTTGAGTCTGGATTGGTATAGTAACACTTTTTGGCCTTGGTGGAAACTTTTTCTAGAGATCATGTGATCATGAAATGCTTTGGTTTTTTCCTTGTAAATGAGGGCACTCTCAAAGGCCTCATTCTTCAATTCTTCCAACTCCTGAATTTGGAGTTTTCTCTGCTTGCCAGCACCTTCCAAGTTCAAGTTAACTTGTTTGATAGCCCAGTAAGATCGATGCTCCAGCTCCACTGGCAAGTGACAGGGCTTCCCATAAACCAATCAGAAAGGGGACATGCCAATAGGAGTCTTGTATGCATTGGTCAATAAGCCCACAAGGCATCGGCCAAGAGTCTAGTACTCCAATCCTTGCGCATGGGATTCACGGATTTTTCAAGGATATACTTGATCTCTCGATTGGATACCTCGGTCGCCATTCGTCTCAGCGGATGGTAAGGGGTAGAGGTCCTGCACCACACACATATTTCTTCAACAGGGATTCAAAGATTCTGTTGCAAAAATGTGTCCCTTAGTCACTAATGATGGCTCTGGGAGTGCCAAACCTGGAAAAGATAAAGGACTTCACAAAATCCACAACAGTCTTAGAATCATCAGATTTAGTGGCTTTAGCTTCCACCCATTTTGAAACATAATCCAAAGCTAAAAGAATATAAGAGAAACCAAAAGAAGGAGGAAATGGTCCCATGAAGTCAATGCCCTAAACATCAAAGATTTTCACAAAGATTATTGGAGTTTGAGGCATTTGATTTCGTGGGCCAATATTACCTGTTCTTTGACAAATGGTCACATGACTTACGAAATTATAAGCATCCTTAAAGATGGTAGGCCGAAAATCCACAAAGCACTTTGGTGGCATCCTCTTCATGCCGAAATGTCCTCCACGGGCATAGGTATGGCGAAAGAGAGAACAGTGAGTCTCGAATCCGGGATATATCTCCGAATCACTTGATCTGCAAGCAATGCTTGAAAGGTAAGGATCATCCCAAATATAGTACTTGCAATCACTCCTCGACTTATCTCAAAGTGCCTTGTTTAGGCTTACCGGAAAATCCTTGGTGGCCAAATAATTGGCAATATCAACATACCACGGAATAGTGGTTGCGATAGTCATTAAATGCTCATCCGGAAAGCTCTCTGGAATAGGTGTATCCTCATCTTCAGTCACCAATCTGCTCAAATGGTGCATACACAAGTTTTCGCTCCTTTTTTATCTTTAATCTCCAAGTCAAACTCTTGGAGCAACAGAATCCATCGGAGCAATCTTGGCTTCGCCTCCTTCTTTGCCAGTAGGTACTTCAAAGCTGCATGATCAGAAAAAATAATTACTTTAGAACCAATTAAATATGATCTAAATTTCTCCAAAGCAAAAACAACAGCAAGGAGTTCTTTCTCAGTTGTGGAATAGTTCAGTTGAGCATCATTTAGGGTCCTTGATGCATAGTAAATAGCATAAGGAACCCTATCAACTCGCTGCCCTAAGACAGCCCCTACCACAAAGTCACTCGCATCACACATTAATTCGAATGGAAGCTCCCAATTTGGTGGCCTAATGATAGGTGCCTCAGTCATCAACTCCTCAAGTGTAAGGAAAGCCTTCATACACTTCTCATTGAATTGAAACGACACATCTTTTTGGAGAAGTGTGTAGAGGGGGGCTGATATCTTGGAGAAATCTTTGATGAAGTGCTGATAGAAACCTGCATGACCAAGGAAAGAGCGAATATCCCGCACACTAGTGGGCGGGGGTAATGAACGCACAAGTTCTACCTTAGCTTTATCAACTTCAATGCCCCTAGCAGAGATTACATGACCTAACACAATACCTTCTTCTACCATGAAATGACACTTTTCCCAATTTAAAACAAGGTTAGTGTCAATGCATCTTTTTAAAACTAAAGTTAGATGTTTCAAGCATTTCTCAAAACCATTCCCAAATACACTAAAATCATCCATGAAGACCTCAATGATGTTTTCTATGTAATCGAGAAAAAGACTCACCATACATCTCTAAAGGTACCGGCGCATTGCAAAGTCAAAAGGCATTCGCTATAAGCAAATGTGCCAAAAGGACAAGTGAAAGTGGTTTTGTCCTGATCTTCCTGGAGCGATAGCAATCTGGTTATAACCGAAAATCCATCTAAGAAATAATAATGAGAATGACCAAATTAACCTCTCTAACATTTGATCAATAAAGGGTAAAGTGAAATGGTCTTTTACGGTGGCGATTCAATTTCCTATAGTCATACAAACACGCCACTTTGTTTGTAATCTAGTGGGAATAAGCTCATTCTCGGTATTTCTTACCACGGTAATGCGATTTCTTTGGTACTACCTGGACCAGAACTTACCCACTTCTTTGTCGAAATGGGGTAGATGACCCCACACTTAGGAGCTTCAGTATCTCCTTCTTCACAACTTCCATCATCGGAGGATTCAATATCCTTTGTGGTTCTCGTACTGGCTTAGCCCCCTCCTCCATTAAGATTCGATGCATGCAAATGGAGAGGCTAATACCTTTGATATCCGTAATAGTCCACCCGATGGCTGTCTTGTGTTCTTTTAACACAGAAATCAAACTCTCCTCTTGCTCTTTGGTGAGGGCTTTAGCAATTATTACCGGGAGTGTCTCCTTCTCACCCAGAAAAATATATTTCAAATGGGAGGGCAATTCCTTCAATTCCAGCTCTGGTGCCTGCACAACAGAAGGTTTAGGTATATCAGTGGTACAAGGTAATTCAACATACGATGCCTCATGCCCTTCTGAGGTGGAAGAGGGTGTATGCAAGGCTGCCACCACTTCTTTCGAATCCTGAAAATCTAAACTGCGAGTCATAACTATATCAATAGCATCAAATTGATCAGACTCAAGAATAGTAGAAATTAGAGATTCAAAAACATCAAAAGAATCAATAACATAAGCAGAGTGCACATCACTCGGGTATCTCATGGCCTCAAAGATGTTGAATCTAATCAACTCTCCATCAAATTCCATAGTCAATGTTCCCGAATGCACATCAATTTTTGTTCGGGCAGTCTTGAGGAAAGGCCTCCTCAACAGAATGGGGGCAGAGTTGGGAGATTTGTCCTCCTCCATGTCCAGCACATAGAAATCTGCTAGAAACACCAGTTCATTGACCTGCACCAAAACATCCTCAACAACCCCCTTAGGGTATGCATTAGACATGTCTGCCAGTTGAATGATAACTCCAATAGGTTCTAAAGGTCCTAGATGTAAAGATGCATAAATAGAAAAGGGCATGACATTAATGGATGCACCTAAATCTAGCATAGCTCTCTCAAACCTGGCATTACCGATAGTGCATGGTATAGTGAATGTGTCAGGATCTTTACATTTAGTTGGGAGCTTCTTATTAAAAACAGCTGAAACATTTGCTCCCACTTAGACCAGTTCATTACCTTTCAACTTCCTTTTGTTAGTGCATAACTCTTTTAGGAATTTAGCATATCTAGGCACTTGCTTTATTGCATCTAACAGAGGAATGTCAACTTCAACTTTCCTGAAAGTCTCTAAGATCTATTTATCCGCTTCTTCTTTCTTATTTCTAACCAACCTGGTCGGAAAAGGAGCCTTAGTGACATATTTAGAAAGTGGGTCAGAAACACTTACCTTAGGGGTCTTAGAATTGATCCCCTCCTCATCTACTTCCTTAGGATTTGGAGCTTTGTCTTCAGTGACTTGGGAAGATGCGGGTCCTTCAAGTGTCTTCCCACTTCGCAAGGTGACAGCACTAGCATTTTCTCTTGGGTTCACCTCTGGCTGCGAGGGAAGTTTCCCTGAAATCTGACTCTGCACCTTGTTGATCTCAGTAGCCAACTGTCCCACTTGGTTCTGCAAAGTACTAATAGTGGCCCTTGTTTCTTGCTGAAACTGAATATGGCTAGTGGCCATTTGCCTCACTAGATCTTCCAACGAAGGCTCAGGTTGCCTAGGGGCCTGAATGTGTGGTTGCCTCAGAGGAAAGGGTGCTTGCCTTTGCTGAAACCCTGGAGGCCCATAAGTTTGAGGTTGCGCTTGAGCTTGGGGCATCTTCGCATAGCTAAAGTTAGGATGATCTCTCCACCCCGGATTATATGTGTTGGAGTAGGGGTTGTAATTCTTAGATGGAGCAGAAAATCCCCCCACTGCCTTGGCCTCTTCATTCGTGTCCTCTTGCAAAGTGGAACACATATCGATGGGATGTCCTGAAGAGCAACATATCCCACATGCAACTGTCTTGGTGCTTTCCCATTGTTCATCGACTTCCGGACCATGGCGGTCATCGAGTCATTTGATCTTTGCCGCAAACTAGTAGTGTCGACTTCTTTAATCGCTGCTCTCACCCTCGTATCATTCTCGAGTGAAGAATTGTTGAGTGTTCTGACCCATTCTAGATATCAAGTTCCTAGCTTCTCGAGGAGTCTTATCAACCAAGGCTCCTCCACCGGCAAATGTCAATCATATTGCGGTCCATCACTAGCAAACCTTCATAGAAGTCTTGTATAAGAAGTTGTTCACGATTTGATCTTGAGGGCGACTAGCACACAATCTCTTGAATCTCTCCCAAGACTCACTGTGAAGTGATTCCCATGTCTTTGTTGGATGCCGCAAATTTCTTTTCGATGGTTGCGGCCTTTGATCTTGGGAAATATCTGTCTAGGAAAGCCCGAGCCATGTCTGCCGCCATGTCACGAATTGATCCGGTGGCAAGTTGTACAACCACTCCTTTGCAGAGTCCTTTAGGGAAAACGGAAAAGCTCTCAGCTTGACTTGCTCCATTGAAATTCCTGCAGGCTTCATGCTAGAACACACAACATAGATTTCCTTCAGATGTTTATTCGGGTCTTCTCCGGCTAGTCCATTGAAAGATGGCAAAAGATGGATTAAACCAGATTTCAGCTCAAATGCCTCCTCATTCTCAGGAATTTCTATGCACAGAGGTTGTTGGTCTAAGTCCGGAGCACCCAACATCCTTAGTGTATTTTCTGCCATCACTTCTTCTTCAGGTGGTTCAGATATCTCAGATGCTACAGAACTGGAAAGATCTATGTGACAGGCAGCTTCAACTTCAGCAGGTGTGAATTATGAGCTGATTTGTTCAAAGTAATGCCTCAGATTCCTCAATTGCTCGTTTACCTCTTCACCGGACATGAACACCTGCAAGATAGTTGAAAAGAACAAATAAAACTATCAAAATTAAAACAAAAACAGAGAGAAAATAGGAAACAAATTATTAGCGAAATTGGAAAATTGGTTCCCCGGCAACGGCGTCAAAATTTGGTGTGATGTGGATTGTGATTAAATATAATATCAAAAACAGTTGTCAAGTTCCACCAAAAATATAAAAACCTTGCAACCAGTTGTAGTAAGCAAGGGTCGATCCACAGAGAACCAATTCAATTAACACTATCAATCCAATTCCTAAATTAAACTCTGATGAAAAATAAACAGTAAAAGTAAAAGGGGGGTTTTGTTGATTAAAACTAAAAAGAGAAATTAAACTTAAATCAAAACAGTAAACACAGATTGAATTATTAAGTTAAAGATATTGGTTAAGAGATGGAATCCACCACTAGATTTATATGATTATGCCAACTTACTTACCCTTTATACCAACATGATCAATTATGTTCTTATGCAATTGCGAGATAAATCCCATGCCTTCCTTAAGTTTAAAGCTTAATTAAATAACAGCTCAAATCAAACCCTAACCATTAGTTATTTGTAAAGCAACCGCTTTACACCTACCTAATGATTGCATTAAGAATTAGAAAACTAATCACACTAAGGTCTAATCACACACCGGATTAAATTACTTAGATCATATGTTTCACTAGTCATACCACCTTTAATGGCGCGCATAGCAAATCCTAGTTTTACCACTTTCGAAGTTTGGCAAGGATATAAAAACCTTTATATTGATTTAAGAATAGAAACATATGAATAAAAACATAATTGTATTGATATAAAGAGATATGCAAAATTCACATAATCAAAACTAGAGTTTCATCCTCCCTTAACCAATCAAGAAGTTTAGCCACGCATGGCGAATTCAAAAATAGAAGAAAAATTAAAAGAAAACATTGTTCAAAACAAAAGAAGAAAAGAAAAACTAAAGATCAAACTAGTTTCCAAGGCTTGAGAGTGATTGATCTTTGATCGCTCGAATCCGAGTCTCCAATCCTCAATCGAATCCTTTCCCTTCTTGGTCTTTGTGTTTCTCTCAGTTTCCTTCACGGCTCTCTCTGTGCAGAATACCTTAAAGGGATCTAAGCAACCCTATTTATAGGTTTGGGAACCTAATTTAACATTAAAGCACGAAATTAACTTTCTGGTGCGACGACACGGGCCGTGTCATATGACACGGCCCAACCCGTGTCTGATTCTGGAGACAAATTTCCATCTATTCCAAGGTCAGAAAGGAACACGGCCCACCCCGTGTCACTTGACACGGGCCGTGTTATCGGTCAAGACTTGAAATTATCCTTCCTCGTGAAGTCAGAGGCGTACACGGCCTACCCCGTGTCATTTCACACGGGCCGTGTTGATCAGAACCTTCCAGTCTTCAAAGTCAGAATGACACACGGCCTACCCCGTGTCATTTCACACGGGCCGTGTTAATTACTTTCTTCAAATCCAGCCTTGATTCTTCATGAATGCTCTTCTTCCTTTGCTTCTAGAGGTTGATACTGATTCCCTTAAGTCTCTTAACTCTCTTCTCAACAGCTCAATACCAATGGACTCCATCACTCATAGATCTCCTGAAAATCACAATACGTTTATGAGTGCCTATAACCACATCTAAGCAAAGTTTCACATTAAACATCCAAAGACAACTCTAAATCAGAAACTTAGCTAAATGTCAATAATTAAACACATTTGGAATCCAATTAGATCAAACAAAGAACATTCAAGAGTTGAAATTATTAACAGATCAAAGATGTCTCATTGATCCTTAGGAGTCTTTTTCCTTTCTTGTTATGTTTCCTACTAGCTTTCTTTCCAGCTCCTTGATGGTTAACATAATTGATGAAATAATTTCCTTAATTCTTAAATTTGATTTCTTCCTTAACTGGTATACTATGCAATTCATGCATATTTCATTTATCTTTCATGGTGTTATAGTTCATTGTTTCTTCCTGAACTAGTATACTATGCAATTCATGCAAATTTCATTTGTCTTTCATAGTGTTATAGTTCATTTGGAAAGAACTATACTAATACGGTAATAAGTTCAAGATGAACTACACAAGGAAATTTTCATCCACATCCATTCCCGATGACTTAAGTCTTGCTACAATATTTTTCATCTCAATGATGTGCTCATGCATAGTACGAGAACCATCAAATTTCATGGTGGTCAAGGTACTCATCAATGTCCCAGTAAGAAACTTATCAGCAGTTTGGGAGCGCTCTTCCACAAACTTCATCATTTCTTTAGCACTTTCAATTTTAGGAAGAGTTGACTTAATGTTGCTAGCTATACTCATATGCATATACATCAGACTTAATCTGTTTGACCTTTCCCAATTTTTATAATGGACCTTTTATTCATCAATGCTTAAAACAGTAATAGCATCTGGTTTCTCTATTCTAAGAGCTAAATCCAAATCAATTACTCCAAGGTAAAATTGGATTTGCTCATTCCATTCAGAGAAGTTTAGTCCATTAAAAGCTGGCACAGATGGGAGATGTGAATGCAAAGTAACAGGTACTGCAAGCAATAAATATTTAAAACATTAATGCTTTGAGTTACATACTAACATGCTACACAAATTCAAAAAAAATACTTCATATAATGTATGTTGATGTTCACCTTTGGGCAATCCATCAATATACCACATTTAACATAATGATGCTAATAAAAAATTACATAATTTGACAATGATATGTGTACTGATTATAAATATTTATTATATTTGGATATATAAATAAAACTAACAGTACACTTACACTACCAACAATCATGCTCATTAATTATAAGAATAAACAATCAACCTTTGGGGTGATCTTTAACTGTTTTATAACAATGAACCTTAATACACTCATAAATAAAAAATATCATGTCATTCATAATATCTATTCTATATGGGTAATTGAGCTAAAATCATCTTACAATTTGAAATTAAATTAACTTAAAGATTTGACCACTTTAGTGATTAAAAAATTTATCATACTTTAATTCTAAAATATAAACACTTTATAAACACTAGAGGAAATAAAATTTCACATTCAATTTAATTGAATACAATACTATGTTTTGGGTTCATATGTTTTGGTAAAAGTTATATAAAAGCCACAAACTTGGCATATAAGACAAAAAATTATTAAAGTGGAAAGTCAACACTTCCTGACAATAAAATCATTAAAACATTGCTACGTTGATTTGTAAAACTTTAAAAAATAATAAAGTCATTTAAGGCTTTATAGCATTTTGACTTAAATGACATATAAGACAAAATTTATCAAAGGAATTCTTTTCATTTCCTGACATTCAAGGCTTTATAGCCTTTTGACTTATATAAACATTTTATCAATTTTATATATACAATAAATGCACAGCTATCATCAAATCATATGTGAAACATCTTTTATTTTATTTTATTTTTAATTCCTTTTGAAATCTCAAAATCTGAGACGAAGCAGATTTGAGATGAAGCTTCATTTTAAAAAGTATATACAGTATAGCCGTAGAATCATAAGGGTAAAACATCATAATTTTTCATGTAGCGGAAAACATAATTAAAATTCCAATTTTTACATTTAAGATTCATACAAATTGGGATAATCAATTATCATCAATGTAAAATTTTGAATTTCTAAACACATGCTCTGATACTACATGTTAAATTCTTCTACATAACAAGGATATTAAGAATTCATAATTTTTACATATTTATATCATTATGTCAATGTATATTAACTTTTATCCATGATGAGAATTGGTGTTTCAATGTGTAAATCTTGATGAAAAGGTAGAAACTCATTTCTATCTCCTCTCTTTCTCTTTTCTACGTTCTTTCTTTCTTGATGTTAAATATAAAACATAAACTATACGGGAGGGAGAGAGAACATATTTCTATTTGTTTTTTCATACCTTAACAAATGCTCCCATCAATCATTTAAAGAGGTTAAAAAATCTCTTCCCAACCATCATCAACTAATTATAATTTAGCCCTCACTTATTTATTAAATCACATCATTTACTACATACACATATGAGACATTTCTTACGAGTATGACATCGTATAACATATTGTTCATATAAAAAATATTATTATATGTTTGATAATATTATAAATAACATTAGATAGGATAAAAATCAGCACTTTTAACAAAACTATCACTTACTTAAAAATATATTATATTCATCTAGATTTGTTATGTTTTACTAATATATATATATATATATATATATATATATATATATATATATATATATATATATATATATATATATATATATATATATATATATATATATATAAGTTGATGCATTTTTTATGGGAATAAAGCAATGACATATTAGTGCCACAAGGAGAAGAATTAAAAAACAAAAACAAAAATACTTTGAAACAAATACAGAATCCATTTATGTTATATTAGAGCCCAGTAAAATCTCTCTTTAATATTATATTTGAATATTTTTTATTAATAAAACAGAACAAAAATAGATAAAAATGAATTAAAAAGAGGAAAAAAGAAATAAAACACAATTATATTCCTATTTATTTAAAAGATTATCAAGAAAATGAAACAAAACTTTATCAACTCATATATTTCCTTCATTATACCTTTATTTTAAAAAAATAAAACAAAAATAAAACTTAAAAAAAATAAAAAAAATAATTCCCCATATATTTATTCTAAATTTTAAAACTCCAAAAAAAATTTATTTTCTTTCTTCTCATTATTTTTTCATTCCTTGTTATCTATCATGGATCATAACGTACAATTCCATACAATTCCATATTGCAAGTGCACAAGTCCATCTCACCATTCCAACATATCTCATTTCACACGAGCTTTCTAAAAATCCACTATTACAATCAGCCTTAGCCAAATAATCTTCATCATCCCGATGTAAAAGCCATAGGAATTGCCATCGATAAAGAGAGCAGGACGGTACACAGGAGTAGGTAGTTGGTAGCCATTGTCCGCCTTCTTCTTTCTGATCCTAGATGAATTAGCATGCTTGGGGATTTCCAGCACAGCATAGGACATCATTGCAGCGCTGCTCACATCTTTATCATTATGAGAATCCAAAATTAGAAACATAGGACGTCATTGCAGTACAGGACGCCTGAGCATAGAATCCAGAATTAGAAACACGATTTTCGATTAATTCACAGCTATGGACACTCGAAAACACTTAAATAGAAACGAAAAACAGCAACAGTCAAGAATTCAATCTACGCATCCAAAAGGAGTTCCGAAATGGACGTTTGAATCAACAATAATTGCTTAACCATTTAATTCAATCTGCAAAGCAAAAAGAAAAATGAAAAAGTACAACAACAACAACAGACCTACCTCAAACCATACACCAATAAAAAATCCAAAAAAAATAAATCAAAAGAACCTTCAATCCCAATAGTATGTTTAGATTGATGGGATTGAGTGGAATGAAATGAAATAAGATGAGATGGAGATAAATTTTATTATTTGATTATATTAAAAAATAGTAGAATGAGATAGAAGTGATTCCACCATAACTCATTAATTTTCTTCCTCCCCAATTTGAGGGGTATGAGATAAAATCATATTTTTTATTATAATTATAATTAAGATTTTACTACATTAATCTCATACTCTAAAATTAGTGTATTTGCAATAAGGATAATTTAGAAAAAATAAAATTATAACTCTTATCATTCCATCTACTTCCCAAACAATAGAATGGTAACTTTATTCCATTTCATCCTAAAATATCCAAACAATAGAATGATACTTTTATCCCACTCTATTCCATCCAATCCCATTCCATCCCATCTCATTTCATTCTATTCCATTACATCAATTACTAAATATCCAAACATAACCTTAGAGTTCAAGAAAATTAGCTCCAACTACTTAGAATCAAGTTTTGAACTAACATATCTGATATTCGTGAAGAGCACTAAACTCTGTACTCAACGAGATTCGAAAAAGAGAATGGATTTGCGAGGGTTAGGGTTTGGTTTGGAGGGAGCGTACAGAGCGAAAGTTCAAGGCAGCAACGAACTGAAGCGAAAAGCTTGGCTCGCCATAGGAATGAGGCAAAACCCATGGATCGTTCCTGGGAGGGTTTTGAAGCTTCTCGACGAAGCAAAGGTAGGACTTGGGGATATGGGTCTTGGGGTACTTGAACTTGCATTTAGGCCAGTTCCATAGGGCGAAGTCGAAGGCGTTCTCAGGGATGATGGGCAAACAAGTGGCGGAGTGGTTGGAGGATTGTTGGACCCACTAGATGCGGAGGAGGTAGAAGAGGACGAAGCCGTGAGAATTGTAATAGGAAAATTTTTAAAATTCGTAAAAATTCAATTAAGGGTGTGTTTAGGAAAGATTATTACCACTCATAACATATGTTATTTGGTAAAAAAAGTTATTGTAATAGTAATTGTGTATCTTTGATAAATTCAGCTTCAATTTTTATACTAAATTTAATATATTTTAAAATTATTTTTTATAATGCTAAAATTTTAGCTTATAATTTTACATTATAAATTATTCTTTACACTTTGAGATGTAAATATTATTTTATCTTCAATCAAATAACTTTTTTAATCAATCAAATAAATTTTTTAGTTATTCTATATCTATTTTGGTAATTTAATACATAAAAAAGATTTTGTTTTATATCATCCAAACAAAATAGATTAACTTAAAATTATTTTTTAACTAACATATACAAACATAAAATTAATTCTATTATAATTAATTATAACCAAACAAATTTATACAATAATCAATTATTGAAATAATCAAATTCTTACAATTATTCCAAACATGCACTAAGTTTAATTTCACTCATTGTCTCATTAAATTATTTATTGTTTTGATGTATAAAAAGAATTTAATGTATAAATTTATACAATATAATATTTATATTAAATAATTAATAAAATCATAATATATTATATTAATTTATTTTATCATATCTATTACTGTTTGTCAAACGGCCCTAATAATAGAACTTAGCTGTAAAGAGAGGAAAAGGCAAGGTTACTTGGTGAATAGAGAACATAGTAATTTATTGTATTTTGTCAGGGGTGTGTAGTTATTTAAGGTTCGGTTGGACAAAAAATTTTAAGTTGTTGTTTGGGGCCCATCCAGAAAATTTTGGGCCTGATATACTTCAGCCCAACCCAAAAATCCGAGTCTGTAACTGTCAATTGGGCTTAGATTGGACCGGCACAAATTAAAGGACCTCCCACCGACAAAGGAGCCCAAATTAGAAACATTGTTGTTGCATGATATCGATTAAGGAGGGCAGAGATTCGGATCCCAACTTTATCCGAGACACTCCAAACACAACAAAACAACCAAAGCACATCTATCCTACTTTTTCTGATTTTTTCACAAAGCTGTGTTTATTAGCCCAAAAGAACCCAAGTTTTTCAGAAAGTCAGTGACCCAACAATGCAAAGTGGTCATTTTGTTGGGGCCGTTCACTTTTTTTAGAAACTTTTTTATCACGATAGAACATAAAAAATTAAAAATTCATGTTTTTTAATACACCATTAGATTAAGCTCTCAATCTATATACCTATAAATTATAAATGTCTTAAATATGTTAAAGGTAATTAATTTTTTTACTAAAAATATATATTAAAACCAGACAATTATAATATTACAGAAAATATAAAAATGATTGCTATCGAGCACAACATGTCATTCACGTGTACTAAAAAATGTGACAGACGACAGTGTCCCTACCCAAAAACAAAATGTGACAGAGAAACGCTGTCGAAGGAATTCTTTTTTTTAATAAGAACGCTGTCCATGGTTATAAAAGCATGATGTGTCCAATTACTGCTACAGTGAGGTGCCTCGTGGTAGTATGCCTACGTACGAAGTTTTTTTTGCCCCAGCCACAACCACAAATAATGGAATCCGGCTTCTCTATAACTGTCGGAGGTGCTGCACCAGTGATTTAAATTTTTATTTTTTATTTAATGATCAGTATTTTATTTTTATTTTTTAATATTAAAAATATTTTTTAATATTAACTACTAAATAAAAAATAAATAATTTAAATTACTACTGAAGATGTTGCAGTTGGAAAAAAACCGGATCGCAATGGTGATTGCCCCAACCCACGTACGACGTCCAATTACTACTACAGTGACGTGCCTCGTACCTCAGTGATATTAATTTATGACTTTTAAGAAATTAGTAAATTAATTTTTGTAATTATAATTCATCAATTAAATTATTCTTTATACGAGAATTATTAAAAATTAATTTAATTAAAAAATATTGACATAAAAAATAAATATAACTATATTTAAATATTAATATGATAATTTCTTAAAATTAAAAAATAATATAATTGGTATATATAATTTTAAAAACTAAAATAAAGATTTAATTAATATGAAGATGAGAAATTTTTACATACTCTAAAAAATAATTTTTATTTTTATTTTTTTGGTTTTTTTAATTTAATTATATTTTTAATATAAGATATAATATACATTCATGGTATAAGTTAAGATAAATATTTTATTTTAAAGAAATTTTTATTATATATACTAAGTCAATAAACATATAACATATCATCATTTTACATTAAATATTGTATAAACTTATACCTTAAACAATTATTTTATATTAAAATATTGATGTGTAAGCTATTTATTGATTATATATTTGATTTAGTGAACACAAAATTATGCCCTTGCTAGAATTGCTAGAATCTCAATTTCTCTATACAGATATTTTTATATAATGCTTTTCTCACAAATAAAAATTCTCATACGCTCAAACACAAATATATCACTATCATTTATTTATATCTTTTTTTTCCATTTTTTAAATACATAAAAGTTTAGGATACAGTAAGAAACTTTTCTCATTCAATATTCAAGACAAATTATCTGTTTCAATATTAGAGCTTAGCATGCTCAAGATTATGTTCGCTTTAATAACTCAGAGGTTGACTTGAAGTTAATTAAGATAAGTTTAAGTTGTAAAAATTAGATTTAGTGTATTTTTAAATCTGATTTATATTATATTTTGAGTTGTTTTGATTAATGTTGATATCCAAAATTATTTTAAAATATATATATATATATATATATATATTATAATTAATTATAAATAACAAGAATTTTTAATTTAAATTAATAAATTTACACAACATAATAATATATTTATATTAATATTATTTATTTTAAAAATTATATTATAAAATATTCCTTTATTATAATTTTACACATTTATAATTTTATGACTTAATTATATATAATATATTTAAATTTATACATTATATTTATATATCAAATTAGCTCAATTTGATCTCAATTATTATTGGACTATAATCATATCATATTTAAATCTATGAAAATAATCTAACTAAAATATCAAATTAAGTTTGAGTTAAGTCAAACTTACTAAAATTCGTTACATTTATACCATTATTAGAGCCTCCACATGAATCAGGATGTGAACCTGGTCGAAGGAGCTTGTCACCTAATCATGTCTCAACAGTCATGAGATTAGCTATATAATCGTAATTTGCTATGGTGAAAAAACATAAAAAGAGTAATTAAATTAGCTTGGATTTCGAATTTAAATTTAAAAATTGATTTGATCAAAATTGAACTAAAATTTTATATTTATTTTTTAAAATAATAGTTTACATAATTTTTTTATGTAATTTATACTTATTTTTAACTTTTTTATTATTTTCTAAATCAAATTTAATTATTTCTCTTGAATTTAGACATCTATTGTAAGATTAATAATTAATTTAGACTTATATTTATAATTTAGATTTACATTTTGATGAATTAGTTTAAATGTATATTTGTTGTACTTTAATAATTTAGTTTAAATTTATATTTGGTGTATTTTAATGAATTTAAAATTTCATATTTGATAAATTTGGTGAATTTTTATATAAGAAAAACAAAAAAAAAAAAAATAATTCAAATTAATTTAGATTGAATTAAATTAAATCAAAATTATATTTTGAACCAAATTAAGTCATAAAATAAAAAATTGATGAAATTGAATCAAATAACTTTTTTTCTTCTCAAAATCAATTCAATTTAATTTACAAATATCACTATCGAGACATCCTCAAAGCTTCAATTTAATAATCATTTTCCGATTTTTTAACATTACCTTTACAATTTTTTTTTGCTACATACATTACCTTTTACATATTGATCGAGAGGCTTAAAAACGTGAGAGTTTTGTGAAATTTTTTTTTTGTCAATGTCTCGTGGTGATATCAACTGATATTATGGAAACAGCAAATCATGGATTGCCATGTGTCATGTCGATACCCTTGCACTGAAAAAGTGAAGATAAGTAGAAAAGTAGATAAGTGGATAAGACATGATAAAAAGCAATGTTATGAACGTATTTACGTTTTACCTTGGATCTCTATAATTTTGATCAAGGTTTCAAAAAATGGTTCACTACGCTTGATGTGGTCGTGATAAAATAGTTGCGGAGGTTGTCACTACTACAACAAGCTGTGATTGGAGCTGCATTAACCCACATCATGCCAAAACAATCACAACACGACTCCAAGTGCAATGCAACCGCAACCAAAATTTTCAACTTTAATTTTGTTTATTAGATTATAACAGTGCCATCATATAGATTAATGTAAGAGATGCGATTCTAAAAGTGATGAGTTGATAATATTTTTATATTATAAATAATAATATATCTACTTTATTTTTTTGCACATCTTCATTTCAATTTTATTATAAAAACAGGTGTGAGAAAGGTGACTATCAAGTGTAGATATTTTTCTATTATTACAAAGGAAAATAATTATTTTATATCTTTTAAAAGAAATATAAATAGTGTTTACATTATTTTAAAAGAATATGATTAAATAAAAAAATATAAAATATATATATATATAATAAATAATATTAAATAAAATATGAAAAAGAATATATATACAGTTTAACTTAATAATATAAGTGTTGTATTATAAATAGCAACATGCCCGTTGGAGATTATTCAAGTCACAGGCAGAGTCAGACACCTACACTTCACTCGCGCCGCTGGTTAGCCCTCTCTCTTTGAACTTTCTCACTGATGATTTTAGCTTGTGTCTTTGATTATGGTATGTTCTTGAGCTGAGATCACATGGTTCACTTCTAGGAATGAGGCGCCATGATGTGGTGTTTGGTTGGTTTAATTTGGTTCCATTTCAAACCCCATTCTTCTCTATATGTGACATTTTGTTCATAATTTGTGATCCATGGGTGGGTGTTCTGCACCTAACAAAGCTATAAGCTTGGTATTCCACCAGTTTGCTTCTTGTTAAAGTGTTAGAAGTTAAAACAACCGATCTGGGTCCGTTATTGAGCTTTTCCAACTCCTTAGCTTGCTGAAAGCTGAATGATGTTGTATGTTTCATAATAAAATCAGATAAATTTATTTACTTATACTGAGTTTAGTTTTTATGCAGTGTGAGTGTAAAACTATTTGGGATGGTTGCTTGTAACTTGTAAATTTCCCAAAATAATTACTGAGAGGAGTAATTGCTTCTGGCTTGTGCTGCAGAGCAATTGCATCCACATTGAATATGGCTGACTTGTTGGAATGGCCAAAGAAAGATAGGCGCCGCTTGCTTCATGCCGTCTACCGTGTTGGTGATCTTGATCGCACCATCAAGTAGGCTTTTTGTGACATGGGTCCTTGTTAATTATTACATTTTTTGTGTTTAATTAGATGCTTAAAATTTCCTCACTGTTCTCTCAGGTTTTATACTGAAGCGTTTGGAATGAAGCTTTTGAGGCAAAGAGATGTTCCAGAGGAGAAATATGCCAATGCTTTTCTTGGATTTGGCCCTGAAGAATCCCATTTTGTTGTTGAATTAACATTTAGTGTGTTACTCTGCTAACCTTTTTTTTCTTGTGTTTGTGTTCATGCAAGCCGTGATTCTATGATTATATGTACCTTGTTTTGTTGCTTTTTCTCTGGCAATTGCTTACCATCTGTTCTGTGTTGGACTGAATTGCACATAAAGTATCACCACAACACAGATGGATTTTTATTTTCTTCTAACTATTTTAATATATGATCTTATTGTCAGATTATGGGGTGACCTCATATGACATCGGAGATGGCTTTGGCCATTTTGCAATTGCAACTCAAGATGTAAGCCAGAGTCTACCTTTACAAAAGCTTGAGCATCTATTTTTCACTGTGAAGAAAATGAACCGTATATCTCCTCAATTTTTAGGTTCACAAATTGGTTGAACACATCCGAGCCAAGGGTGGAAACATCACTAGGGAGCCTGGTCCAGTTCAGGGCGGGACAACTGTCATTGCCTTTGTGAAGGATCCTGATGGTTACACTTTTGCGCTCATCCAAAGACCTTCAATCCATGACCCATTTGCTCAAGTAATGCTTCGAGTTGGTGATTTAGAGCGCTCAATTAAGTTTTATGAAAAGGTAACAGGCTAAGCCCTTTTTTTTTCTTTTCATATGGACTCCAGTCCTGTCATTGCAATCACAACTGTTTTGGGTTTCTGCTTATAATAGCACAACTGCTCAAGTATTCATGTATGTGAACTTTATTTTGTGAAATTCTCCATAAATTTAATATCATATTTTTTGCTTTTGTGTGCATATAACCCTTACTTTTTGGACGGTATTTTTATGACGGGTACTTTGTAACACCTACCTAAAGATCAAAATAAAAGAGGAATGTCCTCCCAATAATCTCCTGCTTTGATTATACTGCATAATAAACTGGCAAAAACATTATCGGCCCATGCCCCATGGGCTGAAGCAGTGGAATAGTTCTAAAATGTGCATGCTGTATAACTGTATTCAGTCAGTACCATTCAGTTTCAGCATCCAAGTAAGCCTTTCTTATTTAGATGAAAACATTTGGAGTTATGGCTTCTAGTTAGTTCCAAGGAATTCTTTTCTAGGAACTGTGTTGTGCTGTACTCTTATCCATTATCCATTTCCTTTTTTTTCTTTATGGAATGGAAGTGAGGAAAGTGAGGCCCTTTGGATGAGTTTCGCCGGTGGGTTTCAATGCTCTAGATCAGCTAACTGCATTGTTGTTCAAGTGATCACTGAAAGACCAAAATTTGATCTTCTATGTTGTGTGAATGAAGGATCTAGATTAGGAATTGATAGCTTTTGCTTGTGATGCACAAACTAGAACCACAGAACTGCATCTGATGAATATCATTTAAATATTATTTATTAAACCAAATGCATTTTATCAACTAAGGCTATGTTCTTATGGGATCATATTGTCATAGGCTTTGGGCTTGAAGGTGGTGAGGAAGGATGATAGGCCTGAGTACAAGGTGAACTTTCTTCTTGAATTGATCTTAGCAATCTACTTACTAGCAGGGACATATTTTATGTTGAAGCCATTCTACTAACTAGAAATTTGCTTACGTTGCATCTTGCATGTCCTACAGTACACTGTAGCTGCTCTTGGGTATGCAGAGGAGCAGGAGACAACTGTGTTGGAGTTGACATATAACTATGGTGTCACTGAATACTCTCAGGGAAATGCTTATGCACAGGTTAGTTAATATGTTATATTACCTTGCTTTCTTGAGGCCTAAACTGGTTTTCTGCACTCCTTTGTACACCTTAATGATAAAATTTGTGTGGCATCTGTAACAGATTGCTGTTGGTACTGATGACGTATACAAGAGTGCAGAGGTAGTTAACCTCGTCACACAAGAGCTTGGAGGGAAGATTACTCGGCAACCAGGGCCAATTCCTGGCCTTAACACAAAAATCACTTCTTTCTTAGATCCAGATGGATGGAAAACTGTAAGTCCACCCCCCCTTCCTATTGAGTAAGAATATGACTTCAATTTTTGTTTGTTTTATTGTAGATGCATCTACTGAAAGCCTGAAATAATAGGTGAACTATATTGTAAAATCACATACATATCTGCTTGCCCCAGGGGCCTCCCACAGCTGTAATTTGATGATACCTTTTTCTAGTGTCATAATATGATTCTATATTGCATGACCTGAAGAAACATGGATTATATGTTAGCCTCTGATAGACTACTTGATATCGGGCCTGATCAAGGAAGGCCCAAGGTTTGGAGAGTGTATAGCTAGAATGAGGAATAGGTGGCTAGTTAGTTACAAGCTATAGGGAGAGGGGAGTGAAGGGGAGGAGGCAATCATTGTATTTTCAGTTTGTTTGGCGAAGAGAGAGAATACTCTTCTCTTGAGGAGCTACTGCTACGGGGATCCATTTATGAGAACCTTAGTTCTCCTTCTATCTTGAATATCATCTACTTTTCATTCTTGTCTATCATATTCTTTTCTATCAATTGGTCCGACCTGCTGATAGATGCCACCTAAGATGGGGGACAGGATGCGTTGGAAGCTAAGATCTGGATTCCACCAAGCGGTCGTTGGTGGAATTTTCTTGGAATATTTGAAGGAGGTGCATCATTTTCCAATGGTGATTCCTTGGAGGAGTATCGGATGGCGGCAAGGAAGGTGGAGTTGCCCCCGTTTGATGGAACTGACCCGATAGGATGGATAACAAGAGCCGAGACTTACTTCGAGGTGCAGGCACGTCGGAGGAGGTGAAGGTGAAATTGACGGTGAGCATGGATGGACCCACTATTCATTAGTTTAATCTTCTAAATGAAACCGAAGATCATGTGGCTCAGTGAAACAAGCTATGATTGAGAGGTATGGAAGCCGCGGAGAATGACAACCCATTTGAGGAATTAACCGATCTCAGACAAATGCAGATGTAGATACATCAGCAATTTGAATACTTATCGTCAAGTTGGTTGTTTCCCATGAGACCGATATCATTGAAACGTTTAACCCACGTAGCCTCTACCCTCGATGCGATGAAGGTAGCTCGTGATGTGGAGGTGGAGATAAATTTTGTGAAGAGCTTCGGGGGGAGTTCGGGAGGTCGAGACTTTGAACAAGGGTCGCATAGGGTCGGTCAAATTTGGGCCACCCATCAATTGGGGCCCAAACGGGGAAATAAAGGTTCTCGGTACTGAGGAGCTTGAAAGCGTAGTCGAGGCTCAAACACTGCGTATCCGTATTGGGCCATCGTGGGTTATATCATCCCCACACCGGTGTCCCGAAAAAACAGCTGCGACTTCGATTTTAGGAGATGATGAATCGATGGATGAAGCGGGGGAGATTATTGCACCGAGATGGACGAGGCCGAGGAGGAAGATGCGTTGGAATGCAAGGCAATTGGAATATCTAGTGAGGTGTTGAAGGAGGCCAAAACTCTGCGATTGGAAGGAAACTTGAAGGGAATCTGTATTGGTGTTGGTGGATAGTGGTGCATCACACAATTTCATTTCACGTTACTGACGACTTTAGATCTACCCGTAACCCCTACCCGTGAGTGGGAATTTGGTTGGGTGATGGTTCTGCGAGTCACACCAAAGGTTGTAGTAATGTAGGCATTCATGTTGGTGGCGTGGAAATTAATATTGATGCTTATGTCCTCGATTTGGGGGGTTTGGACATTATTCTAGGGGTGGCCTGGCTGAAGGACTTGGGAAAGGTAATTATGGATTGGAGGAGATGACCATGAGCTTCTTGCTTATGGCAACAAGAGGGATTGCCAGGTGGTTAAATCGAAAAGAGCGAAGAACAAATGCAACCTTTCTTTTAATAATCTGAAAGATGTAACTGGACTTAAAAAGAGGAGGAGTGTGCTTTAGCTCCTTTGAAAACTAACAGAGTTGTTAGAAGGGTTTTCGGAGGTATTTAAGGAAGTTATGGGGTTACCACCACAAAGAGTAATAGAGCACGTGATGAAATTTAAAAGTGAGCAAGTTAATGAGTTACTCTAGCAAGTGATTAGAAATGGCTCAAGTTCGTTTTCAAGCCCGGTCGTACTAGTAAAAAGAAGGACTCTTCATGGCGTCGACTATAGAGCTTTAAACAAAGTAACAATTCCGATAAATACTGAATTTACGAGCCATGTTAGATGAGCATGGAGTTTTTTTATTTTTCTAAATGGATCTATCAAATACGGGTAAGAGTGGAAGACATTCACAAAACAAAGTGTTTAGACTCACGAGGGACATTATGAGTACCTTGTAATGCCATTCGGTTTAATGTTTCCAATCGACAATGAACCAGATTTTTAAGCATTATTTAAGGAAATTCGTGTTGGTCTTCTTTGATGACATTCTTGTGTACAGCAGGGATTGGCAGTCTCACCTCCAACATTTACACCAAGTGCTTCAATTGGAGGAGAACCAATGTAGCTAATAAAAGAAGTGCATGGGCATGTTATTTCGGGAGGTGGTGTTGCGGTGGATTACTCAAGGTGAAAAGTGTAGTAGAATGGCATTGTTAAAGGGGTGCACGGTTTTTTGGGTCTAACTGGTTACTTCGAAAGTTCATTGAAGGATATGGACAAATTGCGAAGCCATTGCTGACTTGACCAAAAAGGACGGATTTAATTTGAAGCTGCGAAAGCCTTTCGAGTTAAAAGATGCTCGATAACTGCTGTTGGCATTGCCCGACTTCACTCAACCCTTCCAAATTGAGTGTGATGCGTCTGGAAGGGAAATAGAATTGGCAAAATGGCAAACCAATTGCTTATTTCAGCAAAGCTCTTGCTAATAGCTGTCTAAATCTGTGTATGAAAAGGAATTAATGGCCCTTGTGTTGGCAGTCCACATTGGTGACATACCTTATTGGTAGAAATTTTGTAGTGTTTACATGCTTGAAACACATTCTACAACAGCGGGTAGCTAGTTGTGATCAGCAATGTTGGGTGTCTAAGCTCCTTGGTTACCAATTTGAGGTGGTTTACAAACCCGGTCCTGAGAACAAGGCAGCCGATTCCTTGTCTCGAGTTCACGAGGAAGAAGTACTGAAGATGCTGGTTTCCTCTCCAATTTGGGAGCAAGGAAAAGAGATCCAACAAGAAGTGATGAACGATCCGACTTTAAAGAAAATTATTGCAGATTTACAAACAAGTCCAGACCTCAGACCTGGATTCAGCATGAAAAATGGAGTTTTATTGTACAAGGACAGGTTGGTTAGGCTTTTATTCCTCTATTTATAGAAGAATTTCATTCCTCACCCTTAGGGGGACATTCAGGGTTTTTGAGGACATACAGGAGGCTTACGATGTTGTGTACTGGTTGGGAATGAAGAAAACAGTTCAAGAATTTGTGAAGGCTTGTGATGTGTGCCAACGCTATAAATATTCGGCCACATCCCCATATGGACTGTTGCAGCCCCTGTCAATTCCAGCCCCAAGTATGGGAGGATGTCTCTCTTGATTTTATCACTGGGCTGCTCAAGGTTAAAGGTATGGAGGCAGTATTGGTTGTTGTAGACCGTTTGTCAAAGTATGCGCATTTCATTCTATTGAAGCATCCTTATACAGCGATGTGGCTATTGTTTTTGCAAAGGAGGTAGTGCGACTTCATGGGATTCCAATCACTCCTTAGTGAAGAGATCCTTTGTTTGTAAGCCAGAACTGTTTAGACTCCAGGGGACTGTTTTGAAAATGTCCTCCGCTTATCACCCAGAGACTGATGGGCAAACGGAAGTGGTGAATAGGTGTCTCGAGGCGTATTTTAAGGTGCTTTGCGTCGGAACAACCTAAAAGTTGGCCAGAATGGTTGCCTTGGGCTGAGTTGTGGTATAATACCACATTTCACATATCCACAGGAACTTTTGAAGTGGTGTATGGCATACTGTAATTCGTTTCACCCAAGGGGAGACCAATTGGCTCGAGAGTTGCAAGAAAGGGATGAAGCCTTCGACAACTAAAGTATAATCAAGAACAGATGAAAAAGTATGCAGACAAACACAGAACGAAGATGGACTTTGAGATTGCTTCTGTATTAACCAAAAACTGGCTCCTAGGTACTATTTAAAAGTATGGATGTTGCGTACAAGCTCAAACTGCCCCCTACTTCGAGAGTTCACCCTGTATTCCATGTCTCACAACTCAAGAAAGCTATTGGTAACTATACAGCAGAGGTGGATCTACCTGTGAGTTTGGAGATTGAATCGGAGAGTGTTGTGGAACCAGAAACGGTTTGCTAAGAATGGGATCCGAGGAAAGCAGTATTTAATACAATGGAAGGGGTCCCCAAGGGAAGATGCTACATGGGAAGATGAGGTGTATTTGGGCAGCCAATTCCTTCATTCAGCCTTGGGGACAAGGCTGTTCTTTCAGGGGATATAGACTACTTGATATCGGGCCTGATGGGGATTTGCATCAAGGAAGGCCCAAGGTTTGGAGAGTGTATAGCCGTATAGAGGAGAGGGAGAGAATGATGCTGAGGTGGCTGTTGGGAGAGAAGGGGAGGAGGCAATGGTATTTTCTGTTAGTTTGTTTGGCAGAGAGAGAATACTTTTCTCTGAGGAGCTACTGCTCTGCTCCATTTATGAGAACTTAGTTCTCCTTCTATGTTTCTGACTAATCATATTCTGTTTTCTATCAGCCTCTTAGTGGCTGCTTTAACAGAACTTGCATGATTTTGATAACAAACCTTTTATGCTGTTGAAACTACTTATGTGTATGAGGAAAACAATTGGATCTAAAGAGCTAGATATAAATTGATTATGATTGTTAAATGTAGAGCAGGAAATTTCTCATGGTATGTTAAAGGATGTTTAGCCAGAAAATAAAAAGAATGTTATGTTTGAACTTGTGTAAGTCCATTATCATGGAGTTTATTCTGACTAGCAAGTTAAACTGATTATAAATGTCGAATTTAGAATAAGAAGTGTCTCATGGTATGTTGAAGAACGTTTGTCTTGCTGATAAAAAGAGGACTGATGTCTCAACTTATATATTTACCTTCTGATTGCCTTCTCTTCTTCAGTGAGGAAAGAAGTGAAGTGCATTGCACTTTGAACAAGTTCCATATGGCCCATATCTGCTCCTCTTTCTTGTGCTAAATTTGCTGCCATTTTAATGATAAGTAGGTGGTATGATTCATTTTGTATGAAATTTGTAGGTTTTGGTTGACAATGAAGATTTCCTGAAGGAACTGAAGTGAAGAGCGAGCTTTACACGAAATAAGAAGTCCTAGTGCTTTTGTGTGAATATAAGCTGTTTAGCATTGATCAGTGATCATTGTATTTTTATCTGTGTACTAGTCTTCGGTATGCTTGCTTTTATGTGGTTCTGTAATTGACTCAAGCACAGTTGAAGCTTCCTTTTGCTTGCTATCATTGTTGTCATCATTGTTAAATTAAATATATAATGTAATGGACATGTGACTTATTAATTATATTAAGTTAATATGATAAACTCTTATTAGTGATCATTGTATCTTCAGTATGCTGTTCTGTAATTGACTCAAGCACAATTGAAGCTTCCTTTTGCTTGCTATCACTGTGTGTTCATTGTTAAATTAAATATATGATGTGATGGACATATGATTTATGTTATTAGTTTAATAAGTAATTAAATTAAATTAATAGGTTAAATTCTTATTGGGTAAAAGAAAAATAATAATTTTGTAATTATAGTAACTGTCAACTTGATAGAAATTAATAGTATTTAAGAAATAATTTTGCATAAAACTTAAGGTCTTATTCTTAGTTGTAAAAGATTTTTTCTTTCTTTATCATTATTAAAGTAGAAGAAGAAAATAAAGAAAGACAAATGAATAAAAAATAAATTTTTGAGAGTTCTTTAATAATTACTCTTAGAATATAGTTTACTCTTATTTATGAATAAATGTTATTGTTTTTATATTTTTTTATTTGTAAAAATTATGAATTCAAAGATTTTTATATTTTAATAGTAATTTTTATATTAAGATTTTTAAAAAAATTACAAATTAACATGTGGTATTACAGTAAGGATATAGAATTTATGATTCTCTATTGATGAAGACTAATTTTTTTAATTTATATGAACTCTAACTGTGAAAATTTGGGATTTTTTATTATGTTATTTTGTTGCATTGTTTAAGTTAATTTTATGACATATTATTTATTCTAACAGTGAACTGTCAATCCTAATTATATGTTTTTGCACGTTGTCTGGATCAAGTATTGTTTTCGTAAATCAACGAAATGGACGACTTCAAGTTTATGATATGCATATTATTGATTCTTTTTACGAATATGTTATCGACTCTCACCAATACTGCATTTCATAAAACAATATATTTTTTATTCTGCAACAAATTATACCAACGATTGATTGGTCCGGTTAAGTATATCAACGATTTCCTATTTTAATGATTGCAACAATAAATCAATCTAGGATATTGATTGTAATAAATCAACGAATATTGTTTTAATGACGTATTGATTTTTATGTATAATATTGTTAATTTAGAATAATATTATGTGGGATTTATTAATTATCAAAGTGGTCAAATCTTTAAGTTGATTTAATTTTAAATTATATGAAAGTTATTTTTTAATTATCTATAGAATGGATATTGTGAATGACATGATAACTATTTGTGTCTAAGTAAATTAAATTTTATTGTTAGAAGACATTTATGGATCGCTTAAAGGTTAATTAGATGTCCTTATAATAAATGGACATAATTGTTGGTAGTGTAAGTACACTATTAATTTTATTTATATATCCAAAGATAATAAACATTTTTAATTAGTGTATATATCATTATCAAATAATATTAAATTTATTAGCATTATTAGATTTATTGTTGTATGTTGATGTATCACCCAAATGAGAACATTTATATACATTGAATGCTTAAGTAATTTGTAGTTTGAATCTGTATAATATGATAATTTATGACTCAGTATTAATGTTAGACATGTTATCATTATAGTATTTGTCTGCATTTCTTTAAATTTGCTTGCTTAGTATGTTCCAGTCTTTAATGGACTGAATTTATCTAATTGGAGTGAACAAGTCTAATTTTACATTGGTGTAATAGATCTTGATTTGATATTCTAAGTAGTGAAGCCTACTGCTATTATTGCTACTAGTAGCAATGAAAAGAAAAACCCATTATAAGGCTTACGAAAGGTCAAACAATTGAGCTTGATGTTTATGCGAATGAGCATAGTAAACAACATCAAGTCACTTCTTCCCAAAACTGAAAGTGCTAAAGAATTCATGAGTTTTGTGGAAGAGCACTTCTAAATTGCTGACAAGTTTTTATCTGAGACATTAATAGGTATTTTAACCACTATGAAATTTGATGATTCTAGTACTATGCATGAGCATGTCATTAAAATGACAAACATTACAGTAAAACTTAAATCATTCTGAACTCATTACCGCTTGAGTATGATTTATTCCAAATGAACTATAATATCATGAAAAATAAATGGAATGTGCATGAATTGCACAATATATTAGTTCAGGAGGAAAACATATTTAAGAATCAAGGAAATCACTCTATCCATTATGTGAATCATCAATGAGCTGAAAAGAAAGCTGAAAAGAAACATGGAAAAGGAAAAGAAATCATTAAAGATTGATAACTCCTCTGCAAAATCTAGAAAAAAAAGTCAAACAATAATATATGTCATTTCTGTAGGAAATTTGGACACTTCTAGAAAGATTGCCCAAGGCGCAAGACTTGGTTTGAAAAAAAAGGTAAGCCTAATGCTTATATATATTTCAAATCAAATTTAACTGAAGTTTCCCATAATACTTGGTGGATTGATTCTGGATGTAGAACTCATATTTCTAATATGATGCAGGGATTCCTTACAAGCATACCTATATGATTGGTTCTGATATATTTTGTGATGATTTATATAAATTCAATCTTGATAATTTATATACTGAAACTCTTATGACCTTGCATCATAATGCTGGCACTAAACATAGTTTAGTGAATGAACGTTCTGCTTACTTGTGACATAAACGTTTGGGGTCACATTTCCAAAGAAAGAATGGAAAGGTTGATATAGAATGATATCCTTTCTGATTTGGATTTCACTGACCTTAATATTTGTGTGGATTACATTAAGGGAAAACAAATAAAACACACAAAAAAATGTGTCACAAGAAGCACTTAGCTTTTTGAAATTGTACGCACAGATATATATGGACCCTTTGATGTCAATTCTTTCAGTAAAAAAAGTACTTTATCACCTTTATTAACTATTATTCATGTTACAAACATATATTTACTGCATGAGAAATCTCAGGTAGTGAATGTCTTAGAAATTTATATAAATGAAGTTGAAAGATAATTGGACAGAAAAGTGAAAATCGTAAAGTCAGATAGAGGTTGTGAGTATTATAGAAAATTTGATGAAATTGGACAACATCCAAGTCTATTTGCTAAGTTCCTAGAAAAGCATGACATATGTGCTCAATACACAATACTAGGTACACCACAACAAAATGGTATATCGATATCAGAAAGGTGTAATTGAACCTTAATGGATATGGTCAAGAGAATGTTAAGAAATATGTCTTTACCCTTGTCATTGTGAATGTATGCTTTAAAAACAGTCGTGTATTTCTTGAACAGTGTTCCTAGTAAAGTAGTTTCAAAGACACCTTTTAAACTGTGGACAGGTACGAAACCCAGTTTAAGGCACTTGTATGTTTGGGGATGTCAGATAGAAATAAGAATCTACAATTCACATGAAAAGAAACTGGATGCAAGAACAATCAGTAGATATTTCATTGGATATCTAGAAAAGTCTAAAGAGTATAAATTTTATTATCCTAGCCATAATACAAGAATTGTTGAAACTGGAAATGTTTGGTTCATTGAGAATGGTGAGACTAGTGGGAGTGAAGTTTCACGAAATGTGGAGATTAAGGAAGTCAAAGTACAATTTCCTTTAACTTGTGCTCCTACTTATGAAACTGTTGATCCTTATGTTGTTGAACTGCATAACAATCAAGAAAAGCAACAAATTAATGATCCTGATGTTAACAATGAACCTATAATAGAACAACCACAAGAAATAACATTAAGAAGATCCCAAAGAGAAATGAGATTTGCTATTTCAAATGACTATGTGGTGTATCTACAAGAGTCAGAAAACAACTTGGGAATTAATGACAATGATCCAATTTTGTTTTCACAAGTCATTAATAGTGATAATGCTGATAAATAGTTAGATACCATGAAAAATGAGCTTAAATGAATGGAACATAATAGTGCATGAGACTTTGTGGAATTACTTAAAGGGTGTAAGAGAGTTAATTGGGTGAAAATGGGTCTTTAAGACTAAGCGTGACTCTCATAACAATCTTGAACGTTATAAGACCCATCTTGTTGCCAAAGGATTTAATAAAAAAAATGACATTGACTATAAGGAAACATTCTCGCCAGTTTCCAAGAAAGATTCTTTCAAAATTATCATGACATTAGTAGCTCATTATGATCTACAGCTGCATCAAATTGATGTAAAAATTGCCTTTCTAAATTAGAATTTAGAGGAAGATGTTTATATGAATTAACCAATGGGGTTTCAGTTGAGGGGAAAGAACACATGATGTGCAAACTAAACAAATCAACTTAAGCAAGCTTCCCGACAATAGTATTTCAAGTTCAATGATACTATGATATCCTTCGAATTTAAGAAAAATATTGTTGATCGGTGTATATATTTGAAAGTCAGTGGGACTATGTTTATCTTTCTAATTTTGTATGTTGATGACATCTTGCTTGCAACTAATGATCTTAGTTTATTAAATGAGGCTAAAAAGTTTCTCTCTAATAACTTTGAAATAAAAGATATAGGAGAGGCATAAAAGCTGTGTCGCAACCGTCCCGAAGGGCGCCGCGAAAATAAAAAGAACTAGGAGGATAGGACCTCGTGGTGTTGGGAGTCGCCACCAATCGCTTTATCCATTAAATGGAATGGCGCAATTGGACACCTAAAAGATGGTCTACGTTTCAGAGTTTGAGGTTCGGGGGTTGATTACGGGTAGGGAAGGTGTTAGCACCCTACACCGTCCGTTCTAAGAACGGTTACCTATTTAATCTAATGTTATTTGCAAGATTAATTTAATTGGTCCTTTATTAATTAAAAGAAAAGAATTTTTTTATTTTTTATTTTGACATGTCCCATTTTGTCAAGCATAATATCAAGAATGATAAATGACTAAGACAAGCAATGGGTGACTAAATAGTCATTATTTTGGAACAAATTCTAAGTTTACAACATATTATATAAAAGTGGTGAATCAAAATTTTATTTTTTTTGAAGAGAAGTAATTTGCAAAATAAATGGCCAAATAAAACATTATTTATAATCAAGAAAAATATTTTTTGGCACAATGAGATTTTTGTAATAATTTTCAAAAAAATGTCTTCATGAAAAATAAAACTTTAATTCACCACAACTATGATGTTGAAACTGTATGAAATTGTTCACTTTTATTTGAATATTTTATTTTATAAAAAGAAAAGTTTTATTTTGGTTTATTAAAAAAAAATTGTATTTTAATTTACATAATTATTTTAATTTTTATGTGGGGATTAGACTTCCCTGGCTCTCCTGGCGAAATCTAATATAAAACCTCAAGATTATTGGGAAGAGTGTAATCTGATCGGCGCTCCGATCCTCTCCCAATTTTTCCGTCATAGGCCAGTTTCAATAAAAATAATAATAAAAAAAATCACAAGTTATAAAGAGACAGACAAACTATAATCAGATCAAATTAAATCACAAGTTCACTTTCATTACATTTTATTTATGATTTTTATTTTTTATTTATTTTTTATTAATCACAAAACACAATATAAAACATATCATTAAGTAAAATAAATATGTCAAACAAGTACTAAATCCTAAAATTCAAAACATGTTTTGATCTTTTTTTTATTTCACATCTTTTTTCTCTTATAGTAAAAAAAAAAAAAAAAAAAAAAAAGTGTAAGCCCCATCGAAGAGAAGAGAAAGGAAGAAAAAAAAAAAGAAAATGGGTCAGAAGCCCATCGAATAGAAAAATAAAAAGAAAAAAATGTAGGCAAAGAAATATTAAAAGGAAGAACTTCGGTCTCCTATTATGAATCATGAACGAGAAAGAAAGAAGGAAAAAAAAAAAAACAAACAAGGGGAAGGGGAGAGGAAACTCACGGTGGCGCGAGAGAAATGGTGGTTCACGGTACGATCCCACCGACCGAGTTCGGGGAAAACGCAGCGGCGGCGACGGATGGGGCCGGCTCCGGCACCGGTACGACGCGGTCGAGTCGCGCGGGCCGGGTGGCGCGGTTGAGCGTCTCGAATCGGCGCGGCGGCACGAGTTCGTGCGGGGTTGAGTCACCGTCGGCGGCGTCACTGGTCGATGCCGGCTGGAACGAGTTCACCGGCGAGGGACGGATCGCGCGGTGCGCTTCGAACGGCCGGATCTGGTGCGGGTTTGCGGTGGCTTTTGGTGGACACGGCTCACGGGTTGCGGGAGGGGCTAAGGCTCAGTCCGTGTGGTGGTTGGGAGGTGGCTTAACGTGGGTTGACTGCGTGGTGAAGGTTTGGATTCTGGTTGTTGGATTTGGCAGAGGTGGAAGGAAATTGGAATGGCTTGATTGTTGAAGATGAAGATGAATAGTGGGAGGGGATTTTCGTGTGATGAATCTGTGTTTGGGGAAATCTCCTCTCAGTTTGTGATTGCTCTCTGTTTTTGTATTTTTCTCGAATCCAGTGTAGCTCCTTTCTTTTTTTTGTCTGAACCATCCCCTTTTTTCCCCATTTGTGTGTGATTCTTATAAGGAAAATAAAACATGCCAAAAACCCTTCGTTTACTGATGATTGGAATGCAAACAACAAATGGTCCGCCCTTGGATTTCGAATGAATGCCAATAAAGAAGAAACTTGATGATTGGAAAAGAAAACTGTCTAAAGCTTTTAATCCAATTCAATGCAAACTGATTGTGGAGGCTAGGGTTGCAGCAGGAAGAAGGAAATTGGGTTGAGAAGAGAATTGGGTCATGGGTTGACCCGTACCAAGCCCTTTTTATATTTATTTTTTATTATTTTTTCTCTTTTTTTTTATATTAAAGAAATAAAAATAAAAGTAAAGAAAATGGGCAAAATTGGATATCAATAATTTTTCCTTTGTTTTACATTTAGAATAAATGAAAAACAAAGGAATTGATTCAATTTTGTCCATGAAAAGGTAAAAACTCGCGGATTCAGGTGTTCGCTGAAGTTTAACCAAAACAAGGTAAGAAGCTTACGGAGTCGGGTATCCGTTGAAGCTTAACAAATACAAAGAAGTAAGGGGTACGAGGACCCAAAAGGTAAAAAGCTTGCGGAGTCAGGTATCCGCTGAAACTTTACGGAAACAAAGTAAGAAGCTTATGGAGTCGGGTATCCGTTGAAGCTTAACAAAAACAACGTAAGAAGCTTACGGAGTCGGGTATCCGTTGAAGCTTAACAAAAACAAAGAAGCAAGGGGTACGAGGACCCAAAAACAACGGGTACGAGGACCCAAAAGGTAAAAAGCTTGCGGAATCAGGTATCCGCTGAAGCTTAACAAAAACAACGTAAGAAGCTTACGGAGTCGGGTATCCGCTGAAGCTTAAGAAAAACTTAAAAGCAAGAAGCTTACGGAGTCGGGTATCCGTTGAAGCTTAACAGAAAACTTAAAGGCAATGGGTACGGGGACCCAAGAACAACGGGTACGGGGACCCAGAAAAGGTAAAAAGCTTGCGGAGTCAGATATCCACTGAAGCTTTACAGAAACAAAGTAAGAAGCTTACGGAGTCGGGTATCCGTTGAAGCTTAACAGAAACAAAGAGGCAATGGGTACGGAGACCCAGAAACGAGAACACAATGGGTGCAGGAACCCAAAAACTAAAAGACAAATGGGCGCGGGGGCCCAAAAAGGAAAACACAATGGGCGCGGGGTCCGAGAAAACAATGGGTGTAGAAGCCCAACAACTAAAGACAATGGGCGCGGGGCCCGAGAAGGAAAACAAGGGTGTAGGAACCCTGGAAAGGAAAACACAATGGGCACAAGGGCCCGGAAAGGAAAACACAATGGGCGCAGGGGCCCGAAAAGGAAAACACAATGGGCGCAGGGGCCCGAAAAGATAAAAAGCTTGCGGAGTCAAGTATCCGCTGAAGCTTAACAAAAACTTAAAAGCAATGGGTACGGGGACCCAAAAACAAAAAACCATGGGTACGGGGACCCAGAAAAGGAAACAGCAATTTGGACCTTTGTAGGTCAAGGCTAGCAAAATGAAAACAAATGCACTTCAATGCATGCTTCAAATGTATGAGAGTCTGAAAAATTTTTCTTTTTTCTTTTTTGTTTGTTTTTTTGTTTTTTTGTTTTTGTTTTTGTCTCCACGACCCTTGAGGACATGATTACAATCATTTTCAAAGATGAACTGGAATAGGATTTAATGACATCCTTTCATTTGTCTATTCAGATTAGATGATTGAAATGTCCAACCGAATGACCCTTGAAGTGTGCATTAGATGTGACACACAAGAGCAATGAAAAAACCTTTAGATGACCCTTGAGGTGACCTGATTGTCCTTTTTTATCAGCATTCTTATCAGGAATCATTGTGTTTCCCATACCTTTCAAGTCATTAGCAATTCTCAATGCTCAGATAGCAATGTCACACATTTCACATTCCAACATATGATTATTAGAAAAATGCATATTGAGTCAAAGAAAAGGCAAAGGTAAAAACATGATGATATTGTATTGAAATGGAAATGATGAAAAGAAAGTATTATTGTGGTCATCAACATGAAATTTACTGAGAGGGATGATAAGGGCAAAGGTCTTCGCTTCTTCCAATGAAACCCTTTATCGTAATCGGCGTCAATCCTCTCATATATCCGATTTTGAACACCCGTTAACCACCTATGAAGACTTTGATTGCCCCAGTTGAGATCATTTGGCCTGCCCCAAAATGGAAACTTAGTTTGCTCTAAAGCAGAGATTTGCTCCTCCCTGGCATGGAGACTCAACCGCTCAGGTCTCACTTCCTTTGTCATACCAAGCACTATTATCTTTTTATTTTGGACCTTAACTTTTGCCTAGGTCGCTCTTTCGAGTTTTCAACCTACCAGGTCGCTCTAACTTTTGCCTAGGTAGCCTTTCCAGGTTTTCCACCTAGCGAGCCATGTTTTTCTTTTTCTTTTTTCTTTTTTTATTTTTGACCAAAGTAGTGCTTTTATGCATAATATTTCTTGATTTGCATCTGAATTTACAGGAAGTGGTAGATCTTCACCATCCATTCTTGTGAGAATCAAGGACCCTCCAGAGAAAGCCTTCTTCACGACATAAGGTCCTTCATAATTTGGAGTCCATTTTCCACGGTGATCTTTTTGCATTGGCGTGATCTTTTGAGCACTAAGTCTCCTTCTTGAAATTGTCGAGGGCGCACTTTTTTTGCATAGGCTTTCATAAGCCTCCTTTGATATAACTGGCCATGACACAAAGGTCGCTTAATCTTTTACCTTCAATAAGATTCAACTGATCTAGTCGAGCTTGGACCCATTCGGCCTCTTCCAGCTTTGTCTCCATCGATTTCTTAATGAGGGGATCTCTACCTCAATAGGAGTACGGCTTCCATTCCGTAAACTAAAGAGAAAGGAGTTGCCCCAGTTGAGGTACGGACGATGTGCGATAACCATGCAGAGCAAAGGGAAGCATCTCATGCCAATCTTTGTATGTCACAACCATTTTTTGGATGATCTTCTTAATGTTTTTGTTTGCTGCCTCAACAACTTCCATTCATCTTTGGGCGATATGGCGAGGAGTTATGATGTTGGATCTTGAAGTTCTCACACATTTCCTTCATCATTTTATTATTCAAGTTGGTTGCATTGTCGTGATGATCTTATTTGGTAGACCATAACGACATATCACCTCTCTTTTGATGAACTTGATCACCACATTCCTGGTCACATTGGCATAAGAAGCGCTTCAACCCATTTGGTGAAGTAGTCTATCGCGACAAGGATAAAGCGATGCCCATTTGAGGCCTTAGGTTCAATAGGTCCTATAACATCCATACCCCACATGGAGAATGGCCATGGTGCCATAGGACATTCAAGGGACCGGAGGCGCATTGATCTTATCAAGATATGTTTGGCACTTGTGGCACTTCTTCACATGATTGAAGCAATCATTTTCCATGGTTAACCAATAATAACCAGATCTTAGGATTTTCCTTGCCATTGCATGTCCATTGGAGTGAGTTCCAAAGGAGCCTCATGTACTTCTTCAATAATCTTTTCTCGCTTCCATTGCATCAACACATCTTAGAAGCACCATATCATGGTTTCTTTTGTAAAGTATTTCCCCACTCGAGAAAATAACCCATTGCGAGCCTCCTCGGGTCCTCTTGTCATTTTCTCAAGCACCTGCAGGTACTCCCTATTCTTGATGAAACATTTGATGTCATGATACCACGGCTTTCCCATCGGCTCATCTTCAATCGCTTGACAATATACGGACAAATCCACGACTTTCCATTTTTATAAGTGGTAGGTCCCTTTCATGACTTACTTGGAACATTGATGACAAAGATGGCCAAAGCGTCGCCCAACCGATTTTCTTCTCGAGGAACATGATGAAAAGTGACTTCATCAAATTGCTCGATCAATTCTTTGATGTAAACATGGTATGGAATCAATTTGGCATCACGTCTCCCATTCTCCTTTTAGTTGATTAATGACCAAGGTAGAGTCCCCATGTATTTCCAAGATCTTTGCTTTTGATTCTATTGTCGCTCGAATACCCAAAGCACACGCTTCAGTATTCTCGCTATATTGTTAGTACAATCAAAACACAACCTTGTCAGTAATTGGGATGAATTTATCTTCGGGGAGATCAAGATGGCTCCAATGCCGTGCCCCGTGCATTAGAGGCTCCATCAAACCACATGGTCCATTTTTCTTTTTCGAGGATTCCTCATTTTTAAACAGAGCCATTATATCTTCATCGTGAACTCACATTGCATCGACCCATAATCCTCTATAGGTTGGTTAGCCGGATAATCTGCAAGGGCACTTCCCTTAATCGCCTTTTGGGTGACATAAACAATTTCATACTCCGATAACGAACTTGCCATCGCGCGATTCTCCCAAAGTGAGAGCGGGTTTCTCAAAGATATACTTGATAGGATCCATTTTGGACACCAACCAAGTAGTGTAACACAACATGTATTGCCTTAATCGATGGGCAAACCCATGCCAAGCAAGCAACAAGTTCGCTTCTAACAATGAGTACTTTGCCTCATAGTCGATGAACTTTTACTTAAATAATAAATGGCGCGTTCTTTCCTACCGGACTCATCATGCTGCCCAAGACACAACCCATAGACTCATCCAGAACCGTCAAATACATAATGAGAGGTCTCCCTGCACCGGAGGCACCAAACGGGGGTTCTTGTAAATACCGCTTGATTTTTTCAAAGGCTCTTTGGCAATCATCATTCCACTTGACCGGGTGATTCTTGCGTAACAACTTGAAGAAGCGGCTCGCATGTTGCTTGTGGCCGGAATATGAATCGAGCGATGTAATTCAACCTTCCCAAAAATCCCGAACTTCTTTTTCGGTCGAGGGACCGCATGTCCAAAAGATTGCTCGAACCTTGTCGATCAACTTCTATTCCTTTCGGCTCACCACAAACCCCAATAGTTTGCCGATCCGACACCAAAAGTGCATTTTGCAGATTCAATCTGAGTTTGAACTTTCTTAATCGCTCAAAAAGCTTTTGCATTGATTATATGATCTTCTTCTCTTTTTGACTTTACAATCATATCATCCACATAAACTTCTATTTCTTTATGCATCATGTCATGGAACAATGTCACCATAGCTCTTTGATACGTTGCCCCAGCATTTTTTAAGCCAAAAGGCATCACTTTGTAGCAGAAGGTGCCCCATAAGGTGATGAATGTGGTCTTCTCATGTCTTCCTGGTGCCATCTTGATCTGATTGTATCCCGAGAAACCATCCATAAAGGAAAAAAATGAATGCCGAGCAAATGTTGTCCACCAAAACATCAATGTGAGGTAACGGAAGTCATCTTTAGGGCTAGCCCTATTTAAGTCTCGATAGTCTACACACATTCGGACTTTCCCGTCTTTCTTTGGGACAGGAACAATATTGGCAACCCATTGTGGGTATTTTGCAACTGCAAGAAATCCAAGCATCAAACTGTCTTTTTACTTCATCTCTCGATTTTTAGGGACATCTCGTGTTTCATTCGTCTCAACTTTTGCTTAATCGGAGGATACCCAGTGTTTTAGTGGCAATTTGTGCTCAACTATGTCAATGTCTAGCCCAGGCATATCTTGGTATGACCATGCAAAAACATCACTATAATCAAACAAGAGCTTAATCAACTTGTTACGCTCATCCTCTTTCATCGAGGTACCAATTTTGATTTCTTTCTCATCATTTTCAGTCCCCAAATTAATTACTTCAATTGGTTCCTCATGGGGTTGGATTTCTTTAGCTTCTTGTTCAAGTAATCTCATTAACTCGTGTGAAGTTTCCCAATCATCCTCATTATCCTCATCGATGATTAACGGGGTGTTCAAAATTATATGATGAGATATTGACACTCTTGTCACTTTCAAGAGAGTCATTTTCAGATCTGCAATAAGTGATGTTGACACAAGAAAAATGAAATGAATAGAAGGCTATGGAGGGATGAAAGCTAACGGAATGAAGAATGAGAGATCTCAAAAATGCATTTTATTAATAACAATTATTGGAAATGAAACATGTGAGCCCATTTACAAATGAAAATCCTAAAGCCTTGGGCAGAGCTAAAGGAAAAAGCACTACAGAATTACTTTGAAAGAGACTCTAAGGTTATTGGAAACTCGGAGATCTCCCAGTTGTCGAGTCTTGTATCCGAAGAACATGCATACACCAGGTCCATATGACTAACAAAATCATCTTCAACTGCGGTCACTTGGTCTACGAACACAACTCCTGCGCTCCGGAAGCTTTGTCTTATGTCACAGATGGGGACTTCCTTCACTTTGGGTTCTCGATTTTCCAAGCGAGCCAACATTTTCTCTTTTTTCTCTTCCATTATCCTCCTCTTATCGGCTTTGGTAGGTTTGTACCCCAGCCCAAATCTATCTTTATTTTCAAAGGGTTGAAAAAGTCCTGTGGCACATTGTCGTTTCTTGCCCAGCCCTTCTCCATGCTGATAACCTCTTTCTAGCATAACTTTAGCCATCATTACAGATGCAACAGACGGCTGCGGTTTAGAAATTGGAGCTCCTTCCTTTATATAAATGGTATTAACAACCTCGAGTGCTTGAAAGGCAGTCTCCAAAGCCTCTTCTGTAGCTTCAATATAAGGGGTGTCTAGCGGCTTGCTCACCAGTAGGTCTTCTTCACCAAAGACAATAATCATTTTGTTATCAACTATGAATTTGACTTTTTGGTGCAAGGTGGAAGGCACGGCTCCAAATAGAATGAATCCATGGTCGTCCTAATAGACAACTCAGTAGGATGGTGCAATGTCCATTACTTGGAAGAGTATGTTGAAAGTGCAGGGGGACCAATTTGAACTGGTATTTCAATCTCCCCTATGACTTCTCTTCTCGTGCCATCAAATGCCCTTACTATCATCGCACTTGATTTCATGTGTGACCCATCAAAAGGTAATTTAGAGAGTGTCGACTTTGGCATCACATTCAAGGAAGAGCCATTATCCATCAATACTTCTAGCCATGATATGGTCTTGACATTTTACTGAGATATGAAGTGCTTTATTATGTCCCCTCCCCTCATTGGGTATTTCATCATCGGTGAAAGTGATGTAATTATCTACGTGTGATGTTGTTGATAACGCCATTTAACTTGTCAACCGTGATGTCATGAGAAACATGGGCTTGATTAAGCACTTTCATTAGCACCTTCCTGTGTGGTTCAGAGTTCAAGAATAAGGATAAGAGTGATATTCTTGCAGGGGTGCGGTTCAGTTGATCCACCACCTTGTATTCACTTTGCTTTATGAATTTTAAGAATTCACAAGCTTCTTCCTCGGTCACTTCTTTCTTATAGACCTCTTGCTGTGTTGCCTTTGGTTCTTCCTTTTCTTTCAAGGCTTCTTCAGTAGAAGTTTCCCCTATCTTGCCTTTCCCTTTCCGAATTCTTTCCACTTCCTCCACTTGGTCTTTACGCAAATACTCAGGTGTATAAATACGACCACTCCGAGTCATTCCACCAATCCCAGATATGCTAGAGATAGCCGATGAGATTTTCATTTGATTGTCTTGGAGATCATTCACAACGACTTGCACATCATATTTCCAAGGCACAGCTCTGGTATCCTTATAGGGAAAAGGAGTCGGCACTTGAATAGTGATAGGATTCCGACCAAAAGAGACTTGCGGAGACACCTCTTTACTATAATGAATTGTCAATGGCCTTGGTATGCCTGGAGCTTGCCCTATGATTGGTTGTGTTGCATAGGTATTGGCAGCCTCTTGAACTGGTGGAGGTGTAACTTCCTTGACCATATAGACGTCACCATTATCGTACTGATTGCTTATTTGCACTAGGTGACTGTCCATCAAACTTTGGAGGATCTGCTTGAATTCATCACATTCCTCAATAGAATGCCCAACTTCCCCATGAATCTTGCACACTGTTTCATCTTCATTGGCCTTTTTAAACTCAACTTGGTTTTGTATCAACCCATATTTGCAAAGCTCTTGAAAAATTACTCTCATGGGAGTTTTCACATCAGCTACCTGACTTATGAGGCATCGTCCAGAAGACTTTTCTATGGCATTAACTACTGGACCTCCATGATCAGGCAAGGGATTGCGGCCTACATTAGGAGTTTTTTCCTTAAAGTTTAACCATTTGGCATTAATCAAGTCTTGTACTTTGAACTTCAAGGCTCTGCAATTTTCTGTTGAGTGACCTACAGCCCCAGCATGGTACTCGCATTTAGCATTCTGGTCAAAACCTCTTGGGTAGGGGGGTTCTAATGGCTTCATTGGGCAAGGAACCAATAATGAATTTCGGAAGAGTTGTGGTAGCAGTTCAGTATAGGTCATGGGAATTGGGTCAAATTGGACAGGTTTCTTTTCTTGGTTAGCTGGCGGCCTTCTTTGATTGGTATTTGGGTTTTGGGCCCATGGTTGGGTTGGTTGATATGGTATGGTAGGGAGTGTTTGATTTGGGATAGGAGATGGTGCACGATAAGGGATCATTGGGTGATAAGGCTGAGGATATGGAGCTTGAGAGGCATTAGCAATGTATGGATAGTAAGGCATGTAGGGAGGCTGGAAGGATGGTTGAGGGTTAACAGGTGTCTGGCTATGTCTCCCTTGGGCAAAACTCCTTTGATCGAAAGTCACAACATGGTTTCTCCTTCTCTTTTCTTCCCTGCTGGGGGCTTTTGGCACTAAATGTCCCCATTGAGCTTTCAATCTTTCCACTTCTCATTCCTCCTTCGATTCTTTCCCGATGATAACCATGTCCGAGAAATTGACGACACACTCCCTATCATTTTATCATAGAAGGGTGATTGGAGAGTGTCAATGAATGTGGCCACCATTTCCCTTCTCACAATGGGGTTCAACCTGAGCAGCTATCTCTCTCCACCGCTGAGCATATTCTTTAAAGGTTTCAGCTCCTTTCTTAGCCATATTTTGCAACTGTAACCTATCTGGTGCCATATCGATGTTGTACTTATATTGCTTTAAGAAAGCATCCGCCAAGTCCTTGAAGCATCGTATATGGGCACGTTCCAGGTGTGTATACCAATTAGAAGCTGCCCCAGCTAAGCTATCCTGGAAGAAATGAATCAACAGGTTATCATCATGAGCATGGGATGCCATCTTGCGGATGTACATGGTCAGATGATTCTTTGGGCAAGTGGTTCCCTTATATTTTTCAAAATCCGGGACCTTAAACTTTGGAGGGATTACCACATTCGGGACAAGACAGAGCTCTCAAGCGGCATCCATAAGACCATAGCTACTTGCTCCTTCTATGGCTCGCAATCTTTCTTCCAGAACTTCTAATTTTCCTCTTGATTGAATGCCTTCAGATTGAAGGGTTCAAATGCGGAGAAGTTCCAAATGCGACTTTATGGGGAAAAAGCGCGGCATGTAGAAAGGAGGTTGGGCCCGAGTCGAACCTTGTGGCCACAAGTAGGTATTACCAATGAAGAGCCACTCTCAAGAGGGTTGGTAATTTGGGATGGCATAAAACCGGAGAAATGCCATAAGGTGGAATAGAAACCGGCACCGAGGAATCTCACCGGTATTTGGTTGAGATCCTTGGAGAGGTTTGAACTGTTGGGACCGTCGGTGCACCGCCCTCGGGAATATTGGTGGATAATGGTGGCACATAACCAGGTGGAAGGCCATATGGTGGGAATGAAGATGCCTCGTGCTTCAGATTATTTGAGTAAATTGTGAGTGGCATCATGGCCCCTTGAGAGGTGACACTAGGATACTGCCAAGGAACAGCGTAAAGCGGGCGGGTGTGCAGCGTGGCGTAGGATCATCATTTGCCTTTAAAGGAGTCCCTCTCGTGTTCTTCGTTTTTTCCTGAATTTCCAAGATCTTGGCCATTTGTTCTTTGAGTGGCTTACTTCACTTCTCAACTCCTCTTGTGATCGACCCGTTCATCCATGATTCTTGATTGAGAGCGAGTCCTATATGGGTGTCGTAGAGACAGCTTTTCCTTTCTCGTATTCATTTTTTATTATTAGAAAATATGAAAAAAGAAAAGAAAATGTAAAAAATAAAACTATGCATGTAGAGACGTGATCCAAAGCAAAGAAGCGATATCGATAAACCTCATTTATTCAAAGGGAAAAAGCTCTATGGTCATAGAGAGTTTTACATATGTTGATTCTTACTATTCCTCAAGTCGATGGAGGAATTAGCTTTACAAAATAAGATGGAAAGAGTCATTACATCAAAGATTCCTAGAACAAGAAACTAATTTCATTGAAATTTTCCTAGGAAGTCAAGGTCCTTTCTAACCCGAGTCAAAATATCTTGGTTTTCTCCTGGTGCTAGCTTGGCTTCCACTTTGATGATTTCTCTTGCCCTCTTTCTTGAATGGTTGGAGATTTCCCTCATATTATCAAGAACCATTTCTGCTTTCCGCTCCATTTCTTGGCTTGCATTACGATAGAAATTCTTTTCATTAGTCAAGAAAAGAACATCATCCTCTAATCGATTCTTCTTACTTTCCAAGAAAGTAGACCATTCAACATGCTTTTCCAAATGTTGATTCAAGATTTTAACTTCATTCTTGAATTCTTGAAGTTGACCATCTTTCCCCGGATGATTATTTCGAGGGCTTGACATGTTTTCCTTAACCTCTCTATTTCAATATCTTTAGAGGCCATTTGTTCTTGACTTTGGATTTTTCTTCTTGCAAGGCTAAGTTGATCTTCCAAGGACCTTCTCTCGAGAGTCCACCGCCGATAAATGATTTCGTACCGCCCCTCTCGCTTTCAAAGATAGTAGTCATTGGGTTCATTAAATTGGTGCATTGGTAACTCGGACCTTGTACCTTGGGAGCAAGAAACCCCTTCTTCCTACTAGCCCGCCAAATTGGGTATTCTCGTGTCGTTTCGGATGATGGGAGACCGGCTTCACACTTCTTGTGTCCTTCCAATCTTCAATGACTTCTTTTATTTTATGATGGTAGGTTCCTTCATCGTCATACGAGAATTCAAATTTGGACAGTCCATGAGTCATCGGAATGAATTGCGGGGATGCCATTTGTCTTCGGACCATAGCCGGAGCATAGCTCACTACTCCCCATGGGCCAATGTAAGTGGAACCCAAGGTTTGCTTCCACATCTATATATGGTATAAGTGTGAGGAAACCACTTGGCCCTCCAGACCACTTCTTTTATTTCCATGAAAAAACTGATCCATTGCCTCATCATCGGAGTTCGGGGAGGCCAATTGTCACGACCATATAGAGAGAGCGGGTGCTTAGGTATGACATACTGTTTCAGATCAATTTCTGGATGGTTAAAGCACTTCAACGTTGGCATATGACTAAGCATCCATACTGCAAGTAATGGTGCACATCCCCAAAACCTTCCTTTTTGATGGACTCGGCAGTAGTTCAGAGATCGAATTGTCTCGCTAAAATTGGTGGGCTGGTGTACCCCATGCTCAATCTGCCGAACAAATTGATCACGTGTCCATCTATTTGATTTTTCCATCTTGGGAAAATTACTAACCCATAAATAGCAAGGGCTAGTGCTACCAAACCAAACCTTTGATCAATTTGAACTTCAACCAAATTCTAAGCAAGAACTCCGAATCTAGACTTCGTCCTTCATCCACCATGTACTTGTCCGGTTCATTGGCATGAATCCCTATCAATTTGGACAAAGATCCTTCTCGCGTCTTCTTAGGGTCATGTGAGTACACTTTGTCCTTTGGCACGTCGTCTCTATTAAGAAGCCTAGCATACTCCTCAATCGTGGGCACCAAGTCAAATTGTCGGAAAGTAAAACACCGATATGAGGGGTCCCAAAAATGGAGCATAGCTTTCAACCTTTGGAGGTCAGGGGTGATAAACATGAGAGCTGCAATATCTCCATACTTGTCATTGAATTCTTCTTGTCTCCTCATGCTACACCACACATTACGGAGCCTCCTTAAGTCATTTTGCTCAAAGTCATGGCTCCCCTTTAAGAGAGGTAAAGGAATATCCTTGCAATGCAAACTATTTCCTTCCTTGGCTTGAATTCTTGCGGACTCTTCACCGATGCAAATTTCGATACTCTCTGCGCACCTCGGACATTAGAGTCATCTTTCCCTTATTCATGCTTGAGGTTTATCGATATCTTCACAGATTGGACCACATATGCAAATGCAAGATAAAAGAAAAGTTAACAACTACAAAATAAAAGACAAACAGAAATTCCTCATATGTTAGAGGAAAAGGGGTACCTAATCTTGGTACCCGATCAGGATAAGTTCTATGAATGATGATAGCTCTAAGATTATATCTACAAGTGAGAGCTTTGGTTCTAGACCCTATCGGACAAAAGGTCCCAAATTGTCCCTTGTCTTGTCACCAACACTTTGGCTAGCAAGGGTCCTCCATCCTCACCCATGATAGGTTACAAGCGGAAAGAGTTCAATTTGAGCGAGGGGTTTTCATGTGCCTAAACGGAGACCAACGGTCCCACAAAGCAACACTACTTCACCCTCTGTCTAAGCCTACAAGGTACTGAGCTCGGGTAGAGAGCTTGTGTGTGGAAGTGTACATGAGAGAACTTATTTACAAAGCAGAAAATAAATATAATACAAACAAAATGTACAATAATATGAAACAAATAACAAATAAACAAATAAAACAAAAATGGACCAACATAATTAAAAAGCAAATCACATAAGATTAAAACAAGGCTTAACCCTCTATTATCCCCAGTGGAGTCGCCAGCTGTCGCAACCGTCCCGAAGGGCGCCGCGAAAATAAAAAGAACTAGGAGGATAGGACCTCGTGGTGTTGGGAGTCGCCACCAATCGCTTTATCCATTAAATGGAATGGCGCAATTGGACACCTAAAAGATGGTCTACGTTTCAGAGTTTGAGGTTCGGGGGTTGATTACGGGTAGGGAAGGTGTTAGCACTTACACCGTCCGTTCTAAGAACGGTTACCTATTTAATCTAATGTTATTTGCAAGATTAATTTAATTGGTCCTTTATTAATTAAAAGAAAAGAATTTTTTTATTTTTTATTTTGACATGTCCCATTTTGTCAAGCATAATATCAAGAATGATAAATGACTAAGACAAGCAATGGGTGACTAAATAGTCATTATTTTGGAACAAATTCTAAGTTTACAACATATTATATAAAAGTGGTGAATCAAAATTTTATTTTTTTTGAAGAGAAGTAATTTGCAAAATAAATGGCCAAATAAAACATTATTTATAATCAAGAAAAATATTTTTTGGCACAATGAGATTTTTGTAATAATTTTCAAAAAAATGTCTTCATGAAAAATAAAACTTTAATTCACCACAACTATGATGTTGAAACTGTATGAAATTATTCACTTTTATTTGAATATTTTATTTTATAAAAAGAAAAGTTTTATTTTGGTTTATTAAAAAAAATTGTATTTTAATTTACATAATTATTTTAATTTTTATGTGGGGATTAGACTTCACCGGCGCTCCTGGCAAAATCTAATATAAAACCTCAAGATTATTGGGAAGAGTGTAATCTGATCGGCGCTCCGATCCTCTCCCCTAATTTTTCCGTCATAGGCCGCTTTCAATAAAAATAATAATAAAAAAAAATCACAAGTTATAAAGAGACAGACAAACTATAATCGAGATCAAATTAAATCACAAGTTCACTTTCATTACATTTTATTTATGATTTTTATTTTTTATTTATTTTTTATTAATCACAAAACACAATATAAAACATATCATTAAGTAAAATAAATATGTCAAACAAGTACTAAATCCTAAAATTCAAAACATGTTTTGATCTTTTTTTTATTTCACATCTTTTTTCTCTTATAGTAAAAAAAAAAAAAAAAAGTTGTAAGCCCATCGAAGAGAAGAGAAAGGAAGAAAAAAAAAAAAAGGAAAATGGGTCAGTAAGCCCATCGAATAGAAAAATAAAAAGAAAAAATGTAGGCAAAGAAATATTAAAAGGAAGAACTTCGGTCTCCTATTATGAATCATGAACAGAAAGAAAGAAGGAAAAAAACAAACAAGGGGAAGGGGGAGAGGAAACTCACAGTGGCGCAGAGAAATGGTGGTTCACGGTACAGATCCGGCCGGACCTGAGTTCGGGGAAAAACGCAGCGGCGGCGACGGGATGGGGCCGGCTCCGGGCACTGGTACGACGCGGGTCGAGTCGCGCGGGCTGGGTGGCGCGGTTGAGCGTCTCGAACTGGCGCAGCGGCAGACGAGTTCGTGCGGGGGTTGAGTCACCGCCGTCGGCGGCGTCATCGGTCGATGCCGGCCGGAACGAGTTCACCGGCGAGGGACGGATCGCGCGGTGCGCCCGAACGGCCGGATCTGGTGCGGGTTTGCGGTGGCTTTTGGTGGACACGGCTCACGGGTTGCGGGAGGGGCTAAGGCTCAGTCCGTGTGGTGGTTGGGAGGTGGCTTAACGTGGGTTGACTGCGTGGTGAAGGTTTGGATTCTGGTTGTTGGATTTGGCAGAGGTGGAAGGAAATTGGAATGGCTTGATTGTTGAAGATGAAGATGAATAGTGGGAGGGGATTTTCGTGTGATGAATCTGTGTTTGGGGAAATCTCCTCTCAGTTTGTGATTGCTCTCTGTTTTGTATTTTTCTGAATCCAGTGTAGCTCCTTTCTTTTTTTTGTCTGAACCATCCCCCTTTTTTCCCCATTTGTGTGTGATTCTTATAAGGAAAATAAAACATGCCAAAAAACCCTTCGTTTACTGATGATTGGAATGCAAACAACAAATGGTCTGCCCCTTGGATTTCTGAATGAATGCCAATAAAGAAGAAACTTGATGATTGGAAAAGAAAACTGTCTAAAGCTTTTAATCCAATTCAATGCAAACTGATTGTGGAGGCTAGGGTTGCAGCAGGAAGAAGGAAATTGGGTTGAGAAGAGAATTGGGTCATGGGTTGACCCGTACCAAGCCTTTTTTATATTTATTTTTTATTATTTTTTCTCTTTTTTTTTATATTAAAGAAATAAAAATAAAAGTAAAAGAAAATGGGCAAAATTGGATATCAACAAGCTGTAAAGAAAGTCTTAAGATACTTGCAAGGAATGAAGGATCACATGCTTACTTATAGAAGATCCTATCATCTTGAGGTGGTTAGCTATTCAAATTTAGATTTTATCAGTTGTGTAGATACAATTTCATTCACATTTGGCTATTTGTATCTTTTAGCCGGAGGAGATATATCACAGAATAATGTGAAGCAATCAGTCACTGCTGCATCCACTATAGAAGCTGAATTTGTGACATGCTTTGAGGTCATGGTTCAAGTTAAGTAATTGCGGAACTTTATTTTAGGACTTGGAGTAGTCGACAGCATTGTCATACCGCTAAAAAATTGTTGTGATAATTTTGCAACTGTCTTTTTTTCTAAAAATAACAAGTATTTTAAAGGTGTTAAACATATGGAATTGAAATAATTTGTCGTTAAAGAAGAAGTTCATAAACATAAAATGTCAATAGAGCACATTAGCACTAACTTTATAATTGCTGATCCTTTGACAAAAGGGTTACCGCCCAAAATTTTTAGTGGACATGTTGAAAGTATGGACATTATTGCAAAGTAGACATTATTGTATATTATGTTAATGTTTATGTTTTATATACTTTGATACTCTGAGATCATGAATGAATATGTATTCTATCTTACATGTTTTTTGAGTTTGTATACATGATTGAATATGAATGATGATAACAAGTTCTGTATTTAAAAAAGACATTATTATTTGATCAATTATGTGTTTCTCATTTATAGGTCATGTTAAGGAGAATACTAATTCTGTAGTACATGGAAGAGACTATGTCGATTAAATGATATACGACCGCCATGGCTCATGTTAATTAGTTTTCATTCTTGATCATGATGAATGATGTATTTAATGTAAAGAAGAGTTTGATTATATATATATATGAATTTATATTATGTTTTGATAGACTTGTCAAACTATAAAGAAGGTAATGTCACATGAGCTAAGTAGAAGAATATTAAAGTAAATATCTCATTCGATGGACATGTGACTTATCTTATTAGTTTAATAAGTAATTAAATTAAGTTAATGAACTAAACTCTTATTAGGTAAAAAAGAAGGGATAATTTTACAATTATAATAACGACCAACTTGATGGAAGTTAATAGTATTTAAAAAATAACTTCTGCGTAAAACTCAAGGTCCTATTCCTGACCGTAAAATATTTCTTCTTCCCTCACCATCACTAAAGTAGAAGAAGAGAATAAAGAAATATAAAGAAATAAAAAATGAGTTTTTATAATTTCTCTAACACTCTTAAAATATAGTTTGCTCTTATTCATGAATAAAAATTAATATCTTTCTTATTTGTAAAAATCATGAATTCAAAATTTTTTATATTTTAATGATAATTTTTTGTATTAAAATTCTTAAAAAAACCAACAAATTAACATTCATTACTCAAATATTGAGTCCAGATTAGCAATGTTTTAAAACTGGGTCTATAATGTATATAATGACATGGAAGGGTTGCTGGGTCACGGGTAAATTTGTTCAATCAAATCAGTCAAATATTAAATTGGACGATGTGATATATATAAATATATACTTTAAGAAGTTTAACATCATTATAAACAAAAATACAAAAACAAATAATGATATAGAAGTAATAATATAATATTAATTTCTGTCACTACTGAACTCAATTGTAGTTTTTTGTGGTTTTTTGTTTTATAAAAATCATTGTGTTTGATAGAAGACTTATGGAAAATGAAAAAGAATAAAAATAAAAATAAAATTATAACTAAAATTTGCAAATACTTACCATGTCAACTTTCAGTCCAGCTCAGTGTTTCAACTTAGCTCATTTTTCTTCGCGTCAAGGATACAACCCGGGTTTTAAAACGATGCTACATATTCAAAAAAGAAAAAAAAGGAAAAAAAGAAGAAGAAAAACCCGTCTCTGAGCTATGGTCTTTTTCACACTTAACTATCTTATTTTTTGTTTTAATTTTAACTACAAATGTTACTTTTTCAAGTTGAATAGAAGAGAATGTATGGCATTTGCATACACGTGACATTACCAAAAAAGATTATAAAAGTTTAGAAAGCCATAAATTCAAACAACAGCTTGAATAATTAAAGGACGTCTTTGCCTTTCTGAGATCCATATTATCCTCTGGTAAGAGACAAATGAGTGTTAATTTTCAAACAGTAGCATCTTTAAGCATAGTTATCGTAGGGACAACAACAGTCAAATCTTACGTATTGGTTGAATACGTGTTTGTGTTAGATATATAAAAATGTGTATATGATAAATGTGTTTTATGTATTTAAATATATTTGATTAAAAAAATTATTATTTTAACTTAAATACGATTTAGATATGTTTAGACACATTTAAGACACGATTTGGACACAATTTGAACACAACTTATTAATATTTTTTCTAAAAAAATTAGTTTCTATAACTAAAGTCTAATTAATAAGTTCGTAACCCACCTAAATCTAATCACATGACTGACGTCTCAAGCTACTATTTTCATATATCAGTATTTTAAGTTTTATCTTTTCACACGCCACTATTAGGTTTTTAAGTTTTATCTTTTCACACACTATTATTTTCATTTACTCATTCTACCTCTGCTCGTATCAAGTCGTCTATTTCGTCGTCACCAAAACATGTCTTGTAACATTCTCTTTTTAGCAGATTAAACTTATATATATGGTCATAATGTACCATAATAGTTGTTTAACATGTCTGTTAATTGTCGAGACATTTTGAGTTAATTTAGACATTTTACCATAACATAGAACATGTAAAATGATTATTTTGACTCAGAAAAATAGCATAAATACTAAATCAAAGGAAATAAATAAGAAAATTTTTATTAATAGGTCACAAATGTGTGAAAGAGAATGTGGTTAAATTTTGAGCATAAATAGAGTCATTTTGATATTTTTAAGGACACTGTAGAGGTGTTTTAATACCTAATTGAGAAATAGCAAATATGAAAAATTATGAAAATGATGATACAAGAATTTAGATAAATCTTAAGGTTTATTCTATAGTTGTTGGAAGTTAAGAAACTTGATTTAATAAAATCGAAGTGTTCTTAACAGATACGAAGTTTAAAAAAATGACAATTTTGCCCTTGAACTCATCTTTCAAAAGATGAGATATTTCTCATCCTTCCTTATCTCTCTCACGCGTCTTCAACGGAACTAAAGAAAGAGCAAAGAAAACAAAGAAAAGAAAGAAGAGAAGAGGGGAGGAGACGGAGGCAGAAATAAAAGGAAAGAAGGAAGAAGGAAGAACAGACAAGAATTTCTCACTATTTTCTTCTTTTTTGTATTTCAAAATTTGATTTCTTGATGGCTTTGAATGAGATTTCTGAGTTGATAATGAAAGATTTAAGCTTTTATGTTTGATTATGATGTGAAAACTTGTTTTTCTTCTCTTGTTTCTTGATGATTTTCAAGGTTGAAAAATAGTTATTAAACCCACTTTTGATTTGTGATTTGAATTAGGGATTTGGTGCTTGATCCATTTTTTATGAAATAAATTGGTGTTTTAAGTTTCCTTGATATTTATGAACTTGTTTGGGGCTTAAAATCACCTAGAGGTTAGATTGGAGTGGAATAGTGTCACGCTCTTCAAAGAGTTTCTGGCCCAGAAACATGGCCCGTGTCCTAAAACACGGGGTGGGCCATGTCAAATGACACGGGACGTGTCTCCCTCTGTGATGAGAATGAGCTCTTGTGATTTTCATGAAAGTTGTAACTCTTTCTCTTAGCTTTCCAACGCCACTGAAATCACCTCGTTTCGACATCTATAACTCAAGTTATGCTCATTTTACTGAGCAAAGGTCAAATGTTGAGATTGAGCAGGATGAGTTTTTGGTTAGGAAATGCATGTTTTGGCATTCTACAAGGTTAGGAGCCTTAGAGAGACCATAGATAACCCTAATGAGGTGCAGTATCAAGTGGTAATGTGTTGGATTGAGGAAATGAGTTTTCCTAAGTGTTAGAATCACACATGTATGCTCTTTTAAGAGTGTTAAAATACTTCTATAGATATTTGATGAAATGTGTGTTAAAATGATGATTGATTGCATGATATGTTTGCATCAAGTGAGATTGATGGATGAGTATGAATTGATTATGCATTATATGACATATGTGAGAATTGAATACCCATGACGCGATTGATTAGAGTTGCATTATATTGCATAAATGATGAATTAATGGACAAAATGAGTTGATTGTAATGGGTATCCACTTTGTGGGATTAAACCGAGTTGAATTTTGGATGTACTTGTACTAGGGTAAATCTTGGTTAATGGTAAAAGAATATGTGATTTTCTCTATACCAGAGTAACTGAGGTTAAGGAAGAACCTTCTTCTTTACCTGAGCTTCCCTAGTCATTAAGTAGTTGAGGATAAGGGTTTCCCTCACTACTTTGGGTAATCATAAATCTTGGATAGTCTGAGTAACGTACCTCTCTTACTATTCTTGATGATTGATATTGTGAGATAATGTACCTTCTCCTTATCATGATGGATTGAAGTCTAACCCTAACTTTGATATTGAGGATACGTACTTCCTCTAAGTTAGAAAAATGGAGGATTAGACCTAGTTACCCGGAGTAGTTCTGTGTGGTGACGTACAGTCATAAAGAGGTTGATGTGCACTAACCTAAAAGTAAACTACTACCAAGTAAATGATTTTGTAATGCTAGCGTGAATAAGAGATGAACCTAATGATTTGAGATATGATGAGATTTCTATCTTAATATATTGAGATTGGAAAAGTGATTATGTTTTGATGACATGTATTCTGATTTAATGATTTGAGTCTTAATGACTTTGGATTTTATGTGATTTTTGAGGATTATGAATGTTTTTCATAATGATAAATGAACTATCTATTTCGGGAAGAGGAAGGCTCCGATTTAGCTTTTTGCCACCTTCCTAAAGTAATAATAAATGTTTTAAATAAAAATGAGGTTTTTCCTCAAAATAGCTGGAATTATTGTGATGACACGATTTTAAACAAACTACTGAGAATTTTGATTCTCACCCCCACTTTTCTCTATGGTTTTCATGATAATTCCAGGTGACCGAGCATATCAGCAAGTGTATGGAGCTTACTTGAAGGATTAGTTAGGTTATTCTTAGTTAGGTATTTATAAACTAGTTTTACTAATTTTCTTTATCCGATAAAATTTGTATATAATGCTCGGTGATGATATAATTTGTATATTATTCCTTTTATTATGTATGTAAATTATGCTTCCACGAAGGCTCATATTTTGTATATTATTAAATTATTTATTTTATAACTTTGTGAATATTCATGAGTAATGCACTAAATTCTAATTACTGATGCGTAAATCGGATACGTCATTAGTGTTAGTAATTTAGAACGTTACATTATGGTATCAGAGCAGTTCATCTTGTTGAGCCGGGGTATGGACTAGCTACGTTTTGTTATGCATTTGTCTTATCCCAGGGATAAGATGCATAGGTAGAGCTGCATAACAGCCTTAAGTCTATATATTATGGTTAACTGTCACCCTGTTGCATAATGTTGAGTCTGGCCAACTCAATATATAATGTACGGTGTGTACAGAAGACTATGACATCGACTAGGCGTACGCGAAAGGGCAGGACAACTGCCGATGAAATCACGAGAGATGTTTAGAAAGTTAATAGCTTTTAAGTGAGAGTAAGGAGAAATGTATATGATTACAAAAGAAAGAGAATATGACTACAATCAAGAAGTTGGAAAGAATGGAAAATAATCCATATCCACAGTGAGAATATGTGAATAGTCGTGAATGGAAGCCGGAACTTTTCTGACATTTTAGGGTCTAGAAGAATTTATATGCCTCCTATATGAAAAAGATTTTTGTTGAGTTAGTGTGCACAGACGGGTAGTGAGTATTCTTCACTTTTTATTTGTTGAAGAATAGATAGAATATTAGTAGATTGAACCTAGAAGACTTCTGGGGTTTACTGGAACTTACAGTATATGGGGGTATTTAGAATTACCTTCCTAGATATATATGTATATACATATATTTTTCCCAAGTGTGTAAGAAGGCAAAGGAGTTGGAACTTATGGAACGTGAGCAATGAAGTTTAACGATAGGTCAATGTTAAGCTTAGTGGGTTGAGTTTATTGTTAGACCTGAATACTCTCATTCTTTTCCTGTTGCTTTCGAAGCTTTTGCCTTTATTCTAGGCATGAATGTGTCACATGGTTCACCAGGTCAGTTTGATACTCCTTCGATTGCAACGTGGTTAACTCTAGACTGTGACTTCGGATATGTTAACTAGAAAGATTGAAAAGTGGTCAGATGATACCAAGAGATTGTTAGAAGTAGCGGGAGCCTAGATTGCTCGAAAAGTGATTAAAGTTATTTCTAAGGGTCACAGCTTAGGATGGATGATTTGATAAATTAGATAAGAGAGAATGGTAGTGTTCTCCAAGAATGACTTAAGGGGTTAGAGTACTATTAGAATGGAGTTTGAGAGAAAATATTTTGAAGACTGTCGTAAGCATAGAGCACTTGCAATCCTTATGGGCTAGATGAACAGATTTTTCAAACTATGTTTAGTTAGAATGGTTGTGATCTTTATAGATGATATTTTCATCTATTTAAAGATACCCAAAGAATGTGAAGGTCACTTCAAGGGGATACTAGAAATTCTGAAGGAGAAGCAAAGGTATGTTACCAATGTGCAAATATTAGAATATGAAATTTTCAGAGAATGGATATCTGTAGACTAAAGTAAGAATAAACACGAGAACTAAAAGGGGTAGTGTTTCTGAATAAACACAAGAGTACGAAAACAATTTCCAAGGACGAAAAAGAGATTGATTTCCACTCAAGGAAACTTTGAGATATACTTGGATGCCTCAAGAAAAGAGGTAGTATGCATATGATGCTAGATGGATAGGTAGTTGCTTACACTTTTAGGCGATTGAGACTGTATGAGGACAACTATCCAACCTATAGTCTAAGATTGACAACAGTGGTGTTTGCCTTGAAGGATTGGAGACACTAAGTGTATGGAGTTAAATTTGAATTTTTTAATGACCATAAGAGTTTGAAACACTGATTGACCAGAAATAGTTAAGCACGAGACAGAGGCGATAGATCAAGTTCTTAAAAGAATACAATTCTGAGTTAGAATATCTTTTGGGTAAGGCCAATAAAATAGTTATTGCACTAAGCAGAAGATGTTTTTGTAATCCTCTTCTCTACAAGAGATGAGGGATTGAAAACCATATTTGAATTTTGATGTAGGGTTAAACAAGGAGTACAAGAACTCATGTGAAGGATTCAATTTCTCTTTATTAGGGATCTCGTAGTAAGTATCCCTAGGGTTGTATTTTTGACTCATGTTTGGAGAGTTGGAAAGATATTCATGATTGTCAATGTCATGTACAGTTTTCTTGGTAAAACATCCTAATGTTAGACCTTTAGTAGTGCTTCTTAAAGGAATACTATCGACGTGGGAAATGTTTCAAATGTGGCAAGATGAGGACACACCCCTCTATGACTCTTAATTTGTGAAAGGGAATAACCATTGAATCATGAATAGGGTTCTCATGGGTCACATGTATATCACTAATATGTCTCTTTAGATGGGAGCTTAAGGTCCAATGACCCTATTTTACATAATATCTAGATACATCTGTATCAATCTTTAGGTGATGATAATGTTTTAATTGTCATATTTTCTGAGGAAAGGAATGTAAGAAATCTTAGAATTAATGTTTAAGAAATTGATACTTCCTGTTGGAAGTTTAGATTCTGTGAAATAGTTTATTAGAATGAAATCCTATTTTTCTGCAGATGATAGGGTATCTTACATTTTGTCAAATGAGACAATGTTTGAAGTTAGATCTTTAATCATGCATATTTATACGTTAGCTAATGTTGATAAGTATATGGCTACGTTTTCTTCTCTTTCTGTTAAGAACTTAACACTCAAAATTAATTTGATAACTATAAGGATTTATCCTATTGGAGATGTATACTACCAGAATGAAATTGCAACATTGTACACGATAAGGAGAAACCACGTATTCACACTGATAGAATTGGGTTTGTATTAAAGGATTTGACAATGTTTTACTCTTATGATGTTTCGAAATGAAGGGATTCAAAGAATAAATAAATAAAGTAAGGAAATTCCAAATCTGGTTGAACTTTTAAGGTAAGTGGTAAAACAGAGAAGTGGTGAAGAAGTTCAAAAAGATTCTTAGAAGTTGTACGTACTTATGTAACGTAGGAGGAGTTCAAGGAGACTTTCTCATATAAGTGTTTTCTAAGAAATATGCAAGATGATTAAGGAGTGAAGTATATCTGGAACTAAAATGAGGATGCGTGTCTATTGTATAATATGAAGTAAAGTGAAGTTTGGAAAACTCTTTAAGTTTTTCTCTTATATCAAACTTAACCTAAACGAAAATTGAAAGTGTGCCAAGTTTGAATCTGAATCGAAGGAAAGAAATCAAAAGATTTGTCGGGTCTATGGAGATTGGGGGTTTTTCCCACTTTAGTTAAGGAGTGTAAAATTGTGGAGAACTCAATCGAAGTTTTGCATTAAGCCAATCATCACGAATATTGAAAATAATTAAAGAATAGATGATGGGAATGAGAGATGTGACTTTACAATCAGTGATTCACAAATTAGAAATGAGCCAGCATCAAATGAAAGCTGAGAAGCCTAAATATTCTAAGTGTGTAAGGAGATGACATGGTGACAAACTTTGTTTGGTATGTTATGTGAATGATTAGTCAAGGCACTATGTTAGTAGGTGTTAGCAAAAGCAGGAAGTTATACCTATCCTCGACTATCAGCTCCAGGGAAGGTATATACTTTAAGAAGGCAAAAAGAAGCTCAATCTTTCGACTCTTTACAAGGTAACTCTCGATAAGATGAAGGAATATGAACATCTAAATTTGATTGAAGGTTAGAGTGGACAAGATGAATACAATTAAATATGGTTGTTGAAGGTTTCCAAATTTTAGTATGAGAAGCTAAATTTTGGGGACAAAATTTCTAAAAGGATGAGAGAATTGTAACATTCTCTTTTTAGCAGATTAAACTTGTATATATGGTCATAAGGTACCATAATACTTATTTAACATATTTGTTAATTGTCAAGACGTTTTGAGTTAATTTAGGCACTTTGCCGTAACACAGAACGTGCAAAATGATTATTTTAACTCAGGAAAATAGCATAAATGCTAAATTAAAGAAAATAAATAAGGAAATTTTTATTAATAGGTCACAAATGTGTGAAAGAGAATGTGGTTAAAATTTGAGGACAAACAGAGTCATTTTAGTATTTTTAAGGACACTGTAGAGGTGTTTTAATATTGGATTGAGAAATAGCAGATATGAAAAATTATGAAAATGATGAGACAAGAATTTGGATAAATCTTAAGGTTTATTCTATAGTTGTTGGAAGTTAAGAAACTTGATTTAGTAAAATTAAAATGTTCTTAATAGATACGAAGTTTGGCAAAATGACCATTTTACCCTTGAACTCATCTTTCAAAAGATGATATATTTCTCATCCTTCCTTATCTCTCTCACGCGTCTTCAATGGAAGAAAAGAATGAAGAGAAGAAGGGAGGAGATGGAGGCAGAAATGGAGAAAAGGAAAGAAGGAAGAAGGAAGAACAAACAAGAACCAAAGAGGAAAATAAAACATGGAAAAGCATGGAGCCATGGAAACCAAGGTAGGGGATTTTTATTACTCTTTTTTTCCTCTTTTGTATTTCAAGATCTGATTTCTTTATGGATTTGAGTGAGATTTCTGAGTTGATAATGAAAGATTTAAGCTTTTATGTTTGATTATGATGTGAAAACTTGTTTTTCCTCTCTTGTTTCTTGATGATTTTCAATGTTGAAAAAGGGTTATTAAACCTACTTTTGATTTGTGATTTGAATGAGGGATTTGGTGCTTGATCCATTTTTGATGAAATAAATTGGTGTTTTAAGTTTTCTTGATATTTATGAACTTGTTTGGGGCTTAAAATCTTCTAGAGGTTGAATTGGAGTGGCCAAAATCTAAGATTTTGGCCCAAGGAACAGTGTCACGCTCTTCAAAGAGTTTCTGGCCCAGAAACACGGTCTGTCTCCTAAAACACGGGGCGGGCCATGTTCCTCTCTGCTAGTTAAAAATTCATGAAAAGTGCTCACAGAGGAAAACACGGGGTGGACTGTGTCAAATGACACCAGCCGTGTCTACATCTGTGATGAGAATGAACTCTTATGGTCTTTATGAAAGTTGTAGCTCTTTCTCTTAGCTTTCCAACGCCATCGAAATCACCTTGTTTTGACATCCGTAACTCAAGTTATGCTCATTTTACTAAGCAAAGGTCAAATGTTGAGATTGAGCAGGATGCATTTTTGGTTAGGAAATACATGTTTTAGCATTCTACAAGGTTAGGAGCCTTAGAGAGACCTTAGATAACCATAATGAGGTGGAGTATCAAGGGGTAATGTGTTGAAATGAGGAAATGAGTTTCTTTAAGTGTTAGAATCATACATGTATGCTCTTTTAAGAGTGTTAAAATACTTCTATAGGTATTTGATGAAATGTGTGTTAAAATGATGCTTGATTGCATGACATGTTTGCATCAAGTGAGATTGATGGATGAGTATGAATTGATTATGCATTATATGACATATGTGAGAATTGAATACCCATGATGCGATTGATTAGATTTGCATTATACTGCATAAATGATGAATTGGTGGACAAAATGAGTTGATTGCTATGGGTATCCACTTTGTGGAACTAGGCCGAGTTGGATTTTTGATGTACTTGTACTAGGGTAAGTCTTGGTTAATGATAAGAGAATGTGTGATTTTCTCTATACTAGAGTAATTGAGGTTAAGGAAAAACCTTCCTCTTTACTTGAGCTTCCCTAGTCATTAAATGGTTGAGGATGAGTATTTCCCTCACTACTTGGGGTAATCCTAAATCTTGGATAGTCTGAGTAACGTACCTCTCTTACTATTCTCGATGATTGATATTGTGAAATAACATATCTTCTCCTTATCATGATGGATTGAAGTCTAACCCTAACTTTGATATTGAGGAGACGTACTTCCTCTAAGCTAGAAAAGGGAGGACTAGGCATAGTTACCCGAAGTAGTTCTGTTTGGCAACGTACGGCCATGAAGAGATTGATGTGCACCAACCTAAAAGCAGACTACTACCAAGTAAATGATTTTGTAATGCTAGTATGAACAAGAGATGAATCTAATGATTTGAGATATGATGAGATTTCTATCTTAATATATTAAGATTGAAAAAGTGATTATGTTTTGATGACATGGATTCCGATTTAATGATTTGAGTCTTAATGACTTTGGACTTGATGTGATTTGTTGAGGACTATGAATGATTTTCATAATGATAAATGAACTATTTATTTCGGGAAGAGGAAAGACCCGATTTGGCTTTTTGCCACATTCCTAGAGTAATAATAAATGTTTTGAATAAAAATGAGGTTTTTCCTCAAAATAACTGAAATTATTGTGATGACATGATTTTAAATAAACTACTGAGAATTTTGATTCTCACCCCCATTATTTTCTATGGTTTCCATGATAATTCCAGGTGACCGAGCAGATCAGCAAGTGTATGGAGCTCACTTGAAGGATTAGTTAGGTTACTTTTAGTTAGGTATTTATAAACTAGTTCTAGTAATTTTCTTTATCCGATAAAATTTGTATATAATGCTCGGCGATGATATAATTTGTATATTATTCCTTTCATTATGTATGTAAATTATGCTTCCACGAAGGCTCATATTTTGTATATTATTAAATTGTTTATTTTATAACTTTGTGGATATTCATGAGTAATATACTAAATTCTAATTACTGATGCGTAAACCAGATACGTAATTAGTGTTAGTAATTTGAGACGTTACATGTCTCACATCACTATTCTCTCTAATTATTTTTTTGGACTCACATATACTTGTACATTATTAGTTCTATTAGGAGAAGTTAGTTTAGGAGTTTTTTAAAAAATGTCAATAAAAATTATGCATCATATTTTTTGGGAGAGACTTATTAGATAATAAATATTAGTACATATGACATATATTAAGATATTGTAAATCTTCAAGTTTATAGAAATGATATTAATGAATTATGAATCTTTTTTTAAATTTTAAAATTATATACATGCATAAACCAATTTTTTAAATTTATTTTGATATTAATTTATATATAAATATATATATGTCATATCCGTATTCTATAATTTTTAAAATTTATTATATCTTCGTATCTATATCCATGTCTATGTTTCATTGCACAACACACAATTTGGAACCACACATTTAGAGTGTAATGTGATAGATTTTTTCTTTTTCTTTTTTTTTGGGTATAATAATGTGATAGATTTTAATATAACATGGTTTGATTCCAAAATACTGTGCAACTATTATCGCTAGCTGCCCATGATTCCAAAGCACCTCCCTAGGAGACCCCCAATTTTTTTTTTTTTTGAAAGAACAAGAAATCCTTAAAAAGGGCGGTTTCTCTTCTTCACTCTAATTGGAGAAGAACCTTGTGAGTTTTGTCAATGGACTCAAACTTCAATTGACACCGTCTTCTTATTCTTTTAATTTCTAGTTCCCAATTGATTTTCAAAATGTCGGATTTACATAGCTTAATGCCAATATTTTCTTTTTCTTTTTCTTTTTTTGTTTTGGGGGGAGGGGGTATTCTAGTGTTTTTCAAGACTTAATATTTTCTTGAATGATTTTAAGGACACACTCACAACATTAGCATTGTGCATTTGTTGGTTTGAATGAAAGAAAAGAAAAGAAAAGATGAGAAAATTTTAAAATTTTAAAAAAAAAATTAAAGAGAAAAATCTGAAATTGTTTTTAGAATTTTACATCTTTCTTTTCTTTTCATCCAAATAAGAGGAAATTTAAAAATTTCAAAATTTATTTTTATTAATCCAAACATAGGGTAACTACAATTCTACCTAGAAAAAAAATCTGAACATTGGGTTAATCCTCCCCACTTTAACTTATCAAACAATCACCCTTAATTATTGACAAAGTATGACTGAATTTGAGTATGACTGAATTTTGTCAAATTTTTTCTGGCATTGTAGCATTAATTTCCCTTAAATACTAGCCCAAGGTTCTAACACATAATCAATGCAAGTCATATACCTCCTTAACCACTAGGCCAACTTAATAAAAAATAAACTGGAGTTGTGATATAGTGGCTTGGTGGGGCAGTTAATGGAAGAAAATCTTGGGGCAGCTTGGCCATTCATTTATTTGCCATAATTCAATGGAGTCACTAGTTATATACTTTAGTGACTCAGAATATGTTCGCACCGCAATTCCTTCAATATAAAGGGATCTAAAATCTAAATAAAAGGAGGATTATGGAACCAAATGTCGAGCAGTTTGCAGTTGAAGGTATCAAACTTTGATCCTTGATGCCTATCCCATCTGTAGTTGAAAGAAAATAACGAAAAAACGATGACTTCATTAACATTCACCCCACTATTAAAACCATCATGATACTCCAAAGCACCTACTTAGGAGATGAAAAGAATATTGAAAGAGGAAATGCTTTTAAATGATACATTCTCCCCTTGTCTATCTCTGATTCAAGATGAACCTCTGGCAGTAGCCGCTTTTGCCAAGATCAGTAAAATGTACAGCATGGACTGTTGCTCCTACTTAGGGCATTTAATTTCTATAAAACTGTATCCATAGGATAACAACCAAGAACTCGAAGAAATCTTGCAAATTCCTGAAATGGAAAAACAAAAACAAAAGATGTTACCAACAATTTGAGGTAACATTTGAATGCTACCTTTGGACTGCCCCAAAAATGGTTAAAGACACCACAGAAAATACATCAATATAATAATACCTTTTGCAAAAACAGTGTGAGGACAGCTGGGGATTTTTGTGATTATACACAGATGTAGTGTAGCAAAAGGAATTTTAACAATGTATTATGCAACTGAATGGACAGAGAGTTAAACTTAGTGGAGTAAATTTGTCTAACTGAGATGCTGCTTAACAAACAAAACAAAAACAAATAGATGCTGCTTTTCTAGCAACAATGTGGAATATGCCGTTGGGTCAAGCAAGTAGAAAAAGCACTATATTCTACATAAGCTCCATAGAAAATTGAACAGCACAAACGTTTTATTTTACACATCATAAATTAGTTAAGGATGTCTCACCATCAATACCTAGATCTCCAGATCAATAGGATTGGGGTGCCCCACGATGCACCAGAGCACTAACTTGCTCTTTGGGTGCGGATATCTCCCAATTTGCGGATTAAAAAAGTCAAATCCGTGGATTGACACATCTGACACTAGATTGTCATAATTAGTTAGTGTAATTAATATAATTATCATTAATTTTAATTATTTTCCTTAACTATTGAAGTATATCATTTATTTCTTTTTTTTCTTTCCTTATTTATCATCCAATAAAAATACTTTGTACAAAATTTGTAATTTTTGTTAGTTTCTAAAACACAATTCATAAAATATTGTATAATTAGACTCATTATTCATCAATCATTGAGAATATATTATTAAAAAACTATATCAGGCGCACCCACATTGAGAAATTTTATAGATTTAGACAAAAAGATTATATGAAATATTTGACTCAATAAGGAACAAAATATTAAACTCTAGAGTTGATGAGATAATGGGCCTGACCTGTAAATGTCCTAAAGCATATTGTGCACGAGGGTCTGCCATAGAAGCTTCAAAATCAATGTAGAAGAGGTAGTCGAAGTACCTGCCACCAGAAAAGTTTCATGCCTAGATCATTGTTTCACAACACATTTCCATACAAATACCAGAATCATTAAATCATAAACATGAAGTAAAACTAAACCCCAGTCTCCGAATTTTTTCCGTCCAATTTTTGAATCAAAGAGTTGGAAATATGCTTTTCAGAATCAAGCTATATTATATTTGATAATGTAGTTATTTGAATGACCAAAGTGATTTCTACATATCATGAACTCCATCATCTGCCCTCCCATTTTTCCTGTAACAAGCTTCTTGCCCCTTTGTTAGTTGTATACCCCATCTCACACTCCCATTATCTTCATAAATGTTGACTGGATAAAGTATGCACCACTGGTCAATTTGTGTCTAAACTAACAAATTTTACATACTGAATTCTATTATTGCAAATCTCAAATAGGGGAACAAAATCCATTACTCACTTGGCACTCCCTTCATTTGAATCATCAACAACCCTTAACGGACGCTGCTTCAGTGGGCGACTCTCTATCTGAATTTACAGCAAAGAAATAAGAGAAAAGAATGTGTGTTTTAATTTCAAAATTTACATCATCAATTAATATAGCTCACCTTTGACAAATTAATATTCCTCAAAGCAAACACTGCCAAGGCTTTGAATAGAACACCAGGACCTTCTTCTAGACTGAAAACAATGCTAGTCTGGGAGAAAAGTCATGAATTCATCAGCAAATTCATAAAAATATAAATATAAATAACTAAAATTTTATACCTTATAGGGCCTGTCAGTTCCTGGAATTATAGGCTCCCTTGCAAGGATCAAGAAGCGAGTAATATTCTCATCATCATCCTATCAAGATGGCAATGAATCAGCTCAACTTTAATCTTGACTTAACCGGCAATAACAAACATATTTTGTTTTCTCCTTTTTACAACAAAACGTTTTCCAATAAAAGCTAAAAATGGAGAAAGGAATTATCATCAAGAATTTTTTAAATTATTTCTTAATGAATAATGCAATCGTTGAACATTTTTTTTATATTTTCTGTGGACAGCCATGCACGTATGTGTCAGATTCCAAGGCATCCTTCCATAATGTATTTTCTTTGTATGTTTTAGCACAGGCATATATCTCCAGCGTTACAGTCACTTTTAGTGCTTATATACTTGACAAACAAGCAACAACATTCATATAATGACATTTCTAAAACAGAAATTTTCAAGCAGACAACTGATTGGCACAAACGAGGTATAGGGCTTCCTTTTCATCAACACATCTGTCTTCCAAAACCAATATAAACTTCCGCAGCACAAAAAAAGGGGGGGGGGAGAAGGAAAAAATGGCAAATAATTACATCTAAATGCTATTAAAAAAGCAAAATACTGCATTATCAATTTCATTTTTAGAACACTATTAATTAGGGTAAAGAAAAGCCTGATGCCTTATTCATTTATAGATGGGGAATGACGATCATAGCTCAGTTTAAAAGATTGGCATAAACATTGAGAAATAGTATACACATTGTCCAAACCTCGCTCACAAAGGAAAGCAATAATTTGGAAGAGGCATCAACTCCCAACACAAAGTGAAAATGACATCAAATGCACTCATTGCATGCATTAAAAACCATGTTGCGATAGAAGGAAAGCATAAGCAAATGCCATATACTTTAGCAGCTCAATCTTCCAAAACATGTAAATGAAGTCTTACCTGAATTCTTTCTGCAAGAATGTCAAGGCCATATATTTTTGCAGCTCGGAAACTTGCAATAGCTCCAGTGTCTCTTACACAGTTTGAGGCCACTGTCTGTCCACAAGATCCTAATTGTTAGGACATGCCATTCTACAGCCTAATTAATGCTTACTTTCAGTAAACCAAAGAAAATTCATAATATACCTGAGCAGCAGCAGCAGCATCATGTGCACTAATTTTTACAACACCTAAATTACTAAGCACCATCTCACATTGAGCAAGAGCCTGCATGTAAAAATATTACAAATTAGTAATTTTAAATATTTAACGCTAGGTATTTTGTTGTCAACAGGTAAGCTCATTTTAATGATGCAGTCAGCAGTCTCAAAAGTCTGAGCAATCATAAATCCAGTTAAGACTTAAAAGTCAGCATGTTGAGATAAGCCAGTATTCTTTTGTAAAATATTCAACTAATACGTAGTAGAACAGTGAAGATAACCTAACTGAGATGTAATCCATTAAATTGTACTGATGCGAAGTCACTGCCATCTTAAAGCATGATCATGCATACCCATTCAGTGTGTTCAGAATAGGAAACATTATGCATCATCTCCATTCACTCAAGTCTTAACCAAAATGGAAAAGATGGAAAACACTATATGTAATAACCGACCTGAGGATGACTCACAACAACTTTGAGCTCCTCTTTTCCCACACCAGGCAATCCTAAGAGGCAGTGGTTAACTCGCAACTGCACCTCCCCAACAATGTGCAGCCTATGGCGAAGAAGTAAGTCATAATTACGGTGGATACTTCCACCAACAGAATTTTCAATGGGTAGAACAGCTTTATCCACTAACCACAACTCAACTGCCTGCAGAGAAGAATACAAATATATCATTCAGCAGTTATAACGTATAAGTTCATGCATCAAATGGAGAGAGAGAGAGAGAGAAGATATAGCAAAACAAGTAATGGAACCTTGAATGCAGCTTCAAACTCATCACATGGCACAGTCTCACATTTTGGATATGCTTTAAAAGCTGCATCCTCACTATATGCTCCCGGAAGTCCCTTTATCAGGCAATTGACTAGTTAGCAAAGGCAATAATGCCATGGATATTTTATTTGAAAAAAAACTACTAAGCATCATACCTGATAAGCCACGCGCACCTTTGATCCATCTCTTGGAGAAGAAGAAACATCGACTGCCGTTAATGGCTCTGCAATTAAAGAAGTTACATAACCATACTAAAAGGTAGAGGAAAATAGAAAAGGAGATTAAATCACTTACTGCTAGCATAAAAACATAAGTTGCATCTATTATATTACGAAATTTTGTTTATCTGCATGCACGCACATGCTTATGCAAGCATGGGTGCACAGTTCAAAGTGTATTTTTGACAAGTAGGGTACAATACTACAGATTAAAACCATCAACCTTCAAACCTCTTTACTGTACTTTAAGAAGCAAGATCAATGCGATACATCATAACTCTTAATTATACTATACATTTTAAGAAAAATACAATTATAATTAGCTGAGTAACCTATATTTTATTGGTTGGGTGGGCATAAGGATCATTCAATTGCCCAAATGTTGCTCTGATAGAATTCATAATACCTGAAGTCAGGACTATATAGTGCATGCCTGAACTCAAAAGTCAAAAGCAGTCCATGCCATCATACTGAGTCACGATTTTGGACAGTGTCACCCTGAGTCCACTATGTATCACCAAAATGACACTAGATGCAATCAACATGATTAACCATTTAGAAAATTGTGTTCTATGGCACATTTAGTCTATCCCTTTTCTACATATCTTTCAAGCACAAATGTACGATTTTTTGCGTTTTAGTTAGTAGGGCTTTTCTTCCATCTTGGCTATCTTAATTATCTACAAAATTTCAACTAAGAATACATTAAGAGCAGAGGAAAATCATTCAGATGCAAGTGGGATGGTAGGAAGTTACAATCAGCTCTTTAAGAAACACCCAATCCATTAACAGAAACATGCAACATGATAACGATTGAATGCTTTCAACAAGAAAAAGGAAGATAATAAAAAAAGGGGCCTAAAGTATTTTGAAAGAGAATAAGGAGCGCGTTAGAGATATAAAACTATTCATGTGCCTTCACCTAACAGTTTAAGCTTTTAGGAGAGTTGATTCATGACATGGTATCAGATCATCTATGACCAAGTGGTCTAGAGTTTGATCATTGCCGACCTCATTCTTCTAATAAAAAAGTTGAATTTTAGCACAAGGTAGGTGGGCTGTGCATTGTCCATGCTTTAAACCCAAAGGGCTCTTGCGTGAGAGGGGTGTGTTAGAGATATAAAACCACTCATGTACCTTCACATAAAAGCTTAAGCTTTTGAGAGAGTTGGTTCATGACAAATTGTAATATGTGATCACAAACGCTAAAAAAAATGAAACTAGCTCAATGCTGATATCATGTGCATATCCTGTGAACACCCATATTAACGTGATTGATAATTTAAATACGGTTTGCCTTGCCAGCTTAAGGTATTTCCATCCTTCAACCACAAAATTCTTTGTGAAAACAAAAGGCATCCTTCACAAAATTATTACCCCAAATGCCAAATCGAGATATAATAGTTAATCATCAAAGTTTGATTCTAAGACATGCGGTACTGATATAATTAAAACTAAATGGTCACAGAGCAATGATGGGAAGATGAATTCTCTGAATGCCAATTGAACATAAAAATTAAATTTTGTGGTGAGGGAGATATATCATATAACTCACTAGGAAGCAGGTTTACATCCTTGTTAAACCCCTTTGACTCATTTTGGTGAACCCCATCTCTAGCCCCAGAAGAGTCAACCAAGGGGAAATTTGGCTTCTCATCTTCAAGTGGAGTGGTAGCTCTATGACTCTGAGCTAAAACAGCCAAACAACAACATTCCCATTTGTGGCATTTCTCATCATCATATTTTAGATTCCCAATCAGCCTAGAATTGCCAGAATGAGAATTTGCAACACAAACACCCAATTGATGAGGAGGTTTAGAACAACCCCAGATGGATAGACCCTTGAGAGCCATCAAAATCAAACAACCCAATTTGCAGTCTCAGGCAAGAGAGAGACAGAGAAGTCCAGACCCATCAGAGTGGTTGCGGTTGGTGAGTTTGGGGTGAATTCAAGCATGACATTGTGAAGGAGATTATGGTCGGCGCTTGGACCCCACCCCACAGAAAATGATGACCCAGTTGTGTACTACACTTGTGTACCTCGAGTCAAGACCAGTGGAATGAAGAAGTTTTGGGAATTCAACAATGAGAATCGAGAAAGACCAACAAAACAAATGGGAAAGGAAAACGAGAGAGCTCTCAGAGCCAGGGATGAGAAAGAAACAGGTAGGTGAGCAGAATGGTGGCTAGCTACACGTTTTCTTTGATTGTAAGAGTGACTCTGTAACTGACCAAGTTTATATATATTGTATATAACGTGAGAGATAGAGAGAGATAAATTTTAATAGAGACAACAAATTCTTCATTCTTATAATAATACAATAATAATAATAATATATTACATAAATTAAACGACGTTATTATTTTTTATCATAAATTATCTTAAAAAATTATTTAAATTTGATCTCTTCATTTTTATAATAATAAAAAAGAATTCCCCTTTTTTAGTAAATGGCATCTATTTTGACTATATGAGTGAAAGTATACTATGTTTTTAATTTTTGGATTATACCATGGATGAAGCATGATAAAATTTTAGTTAATTCAGTTAGTGAAGTCATTGTTCTTTGGTTGATTTGATTCTCTTTAAAATGCAATTGTTAATTGGTTTGTAAAGACAATTCACCTATACTTCTTATATTAATGATTTAACATGTAAAAATAATAGTAAAATAATGCATAAATTAATAGGGTTATTGATGAGTGTATTTGTTCAATGTTTAAGTGAGTATTTATTATTTTCATTTATTATGTTCATTGTTTTTCTGTCCTTTTATATATCTGGTTATGTTTTCTTTGAATTTTTGGTGTAATCTCTTATACTTCCAACTTGATCATTTTTGTAATTTTTTATTTTTGCTTTGGGTTGAAATATTGAAAGTCATTTCAAAACGAATCATGTTAGCAGCTATTTATCTCTCTTTCTTTTTTTCTTTTTTTTTTTAAGCTATTGAATATTTTTTTCTTCAAAATTATATTTCCTTTTCGAGTTTAATTGTTATATAAATAAATTCTTTAATCATTTTAAAACTAACTCATTGTGAATCGCATGAGTACAATTCTAGTTCACGTTCAAACCTCAGACTCAAAAAAATAACTAAATTGGAGTGAATATGTAACAAAGAAAATCTAGTGAATAAAGCATAAAATTTATGCCATATTATTGACACCTCTACCCTTTTTATGAATTTATCTCCATAAATAATAATAATAATAATAATAATAATAATTATTATTATTATTATTATTAAGACACCAAACACATATGGTAAGTGCATAGTATATATATATATATACACACACCATTATTATATAGTTACGTGTTACTATGCTATTAAAAAGAAATTAAGTATAATAATTAATATTTGGTAGGTAAAACTAACACATGATTGGGTAATTATTTTTTGTTTTGTTGTGATCAGGTAATGTTTGAGTCAACTTATGACACCTTAATTAATTCACCTCTTCGGTCTAATTAAAGGCAGACAATCCACTCTTTATGACTTAGTGGCTCAGAAGCCAAAGAGAAATTTTCAAATACTCAAAACTTACTTCAATTCATTGATGAAAATATAAAGAGAAATTGACTCTATTTATACTAATCTTATAGGCTAATTTGTAGCTGATAACAGCTATAAAACAACTGGAAATAAATAGGAATGCAAGTTATAAAAAATGGAGATTTGTCAATAATAGTGGCTAAGTAGTTTAAGGTCAAGAATAATGGCTTGATGTATTAGAGAGGCTGCTGAATTAGTTGCCATCTGATTTGTTTGTATCGTCTTCCCTGGGTTGGACAAAACTCGCCCTCGAGTTAAGTTCTGTTTCATCGTCCAAGTATGGCAAAAGATCGACGGTGTTGAAGGTTGCAGAGATGCCATAGGTTCCTGGCATTTCTACCTTGTAAGCATTGTCATTGATTTTCTGCACTATTCTGAATGGACCGTCAGCTTTAGGGGATAACTTGGCATTTGGTTGATTTGAAAATCGTTCTTTCTGTAAATATATCCATACCAAATCTCTCACTTAAAAAATTTGTTGTCTTCGGTGCTTGTTACGCTGAGCTTTATATCTTGAATTCTATTTCTCAATCATTTCTCGGACCTGTTCATGCAGCTTCTTGATTTCTTTCACTCTGCGTTCTGCATCTGCATTATACTGTTGTCTATCCGATGAAGGGGTTAAGTCTAGCGGACCATGCGGTCGAGTGCCGTACACCACCTCAAATGGGCATTTCCCAGTAGCTTGATTAGTTGAATTGTTGTAAGCAAATTCAACCTGTGCAAGGACAAGATCCCACTGTTTCAGGTTTTTACCAACAAAGCTCTGAAGTAGATTTCTTAAAAGCCTGTTAACTGCTTCAGTTTGTCCATCTGTCTGAGGATGACTGGCACTACTGAATTGAAGCTTAGTACCCATCTTCTTCTACAAAGTTATCCCAAAATGGCTTAAGAACTTGACATCTTGATCAGAAGTGGTGGTTTTTGGAATTCCATGAAGACGAATAATTTCCTTGAAATACAAGTCTACAACTTGAACAGCATCATTGGTCTTCTGACATGGAATGAAATGGGCCATCTTCGAAAACCTGTCCACAACTACCATTATGGAATCCTTTTGTCGCTGAATTCAAGGTAGTCCAAGGACAAAGTCCATGCTAACATCTTCCCAAGGTGATTCTGGAATGGGAAGTGGCATATACAACCCAGTGTTTTGGCTTTTGGTCTTTGCCAAGTGGTAGATTCTGCATCTTTGAATATATCTGTTAACATCTATTTCAAGCCTTGGCCAATAGAAATTCTCTTTTACTAAAGCCATAGTTTTATCTCGTCCAAAAAGACTTGCTAATCCTCCATCATGGGCTTCCCAAATAATGGTTTCTCGTAGTGAGCACTGAGGAATGCATAAAGCCTTCCCCTTGAACAAAAATCCCCCATGCTTGTAGTAGTCTTGGGAGGATTGCAATTCGGTGGCATTCCAAAACTTTTGGAAATCAGGATCATCTTGGTATAGTTCATTGATAGTCTCAAAGCCACAACTTTTATCTGGAGAGTATAAAGTAGCGTATGATGCCTGTTGAGGGCATCAGCAACAACATTTTGAACTCCCGCCTTTTGCTTAAGTAAAAATGGATAAGGTTGTAGGAACTTACTCCAAGCGGCATGTTTGCGAATGATCTTCTATTGAGAGTTCAAGTGCTTGAGGGCTTCATGATCATAATAAAGAATAAATTCCTTATTCAACAAGTAATGACTCCAATGCGTAGGGCACAAACAATGGCATAGAACTCCATGTCATAAGTAGAGTACTTGAGTTTACCATTGCTGAGCTTTTCATTGAAGAAGGCTATAAGATGACCTTCTTGACTTAAAACAACACCAATGCTAGTGTTGGAAGCATCACAGCTGACTTCAAACACTTGGTCAAAGTTTGGAAGGGCTAACATAGGTGCTTCAGTCAAACGCTTCTTCAGCTCCTTAAAACTTTTCTGTGCTTGCTCTACCCATTAGAACTTGTCTCCCTTTATGCAATCTATGAGTGGGGTAGCAACAAAGCTAAAATTTTTTATAAACCTTCTATAAAATGAAGCTAATCCATGGAAACTCCTTACATCATGGATAGACTTTGGGATAGGCCAGCTGTTGATGGCTTCGACCTTGCTTGGGTCAACTCGAATACCTTCAGCAGTGATGATATAACCCAGAAAAGTAACTTCATTGGTTAAGAAAGAGCATTTCTTCAGATTGACATAGAGTTTTTGTTCACGAAGAGTCTGTAGCACTTGTCGAAGGTGCTTTAAGCATTCTTTTTTGCCTCTGCTGTAGATCAAGATATCGTCAAAGTAGATGACTACAAATCTACCAATGAAGGGTCGTAGTACCTGATTCATCAGGCGCATAAATGTACTAAGGGCATTGGATAACCCAAAGGGCATCACAGTCCACTCATATAGGCCATCCCTGGTTTTAAAAGCAGTCTTCCATTCATCTCCTGGCCTAAGCCTAATCCGATGGTATCCACTAAGAAAATCAATCTTGGAAACGATGGCGACACCATGCAGCTGATCTAGCAAATCATCGAGCCTGGGTATCGGAAACTGATGTTTGATGGTAATCTTGTTAACAACTCGACGATCAACACACATTCTCCAACTTCCATCCTTCTTGGGTACTAAAATTGCAGGAACAGCATAAAGGCTAACGCTTTCTTGTATCAACCCTTTCTTCAACAGTTCCTCAACTTGATGTTGGATTTCAGCATGCTCCTGTGGACTCATTCTGTAAGTTGGTCTATTGGGAATGATAGCTCCAGGAATAAAGTCAATGGCATGTTGGATGTCTCATATTGGTGGCAGTACATGCGGAATTTCTGTTGGTACAACATCTATGAATTCAGCGAGCAGTTGTTCAATTTCTACTGGAAGAACAGTTTCTTCGTTTGATTCGAACAGTAGAACAAAGCTCATGGTTTGGACTTCCTCTGCAGTCACCTTGAATTGTTCCTTTGTTACTAAATATACCAATGGCCTGGATTCCTTCTTACTTTCATTAAGTTCACTTGGTGGTAAAGGAGTTAACTTGATCTTTACTCCATCTTTGACAAAGGAGTAGGTGTTAGCATAACCGTCATATAAGGCGCGATGATCATATTGTCAGGGTCTCCCAAGGAGAAGATGACATGCATCCATAGGAATAACATCACACCATACCTTATCTTGATACTTTTTGTAACATCCCGGGACTGCCTACAGGATTGACGAGTGTCTCCACAAACTAACACGGGTCTTTTCAGTGTATTTTGTCCTCACTCACACCCATCATAGGAAACTTCCCAAGAGGTCACCCATCTCAAAATTGCTTCAGGTTAAGCACGCTTAACCATGGAGTTATTATGTTCTAGGCTCCCGAAAAGAAGTTGCAACTTGTTGATATAGTTACGCCAAATCAATTCTTTTAAGTCATCTTTAACTATGTAGTCTCATACCTGCATAGTCTCTAAATCCCTCTCATTCCGGTGCGTATTCAGTTCATTCATGCTACCTTTCGCTTAGAAGCCTACCAGAAGCTGCTCCTTGTCCGTGCTTCATTGCACAGATGATCACTCCCCGCTGTCATCGGCCCCAGGACACACACAAATGGTATCAGAAATGGGACCTCTCCCAGTACGGTGTGGTTCGAGAATGAACCAAGCGGAAGTTGGTGGGCATGTGTGGCCCGGGGCCGACGAGGGCGGGGAGTAATCGCCGGTGCAATGAAGCACGGACAAGGAGCGGCTTCTGGCAGACTTCTAGGTGAAGGGTCGCATGAATGAACTTAATATGCACCATAATGAGAGGGATTCAAAGACTGTGCAGGTATGAGACTGCATAGTTAAGGATGGCTTAAAAGAATTGATTTGGCATAACTATATCAACAAGTTACAACTTCTATAATTTTGATAAGTTGAGGGTCTAAATTATAATTTCAAAAACTTTTTGGTGACTGGACTACTGATGTGGCATAAGATACACGTGGCAGAAGCTGGGTGGCTGGCGTGTCAATGATTGGACAGGTCAAGGCTAATGTGGCAGGATGACGTGGTCGTCTTCTTCATTCGTCAGGCGCGTGGCTGCGCGTGCGTTGCAGCGACGGCGCTTGGGTCTCCGGGTAAGACGTGTGATGGCGCGTGAGGCCTACGTTGGCCGTGAAAATTGATACCTAGGGGTTTTTGGACCTCCTGAACACAATAGTAGTATTGGTTTATCGAGAAAAATGACTCTAAATGGTGGTTTCGAAGGGGCCAGTGGTTGTTGCACTAAACACCTATGAAAAATTCAAAACTCAGACTAATTTTGAACACTCTCTTCACTCAAACTCAACACTGAAGATATGGAAACCTGCTCTGATGCCAAAATGGCTCAGAAATTAGAGAGAAACTCTCAAATACTCATAACTTACTTTAATTCATTGATAAAAATACAAAGAGAGATTGACTTTATTTATACTAATCCTATAGGCCAATTTGCAGCTGATAACAACTGTAAAACAACTGGAAATAAATGGGAATGCAAGTTGAAAAAAATAGAGATTTGTCAATAATAGTGGTTAGGTAATTTAAGGTCAATAATAGTGGCTTGATGCATTAGAGAGGCTACTGAATTAGTTGTCATCTGATTTGTCCGTATCACTTATGTCGCAACCGTCCCGAAGGGCGCCGTGAAAATAAAAAGAACAAGGAGGATAGGACCTCGGGGTGTTGGGGAGTCGCCACCAATCGCTTTATCCATTAAATGGAATGGCGCAATTGGACACCTAAAAGATGGTCTACGTTTCGAGTTTGAGGTTCGGGGTTGATTACAGGGTAGGGAAGGTGTTAGCACTTACACCGTCCGTTCTAAGAACGGTTACCTATTTAATCTAATGTTATTTGCAAGATTAATTTAATTGGTCCTTTATTAATTAAAAGAAAAGAATTTTTTTATTTTTTATTTTGACATGTCCCATTTTGTCAAGCATAATATCAAGAATGATAAATGACTAAGACAAGTAATGGGTGGCTAAATAGCTATTATTTTAGAACAAATTCAAAGTCTACAACATATTATATAAAAGTGGTGAATTAAAATTTTATCTTTTTGAAGAGAAGTAATTTTCAAAATAAAATGGCCAAATAAAAAAAAAATAAAAATATTCCAATGAATAATTTTAGCTCAAAGAAATTTGTTTAAGGTAAGAAAATGATTTTTAAAGTAAATGGCCAAATAAAATCTCTTTTGTAATCAAGGAGAAAAATATTTTTAGGCACAAGGAGATTTTTGCATTAATTTCCAAAAAATGTCTTCATGAAAAATAAAACTTTAATTCACCACAATCATGATGTTGAATCGTATGAAATTGTTCACTTTTATTTGAATACTTTATTTTACAAAAAGAAAAGTTTATTTTGGTTTATTTAAAAAAATATATTTTAATTTACATAATTATTTTAATTTTTATGTGGGGATTAGACTTACTGACAAGCTCTCTGGCAAAATCCAATATAAAGCCTCAAGATTATCGGGAAGAGTGTAATCTGATCGGCCTCCGATCCTCTCCCAATTTTTCCGTCATAGGCCGTCTTAAATTATTTGGTTAATATATTAATTCAAAAATAAATAAATTAAATTAAAACACAAGTACAAATGCATAATGATATTATTACAAGTGAAGTGATATGAAATAAGATTATTTTATACAAAATGAATGACAACAATGAAAATATAATAAACATGTAAAATTCAAGACATCAATAGAAAGTTAAAGCCTAAATGAAAGGTAAAAATAAAATTAAAAAAGGTAAAATAAAAAATAAAATAAAAATAGAAACAAACAACAAAAAAAAAAAAAGAAAGAAAGAAAGCAGACTTACCTCCAAGGCGTATAAAAGTGCTATGCTCAAAGAATTCTACACAGAGCCCCACACGTTCTCTTCAAATTGAACCTTGAAAAGCAACTCACTTGCATGGAGAAAATTTTTTACTAAAGTCTCGGGCTCTTATACTTAGTATTAAGCCCAAGTGTATTTTTTTTGGATATCCAAACCATTGAGAATCACTCCTTTATATAGGAGGGGAGGAAGAAGGAGTTTGGTTTCTCCAATGTGGGACTTAGACATTTTAGTTTTTTCAACTTTTTTCTTTTTTTTTTTTTTTTTTTTTCTTTTTTTTGTTTAGATTTTCATTCACTTTTCAAGGTTTAAAAATAAACTTTATGAACAAAATTAAGTGTTCATACCTTGATTAAGTAACAAAAATAAAAAAATGGATAAAATTGGGTATCAACAATTTGCCCCCTTTGTTTTACATTTAGGATAAATGAAAAACAAAGGAATTGATTCAATTTTATCCATGAAAAGGTAAAAACTTGCGGATTTAGGTGTCCGCTGAAGTTTAACCAAAAAACAAGGTAAGAAGCTTACGGAATCGGGTATCCGTTGAAGCTTAACAAAAACAAGATAAGAAGCCTACTGAGTCGGGTATCCGTTGAAACTTAACAAAAACAAGGTAAAGAAGCTTACGAAGTCGGTATCCGTTGAAGCTTAACAAAACAAAGAAGTAAGTGGGTACGAGGACCCAAAAACAACGGTACGAGGACCCAAAAGGTAAAAAGCTTGCGAATCGGTATCCGTGAATTTGAAGTTTAACAAAAATAACGTAAGAAGCTTACTGAGTCGGCATCCGTTGAAGCTTAACAAAAACAAGGTAAGAAGCTTACTGGTCGGGTATCCGTTGAAGCTTAACAAAACAAAGAAGCAAGGGGTACGAGGACCCAAAAACAACGGTACGAGGACCCAAAAGGTAAAAAGCTTGCGGAATCAGGTATCTGCTGAAGCTTAACAAAAACAACGTAAGAAGCTTACGGAGTCGAGTATCCATTGAAGCTTAACAAAAACAAGGTAAGAAGCTTAACTGAGTCGGGTATCCGTTGAAGCTTAACAAAATAAAGAAACAAGGGGTACGAGGACCCAAAACAACTGAGTACGAGGACCCAAAGGTAAAAAGCTTGCGGAATCAGGTATCCGCTGAAGCTTAACAAAAACAACGTAAGAAGCTTACGGAGTCGGGTATCCGTTGAAGCTTAACAAAAACAAAGAAGCAAAGGGTACGAGGACCCAAAAGGTAAAAAGCTTGCAGGAATCAGGTATCCGCTGAAGCTTAACAAAAACAACGTAAAAGCTTACTTCTGAGTCGGTATCCGTTGAAGCTTAACAAAACAAAAGGCAATGGGTACGAGGACCCGATAACATAAACAATGGGTACAAGGACCCAAAAGCTACGGGTACGGGCACCCAAAAAAAGGTAAAAAGCTTGCATGAGTCGTATCCGTGAAGCTTTAAAAAACAAGGTAAGTTAAGCTTACTGAGTCATCCGTTGAAGCTTAACAAAAACAAAGAAGCAATGGGTACGGGGACCCAAAAACAAACAATGGGTACGAAGACCCAAAAGGTAAAAAGCTTACGAGTCGTATCGCCGAAGCTAACGTAAAACTTAAAAGCAAAGAAGCTTACGGAGTCGGTATCCGTTGAAGCTTAACGAAAACTTAAAGGCAATGGGTACGGGGACCCAAGAACATAAAAACAATGGGTGCGGTGACCCAAAAACTAAAGACAATGGGCGCGGAGGCCCAAAAAGGAAAAGACGATGGGCGCGAGGGTCCTAAAGGAAAAAACACAATGGGCGCAGGAGCCCGAAAACGAAAAAACAATGGGTGTAGGAACCCAAAAACTAAAAGACAATGGGCGCGGGGACCCGAGAAAGGAAAAGACGATGGGCGCGAGGCCCTGGAAGGAAAACACAATGGGTGCGGAGCCCGAAAACGAGAAAACAATGGGTGTAGGAACCCAAAAACTAAAAGACAATGGGCGCGGGGGCCCGTAGAAAAGGAAAATAAGGGTGTAGGAACCCTGGAAAGGAAAACACAATGGGCGCAGGGGCCCGAAAAGGAAAACACAATGGGCGCGGGGCCCGAAAACGAAAACAATGGGTGTAGGAACCCAAAAACTAAAAGACAATGGGCGCGGGGGCCCGAAAAGGGAAAACAAGGGTGTAGAAACCCTAAAGGAAAACATAATGGGCGCAGGGGCCCGAAAGGAAAAACACAATGGGCGCGGGGCCCAAAAATGAGAATACAATGGGTGCAGGGACCCAAAAAGGTAAACAAAGAACTTGGACCTTTGTAGGTCAAGGCTAGCAAAATGAGAACAAATGCACTTATGCAATGCATGCTTCAAATGTATGAGAGTATGAAAAAATTTCTCTTTTTTTTTTCTTTTTTCTTTTTTTGTTTGTTTTTTTTTGTTTTTTTTTTTGTTTTTTGTCTCCACGACCCTTGAGGACATGATTGCAATCATTTTCAAAGATGAACTGAATAGGATTTAATGGCATCCTTTCATTTGTCTATTCAGCCGATGGTTGAAATGTCTAACCAGAATGACCCTTGAGGTGTGCATTAAATGTGACACAAAAGAGCAATGGAAAAAATCCTTCAGACGACCCTTGAGGTGACCTGGTTGTCCTTCTTTTTATCAATACTCTTAAAAAGCCTTGAGCCGAAAGCTTTATGCAGTGAGCCTTGAGTCGAAAAACTTTGCACACTTAGCTATGAGCCAGAAAACTTTGCACAGTTAGCCATGAGCCAAAGAAGCGAACGTACTTGAGAAAAACATCTTTTAGCAAAGTTTTGAACCAAACTCTTCTTTGACCAACCAAACCCATATTCAAATGGGATCATTGCCAATCTTGTCTTGTTCAAATTTCTCTTCATTAGATATGGTACTGATGCAGAAGCTTGTGACTTCCTTTTCCAGAGATTCCATTTCTACCGGACACCCTTCAATCTGAATTATCAATTGAGAATGTCATTCCCTTCATCGATTGAAACTCTAGAGCTCCTTTGGCTTGAGTTATTCAATAAGAGATTACCATTAGATGGTTAAATTGTACTATTGTACTCATGTTCACTAACTTGAAGCATCATGTACCAGATATGCATGAATATGAAAGAGATTTACCAACTGAGAAACCTTTTTGATTGATTTTGGGAGTATGACTACACAAGGACATTTACAAAGAAAAAAAACAAGAAGTGGAATAGTACAAAAGCCAAGTTTTTTTGCTTTTTTTCTTCCCCCTTTTTTTTCTGGTTTGGATGTGATTGATCTTTACTTGACAACTGGACATCATGACCATTGCTTTATCCACAAAAATCTACCCTCATGTATGATATCAAATGAATTTGACTCAGAGTATGTCATTTGAGAACAAAGATGTCCTAGTGTAGGCCATTTGACAACAAAAAATGTCCCAAATGGGGAACTTGAGAATAAATTTTTGCCCCAAAGGTAAGGCCAAATAAAACAAAGCAAAGCGCCCCAGTTCGAGTTGAATTGAAAAGGGTAGAGACTTGCCCCAATGTAGAACTAAGTTGAACCAAAAGATTTACCCCAATGTAGGGTCGATTGAACCAAAAGAAAACATGCCCAAAGTCAAGGGGGCAACTTGAACAGGATAACAACTTGCCCTAATGTAAGTCTTTCTTTTTTTAACCTTTTTTTTTTGTTTCTTTTTTTTTTTTTTTTAAAGGAGCAAGGATTGCAAATTCAAGTAAGGTATGAACCTTTTGTCTCAAAATTAAAGTCAATGAAAATGAAAACAACCATTCATTGATCAGAATGGACTTTTTAACGCTTATAATGTGGCCAAGGTTAGGGGTTATGAAAAGAATGGTATAAGGCTCAAACAAATGTTTAAAGGTTAAGTGGGACCAAGGATCCTTGTTCAAACTTAAACTTCGTTAGTTTTTTTACTTTCCGCCCCTTTCACCTTTTCTTTCTTTTCTTTTTTTCATTATACTTCAAAATAGTCATCATGGCAACTAACCCTTTTTTTGTGTTATCCTCTAATGTAGAGGTGATCCTTGTCCAGTGTTTATTGAAAAAAACTTTCAAGCTCAAAATGGGACAACAAGGGATAATGAGTTCTTGTGAAAGATAAAGAAAAATGGCCAATCTTCATTTCAAGTTTTGATTGCTCATTTTCAAAAAATTTAATTTAGAGATAAAAGAATAATACACACTGAGTGATTATTTATTTGCTCCCTTTATTTTTCTTTTTTTCTCTTTTTTTTTTGGGATGAAGAACACCTGCACACATGGGCCTCATGACCACAATTTTTTTTCAGAATGAAAGTCCTATAGGATCCAAACCAAAAGAAAGCAAGTAAAGGGAAGAAAATAATAATAAGAAAGATTTGACAAGAACATGAGTGCCAAGAACATAGGAAAAAGAAATAAGGTATGCTGAGATCCATGCAAATCCATCACATTAATGCTTCAAGAAAGTTCACATAAGTTCAAAAACCAAATGATTTTAATGATTGAACAAGCATGGGATCAGTACAATTAAACCATCATTTCATGGTAACAACTTAGTAAACAAATCAGAATACTAGTCGCTCGAAAATTTTCCAGTCTTGGAGGACTCCAAAGTATGGTTCATTCTTGACGGTTAGAAAAATGAATCACCACTTGATCGAACTTTCTAAGGTTGCCCCGATCGACCATTGTAAGATCGCTCCTATTGTAGATGGGCATGTGTAGAAACCTTCTGACAATGCCAAGTGAATTAGGTAACCGTTGTCATCCATAGTTTTCTTGAAACCTCATTTAACTCATTCAACCTGAAGTTCACCTTTAGTTGGTTCAACATTTTCCATACTTTCCTGTTCATCATTCATTTGATGCAATCTTCCCTTTTTCATTTCGTTTTCAATCCTTTCACCAATTATCACAATATCTGAAAAACTTGATGACACACTTCCAATTATATGACCATAGAATGATGCGTGTAGTGTATCAATGAACATAGCAATCATCTCTTTTTCTGACAAAGGGGGTTCCACTTGTGCAGCCATTTCTCTCCACCTCTGAGCATGTTCCTTGAAGGTCTCAGCATCCTTCTTAGACATACTTTGTAGTTGCATTCTATCTGGTGCCATGTCAATGTTGAACTTATACTGTTTTACAAAAGCATCAGCTAAATCCTTGAAACTCCTTATATGAGCACGCTCAAGATGTGTGTACCAATTCAAAGCTGCCCCAGTTAAACTATCTTGGAAGAAATGGATTAACAGTTGGTCATCATGAGCTTGTGAAGCCATCTTGCGAATGTACATTATCAAGTGATTCTTTGGGCAAGTAGTCCCCTTATATTTGTCAAAATCTGGGACCTTAAACTTTGGGGGAATGACAACATTCGGGACAAGGCAAAGTTCTGAAGCATCCATAAGACCATAGCCACTAGCTCTCTCTACGGCTCGAAGTCTTTCTTCAAGAACTTTTAATTTTTCCTTGGATTGAAGACCTTCATTGAAGGGTTTAGCGAGAAAGTACCAACGATCTTATGAGGGAAAAAGTGTGGCATGTAGAAAGGAGGTTGGGCACGAGTTGAGCTTTGAGGCCCTGAAGTAGGTATTACCAATGATGAGCCGCTCTCAAGAGGGTTGGTAATTTGTGACGGCACAAAACTAGGAGAAATGGAAACAAGGTGCTGAGGAATCTCACTGGTATTTGGCTGACATCCTTGGGTAGTGTTTGGAGGGTTTGAAGTTATTGTGATTGTCGGTGCACCGCCTCAAGAGTATTGGTGGCTAATGGTAGCACATAACCAGGTGGAAGGCCATATGGTGGGAATAGAGATGCATGTGTTTCAAGATTATTTGAGTAAATTGTGAGTGGCATCATGACCCCTTGAGAGGTGACACTAGGATACTGCCAAGGAATTGGCGTAAAGCCGGGCAGGTGAGCAGGCGTGGCTGAAGGATCATCATTTGCCCTTGAAGAAGTCCCTTTTGTGTTCTTCGTTCTTTCTAAAGCTTGCAGAACTTCCAAGACCTTGGCCATTTGTTCCTTTAGTTGGCTTACTTCACTTCTCAACTCTTCTTGTGACTGCCCCAGTTCATCCATGACTTTGATTGAGTACGAGTCCTATATGGGTGTCGTAGAGATAGTTTTTTTTTGTATTATTATGAATATGATAAAAAAAATGCAAACACTAAAACAAGAATAAAACTATACATGGTCCTAAGCTTGGTACCTGTCCTAAAAGATGGGTTCTATGTTCCAGTAAGTGATGGGTTTGGTTCTAGACCCCTACCGGACAAAAGGTCCCCAAATTGTCCCTTGCTGTCACCAACACTTTGACTAGCAAGGGTCCTCCATCCTCACCCATGATAGGTTACAAGCGGAAAGAGTTCAATTTGAGCGAGGGGTTTTCATGTGCTTAAACGGAGACCAACGGTCCCACAAAGCAACACTACTTCACCCTCTGTCTAAGCCTACAAGGTACGAGCTCGGGTAGAGAGCTTGTGTGTGGAAGTGTACATGAGAGAACTTATTTACAAAGCGTAAATATAATACATATAATATAAACAAAATGTACAATAATATGAAATAAATAACAAATAAACAAACAAAAATAAATGGACCAATATAATTAAAGAGCAAATAACATGAGATTAAAATAAGGTTTAACCTCTAATGTCCCCAAGTGGAGTCGCCACTGCCGCAACCGTCCCGAAAGCGCCGCGAAAATAAAAAGAACAAGGAGGATAGGACCTCGGGGTGTTGAGTCGCCACCAATCGCTTTATCCATTAAATGGAATGGCGCAATTGGACACCTAAAAGATGGTCTACGTTTCGAGTTTGAGGTTCGGGGTTGATTACGGGTAGGGAAGGTGTTAGCACCCTACACCGTCCGTTCTAAGAACGGTTACCTATTTAATCTAATGTTATTTGCAAGATTAATTTAATTGGTCCTTTATTAATTAAAAGAAAAGAATTTTTTTATTTTTTTTTTTTGACATGTCCCATTTTGTCAAGCATAATATCAAGAATGATAAATGACTAAGACAAGTAATGGGTGGCTAAATAGCTATTATTTTAGAACAAATTCAAAGTCTACAACATATTATATAAAAGTGGTGAATTAAAATTTTATCTTTTTGAAGAGAAGTAATTTTCAAAATAAAATGGCCAAATAAAAAAAAAATAAAAATATTCCAATGAATAATTTTAGCTCAAAGAAATTTGTTTAAGGTAAGAAAATGATTTTTAAAGTAAATGGCCAAATAAAATCTCTTTTGTAATCAAGGAGAAAAATATTTTTAGGCACAAGGAGATTTTTGCATTAATTTTCAAAAAAATGTCTTCATGAAAAATAAAACTTTAATTCACCACAATCATGATGTTGAATCGTATGAAATTGTTCACTTTTATTTGAATACTTTATTTTACAAAAAGAAAAGTTTATTTGGTTTATTTAAAAAATATATTTTAATTTACATAATTATTTTAATTTTTATGTGGGGATTAGACTTCACGGTAGCCTGGCAAAATCCAATATAAAGCCTCAAGATTATCGGGAAGAGTGTAATCTGACGTAGCTCGATCCTCTCCCAATTTTTCCGTCATAGGCCAGTCTTAAATTATTTGGTTAATATATTAATTCAAAAATAAATAAATTAAATTAAAACACAAGTACAAATGCATAATGATATTATTACAAGTGAAGTGATATGAAATAAGATTATTTTATACAAAATGAATGACAACAATGAAAATATAATAAACATGTAAAATTCAAGACATCAATAGAAAGTTAAAGCCTAAATGAAAGGTAAAAATAAAATTAAAAAAGGTAAAATAAAAAATAAAATAAAAATAGAAACAAACAACAAAAAAAAAAAAGAAAGAAAGAAAGCAGACTTACCTCCAAGGCGTATAAAAGTGCTATGCTCAAAGAATTCTACAAGCCCCACACGTTCTCTTCAAATTGAACCTTGAAAAGCAACTCACTTGCATGGAGAAAATTTTTTACTAAAGTCTCGGGCTCTTATACTTAGTATTAAGCCCAAGTGTATTTTTTTTTGGATATCCAAACCATTGAGAATCACTCCTTTATATAGGAGGGGGAGGAGAAGGAGTTTGGTTTCTCCAATGTGGGACTTAGACATTTTAGTTTTTTCAACTTTTTTCCTTTTTTTTTTCTTTTTTTTTTCTTTTTTTTGTTTAGATTTTCATTCACTTTTTAAGGTTTAAAAATAAACTTTATGAACAAAATTAAGTGTTCATACCTTGATTAAGTAACAAAAATAAAAAAAATGGATAAAATTAGGTATCAACAACTTAGTCTCAAGAAATTGATATAGTTAGGACTCAAACTTATAACCGTACACCTATCCACACATCACATGATCGTCTATTGCTAGACCAATCCCTTTAAGTTATTGAATAATTTTTTTTTAATTCTAGTTGTATATCAAAATTAAATTCTTAAATCATTTCATATTTGTTAATGATAAATATTATATATGAGAAATTAATGTATAGTTATTGTCACACTTAAAAAAAAAAGGAAGTTATTTTTAAGTTCAATATAAGTTAAGAATCCAAATAAGTCAGAAAAATTAATTTTAAAGTTTCTGTAATTTAGTTTTGTATTATAAGTTTGAAGCTTTGAGCGTCTATGCCAAGACCGAGTATTTGACTTGGAGAACTTGGAGTTCTTACCTAGTGAAGGTTTGTTTAGATGGTGGTGTTATCGGTTTCAAAACTTCTGTTTATTTTTTAGTTGTAGTCGTAAGTAAAAGTTTGTGTAAATGGTGGCGTAAGCGGTTAGCAATTTGAGTAATATTATACGCACATTAAAAATTTTACATTAATTTTATATTATATTTATTTTAAAAAGTAAAGATAAAAATAGTGTGTGTTAAAATATATCTTCTGTTTTAAGGGTTACAAAAATGAAATTTAAAGATGGTAGCATGTAAGAGTGTTTAACGAGTTGGGTCAACCCATGAACTCATGAGTTTTGATTCAACTCAACCCACAAAATATAGGTTAGTCTGGGTCCACAGATTGGGTCGGGTTAGAAAATACTCTAATTCGCAAGATACGAGTCGAGTAGTTGATTCAAAAATTGTCGACCCACACAAACTCAATCCACCCAAGTAGGTTTTTTTTTTTTTTTTGTAAAAATCATTTAGTCATAGTGGTAATTTATGTTATTTTTCTCATGACTTTTCTATATAGTCAATTATAAGTTTAGGGTTTGAGTCGAGTATTTTTCTATACAGCAAGATACGAGTCGAGTAGTGGATTTGAAAAGTGTCGACCTATGCAAACTCAACCCACCCAATTAGGTTTTTTTTTTTGGTAAAAGTAATTTACTCGTAGTGGCAATTTATGTTATTTTTCTCATGACTTTTTATACAGTCAATTATAAGTTTAGGTGCAGATATTATAATCACATTGAGAATGTGATCAAGAAAATAGTGATTAGAAACTCATAAAGTGTCTAACAGACAAATGTGATGAAAATCTAACTGATTGCTTAGATGATAAAGAGTATCATGAAAAAATTGAGAATGAAGTAAATGATTATGTTAATCCATATTCTATATGTGATGACATTGACTTCAATTAGGTAAAATGATTTGTTATTTATAATTTTTAGGACATGTTAGCTTGCTTTAATTTATTTTAGATTTATGTTAGTTTAGTAAGATTTATTAAGTTTATGTATAACATTGACTCGTATTCTTGAGAACAAACTCTCTGAAAGGATTAAAAGAACATAATAAATATAGAATCAGAATTGTGGATTACATATTTTTATGCTTATAAACCAATTAAAGAGAATGAATAACTCAAACAAAATAATATGCTTATTTTACTAATATTTCATAACTGGATGAAAGATTTTAGAAAAAGGTTCTCTACGAATTAGGAAAATTTACATGATAATAAACCTATAATGCGTTGTAAAAAAGCTAGAGAACAGAAGTAGGGTAGAGGAAGTCTTCTTATAAGTATTTGAGTTATGAATATTTTTGTTTAGTTTATTCCAAACTTAATAAGATTTGTTAGTTGTTAATTTATTATCTTTATTGACTTATGATATTTAGTTTATTTGAAATTAAGATTTATTATATTTGAGTAAAGTCAGTTGAGACTTATGGTGTTAATTTAGTAGATTGAGACCTATTATGTTTAAAATTGTGACTTATGATGTTAATTTGGTAGATTGAGACCTATTATGTTTAAGATTGTGACTTATGATGTTAATTTGTTAGATTGAGACTTATAGTATTAATTTGTTAAATTTTTAATTTTGACTTCTTTCTTTCAAGAATTTTTTAAAAAAAATATATGTCAAACCCACAGGTTCGATCCAACATAACCCATTTTTGAGCGGGTCGGATTACGTTGGGTTAAGTGAAAAAATCTCTTCGATCCAATTAAATAAAACTCACTGCTCTGATAAACGGGTTAGGTCTAAAAACGCTATTGAACTTACTTAACTCACATAACAGACACCCCTAACTAACATAAACTTTCTAGTTGCATATTTAAATTAAATTTTTAAATTTTTTCACATTTGTTAATGATAAGTATAAATATTATATATGAGAAATTCATATATAATTATTGTCACACTTTTAAGAAAAAATATTTTTAAGTTTAATATAAGTTAAGAATCCAAATAAGTCATAAATGGATTTTAAAAATTTGTAGTTTAGTTTTGTATCGTCAGTTTGAAGCTTTTAGCGTCTACGCTATGGCAAAACCGAGTATATGACTTGGACTAGGAGTTCTTACCTAGTCAAGGTTTGCGTAAATGGTGGCGTTAGCGGTTTCAAAATTGTTTATTTTAGAATTGTAGTTGTCAAGTCAAAGTTTGTGTAAATGGTGGCGTTAGCGGCTTTTAAATTGTTTATTTTAGAGTTGTACTCGTCAAGTCAAAGTTTCTGTTAATGGTGGTGTTAGCTGTTAGTAGTTTGAGTAATGTTGTCACATTAATTTTTGTCTTTCTTATTTTATAGTCTCTAAAAATATATATCAATTTTTAATTTCTGTCTTTATAAATTTTTTTTAACCTTACTTTGATCTTTTTAAAATTTAAGACAAGTGAAATTAGTCTTGTTATATATTCATTTTAATGATTAATTTCATCTATCTCAAAATTTAAAAAGACTAAAATTAAGTCAAAAATTTTATAGGAATCAAAACCAGAAATAAATATATTTACATAAACTAAAATGTTAGTTAAACATTTTTTTGAGCTTTTGTTAAGAATATTTGTTAAGAAAGTTAAAATAAAAAATTTTAAATAAAAATAAGAAATAATAAATTTTTTTAATTTTTAATGTATTAAATGTATTGTTTTCATTTAAAACTTTTTATTTTGATTTCTTTAATAAATGTTATTAGCACAATTGTTAGCAAAATTCTTTTTTTTTTTTGTTTCAAAAATGGATTTCCAAGATAGTAGCATGAATGATTAAGGGCAAGCCCAAGGTATGCGCATTTACAGCTCACACTAGTTCTATCCCTTAAGGAAACAATGATACAGTTAACCCACAGTCTCAAGCCTCTTCACCAAGTGATCGATCTAAGGATCAAACTCAGCATCCCACAAATTTAGTGTAGGCTGTGTACCACTTCAACCACAATCCATGGTGATTGTGTTTTTCTTATTTTATTATATTAAAAAAGTGATATAAAAATAATATAATATTTTTTATGTACAAATATCATTGCTATATCAATTTAAATTTTTCTATCAAACTTTCTATATATTTTAGTTTCTTGGATACTTTTTTTTTGGTGCATCAGAAGGAGAAAAAAGAAAACGTCAAAAATCATTATCTAGTGTCCCATAAGACATGATATTTTTCTAAAATTTAATTTTAAAATATTAATAACAGAATTATTGTAATAAATAATGCTGTTTTATTAAAAGAGTGATTAGTTTGTTAAAAATTTTGCTACCAATTTTTTTAAATGAATAATTATTCTTCAAAACACTAATTATATCATTTATGGTTATTTTCTTATGAGTATTGATTTTTCAAATTATAATGAAAAGAAAAATGACTAAAATGGAGTGGCAGGCTGTCAGCAATAACATCTAACAATAATTCGTAGGAAAAGTACAACTCTTTATACTAATTGCCGAGTTAATTTTTCATTTTTTTTAATTAGTGTAATAATTTTACTCTTTTTCTTTTCTTTCTCACTTTTGTACAATAGATAAAGATGATATTAGCAATAATAAGGTTTTACTCTCTCTTTTTTCTGTTGGAGGAAATAGAAAATAATAATTTGATTCAGTGATGAAAAGCATTATGAACTGGCATCTAGAAAACTCCGAAGCATATTGCCCAGACAGATGTATAGGAGCGTTGAATGTTGAACAAAAATCTCTCCGTGTATTCTTAATTAAGTTGCTTTCACACTCTTCAGCTGCTATCATCTTGAGGGATTTGGAAGGGATGCAGTAATCACCTACCAGGTATCAACAACTACACATTCCCTGGCCCAAATCAATAACTTAAAATATTAAATGTAGCTAGCTAGGCCAAGTATAAAACGATGACTATATTCTAAAATCACATATTTGGGTCAACTCAATATAAAATTTTTTTTAGTACACTTGAAATAGTTACATATCCTCGATATTTTTTATTTGGCAAAATAAAATGCAATTTCTTCCCCTTAATGGAATAAGGATATTTGGTCAAAAGATTGATGTCTCAAAGAAGAAATTCAATATAGGCCCTGTTAGAAATAATTTCATTTTGGCAGAGGAAAACACATCCCTGGGATGAAATTGAAATGATCTAAAGTCTAAACTGTAAACCAACTAGGACCTGATGGAAAATAAATAGAAGGGAAAGAAAAGTAGAACACTGATTCTGCAGCTTAAAGTGACTTAATGACCAGTGTGTGACTAACTTTTCTACTGTCTTCCAAGGTTACATATATAGTTAATCATCTGTTGCTTATCCCTGTAAATTTTTCATTTTGTGGTGGTAGGTGAGGGACGAAACCTTCTGAAAAAGAAACGAAAAAAATATCCTTATTGGTGAGACCTTTCCATTAATTAATCACTAGGAGAGAAACTTAAAGAATCATTTGCAATTTAGAGAATGTTTGGTTTAGCTTTTAAGCTTAATCAATAGTTTTTTTATTTGCTTTAAGTTGTTGTGTGTAGTGTGCAATGTGTTTGAGAAAATTACTTCTCAAAATTAACAATTTTTTTCTTAAAAAGAAGTTGTTGGGGGTGCATTTCTTTGTTGACTATTTTGTAAAAAAGTTGTTAGAATTATTCTTAATAGTAATATGTAAATATTATTTTATTTTTAATTAAATAAATTTTTTAATCAATCAAATAATTTTTTAATTATTTTATATTTATTTTAATAATTTAATACATAAAAATAATTCTTTTTATATCATCTAAATAAAATAGATTAATTTAAAATTATTTTTTAACTAACATATTTAAATATAATTTTTTTCTTATAATTGATTATAAAAAAGTATTTATACAATAATTAATTATTAAAATAATTTAATTTTTACAATTATCTCAAATATGTATAATATTTGATTGGTACAATAGTTGAGAAAAAGGAAAGAAAGATGGTAATGGAAGGGAGATAAAAAGGAAAAGGCTCAAAAGAGTGAGCCTTTATCTTATTTGGTATTAGTAAAGGAAAAAAATAAAAAGTAATAAAAATCATTTTCATATTTTTGTTAAATAAAAAAATAATCAAATAAAAAATAATGAAATAACAATATACTGTTTGTCATTTTTTTATCTCTTCCAGTTCATATGCAAGAGATTATAAATAGTGTAATTTTTAATAGATCTTACGAAAAGTTGATCCACCATTCACCTTTCGTTTCTTTCATAATTCTAATACCAAACAAAAAATGTTAACATCATAATACGGTAGCCCTTCTTTTCTTTTTTAATAAGCTATACCAAACAAATCATAATGATATATATATATTTGTTTGATCAAGTTCCTAAAGGTGCATAATTAGTCAACAGGGAACACCTAATTATCAGTTACATTGCGTGTGGTATGCAGAGAGTACTCGTCATTATGACTTGTTGATTATTTTATTGTTGCTTAAGTCAAGTTCCATCTTAAAGGCTAGCGAAAAACTGGTCTGAATGTTAGTTTTTTCTTGTCTAAATCATCTTTATCTATAATTGTATTCCTTTAAAGTTTAGTTGGTAAAATTTATTTGTTGGATTAATTGTACTCTTATGCTACTCCACTTGAAATATTATTAGTTTATTATATTATTGTCCCATCCATTTGCCACGAAAATTACTCACCCACTTATATTTGGACAAAGGTGTTTCGACTTTCCAGGGAAAGAGAGTTAAGTGTAAAATTTTTATTTTAAGTAAATATTTCTCTTATTTGAAAATTTATTAAAATAAAAAAATGTGAGAATATCATATAATTTACTTATTATCATCTATTTATTTTTATAAATATTATTCTTTCAATTTAGAAAAAAAAAATATTCTTCTCTCCCCTTTCTCTCCAAATTCCTCAATCCAATCGTGGAGTTAAGTTCTTAACGAAGGGAAGCTTACAAAAGTACTTCCAATCCAAATCCCAACCTATTACACGCACAAAGTGGTCATAAAACTCTAGCTACTAGCTTTGATGACCGGAGCAGGAAAGTATTCCATTTCCAGAAACAGACAGCTCACTGCTGCACATGAGATTAGGGTTGTCTTGGTGACTAAACATGATTGCAGAGAAAGTTGCTGGAGATGGCAACTGCACCTAATTATGAGTTGGGTTAGGATTTTGTATTTCTAATTTTTGGAATGAATATGAGAGCTCATAATATGAGCTCAAAATTGGATAAAATTCTGTTATGAGGTGTTTGATATACGGAAATTCTAATTTTCAACTTAGTGTTACCTAAATTTGAAATATATGAAAACTTAAGTTCTATGTTTTCAATTGTCATACCAATTGTAAACATAATCTTAAATTTCCATGTTTCAATAGTCATACAATTTGATGGTCTGAGTCTTTGTTTGGCAAACGAGTTTTCTGTCGTTTTTTATTTAGTTTTTTATTTTTCATTTTTCCCCCACTCCCTGTAAAGTTAGTTATTTCTAACTGCGTCGTTTTTGTTTATATCTATTTTTTAAGGTTAACTTAATTTTGTTGTTTATACTTTATAGTCTTTATGGTATGCTTGAAACAGTACGTGCCAGCCATTAATAAACCAAGGATAATCGTACCCTCTTTAGAAGGTATTTTCCAATTAGCATAGACTGGTGATAAAATTTTGTCTCTGATGACCATGGAAGGGAAGTTATCCATTTTTCAAAAAATTGAACAGAGGGTAGAGTCGTAAAGCTATACTATAACTATACCTAAACAGCTTAACATGGTTAAGATTACTTTTTTAAAATTTATCTAATAGTTAATATTTAATTACATTGTTACATGTCAAATTATCGAGTGCAGTGTACAAGAAGTACATAAGATTTTTTCACTAAACATGATAACCTAAAAAGTGTGGCAGCTGCATGGTCTAGGCTAGAGTTTTTCAATTTTTGAAATTTCTTTATTACCAAACGATTGGCCAAGAACTTGGCTCACGTATAATGAGGTTTACCGCAGGTCAAGAATTTGCCAAACAATCCTTGTGCTGCTTTGGTCAAGAACATTAAGGACACTGCAGGTGCTGGTAGATCAGTTTCACTGCAGACTTTATGGCAAATTTGGCTCATATATATTTCAGGTGGGGTGTGGTTCCATGTTGTTAGATGACATTGCTGGGGTGTCTTTCCCGGTTCTGTAATTTATTCTTTTTAGGGTCCCTGCCCCTCCTTTACATTAAAAAAAAAGAAAAAAGAAAAGGAAAAGAGTATAAATAAGGTTTACCGTTTACGGGTATTTGCAACATGTCTGTAGGCATTGAACCTTCTCAATTTTAAGTTCGTTGGGATCAATTGCAGCAATCTTAATAATACTGGACCGGATGGAACATCCTAAAATAAATTTAGGTAGGTAGGCCGTGTGTGCCCTACAGAAACAAACATAAATATATCCTCTTCTCTGGCCCAACATACATAGTGAACATACCAACCCACTAGGCGACCAGAAATATTGGCCGCAATTCATCTAGAGTACTACTCAATGACAATAAGTAAACCACATGGGACACATTCTCTGTCGAAATTCCTCAATCATGGGAACGTATACTCCCTCCTTACAGTTGACCTGACCTCACAAGTTACAATATTTTATTTATTTAAAACACTCTCAGTCTCTCTGTCTCACCAATACAGCAAAATAGTATAACACTTACACGCTCGTTGTAGCATTAATGACGCTCCCCCGAAGAACAGATTGAATTGAGGAGGAAAAATGAAAGAATTTCTCAATTCTCAATTGGAAGGGATTGTTGCGTTTCACATCATCACAATCACAAGGGAGAAAAACGTGTTCCAATAGGGAACTAGGTCAGTGGGATGGGCGGAGAAGTGCTCTTCTTCTTGGACTAGGCTTCACTAACAGCTTCAGAGTTATTGCTTGCTTTTCATTGTCCCTCGCATGCAACCCGTGCTTATGGTCACATTTGTGGCTGTGGGGCACCAATGGCACGATACTTTACCTTCGAGGAACTTTTTTTTTTTTGACGTGGAAGAGATGTGAATTTATTAGGGAGGACCAAATAAGTTCAAGAAAGCCAAATTACAGATGTTATTTGGGGCACCTTCCATCCACACAGCATTTGAATTGGTAAGGGTGCTAGCTTATGAGCAATATGATTACCATTTCTTCTAACACGAGATACAGTAAAAGATCTAAAATGCAAAGATAAGGAAATCCAATTCTGAATGATTAATAATAGAAAATAGGAAAAAACTTAAGTCTATTTTTTTATGTCCATTGCATTATTTCATTAATCAAATTATGATATGTATTTATTAATGTTCTCTTTTTTTTTTAAAATATACTTGATATAATAAATATAATTGATATAAAAAAAAGACTTAAATTTTATCCCTAAAATAATTATTTTGTTGACTAGTGTTGGAAAGAGCACAAACCACCTCCATACTACAGTTTCCAAAATTATGTCCGAACAGCAGCAGTCAAGAGCAAATCAAAGGCCCATATAACAGGCATAGGTTTCAGCTACATGGGGCTCCAAATTATGAGCAGAAGCCCACGCTGCAGAAGCTATTAGAGAGCCCTCAAAATCTCTAATTATCGAGCCCACACCGCCTGGTCCCTCTCCAGCATTTGGTGGTGAACAAAAAGACAAGCCCACGTGATTCTGATTGAGCACAGGAAAAGCAGGACAAGATGCAATTTCTTGAGCTTTTCGGAATTCTGACACAACATTCAAGGCCTTGTCAATGATACCTGATGGCTTAGACTTTTATTGTCGAAAACCAATATATTTCGACTCAGCCAAATGCCATGGAGAAGTGCACAAAAAACACCAATTTGATCTTCATCTAGTTTCTTCCAAATAAGGTTGAACCATTGCAGCAGAAACCGAATCTGTTCTCAGCGTTTGAGGGGAGAGGAACCAGAATTGACGAGCCCAATCACAGTCCTTTAAGATATGCTCAATTGTCTTCTCTTTCCTTCAACATCTTGGGCATAAAGCTGTACAGTTTATTCCTCTTCCCTGCAGGTTCTTGCGGGATGGAAGAGCATTGTGAAGAGCTCTCCATATAAAATTCAGGGTCCTTGGAGGGCATCTTAATTTTCCATAGAGCCTTTCAATCTATGTTGAAATCTAATCTGACTTCACTACTTCCTTCTTGAAACGATGGCCTGTTCTTGATTAGGTGATATGCTGATTTGACTCTGTATACACCATCCCTTGTAAATCTCCAATAGAAGCAATCAACCTGATCTGAGATGGATAGGGGAAGAGCAAGGATTTGCTGGGCTTCAAATTGGAGAAATACATCTTCATCAACAACTGATTCCTAGCCTTAGAAATTGGATCTATTAAATCTGCTACTTTGCTGAAGCCTCCAAATTTCGTACCGGGCTCCAAACTTTGAAGCCATGCTAGTTGGGGAGCCAAGGATCATTCCAAATTTTGATATCTCTGTCATTATCCACTCTCCAAAGACCACCCAAATTTAAAACCCATTAAGCAGACCAAATGCTCCTCCAAGTGTAACTAGGAACATGGCCAATGTCAGCACTTTGAAAATTTTTCCTGTGGAAATACTTACACCAAGGGTTCTTGACACAAGAGAGCCTAGCTTAGTGAGGAATCTCCAACCCCCCATCATTTTTAGATTCATAAAGCTTGTCCCATTTTATCCAATGTATTTTCCTTTCTCCATTCTTACTGCCCCAGTAAAATTTGTTGATCATTGACTCAATATGAGATTTGAGAAGAAGGAAACAACCCATTATATAAAATCAATACTAGATCTTTATTTGTAAACACAGTGCTCTCCCGCACTAAAGGCCCTGTTTTCATTCCAAATTTATCTGAGGCAAATGCTAAGGTTATTGAGTAATTGACCATAAGACTGGGATGTGAAGCTTTACTAATCATAAACTGTGAGACATTGGTATGGATTTTGGGCTTCAAACTTGAATTAGGCTAATAGAATACCATCTATTCTTTTTTAATATATATATATATATATATATATATATATATATATATATATATATATATATATATATTACTTTATTTTATTTGATTTGATAAAGAAGCTTCTCAGAGTGCCTCAAAAGCAGGGTTTATGGAAGTTAGAAATACCACACTTCCCCAAGAACCTTTCTTCAATTTTATATACTTACCGTGTCAGCGTGTCCTTCACCAAGAAAAGCATTCAACAAGTTTTAGGAGAAAGTCATATCAGAGCTCTTACAAGTGAAGCTAATTATGTATGACTTTGATTCCTATACTTTTTGTCTCTCTTTCTCTCTCCCCATTAGCCAAAGAGAATATAAGGAAAATAAACAGGCTTCATATAACAGTTTTCTTGAGCATCACCCTCTCTTAAATAGCACTCAGCCACCGTAGCATTTGAATTTCACATGATAAATGACATTTTGGTCTACGCCATTGCACCAGAAAAATAAAAGAAACTGAAAATATCTTGAAAGAAACTTGAAATGATTTTTCTATATAAGTTGTCAAAAATATCTTCAAGGGCGGCGGCTGGGTGCAAATTAGAGTCAGAATTATGATTTCAGCATTGAGTTGGGTCCCATAAAGGCTTTTACGTAGTCTCTTTCAATAATTTGCAAATGGAGGCAGCTTGGAGACGAAAGGCAACAAGAAATGGCGTCTGTGTTGGTTGAATGGAAACATATATGGATCGATAGGGTCCCAGTCTCTCAAGCCCAATAGTGGCAGAGCACAAATTGAAAAAGTGCACTCTTTGGTCTCTGCTTTGAGATTATCAATATCAACTTTAGACCAAATCTCCATGCTGTAACCAAACCAAAGCTGAAATGACCGTCTTTGTACAGAACTAAAGCAAGGGAAAAACAGTCCTCCAACTCATATGTGTCAATAATTTCATGCATTCCAAAAACCATATTTAACCCTCTATTCCTGTGAATACATTTTTTTTTCTTGCTGTTCAAGTTTCAACTGCATATTAGTTGTAAGTTGTAACTGGTTCTTATTAATTTTATGTAAAGAAATACTTGTAGTAAATTAACTTATTTTATGTTTAAAATAATTTATAATCAAAATCTTAATAAGGGAGATTTTATAATAAAAAAACACATTTTGACCTAAAAATCAATCTAATCTAAACATGTGGTATAACTTTGTTTCATCTTGTTGGTTTGAGAAACAAAAAATATTTGGAGAGATCTTTTTTTATGAGAAGTATTATTTTTTTATGGATTAAATGAAAAATTATAATAGTAAATTTGACACTACGATTTAACAAAAAATCTTAAGATATTAAATTTTTGGGTCTATCTATTTGTATAATCTCACTTTTACCAATTATTATCTATACCAAACTTATTTCACTTACACTTAAAATCTTAACACATACGGACTCGGCTTTTCTCAAACCAAATTCTTCGCAATGGCCCATGCTTTATTTTCTCTGGATGAGAGAATAACAGAACCCGAGTGAAGTCGTAAGAAAACTGGTGGCCCAAGGAAAATTCAAAAAATACTTCACCTGTCTAACATATAATAAGAAGATTTTTCTAATGAGTGTCTTAAAGACATTTGTTAAGAATCTAAAATAAGAAAAATTTCAAGAAAAATAGAATATTTAATGGATTGAAAATTAAAAAAAAATATTTTTTTATACAAAATTTCTTATTATAGATTCCCTAACAAGTATCACTAAGGCACTCATTAAAATTTTTTAATAATAATTAAACAACAAATGTCATAACATAATTTGACTGTAAGATTTTGCATGCGGATCCTGTAAAGTACCTTAAACTAGTGCCTTGGGTGGCTCCTCCAATAGAAAGTTTCTAGTTTAATGCTTTAATGTAGATGGTAGCAGTCTAGGTAACCCGAGTGGTGCAGGTTTTGATTGTTCAATGTTAGCTTAGAGACCAGGGAATCAAAGAGATTCCGTAAGTTATGCTTCCAAGTTCCAACTTGATGAGCCATGTTATGGGGAGTTGAATTGCTCTTCTTGTTGCTCGCAGCAATCAGCAGTGGCTTAAATAACCATCAATAATAAACCTTGACTGCTGCCAGAGGCAACCATGAACTCTTTACTGGTTAGAGGGTGTTATTTTTTTCTTTCACTACTTTATCTTTAAGAATATTATTGTGAGATTAATCATTCGAGTACTATAATGATTAAGAGGTCATCCCAACAATTATTTTATCCAAAATTTTAACTTTAGTTTTAACTTGAGGGTGAAATTCGCTTACCACAGCATCCCACCAACGATTAGACGGTGTTATTGCTTCTTACCTAAAGATTTATTTGGTATTTAATAATGTTTAAATTGATCCAAAGGGATTGGCCTAGCAGTGAATGAACATGTGATGTTTGAGTAAGCAAATGGATACATGTACAAATCTTAGATATGTTAATTTCTTAAGATTAGACTACAAATCTTAAGTATGTTAATTTCTTAAGGTTACACAACAAGGAATACACCTATGTGAATTTTCTAATATTGCCTTTGACTAGATCGGGGAGGTAGATTAGTGTGAATACCCTAGCTAGTCTTGCCTTTGACCAAGTTGGAGAGGTATTAGTCAATGTGTGCACAAGTTGGCCAAATAAGAATAAGATTCTTTTAAGATGAGAAAGTAAGGGTACATTCATCCTTCATTTTAAAAAGTACATTGAAATATTAATTTATTAAATAATCTAAGGGTGGATACACCTTTACTTTTTTATTTTAGAGATAAATTCATTTTAAAAGAGCTTTTTCCACCAAAAAATGCCTCACTGCAATTAAAAAAAATTTATAAATGACAACTTAGAATTTGAAAACCCTAATTTCAATATTATTTTATTTAATAAGTCTTTCTTTTATATGTGTCATTTGTTGCTTTTATTTTGAATTCTGATTCAAAAACTTCTTTATTTAATTAAACTAGAATAACACTCGTACAATGCTTGAGATTATAAAAAAATATGATAATTATTTTATTATTGTAAAAAAATATGTTTATAATTTTCATAAGTGGTGATAAATGATAAAAAATTTCACATTGAGGTTCAAATAAAAATTTTATTATTTTGAGAGAGTCAAATATCATTTTTATATATAACATTTTCAGAATATTTTAAATTTTTAAAATATTATTAAAAAAATATTTTGAGCTTTAGGAGTCATGTGACAACTACTAACTCTCTTGATTTCATCTTTGTATATTATAATATGGCTTGACACTGTAACAAAAACATTTTTACTCTATAAAGAAATATCTTAAAAAGTTCTCATATAAATATAAATAAATTATTATTATATTAATAAGATAATAACATTGATATTTAAATTTAAATTTGTAATGAGTCAATTGTAACACAATTTAGAAATGACAACTATAATAAAAATCCTAAAATAATTTATATTTTTCTTTAATTTTTTTAAAAGAATAATATTAAAATTTAAATTTAAATTTAAATTGCATTGGTGGTATAATCTAGAAATGATAATTAGTCAAAAAAAATATTTTCTTTTAATTATTTTAATAAGATAATAATAAAATTTAAATTTAAATAACATTGACATTGGTAACACAATTTAGAGGTACCACTTGAGAGAATTCTATAAACCAAAACTACTTTTATATATATATATATTTTTTATTGATTGATTGAATTGCAAATCAGCTTGTTTTGATGCTCTTTGTTCCTTTTTCTGGATTTGCATAATTCTTTTATTGCTTAAGGAATGGGGCTTGCGTTTGTTACATAGTTTGTCTTCCCTCCTCTCACTCTTTTCTATGCTTCACTTAAAATTCAAAAAAAAAAAAAAGTCTTAAACTAAAGAACCTCATTAATCACGGGCTAAAATTTTAAAAATTTCCTCTAATTATGGATGATATGGACAAAGCCCTCGTATAAATTCTTAAATTTTAGCCTTAATCATATGACTCGATGTGGTCCCACAAATTATATCAATAATATCATTACTTTTTTATTTATATATATAAATGTAGTCATTTTGATATTTAATAAGTGAATAGTGTTTGAAAAGGAACAGGGAGGATTGAAATCACGTATGATTGGGAAGAATTTGCTCCTTTGACTCAAAATAAAGTGTGTTTGGAACGTCTGACAGTGGAATTTAATTTGATTTGTAAATTAAAGATTGTGTTTGTAATATTTAAAAATAGGAAATAATTTAATTTTTAAAATCTTATTAATTTCAATTGTTTACATTTAAAAATTCTATTAAATATGGTGAGATTTGTTATGATTTGATTTAGTTTTAAATAATTAGATTATTTTATTATTATTAACTTTTTACTTTTACTTCTTATAGTTAATAACCTACTTCACAATGAGAGAAATTATATTATAAGGATAAAATGAAAAAATTAAATTAAATTAATTTTCCTTTTAATTAGTTCCAAACATAAAGATTGATTTACAACTCAATTTAAATCTAGTTTTTTAATGAGTTTCAATTCAAACATAAAACTTAATTACTAAATCAGATTAAAACAAATTCAATTAATTTAAATCAAATTAAAGCAATTCCAAATTTTCGTGAAAAAACTCCAATTTTTAATCATTCCAAACAAATCAAAGAGAATAAGATTTGAAGTAATCCGTTCCATCCCGAATTCCTCTATGTAAACACCTAAAAGATCCAAATAAATGAAATAATAACTCAAGAAATAAAGGCGGTCTTTTTAACATTTTATTTTATCATTGATTTTGAAAAAAAAAATCATTGATTCTTTAAAAAAAAAAGAGAGAGACAGAGAGAAACGCCGTAATAGCTAAAGGAATAATGGATGGACATGTAAAATTAATTAGAGTTGATGAAAAGAGTGATACAATGAGCATGAATAAGGCAACCTCAAGGTTTGATAGAAACCATAAAATTTTATTCAAGATGGAATAGTGAGATATTTTGAACAAAACATAAATAAAGGGCGGTTAACCCTGATTAAAAATTCTAGGTAACAAAAGAAAAATATGGCAAAAAAAAAACCGTCTTAAACAGGTCTAAACAAAGGATTTTGATCCAAAAAACACCTCAATCTGGAGAACTCGAGTTGTGACGGTCACGGGTTTAGCTGGAATGAGTTTTTTTTGTTATATAATACTCACAATAACTCTTACCAAATCAAAAGTTTTAACGAGTTAATGTCAAGCCATGTGTTTGAGCGTTTGATGATCAGTTTGCTTTAAAGATTATACAGCCACACTTTCAACGTCAAAGGCATAAATAATAATTGTAAGTCCTCACACAATGTCGTGATTAAGAATCCAATTCAAACTATTGGCTTACCACTCAGCACGTATAATCCCAAGCTCATATGATACAGTTCGGGTGACAAGTTAACAACGTTGGCAAAAAACCTCCAAATGATGCCTATAAAATCAACGCAGATGTTGCATTGTTTGAAGTTGAAATTTCATTTGGGGCAGGCAGTATTATCCAAAATGATGAGGGCCAATTTATAGCAGGTAAAGCTTTGAAGTTGAGAGGTGTAGTTTCAACACATAAAGGTCAACTGATTGCAGCTCGTGAAGGTCTGGTGTTTGCCTGGTGTTTTGGGGTGATTTTGATAAGATTACAAGAGAATGAGAGTCTGGGAACATAAGCACAATGAAAACAGAGCAAGATGAGAACTAGGCCATGGTGGTCGGAGAGAGAACCAGAGAGGCATGCATGATAAGACCTTTAGAGGGCAGACTTAAGTGGGGTTCTATAGGGAATATGCAGCCTTTAGGGAATGAGGGTGTCACCCTTTGGTCTTTGGGATTCTTTGAGTTTCTGGGTTTTGAGTGTTCTTGAGACAAAGGTCTTTGCTGGGTTTCTGGGTTTGAAGTGTTTAGGGGCTAGGTGTAGTCTTTATATAAAGATTCATGGTCCTACGGGACAAATGGAAGAAGTTGACTTCAATGGTGGAATTGGTACGAGGTTTTAGGATGGTGACAAACAATAATGTGCATCAGGTTTGATGGGTAGAAGGTTTGAGAGGTTGTCAATGTGTAGGCTTGGAAAGGTGAGCCGAATAGGTCAACAAAGTAGCCCCTTATACCCTGTTGTGTCGCTTGAGACCAACACCCTGGTCTTAACACGTAGACTCCTTTTTAGACAATGACGCCTTGGAGCAACCCTCTCCTCAAGCCTTCCAAACTACAACAATAGCTTAGTTCCTAGATGTAGGTTTGCAGACCCTCCAGTGTCGCCCTGCACTGCACGTGCATTAAATGCTTTTATTATGACTCCATTAGGTTGCAACGGGAATCTAACAATTCTGGTCCCAATCAAATTCCCTCAATTACACATGGGAGATTGGGTTTAGGTTAGCTTACTTGGAAGGAGATGCATAAGGGGTATTCCAAAGCATTATGGGTCCTTCTGAAGATTTTTCTCACAATGGCACAATCCTTCATGATGTGTTCACATATGCATCGTGGTTTGATAGGTTCAGTTGTGGTTCTGTGCCTTGCACATCCAATAGAATAACTGACTCATTAGCAAATTTAGCTAGAGAAGTTGAATGCCAAATTTGGCTAGAGGATCCTCCATATTGTATTTCTTTTATTTTGCTTTCGGATTTGCAGTTATAAAATCCCAGATTCATATAAAAAAAAGAATCCAACTTAAACTCATTCAATATTATGATAATATATTTAATAGATTCATATTCAATTATCCATCATGCACCAACAAAATTTCGATTATTTATTTTTTTAATAAAAATTTAAGGTCAAGGTAACTACTTTATTCCAAAATCAAGGTTGACCTCTAGGTTTAACAAACACTTACAAAAGTACTTACACATAACTTATCAATAACAGACCTTGACAATAATCAAATTACGACCAATTTAGTTAATGTAGTTCATCCTTACCAATTGTTCCAATAGTTGTTGATTAAAATAATGAGCCCCACAAGCGAATAAGGTCATTATATCTAAAATTGGAGGAATAAATTTTGATTGTGATAGTGAGAATACTAAATCTTGAATATTAGATTTAATATGAATGATTAAGATTAAGATATAAAGTCATGCAACTTTTTAAATGATCATATGATATTTAAATAACTTTTAATCTTAATCATTCATGTATGATTTAATGGTCAAGATTTGTTTCTCTCATCTCTCACATAAAATCACTTATCTCACTATATATATATATATATATATATATATATATATATATATATATGGAGGATCAGAACTTTACACCAAAGATAAGTCTTTTTTCTCTTACATCCATTTTCAACCATTAGTTTCACTTTCATCTAATGATTGAGATTATTTCATTAAAGGTAACCATTAGATGAAAGTAGAACTAACGGTTGAAAATGAGTGTAAGAGAAAAAAGACTTACACTGGTGTAAGTTGATCCTCTCTCTTCTCTCTCTCTCTCTCTCTCTATATATATATATATATATATAATTGGTTTTATGGACTAGCAATCACTTTTGGACTCATATGTCATTTAATATGAATAGTCAAGATTAAGACATAAAGTCATGCGACTTTTTTAAATGATCATGTGACATTTAAATAACTTTTAATCTTGATCATTCATGTATAATTTAATAGCTAATATTTTTTTCCTCTCATCTCTCACAAAAAATCACTTCTCTCACTGGATATGTATTTTATATATATATAGACATATCTAGTGAAATGAGTTTTTAGTATGAGAGGAGTAAATATTGACCATACAACCATACATGGATAGTTAAGATTAAAAGTTACTTAAAGGTCATGTGACCACTTAACAAAGTCACATGCATTTATATATTTTAATATTGATCATTCATGTAAGATCTAATGGTCAATATTCACTCCTCTCGCCTCTTACAATAAACACTCTTCTCACCAGAGTAAGATCCATATATATATTGTTTTATGGACTTGCAATCACTCTTGGACTCATATGTGCATATGTGTGCACATCAAATGAGTTTGATAGCCCAACATGTCAATGTGTCACGTATGCATTATAATAACTATACCTTTTGGTTTAATGGTAAGCGTTTAATTTTATATATATATATTAACTTACACCGGTGTAAGGCCTAATATATTTACACAACTTAATAACTTCTTAAAAATTATAATTTTTATCGATCCAATTGTTAAATTATAATTATCTAATACCTTGATCATTTGTGTCAAATATTGAAAAAATTAAACATAAATAAGAATGTAATCAATTGGTTCTTATTTTCATATATTTCAAACAGTAGATTTTGTGAAAAAATTATTCAATATTTTGATTATTTGTGTTAAATCTTAAAAAAATTAATATATATATATATATATAATTAATATTAAGCATTGCATAATCCACCAAAAAATAGGAAAAAATGAATAAACATCCCATAAACTTTAAGTCACTTTGAAATAGCCATCATAAACTTTTAATTTTGCATGAGAAGTCCTTAAACTCTCTAAATTTTGCAAATAGACCTTTCTATTCACTAATTAAGCTAAAATTGATTGTAAGTAACTTATATATGCTGATTAGTACACATGACAATATCTACTTTGTCTATATTAGTTTTTAAGATAAATTTAATATTTTTTTATCATTTTTATTTATTTTATATTTCCACAAAATAGAAAAGATCAAATAATTTGAAAAGAAATTGAATTAGAAGGAGAAAACAATTATTTTTTTTAAATATTATTTTGAATAAATTAAATATTATCATGTATATTAATTAATACATTAAAGTTATATAATAATTGAATTTTGTTTAAATTACGTACAGATTGGTCTATTTATAAATTTTAAAAAGGTTAAAAACTTTTCATTAAAAATTAAAAATTCATGGTAGCTATTTTAAAATAAAATAAAATTTGAAGAATGTTTATATATATATATATATATATATATGAAAAAATCAAGTTACACAAGTATAAATCAAAGTCATTCTTATATTATTGAATAATTTTTTTATTGAATAATTTTATCACTAAATGTACTATTAGATTGAAAATTCCTATCATATAGATCATATCTATAAAATTTTATATTAAGTCAAAATCGTTTAGTCTTCATTGATATATGTCAAGATTAACGTAATATATATTTTTAAAATATATAAAAATAAGAATCACTTAATTTTATTTTTATTAATATTTAATTTTTTAAAATTTAACATAAATGATTAAGATATTAGATAATTAAAATTTAATAATTAAATTAATAAAAATTATATTCTATAAAAATTACTAAATAATATAAATATATTAAATTTTACACTAATATAATTTGATTTATTTATATATATATATATATTAAGGATTGTATATTCATCTCATGTACAAGAGTACAAGTTCCGCTTAGTGTTGATTTATATACCTTTTTTTTATATTCAAATATACCTTTTAATACTACTGGACAGCCACATGTACGAGTATGCTGTACGATAAAGCTTTGCAGGCAGGTTACAAAGGACAAATCCAAATCTAAAGAGATACATCATACAGTCCATCTATTTATTTATGCTATTACATTGATTATTTGTGTTTTTTTTATACATACATTGATTATTTTAATACTACTGGACAGCCACATGTACGAGTATGCTGTACGATAAAGCTATGGAGGCAGGTTACAAAGGACAAATCCAAATCTAAAGAGATACATCATACAACCCATCTATTTATTTATGCTATTACATTGATTATTTGTGTTTTTTTTTTATGCATACATTGATTATTTGATTAATATAAAAAAGACATAGTCCTAAAGTGTGAGTTAATAAAAAAAAAGTGTGAGAAAGAAGCCTTGTCAGGTGGTAGCACCGTAGCAGTGGTGTGACTAAATAACATAAGAGAATGACCAAAATATTAACAAGTTTAAAATATTTTTAACTTAATGCGTGTAACATAATTAATCATGTAAAAAAACTTGATGGTAAATAAATCATTAAATAATTTAAGTTATATAAATAACCATATTATAAGTACCAAGTTAAAAATATTTTCAACACGCTAAATGTTTTCTTATATATATATCATTTTCATATCATTTATATATCATGCAGTACCATACTACTAAACTAGAATTAGCAAATTGGTGTAGTACTACCATGTCATCCTCTCTTTGCATTTCTTGTACGGTCATTACAGAAACACGCAGCTCAGACCTCTCACATCCCCTGCATGAGTCATGACTACTCGTCGGTTGCATATATCCGCATTTCATGACGATGGAATGGATTTTTTATATGAAGAGGACACGTTGAAAAAAGACATAAATATAAAAATTATAAAAAAAAATTCATAAATTTTAAATAGACTTTATTAGTAATTTCTTTAATATTTATTTCTTTTTTACGTAAACTTATTACATAAAAAATTATATAAAAAGATTCATTCTTGTATTTTATTTCTCAATTAATTATTTCCCTTTTTATCTTTATGCATTTTTTATGACTTTATATTATTATATTTAAATTTTTAATATATATTTATTAAATACTTAATTTTATTTAAAAAAATTTAATTTTAACTTTCTTAATTAATGTTTTTATTGGTAGTAAAACCTAAAGATTTTAGGAAAGAAATGTCCGCAACATCATGAAAAAAAGGCTGATGTTTCTTGAACCAGAGCACTACATTCCTGAACAGTACAGAGACTACTGTTGTATCTATTTTTATCATAAAAAATAAATGACAACATGATTTGATCTGTAGAGTTAAAATAAGAGGATTCCAATTCCCTCTCATTTACTTTTACCACGTTACGCCTTTCATTCCTATAATAAATACTAATTAATAAACATAATGAATATAACATTAAAGCAATACCCCACTGCCAACCGCACTTTTAATACAACCAAAGTAACTTCAGCAAGAGTGAGCAATTCACCAAAAAAAAAAGAGGTAACTTAAGCAGGAGCACGTTAGCAAAGTGAAATGACTTAAATGACCCCAGGAATAAAGTGAAGTGACAAAGTGACATGCCTCAACTCAAATTGACCAATGCTCCCTCACCCCCCAGCAGAAGCACTGCCCTTCGCCCTTTCGCCCTTTCGCCCTTTCTACAGTAGTACTAGCATTTTATTTTACGAAAAGTCGTGCCCCTATCTCTAACGCTCTTTCTCTATGATTCGTCCCTTCAAATTCTGTTTCCATCCAATCAATCCCAGTCAGACCAAAATGCCCCTCCTCTCCACTCGTTCACGGTTCATCCCTTCCAATCCATAACACCAGACAAGTCAAGCACGCTTAAGCAATTAAAAGTGTCCTAGTAGTAGTTGTTAGTAGGTTCTAGCTAGTGTTAGTGTGGGAGATGGCCAAGTCCACCACTCCTCCGACGTCGTTTCCGGTGATAAAACCGGACCACTACGCCCACAGCCCCGTTCACTATGCGGTGGCATTGGGTGACCACACCACCCTCTCTAGAATCATCTCCTCCCTCCCCCGTCTCCCCGACCCTTCTCACGTCCACACCGAGTCTGACTCCCTCGCTCAAGAACGAGTCGCCGACCAAATCTCCGCCGTCCTAGACCGCCGCGACGTCCCCTATAGAGAAACCCCTCTCCACCTCGCTGTCCGACTCAATGACCTCTTCGCCGCCCGCGCCCTCGCCACCGCCGGCGCTGACGTTTCCCTCCAGAATTCCGCCGGCTGGAACCCCCTTCAGGAAGCCCTCTGCCGCCGCGCCTCCGACATTGCCCTCGTCCTCCTCCGCCTCCACCACCGCAACGCCTGGTTCAAGTGGCGCCGCCGTCTTCCTCGCGTCATTGCCGTGCTCCGTCGCATGCGAGACTTCTATTTGGAGATCTCCTTCCACTTCGAGAGCTCCGTCATTCCCTTCGTCGGCAAGATCGCCCCCTCCGACACCTACAAAATATGGAAGCGCGATGGAAACCTCCGCGCCGATACCTCGCTCGCAGGCTTCGACGGCTTGAAGATCCAACGCGCCGATCAGAGCTTCCTCTTCCTCGGCGACGGCGATCAGGCACACGATATCCCCTGTGGTTCGTTGCTGGTACTGAACCGCGATGACCGCAAAATATTCGATGCGTTCGAGAACGCCGGAGGCCCCATGAGCGAGTCCGACGTGGCCGGATTCTGCTCTCAGACAAGCGTGTACCGTCCCGGCATGGACGTCACGAGGGCTGAGCTTATAGGCAGAACAAATTGGAGAAGACAGGAGAAGACGGAGAACGTGGGAGAGTGGAAGGCTAAGGTGTACGAAGTGCACAACGTGATTTTTAGTTTCCGGTCACGGAAAGTCCCAGGCGGGGAGTCTGACGCGGCGGGGAGCGAGCAGGTGCTCCCTTTAGAGCTGGACGAAGACGAGGACGGATTTCTTGTGGCAGAGAACCCGAATTTCGGGTTCCCAATGCCCGACAAGAGAAGACACAGCAGTTTCGTTCGAGAAGAGAGGGAGTGGGTCCCAATGGGAAGGAAAAGCGTGGACATACCGTCAATGGCGGCCCCACCGCCGAGAAGGTCATCGGCAAGCGTGAATGTGGCTGCGCCGCAGACCAAGGAGAAGGAGTACGTGAGAAGTTTACGGCCGTCGGTGTGGCTGACGGAACAGTTTCCGTTAAAGACGGAGGAGCTGCTGCCGTTACTTGACATTCTGGCCAACAAGGTCAAAGCGGTGAGGAGGCTCAGAGAGTTGCTCACCACCAAGTTCCCACCGGGCACTTTTCCGGTAAAGGTAAGGGCATTATGGGGAATAACCATAGTTTCAAGTCCAACTCAGTCTTTTAAGTTTTAATATTTTATTTAATTTAATTTAAAATAAGATTCTATTTTGGCTTTTTATTATTATTTTTTTGCGTCTTTTGATGGTCGCAACTCTCAAGCAATGGCCTGACTTGACATGAGAAGCTTTGGCGGGACCCATGTGGTCGGCGATTTGAATCAACGGTTATCGGTCGTGGGACCCAAACATCGAAGGTGCCTTGTTCAAGTGGGATAATTTCACGGGTCCCACCCAAGCATGACGTTGCATACATTAGATGGTGTAGGTTATGATCTGTTGTGTTGTGTTTGGCATGTTGTGGTATAACCTGCGTCTACGGCCCCTGTCGGGTGGTTGACTATTGATTGCCTCCCACTAACACAACAGTTACCAAAGATTTTTAGGATTGGTTAATACTTTCACATGAAGCGTGCATTCTACTATGATTGATTTCATTTGGTTTTGGGAAATGATTTCATTGATTTGATGAGAGGGTGATGGATGGTTGTTGATGACTTTGTTTTGTTTTGTTTTGGTGGGGACAGGTGGCTATACCGGTGGTCCCAACGGTGAGAGTGGTGATTACATTCACAAAGTTCGTGGAGCTGCAACCTGTGGAGCAATTCTACACTCCTTTCTCCAGTCCTAGGCATTTGCTCAATGCAGGCACAGGCACAGGCACAGGCACAGGCAGAGGAGATGGAGATGAGCAGCACAAACCTGAAAGCCGCTTCTCATCCTCCTCGTCGGTACCATCCACGTGGCGGAGACGAAATAATAGCCAATCCGGTGCAGCGAATAAGCAACAGCAACAACGATGTTCTTCCATGCCGTTGGATTCAGACCCTTTTGCCATTCCTGCTGGATATACGTGGACTACGGTGGATGATAAATCACGGAAAATGAAGAAATCCAAGTCTGTGAGAAAGTCCAAGTGAAAAACATCCAAGTTGGAAGAATTGGATAAGAGAGACATGAATGAAGAGGATGGTGTCTTCATTTAACGCCAACATGTGACCACAATGTATTGTAGATATCCCGTCTAATTTTTTAATCAACTAGAGGCTGATTTGGGGGCAAATGGATTCACGAAAAGGGTGCTTAGAGGCTACAGCTACATTTCTTTACCTTACATTTTTGTTTTATCTGTCTTAATTATATACATTCTTTGCTTTTAAATTCTCAATTCTGCTTTCGGTGCTTGGGGAAGGGGCTAACGTTCACGTTTACTTTGTGACTAAGTTACAATCACAATTATTGCCACTTATTTTGAGAAATTAGTATCTCATTTATTGGATAAAAAATATTTTAAAAAATAAAAAAAAATGGAATAAGATTTCTGTCATTAAAGTAAATAAATAAATATGTATTTATTATTAAATTTGAATAAGTTAAGAACTTAATGTATTTTAAATTAAATTAAGGATAAGTATATTTTTATTTATTTATTTTAAAAGAATTTTTTCTTAAATAAGAAGATTCTATTCTACCCATAATAAGCATTTTTGTCTTCATGTGAATATGTAATAATTTTTTAAAATATTACTTATAATTTTTCTTTATTATAAAAATTAAAACTTATAATTTTTCTTTATTATAAAAATTAAAAGTAAGTACTTACTTTAGTTCCTTGACATCAATTTGATTCTTAAAAAAGTTAACATCTACTTTATTTCTTAATCATAATAAATAACATAAATTTGGTTTTTTAAAAAAGTTAACAATAATTTAATCTCTCAATTATAAAAAGTAATACTAATTTAGTCCTTTTTATAAAGTAACATTAATTTAGTTCTCACTTCAAAATTTTTATTAACAAAGTTCTCATAATTTAACGGCTATGTCATTTATTAACAAAGTTTTAATAATTTATGTCATTTTTCGTGATTTAACGGCTAAATTAACTAAATTAATATTTGAGTATCAAAGTGATCTTACATATATCTTTTAAGAAATTAAAATAACTAAAATAGAAGTTTAGTCTAAAAAATAAATTTTAAATAATATAGACATGCACTCACAATGGACTGGGTGCAGTAATCGTAACCAAGTGAGTTGTGCTCTCAAGGGAGGACAAATGATTAAGCTCTGAAGACACCAATAATGGGGAGGGCTTAATCATATTGTTTTGTGCCTGGAAATATTAATCTCACACTCAAAATTGATGAATTTTGTTATATCTTCTTAAAATATTTTTTTAATAATTCTCTTACTAATTAATAAAAAAATATTAAATAAAAAATTAAATGTAACAAATATCTTAAGAATATAAAAAATATTTAATACTTTATTCATTTAATAAATAGGAGAATTATTAATAAGATGTGTTAGAAAGATTAATCATTTTGTAACATATATACTAAGAAAAAAAAACGTCCACTTGCATTTTAAGTTTTTAATGAATGCATCGGGAATCATAGAGGTTCTCTCGTGACATGAATTGTAAAAGGTATGTGTTCCATTGTTCCACCCTAATGGTATGTTTAGATTGATGAGATTGAGTGGAATGAAATGATATGGGATGAGATAGATATAGGTTCCATTATTTGGTTATGTTAAAAAATGATGAAATGGAATGGAAATGGGTGGGATGGATTCCATCCCATCCTACCAGAAACTACCAATTTTGTTCCCCCCAATTTAAGGGGTATGAGATAGAATCATTTCTTTATTATTATTATAATTAAAATTTTACTTAATTAACCTCCAAACCTACCCCCTCTTTCCTCTCCTGAGACAGTCACCCAACTTCAAAACCCTCTTCTTCATTCACCCTCTATCTGCCATAGCTACTATACCCTCAAGGCAACAAGAGCTGCATCTGGTGGGAATGGTTATGATGACACCATAGATGACATTGACCATTTGGTATCTACAAATGAAGTTAGTTTAGAGGGCTTTGACAATTATGAAGATGAATTTCAGCCCTTCACTTCTCCTGAAGTGCCTTCTGATGGTCATTCTCATGGTGCAACCTCTTTTACGGCTAAGAAACGAGTAAGAAAAGTTGTGGAAGATGATATAAGCATGGGCCATATTGCTAAATCTCTTGAGAAAATGGTTGAGGTGTTTGACAACTTAAGCAAGAGCACAACTGAGTTGGCCAAACAAAAGAATGTTGCTGCTGAGGATGTAATATGGGAACAATTGGAGGACATAGGCATTAAACCAGCTTTCTTGCCCGATGTATACATGCACCTTATTCACCATCCTGATGCTATGAAAGCTTTTAATGGAATTCCAGTTCACAAGCGCAAGGAAATGTTACCTCGGATTGTGTCAGGCTACCCACCTAACATTTAGGCTACATAATGTTCTCATTTTGTTAATTCTACTTCAGTTGGGATTGTCTTTCCTATTGGATTAGAACTTTGATGACTTAGCTTCCATTTTAAGATTTTTATATTGGTCTTGTTTCTCTTATCTTATATTATCTCTTTTAACTTATAACTTGAAATGTTGTTCTTTCGAAAAGTAGACTATTGATATTATTGTATGTTTTAAGGTTGAATTGGTTATGATGGTAAAGCTGCATATAAGACTTGATCATATTGGTATTATTGTATGCTTTAATGGAAGAAATCAAGAGATGCTATTTTTTGCATATGTTCCTTGCATATGTATAATATGATATCATGTTGTGAGGTTGTGACATGTTTCAGGTCTCTGTCTTTTAGTATAAGTCAACATGCATGCTGTATACTATTGATATCATGATATCATGGAGCAGGAGAAATGAGATTAGTCATTGCTATTTTGCAACTACGTTGTGTTAATTCTAGGCGGTGTCTGCATGCTCCACCTGCTGTTAAGGGATGTGCATATGCCCATATCACTGGGGTTGATATGAGTAGAGCAAATTGCTCTAGTATTGGGTGTTGTCTTATTTGAAAATTTTTCAAGTACTGCATACAACATATCATGGTTAGGAGTGAGCTAATGGTGAGAGGTTTAGATAGTTTGCATAAGGCTATAGATTCAAACATCTCTGTGTAACAAAAAAAAGAATAACACAATTGAAAGACCGTATCTTCTACTTACTTGTTATCTTCAAAGAAAAATCTATTTAAACTAGAAATAAATCAGATATTAGAGTTTAACATCAATCAAAGACCTTTTTGGACTTCACTTATCAGTTTACACTTTATATTTCATTTTGCCTTAAATTTTTCTCTGAAAGTACTGTATTGGATTTCATTATTTCAACATAATGGACCCATAAAAAAGGAACTTTAGAATACCAAACCTAGTATCAGAATCTAAGAGGATCATATTATTTATTTTCACCACCTTTTAATTGTCTCAAACTAATTTAAACAAGAACTTTCTCATTTACCTATTTGACATAACAACAGTAAATTTGATTTGTACATGAGAGAAGGCTATAAACAGAATTAGCATGAGAATTCCAATTTCAACGCAACTCCTAACCTGTGAAAGGATTCAAAAAAGTATGCTAAACAATATGAGCCAAGAACAAATACTTCTAAATTTCACAATTAAGGTATTCTTGGAACTAGTATTTGTGACATGTTGGTTAGTGTTATACCACAACGAACCCTCTGTCAAATAATACAAAACCAACTAATGCAATTACTGGAACCATTCCAAGCGGGCTGAAAAATCTGCATAAAAGAAAAACCTGCATAAAGTCTTTTTTGTTAGTTAAAAATAAATAAAATTAGTGTTTTTATAATAAGGGTAATTAAAAAAAAATAAAGTTATAATCCTTACCATTTCATTCACTTTTCAAACAATAGAATAATAACTTTACTCCATTCTATCTTACAAATATCCAAATAATGAAATGATATTTTTATCTCATTCTATCTTATCACATCTCATCCCATTCCATTTCATTCCATCAATTACTAAATATCCAAACATAGCCTGATGGTGAGGCTTGGACCCAAGGTGATTAAAGAGCTTTGTCGGAGACCAATGAGAGAGGTGGTGGCAAGAGCACTCCGATGCCCAAGCTGTTAGAAAGTATGGTAGGTAGGTGTTTAGGCTCGAGTGAACATGGTTGATTCAAGGTGTTAGAGGTATTCAAATAGGGATTTAGTGTTGACCCCTAGCGACGATTCTGCCAGAGGAGGAACCGGGGGTGAGGCTGAATCTAGAGGATTTCCGAGAAGTATCAACAGCATAATCATGGGGATATAAAACCATATTACCATGATTATTGGTCGGAGACTGGTCAATTGCAGGGATTTCTTAGATTTCCCTTTCATCACGTGGGATATGTTTTCGACCTTTCTGGATTTGGGCAGAGCTAACTGAGCCGAGTTGGGAGCTGAAACTTAACTGGACATACCCAAACTAATTGGTCTCATACGGTTCAATATGCATGTTATTTTGATTTGAGAGTTATGCTAGCATTAGCCCAAACGCATGAGTGCCTCAGCCCCTTATTGTTCATCAGATAAGAAAAAAGAATAGAAACTTATATATCAATAAGTAGAGTCCACAGATACTACACTGAAACTTCTGAAAGCAGCGCTCTAGCTAGAAGTTAGCGTTTTATGGTAAAATCCTTTTATTGTTTACCAGTTAAAGTAGAGAAATTCTTGGCAGTGGGAATCTCGTCATATAAGAATCTTTTCTTCTCCTATCAAATCCCTTCAATTATTAATTATTGGTGCACCGAATGGAACCCTCCATCTGCACCTCTTTGCCCATCATAATCCAAACTGAAGTTTTATGCACATTAATTTTTCCTTACATTAGCTACTATACTACTTTTTTTTTATTTATGTGAATTGGTTTATGTACACAACTAACCTAATTTATTGATCACTGTTTATGTTAGTAGTATGAAATTGACGTATAAATATCATTACTCTAATCAGAATAGGAAGACTGTGAATCTATTCTCTTATTAACAAGCGGATCTGAATCTTAACATTAATGATGAAGAACAATAAGGAGTTACATCTATCAATCCAGACCATGAATATAAAGGGTGAGCGAAAGGGTATCGACCAGAACTGTGCTGATGCACTTGCACTTCGTTCATGATTGTGTGAATTGAAATTTTTTATCTCATTTTAATCCTTTTATATTTTAAGACATGTGAAGTTAGTTTTTAAAATAAGATAATAATAGAGACTAACTTCACCTATCTCAAAATTTAAAGAGACTAAAATGAAGTCAAAAATCTTATAGGACCAAAATAAAAAAAAATGACTATATTCAAAAGGACTAAAAGATAATTAAGCCAAATTCTTAATTATGCCCTCAAGTAGTTAAGCAAATATCTCTCACGTTATCATTTTTTATATGCAAAATCATAGTTGTATAATTTAGACTAAAGGTCGACCCAATTAGAATGTCAAGTCACCGAGTCAATGGTTTAACCGTGAGTCAATCGATCGAATGGAAAAACTAAGACAAAGAAGTAAATATTTTTAAAAAGTATTATATAAAAATTTACTTGATATAAATATATTATTAAAAAAATTAAACAAAAAATATTACATGAAAAAATACTTTCAAACAAACAATGATAATAATCTATTAGTTACATAATAAATTAAGAAATTGATAATAATATTCAACAGAAACATATATAATCTAGTGGTATAATATATTTTATAACAAAGACCGTTACGTATAATATTCAAATATTAAAAATTATATTTTTTAATTTAATTTTTGTACAAAAAAAATTAACCAACTTGAGTCAACTCGGTCGACTAAAAAAATAGTCTAATAGATTGATTGAATTGGCCTAGAGTTTGGGTTGCGGGGTTTTTTAGGTTGACCAATCAAGTTGAGCTGATCCGATTCGTACAATAATGTACAAAATCCACTTATCTTTTTGAATTATTATATATATTTTTGGATTATCACATCAAAGTTTTATGCATAAATCTACAAATAAATGTAACAATTTTGCATATTATTTTTTTAAAGAAAATAATTTTTTTATACAGAAAAAAAATGTTATCCATATAATATTTTTCATATTATTATGAACGGAAGCATATTCAAGGGTAAAAATAAGAATGTGGCTCCGGAGTTAGCAAAATGGGCAGAGAAGCAAAAGGCATACATTATTAAAGTAAGCATTGGCTGCACAAAATTTTATTTGTTAAGCCCAATGTAGCCCTTAAGTAAGGGAGACTTCTGGCATGTACCTTTTCTTAGAGAGGTGAATCGGTGTACCTTTTGTTTATTGATGATTGCAGGTATTATTAGTTCACTTTTCTTTTTTGTTTTAAGAAAAAATCTATAACACCAATTAAAAAAAGTGAATCCATTTGTAATAAAAAAAATAAAAATGAATCCATTAGTATAGTCAGTTGATGACGATATTAGATCTCAGTTAGTTGATGATGGAGCCATTGGCCTTGGAAGACACAATAACGACTCTTCTCTTCCATAGGCATGCTTGTGGTAATGGATTCTACCATTCTCTCAACTTGTGTGGGTGTCGACCAAGAGATATGACGAGGCTAAAGAAATGCATCGTCGTGAGATTGAAAAGTAAGTTTTAACGATCATGAGGAATGAAAGAGAGTTGACAAGAGAATGCTAGAAAATTAGAAATAATGATTACTATTGGAGATGGGGTAGGGTTAGAGATAAAAGAAAGATAGAAGAACAATAAAAAGAATGAATTCTTATCTTCATATTTTGATGGGTTATTATTTTTGCTTCCTGGAAGATGTACAAAAATGGAGAGAGATGAGAGAATGGGAGGGATTTTTGTGCAAAACATAAATAATAAAAGGGCTTCTAATTAGTAATACAAACCAATGTTGCGAATGGTAAAAGAGCGTCAGCTGCTACTCTGTCTTGCAACGGTGGTCAACATTGCATCATGGGCTTCACAATTCTTGGTGTCTGCTCGTCTCACAGAGGCAGTAGAGATGGAAAACATACCAGATTACCTGTTTAACAAGTTATCCTTCTTCATTTCAAATCGTTAGATGACTTTTGACCTTACTTTCTACTATATCAATAATTAATTTTTGAGGTGTTTCTATTCACCCTTGCAAGGAAGACAAAGCCTCAAGTAACTATACATCTGTTGAAGTTTTGTATTCAAAAAGACTCTGCAACTTTTCTGTGCAAGCAGAATACATTCAACAAGTTCCAGTTTTAGCTCAAGGGTTTTTCTTTTGGCCCCCGAATTCGCCATTGCAGGAAATGTTAGATCTTTCCATCTACCTTGGCTTGGAGAATGACTAAAGGTGAGAGTTGAGACAAACGGTTTTTCTTTTTCTTTTTGGATAATGAGACAACCGTTTTTGTCCCTCTTTCATTTGACTGCAAATAGCGCCCAAAGTGTACATTTACTATTTAATAATCATCATCTCACACTTTAAAAAAAAAATGTAATACTGTTTATATTATTTTTAAAAAATATGATTAAGTAAAAAAAGTAATAAAAAAATATATAATAAATAATATTAAATAATGTATAAATATATATATATATATATATATATATATATATATATATATATATATATATAATATTTGATATAAGAATATAAGTATTTATTATTTTATTTGTGTAATTAATTTGAATAAGGTTCCACAGACCTGTACTTTATCTCCGCATATTTCAGCCTCCCTGGTTCAAAAGACATTTCCCTGTAATCTTTATTCTTTGGACAAGCCTTCATTGTCCTTTTTAAAGTTTTCTGATTGTAGCATTGAACCATATCTTTGGATGCAATTAATTAAAGGGCTCGGTCCCCTCATAAATCCCGGAATGTCAATATTTTAAGAAATGTGATATTTTTTTGAAAATTGGTTAATCATCCTAACTCATCCTCTTAATAATCCTCCTAATTACTAAATGAAGAAAGTATTAAATATTTTTTTATGTTCTCAAGATATTAATTACATTTAATTTTTTATTTAATATTTTTTATTAGATAATAAGAGAATTATTAGGAGGATATATTAGGAGGATATAGTAAAATTCTTTTTTTTACTGCTTTTCATTTACACGAATTTTAAGGTTATTACACAAAAATTAAAAAAATTAATAAATAATTTTAATAATAAACAAAAATAATTATATTTGAATAAATTATTCATGCTTAAAATATTTAAAATATTATTATTATTCTATTAAAATTTTCTTACTTATTAATACGGGTAAGTTAAGAAAAATAGTTTTGATATTTTTATTATTAATAATACTTACATTTCTTTTCACATTTTTTTCAATATCATTTATCACACTTATTTTTTTATTATTTTTTCTCACTAAACATGACATCTTTAAAAAAAATGTCAACAGTACATGATCTTTTTCTTAGGAAAAAATAATTAACACTTCATCAATACTTTTAAAATGACAAATAAATATGAATAAAAAAAACTTTTTTAAAAAGACAAAAAAAAATGAACAAATGGAGTAGAAGCAACAACCATGGTCTATGATCAGAGCAGGGTACTAATACTACTACTACTACTCAGTTTGCTACCTACTTACCTGTACACAATTTTCCTTCCCGCTATGCCAAGAAGTTTTTCAGGAAATGTTACAGTAGTTTCCAAACTTAATTGCAAAGACTATCACTAAAGGAAGTTGATAGTAATAAAGTCAAAAGATTACAGGACACTAGTGTTTATTGTATCTTCAAAGTTTAAAGGCCACCCTTTAACCCGAGTTTGATGAATATATGTTCTTTTTCTTTTTGCCCCCAAATATGGGTGATAAAACAGTAATTGAGTGCTAGATGGGACTCTATAACAGCTAAGTAACAGAGACAGGCGCAAGGGCAAATCAATGCATTGATAACAGTGAAATAAGCTGATGCCAACAATATTGGATGACAAATACCTTCGACCTTCTATGACAGTGGCTCAAAACCACACCAAGGCTGAATAAAACCCAGTGTACAAGACCTTAGTGGGACAGCTAACTCACAGTGCTAGCCAAAGTATCGATCCACTACTATGTGATAAGGTTGAGTATTAAAAATTAAATAAGCAAGAAAGATGCCGCACATAGTTTGCTTAACCAGATGGAAATACTCAAATAGGTGAGTTGTCTAGTCCAATTGTGAAAAAAGATAAAGATAAATTAGAAAAAGAAAAAGCAATGTAACAGGGAGGGTGATAGACAGGCCAGGCCATCTAACATGGCTAGCTACCCCTCTATATAGCTATAATTCGGTTCCGCACTCGTTCTGTCCCTTTTAACTCCTCCGTCAAGCTTCTCAAATCTTCTGCATCCAACTCCACTCGAGTCATTGAAGGTACTGTTCATATCTCTAAGCTTTTCTGTTTCAGGTTTTCAACGCATACACTTTTGGCAAATATTTGTAGATTTGAAAACTTACAAGTTTTATGACATGGGTCTTGCAATTTATATTATGATTATGATTCATCGGCACATGCCCGATTGATGTTGTAATATATTTTCGAGACAAGTACTTCGAACTTCTTCCCCCCGTGTACCTACTTCCTAGGAATAAATTAGCTACAAATTCATCAAAGGAAAACGTTCACTATTAAGAGTATTAGGCTTCACCTCCCTGGATTTGTTCTGCAGCAATGATTTATTGAGCCTTTGTCTCCTCATATATATGAAAAGCTTAAGATTGTATGAAATATAACGAAGTTTAATTATTAGTATTCTTTTATTATGTCCAAGGCACCAGGAAACATGGCAAGCGAAGCACCAAGTTGGGCTGATCAATGGGGTGCTGGTGGTATTGGTGCCATGGAAGATGATGGCACTAGATCCCAAAAAGACACAGCCAAGAACAAGAATTCGGGTACTAAGACTGGATTCAGCAAAGCCAAAGCAACTGCCACAAATTGTGTCAAATGGATAAAAAACCTGTGCAAGAGAAAGAGTGTATCCAAGTAAATGAGAGGATGGATCTAATTCTGTGTGCACTTCTAATTCAGCACTATGGCAGATACCGGTTTTGTATTTTCTTCCAATTTTAATGAATTGAAGGTGTTTTATTCAGTTAAGCTCGATTGAATGGCATAAATCGTTGCTTCCTGATGAAGAGACGCTCTTTAGAAATAAGATTAATGGGTCAATGCTTTGCCTAACAATGCATGATTGATTGCTAAAGACACTCCTTAGGATAATGGGTCAGTGTTTTGCTTAATAATGCATGATTGATGGTGGCTTAAAAAAATTCATAATTTGATATACGTAAAGAATTTAGAGATGAGCGTTTTTAATATAAAACTAATTTTTAAAGTTTTCATAGGAACACACAGCGGCGAAGTGTTTGAGTGGTGGAGATGATGAGATTGTGGAAAAATCGAGAGTTTCGTGGTGGGTGTTGGGAACCATCAAATTTAATTAAGATTGGTTACTCTTAGAGAGAAATTTTTACCTAAACTATGAGTATTTAATTGAGTGCACTAAGTTAATTATGATTGAGTATTTTTATAAATAATTATATTATATAATTAATTTTATAAAAATTAATAAAAATATTAAATCTTGATTAACTTGGTACACCTAACTATGATCTCTATGATTTAAATAAAAATTTCTCACTCTTTAAAAACAATCCGAACCGAGTCAACAATTGCAGAAGATAGAAAAAAAAAAAAAGCGTACACTTTTGCTTAAACACAAACTTATTATTTTTCTAAGATCTATTGAATAGATTGCATTTTGAAGCCTCATGAATATTAAACCCTGATACAACTAACTCATTAGACAGCGACATGAATTGAACAAGTGCCAACTCTGAAAAGGACGGGATATCAAACCACCAGGGCTACAGTTTAGGCAGCAGAAATTAAAAATGTAATATTTCGGAGTTCAATTGGGCAATGGCATTGACAAATGTGTTCTTTTGTAACGCTCATTTTTTGAATAATGCTAAAGTCGTAATTCGCAAGTGTGACAACTATGGAGTCAAAACACACACACAACCAATCTCTGCAAGTCACTGGATTACAACAAATGTTTGTATCAGACCATCAGTAGTATTCCTCTCTATTTTTTCATAAAAAATAAGCATCATAAAGTAGCTGTTGTTACTGAAACCAAATGAATATTAAATTAAAAAAAAATCACAAATTTCAGACTGCCTTTAAAATGCAATGAAGAATTCAACTGTGAGATCATAAAACCTAAATTCATTCGTTGAGATCCATAATTTAAAGATAATGAACATAATCAAAGTGCAGGATAATATTGCTCGACAAATACGTAAACCATGAGCAATAAACAAGATAGACATTGACTAGTGACGATGGCATAAAATTTACATCTTGTACCAGCTATTTACAGAGGTTTTCATAAATTTTGCCTAGTGGGATCCGAAAGTGTTCTCTCCACTGTAAGTCATGTAAAGAAAGCCATCATCATCCTTATTTTCCTCATAAATAGCAGACATCAAGGCAGCTGCAACAATAAGAGATTTACTTCATTAGCACAGCTGGAAATGCAAAAATAACATTCAGCATAGCAGTGGCTACTTACCAGTTGGAGGCAGAGTGTTATTGATGAAAACAAAAATAGCCTTCTCTGCACTGAGTTTAATCCTTTTACGGACGACATAAACAAACTGACCAACAGTCAAATCAGCTGGGACAAGGTATCTACAGCATCACAACGAGCGCAACAGAACCAAGTGAGAATCCACTAATGAACAGAATAATAAATTGATGCATTTTGGCCTAACTTGCCTAATGTTATATCAATGTTTGGCAAATATCTTATTAAAATGAAGTTATGAAGTGGGGTGGAAAGTTGTTTATAAAATAATCTTATGCATACAGGTGATTAGCATTTAACCATTTAAGCTAAAAAATTATAGTTTAAGAAGTACAACCAAAATCGAAGTAAAAGGAAAATATTTCAAACATACACATAAATTACATGCCCTGGGCCTAAAAGAAGCAGCTGACAAGGCTAGAGTGGCACTACTTTTAGCAACAAGTGAAAACCAATAGAAAAAACACATTACAGAAGTGTAATCTGACACAAGCTACAATTATGTTGTTATCTAGTGCAGACCGGACTTGACAACTACCTAACTCTTACCACAACCATTGAACACCCCAATAACAGACTTATGAAACTATAATTATATATAATGCCACAACTAGGCTTTGGTGCTTGTGACAGAACAAAAATCGATCAAGCAACTTCAAGTAAAAAATATATTCCCTTCAGACAGCAAAACTATATTTAGGCCTGAAAACTAATCAAAAGGGATAGAATAGTATAAGCTGCATATGATAAAATCACTCACTTCTTCTTATCAATGTCAGGAATGTCACTTCTTTCAGCTTTCTCAACAATCACCTGCACACAATTGCCACATTTCAACAAGAGTGTTTCAAGAAAATACAAACAACCAAACAATCTATACAACAATCTTACAGGTATTCTATCAGGATACTTCTCTCTAATGCGAGTAGCTTCGGCCTGCCTTCTTTCTGACATGTAGAAGACCAGAAAGTTTTATTCAGGGAAGACAGGAGTTCAAAAGGAAAACATTGCAACAAAATATATGTTAATGTCAAAAGAAAATACTCATAAAACGTGAAGATAAGAGTCCTGGGGGAAGAGATGACTGATGAGATGAATATACTGACATAAAGTAAGAATTAACCACATTCATTATTCTATCCGTACAGAGAAAAAGCTAAAGATCTTTCACAAATCTCATAGTAAAAATACTGAGAGATCTTCTCCAAGGATTAATCCCAATCAATTCAATCAGATGAATTATTTTTCAATATTTTTTTATTTCCTTCAATCCAAAAGCCATCGACTATGAATTGGATCAATCAAAAGGTTTCCATTCCAAGAGAAAGCTTTAAACTTGCAATGCAATCAATACTAATGTAAACGCAACTCTACTAAGCTCAAGGTTTCGCTGATAAAACATGCCGCTAAAAGGGGAAAATTTCCAATAATGCAACATACAATTTGTGGCAACGATCATAAATAGTACTACTATTATTATAAGAAAAAAAATTGGGAAATAAAAAAGGGGAAAGTACCCACCCAATGGATGTTCAAGCTTAAAGGAGCTTTTGGCCATGGTGCGAATGGTCTCTGCAAATTTCAAACAGCGAAACATTAGAAATCACAAAAACCAAACATCGCCCACTTACAAACCGAAAAAAGAGAGAAAAAGGAACAAGAGATGGCGTGTGACATACCCAACAAGAAACGAAAGGAAAGGAAAGGAAAGGATAGGATGGATGATTGAGGGATTTGGTTGGGATTGAGAAAAGGATCTGGTGAATGGAATTGAGACGGGGAAGAAACTTATAATGAATAGTAATATTGTTAATTTGATTGGAACACGGAACAGAACAGAACAGAACCTTCTTTATCTAACCTTATTTATTTGTATATGGAAAAATACCTCTTTTTAGTGTTGTAGTTATTGTACACGTTTTTTGTTAAGAGCGTCTGATTAAGGAAAAGAAAATAATAGAAAAATATCATAAAATATAATATATAATAAATAATATATAAATGAGATGTAAAAAAGAATATATATATTATTTGTAATCTCAACCATTAAAAAATAACTAACGGTTGAAAATATCAGAATTATATATATATATATATATATATATATATATATATATATGTGTGTATATATATATGTATGTGTAATTTTGTTCTGTATAAAACGGATTGGATTGGATCGCCTCATTAACAAGTAAGCTTCGCTGTTGCGTGGCGTTACTCCATGGCTGTTTTTGCAAAAGTTTCAATTGTTACTTTTTATTGTCTAGTCAACTTCTTCTACTTCACTTAGGGTGTCGAATGTGGTTGGATTGGATCCTCTGTTTTTGTTTTCGGTGCTGAGTGTGTTTCGATCATGCTGGGCCATAGTTTATTAAAAATGCAAAGAAAAACCAAAGCCCAAAGGTAATGCGCCTCTTCCCCCACAAAAGAAAAGGAACTAGTTAAAGAAAATGTTACTAAAATTTTGTGTAAAAAAGATTTTAATATGATCAGGCGAAGTTAAGGAATTTATCTTAGGAGGAAAATAAATAAATAATATTCATCGTAACGTAAAAAATATTATTATGTGGATTTTTATATGCAAAATGTTTCTTATATAATATTATAAAAAAACAAAACAAAAAAACAAATTAAAGAATTAGATTTGTTAGATAACTACTGTATAAGGATTAAGATCTATGAAGCACGAAAATAGATACGACATGGGACACGATAAAGATACTGACATAAAGATACATCAAATTTAAAAATTTTAGGACACTTGACATAAGTAAGACTTGCATATATATATATATATATATATATATATATATATATATATATATAAATATATATTTAAAAATAAGTCTTGAATTATTTATAATTAGAAAAGAAATTAACAATAATTAAAAATTGAACCACGAATGAATAAAACTATAAAACTTGAACCATTAAGACACAGTATATTGAGAAAGAATAGAAAATTTTTTCTGAGGGTGGGTCGGGTGATATTGAGCTTATGAGCCGTGATATTAGTACACTGCCACATAGTAATTTTTTTCTAATTTTAATAGGATGTGTACAATATGTATCTGCGATGTATCCGAGATGTGTCCTAGACGTGTCTGAGTAAAAAATAATAATTTTTTTAATTAGACACACCCATACACGTGAGACACGCGTATCATATATGTATCATTGTATGTCAATATCGAACACGTGTCCGACATGCGGATACGCTTGTAAAATAGCGTGTCCATGCTTTCTAAATTAAGATCTCTTCATAAAATTTGCAGAGAGAGAGAAAGAGAAGGGATGGTGGGGTCTGGAGTCACGTGGCTCCTCTTTGAAATTCATTTGCTTATATATTAAATTAGAATATATTTACTTAAAAGTAGATTAATTTTATTTATAAAATAATGTGTCATTTTTAATTATATTCTTTTTCAAAGAATAACATATCATTATTAACTTTTTTTTTTTAATTTCAAATCTCAATTTTCTTTCAACTAATTATATTTTTTTAATCTACATTTTATTTAAAAATTTAGCTGAAAATTTAGCTGAATTTAAAGAAATTTGTATAATTCACTTGATACTTACTAGTATCAGATAAATTTGGTTTAATCAAATGGATTTACCTATTACTTATTTTGTTAATATTTTTAGATAACTAAATACATTACTATATTTTTTTAATAAATACAAATTTAAAGTAAAACTGACCAAATTCAAAGAAATCCATGCACGGCATCGGTGCAAATTTATTAAATAAAGAATGTGACTGAATTAACTGTGAAAAAAGATTATTTTAATAATTAATTATATATATAATTGATTTTAAAAAAATTGATTATGATAAAATCAGTTTCATATTTAAATATGTTAATTGAAAAATAATTTTAAGATAATATATTTTGTTTAAATTGTACAAAAAATTATTTTTATGTAATAAATTACTAAAAAGGGGGCATGGAATAATTTGTTTAAATTATATAATATTAAATATTTTAAGGTGAATTTGGTAAAAATGTTGGTAGCTAGAAAATAATTAAAGAAAATTATAAGCAAAATGCTCAAAAGTTAGCTTTTCTATAAAAGTGATTTTCAAGTGTAAATAAGAGTGTTGTTTGTGTTTTTTAATTAGAAAATGCAATTATGAAACATGAATATATATTTAGATAAGATTTTAAAAAACAAAATAGAATCTGTTCTAATTTTCTTTTTAAAAAAAATTATGAATGAGTTACTTTTCAAAATAATCAATTATAAAGAGACACAATAAAAGAGAAAAAACTAAAAAAAAATTTATAATTGTATCTTAATATAAAATAACTTTTTTTCATAAAAATTTCTAAAAAATTTAATTATTTATAATATCTTATAATCACTTTAATTTTAAAAATTTACTTAAACGCACCCTATAATAATGGAAGATTATATTCTATTTCCCACCCTAATACCCAAACATAGTAGAATCGATCCGAAACAACTTTTATCACAAAAAAGTTGTTGGAGGAAAAAATTAATCGTTACCAAATACACTCAAAATAATCATATCATATATATAATATAATATATAAAGAAAATGTATATACTTTTATATTTTAATATGTATCATTTTGATATTGAATAATATGTTTAAAAATCTGTTATGTGATAAATACATTATCTTAATAATTATCATGTGTCATCTTATGTTACACTTTAGATATGTTGCAATTATTTAAAAAAAATATACATGTATCATTAGGTCTAAATTAAATTTATTGCTCATAGATATAAATATAAAATTTATAATCACATATTAATCACATTGATATATATACATTTACATATTAATTCATATTTAAAAAATTCAAAAACTCACACTTATCTTTAGTTGACTACGTTATTAATTGTTTTCATTGATAATTAATCTTAAAATCTAAAAATTTTTATAGGTGTTTTATAACATCTATGCTATATATGTACTCTCACATTAAATTAATTAATTATATTTTTAAATTACTATATTTATTCTATATTATTTAAAAAACGTCAATATATACATCACACAAGAGTGAAAAATTTTGTGTGAAAATATAGCAAAATTAATTTCATGTAATTTATTATGAAAAAATTAAGAAATTATTAAGTGATTTTTTTAGTTTTTTCTTTCATATATATAATATTTAAATATGTTATATTTATATTTCCTTACATTTAAAACTTTAAATGAAAATATATTAATATATATATATATATAAAATAAAAACTTTACAAGAAGACATGATAACATTAATTAAAAGTTCAAATTTATAATAAAGTTTATTTAGTAAGATTGTTTAAATGTAATTAAAAATTAATAATTTATAACATTGAGGTTTTATTGATATTTTACGTAAAATTATTTGCAAGAGTTAAGATAATTTTTGTAAACAAATAATGAAAAAAATTAACTTTAATGGGAGCATTAATAGAACATATGTAATAGGAAATCTATAGTTCCATGTCATATTGAAATAGATTGAATTTATGAAAGAGAATAAGATTAAAGATTGACTAATTTAACTAAGTGTTATTTTATTTAGTTTACTTAAATTGTGTAAACTAAATGTATATATGTTATAAAAATATTAAGGTATTTGAATGTATTGAATATCATTTGATTATATTGTTATTGACCATTTCAATTTTTAGTAGATTTTCTTTTTTTTGTCATTATAATATCTATCCATCTAAGATTATTTTGTTAGTATAATTTGACATTAGGGGCTAACTTGATATACTCTTAATAATAGGTTGATAAAACATCCAAATAAATAAACACATAAAAATTAATATTAAAAAATATAGAATCAAAAATTAAAAATAATTAAAATTATATAAACTAATTATTTATTAGAGCTCTTACAAAAAAAATTTATTAAGAAGAGTTACATAACTTAATTATCATAACATAAAAAAATTAATTAACAAAAAAAAAATTTAAATAAGTATCACTATAAATTCTACTAATTATAATTTAACAAAATACAACTAAATTATCTGAAATATCATATTGTTATATTAAATATAATTTTTTATTTATTTTAATATTTTTTTAAATTTATCTCCTCCATTACACGAATATAAAACACTAATATTTTAAAACGACAGAGTTAAAAGCACCCACGTGGTGGTAGACCGGTAGTCAAATAATAAAAGAGAACATATCATGTGTCTAGCTTCATTCATGGAGACATCTTATTTAGTGAGTGATTTTTCAAGGAGTGATTTGGCCCATTTAGCTTTTTTCATATATCTTCTCACAAAATTAAAATTAGGTTTTTTTTAATAAGTGTTCATAAAATATTTTTTAATGAATAAAAAATAGAAAAATTTTATTAAAAGTGGTGCATTTCATATATGGGAATGAGTTTTGTTAACAAGTATCATTAAAGTTAAAATTGAAAATTTTTTATGCAAACAAGATAAATAGTAATTTTTTTAATTTTTAATATATTAAATATCTTATTTTCATAAAAAAAAAATTATTTTGACTTCCTTAACTAACAAACCTCATTGGAAATTCAAAAGTTTTACTTTTCAATAAAAACTAAAAACCCTTAAAATTAAAAGAACTTTTTGATATGTCATAAGAGAAGTTTCGTTCATAAGTGATTTTTTCAAGTGACAACATAATACATATTAAATTTTTTTAAAGTGAATTTGTCTCTAAAATAAATAAATAAATATGTATTTATTATTAAATTTTAATAAGTTAAGATCTTAATACATTTTAAATTAAAATAAATACATATTTATTTATTTATTTTAAAGATGATCTCACTTTAAAAGAATTTTTTTTCACACAATACAAGCTACAACTTATATAAGTAAGTAATTTTCTCAGCTAGAAAGAGACAAGGAAATCAATTGGAGCTTAGCTGAGAGGATAGTGGTGGATCAGGTTTGATCTAACCAAAGGGAACTCTGTTGATGCTGGTCACTGCTCGACTAGTTGCTCTATATGGTGGGTTCTTCTGTCGACATTGGACTATTGTCCCATCGTTGAATAAGATATCACTCTCAAGATACTAGACGTAGTCAAAAAATATTTTTTCGGGAAATTTTTTTGGCAAATACAACAATTTTTATTAATTTTGATCAATTGAATTTTGGACTTTCTATGAAAATTGGCCAAATTTCTGAAAGTTACAATTTAACTAGTTGCATAACTCGTAAATGAAATTTTCCTTTTTACCGTTAATGAATCCAAGCTTTTCATAATTTTAATAGTTCTAATCGAAATGGATAATTCCCCTCTTCAATCGTGATTTTCCCAATATGTATTGTTATATTATTACCTAGTTAATAGTTTGACTGCGTCAAATGATTATTTTTCTTGTATAATGAAAACGATAAATAAAGAAAAAGAAAAAAACTAGTATCTACTAAAAGTCACACCAATGATATTGATAAGAAGTATGAGTGTAAGTGAGTGATTTGGTTTGATTATAGAAAATGGAATGCGCTTCCGCAACCAGCCATAAAATACGGTGAATTGGGTTTAAAAATTTTAAAAAATGTTGGAAAAAACCCACCAATAAAATGGGTTAAGTTGGGGTTAGCTAAAAATAAAATGAGAAAAAATATTTGATGATGGTTTGGTTTGATTATAAAAAATAAAAAAATAAATATAAAAATCAATAAATACTATAAATAAAAATAATGGTAAAAATTTCAAACCACATATCTAAAATATAATTTTTAAAATAGTCTAATTAAATATTCAAACATAAATTATATAATATCAAAGATTTTGTTTACATTATTTTTAAAAAAAAAAAGAACTAATCAGAAGGTGTTTTTGATAGTTATGCGGGTTGAAAAAGAAATATAATCCAAACCAAACCCGAACCCGCGACGAATCAATTAAAATCAATTGGTTTGATTTGGTTCAATTTTTGTGTTTTTTGATAGTCAAATTCGAACTAAACCGAACGAACATGTATGGATTGGTTTGGTTCGGATAATCAGGTTGACCTTTTTTTTAACACAAAAATCAGCTAAATAATTAACTTTCTGTAGCAAAAAAAATACATGATAAACCTATGAAAAAATTTCTAAAAATAAAATCAAACTGATTGATTTGAACATTAATAATTATTTTAAGTTTCAGAATGTGTATTAAAAGGTTCATAAATAGGGAATAAAGAAACATATTGATATTTGTATTGATAAATTATATTTGAATAAGTTAAAAAATTCTTCAAGAGAGATTTAACTTGACAAGTTGTATACTACTATTATTCAATTAAAAAAGAAGTTGTGAGGCTACTAACCTAGAGGTATATATGTAACCAATTGAACCTCTAAGGACATGAGTGAAGTTAATGAAGATTTAATTAGTTGAACTTTGAATCACCAACCTAGCGAATCCAAAGTCTCTAACCTTTGCAGTCATATATTCATCCAAGAGAATGTTGTTGGGCTTTAAATCACAATGCACAATAGGAACTTCACTATCATTGTGTAGGTAATCCAATGCACAAACAGCATCAATATCTATATTCAGTCTCTCCATAAGGTTCAACTCATTTCCGTTTGCATGCTTTCTCTTCCCCTTAATCCAATCTTCCAAACTCTCATTACTTAAGTACTCATAAATCAGAACCAGAAATTCATTGTTTTTAAAGTCAATACTAGAGCAGTTAAAGTCAATTCATCGGTTCCAATCTTCCAAGTTCAGATAATGTTGTTGTTGTTACCTTCACTTTTCTATTCTTTATGTATAGTAGCAAACAAATTGTCAGATATAGTATCAGTGTTACCATTATGACTAGTGTTTGATATGTCTTCTTCCATGGCCATGAGGCTCACGTGCAAAATGCAAGCAAAGCTTTTTATTGCCTTCTAAATGGATAGCAGAGAGATTTTAGAAAACTCCACCACTAGAAATAGTTCCTTCTAAATCATTATAAGAGAGGTTCAAAAGCTGAAAGACATGTAGATTTTGAAGTTCAATAGAAATAGATCCAGATAGTTGGTTGGAAGAAAAATCCATAGTTTCCAAGCCGCTCACCTCTCCAATAATTTTTGGAATAGTACCTGATAGCATATTCCTAACCAAAAATAAATTTTTCAAGTTCAGACAATTGCTGAATGACCTGGGGATGTCACTAAACAATTGTTAATTTTTCAATTTTTCAATATATATATGCCTAATATTAACTAGAGTTTATTTTATAATCCAACTAACTTATTTAAGAAACTAATGATAAAATAAGTTAGATAATTAGTAATTATACAGACTATGACAAATTATTATCAATAATGTTAAAATACTAATATCTCTTTCAGATAGGACTAAACCTCTAATTATAAGAAATAAGTAAATAAGTTTGTTAATAAAAATTCACTAATATCATGAAGTATTATGAAACCAAAACATGGGTTCATAATACTTACCTAAAATTTTTTTGCAGCCTTAGGATTTCTAGGATTTTTATCAGGGTGAACTATCCTTACTAGCAAAGGAAAGAAATGGTAAGCGGGATAGGAAACATATCACTTCTCATCAAAATAATAGAAATGAGTCAATTTTTAAGTTGATAAAAAAGAAATGTTAATTCAGGGAAAAAATGGAAAACATCTGTATAAATATCGTCTTCCACTCTTTCTAAATGTCAAATTCAAAAGTAAGTAGAAAAGAACCATTATTTTACCTTTGTGGTCAGTGAGCTGTGGTGTCGGTGAGCAGAACCGAACGTTTTGGCAGATGAGTTTTCTGGCTTTCTGCATTGGACAAACGATGCGACCCGAGCTGTGGCAGAGCGATCCGCCTGAGCTGCGTGTGCGGAGCGAACATACGGTGAGTCAGTGGTGTCGCGTGAGTCATGCAGTCTTGGTGAGCGAATCAACGTTTTAGCAGAGAAGTTTTTTAGCTTTCTGTGTTGGATAAAGACAATGTTTTAGGAGTTGAAAATTGAGAAAGTATTACAAAAAATCAAAAAATAAGTAGTAGTCAAAAAAGGCTGTAGCATAAATTAAAAAAATAATAAAATATATAAATATATGATTTGATTTGATTCGATTTTAAAATTTTAAATTAAAACCGAATCAATTAAATTTTAATTAGTTTAGATTTTATCCGAACTAATCAATATATCTAAACTAAACCCAACTAGTTTAATTAATTTAGTTCGAATTGATCGAGTTATTCAAATTAGTTTACACCAAGTAACTGATGGAGCTGTGGGGGTGGGTCTATCCAATCGACACACAAGTCAGATTGGTTGGCTCCCACTTTCACTAGTAAATTGACAGGCTGAATCCCTTCTAGGCTTCTAGCAAAATATGTTCCCATTTTCGCTAGGAAATACCACCAGTATATATGTTTATTTGAATGATTGTCGAACATATATGGATGTATAGAAATTTAGAGTAAATAATATTCAAAATACTATAATAAAAAAAGTATAAAACATACAATTAAAACATGTTTCTCTTTTTTAAATTACATCAGTCTAGAAAGTACTGGTGATGCGTTGTTTCTTACCTATGATTAATTATAATCGTCACATTTGATGCATAATGTCCTATCTTTTCTTTTAAAAAAAATGAAATAATTTGATCTTGTTTATAAAACATCCAATCCAAGTTGGGATCCACTAGATCCTTGGTTTCTCACGGGCCAATCCACTGATTAATCCAGAGCCCAGAACCCAGTTGGAGGGCCACTGTCTGAGTCAGATCGTACCACCAGGACCACAATGCCACTGGACAGCAATTACTTCATACATTGGCCACCTCGTTTCTCTTCACACACACTTCCTCTTCTCACATTCTCCGTCTCTTCTTAACTCTCAAAGTTTTCATATGTCTGGCTGTGTCTTGCTAGTGTGGTTAAATTACTCTCTTAGAGTCAGTCTTATTAGACCTACTTCACAAAAAATATAGTAGGACACAAACAGAACATGGATAACTGTTACTGTACCCCTTCAAGTTCCACACAAGCTCGTCGTTGTGAGGAGGCTTCAACTTCTAGCTTGAAGAAAAGGTTCCTGAAGGCGGCTAAGGAACAGAGGTCCAGGCTCTATATACTAAAGAGGTGCATTGTTATGTTACTGTGTTGGCAGAAGTACGAGCAGTATTGATATTGAAATGCTGTGTGTGTTTGCTCAGCCTCTCTTTATCTATCAGGTGGATACCATTAACTACACCAACCCCACTACATTTTTTAAGGTAACCTTCAAGTTTGTTAATCACAATATATATATATATATAGTGAAAATAGTAAATCTTGAATATAGAATTATATATAAATCATCAAAATTAAAAATTATTTAAAAATTATGTAATTATTTAAAAAAATTACATATATTTATATTTTAATCTTCACTATTTATACAAAGTTCAATACTCAAAATTTTCTCATATTACCTCTTATAATAAATACCTCTCGGTAGATAGCCACCCAGTATGTATATATATTATGGTTTTACTCAGAGGTTGCTATTGGTGTGTTAGATTGAATGACCAAGTTGGGCACTTTATTGCACCTGTGAAACCTGTCTGAGTACTCATTGAATTGAAAGGGTTTGAACATTAAAGAAGGGAAGATACTTGTTCACATTAATACTGGGATTCTATTAGCTAGTATGAATAGAGTGATAAAACGAGGTGGGATATCAGTTGCAGGATTTGCACGTTATTGTGTAAACAGACATTACTCAATTGAGCTTGTTTTCTAGTGTAAAAGGAGGTGAAAGAACAGATATTATTTCACATGAGGATAGGGACAGATCGTGGCTATGAAGTACAGGTGGCGCTGGTAGGACTTGGGTCAAGAATAAGGGTTTGGCTACTTTTCTGCTTACTTTGCCAGTTATATTACAATTACATAAAGCTGTAAATTCAACTAAGAAGCTTCAGTTTCTCTCTTCCTTTTTTTCCATTGTGTTTTGGCTTTTCAACCCCAAAACCTCATCTTTAATTTTTTTTGTTGCTAGCAATTTACTACTGCCTTAGTTTTATTAATATGGGACGAGAGCTAGAAACGAAGTGCACGACTGATTTATACTTATGTGCTTCTGGTTGTTCACCTAATTATATTCGTTTCATTTCATATGCTTATATCAAATAAAATTAACTAAGTTACGTATAAAAACATTAGTTGAAGCAGCAAAATCTGCGTCTGTATCTACAAATATGGTCTGAATTTCTAAGGAATCTGCATGTCTACATGTTTTCTGGACCAATATTAATTTCTATATATTAAAACACAGCACGTACTTGGAGACAGCCTGCAAAACATCAACAAAAACGCCACACCCTTATCTGGGTATTTATTTGGATTTGACATTTGGCCAACCTTTTGTCTAATTTGGTATTCCAGGCTTCCAGCTAGAATTGGAGTGTTCATTTCGGACTTCAATGCAGATCATTTCTGCACTTAAAATATTACACCTAACGTACACCACCAGTTAATGATGAGTAAAGTATTGGTTATCAACGCATATCGGATTGTTTGACAAGCTGGTTTTTCTAAGAAACAAAATGTTGTTAATCCGTTAATAGCTTGTTAATATTTTTCGGATTTATTATTTTTAAAATTTATGACATATTAAAATATATAAAAAAATCAAAATTATTTTAAAAAATGTCAAAGAGAAAGTGATTGTTAAAATCTTTAAAAATTCAATTTTGATGAGAAGGAGATATTATTTATTTCTCACAGTAGTTGCTCACGCAACAATATCAATAGAGAATTATACGCACTAGAATAATTAGGAATAGAGATATCTCTATATATATAAGATAACTAAAATGAATTAAATTTTCTCACTATAACAAACTCATATACAAAACTTATTAAACAAAACTCATATATGAGTATTGCTTTAATAATAACAATTTCATTAATAATATTGATCACAATTTGAACTAAATAAAATATTCTAATAATTTTAACATCTAATTAATTTAAATTTTATAAAATTATAACATGATTTATAATAATTCATACAAAATTTTAACATACCTAATAATTTACTCATTATTAACCAGTATATGCGAGGTATGGAATTCAGATGTAAGAATAAAAAAAAACTATTTTGAGATCTGTCCCCAAAATACTGGTCAGATGGCTGTATAAGGAGGCATGCATGCCTACAGCATAGTACAAACTGTTTTAGAAAATAGAAACGCAGGGTTCTAACCATACTATATGATTCTATTCATGTAGAATATAAACAGGACAGGAAAGGGTGATGACGCTGTTAGTTGGAGCCATAAGCTGCCGCTGCAGTTTGAGTTTGCTGCAATTTCTAGACTGACTTAAACTTTTTTTTTTATATAAACATGACTTGATCCTGTTTATACCAAATTCTTCAATGCTTAAGGCAATCTCAACAAGCCATTGTCTATTTTACACAGACCAGTATCCTTTCTTTTTCTTTGAAAAAGGTAGAGAATTATATTTTTAATTTAATGAATAAATTTATTAGATCACGATCGATAAAATAAAAGGTATAAATATAACTTAATAATTCTGAGTTATTGGATAAAAAATATAATTTTTTCTTTTTCTTTTGAGAAAAAGAGAAGATACTGATCCATTTTACTCTTGCATGCATGATCATTGCTGATTACGAAGTTTGGCTAAAAGGTTAGAAAAGGAAAATTAAATAACTTTTGAGTAAGGTGTGCATCATATCGTATCATATTATATAATTAACAAAACTAAGCCTACTGTGTGCCAACGTGTTCGTAAAGTAAAACTTTACGTTCTAAAACGTGTGCATACAAATCTCCCCCTTATTTATGGGCACTGCTCACGGAAAGACTACAAGCAACTGATCACATCACAGGGTCCCAGGCATGCATGGGAACTAATTAACACTGTGTATGCTAGCCTATTACTCATTATTCTAGTTCTATCACGAAAAAGGGAATTTATGTAGAACCAGCTGGCAACACAATTATATCAGAATGATTAATATTGTATAAACAATCCTTTAATAATTATTAAAGTTCATATATCTTTGTATACCATTAATTAGCTTTATCTTTAAATCTGTGTAGAATTTATATCAAAACTTTCTGCCAAAAATTTATAATAATCCAACAGTTTTACATATTAGTTATCTTTTTTTTAAAATCTAAATATCATAAATCTAATAATTTTCTGTCAAAATATTACACCCAAAAATGGAATCAAACTTCAAACCTTGTGTATGTGTGGGATTTAAACAAGCAGCAAAAATGTTTGAGCTAATAATATAGACACCTCCTTATACATACGACCAACACTGACTTTACTAATTTCCTCACATAATAATAATAATGTACAAATCAGCACATATTATGTAAACAGGACCTAAAGCCATAAAAATGAAAGACAAACCCCAGAGTTCCAGGTAATCTGGTTATCATGACTAGTTGATGTATGTATGCAAAAAACCAAAGAAGAAAATAAGCCATAGAGTTTTGAAATTCTGCGGAATGTTAGTAGCAGTGACAAATCACCTTTTCCATATAATTTTGTGGATTCTGTTTGTTTGTTTGTTTTTTTTTTTTTTTGACCAAAGAAAGCATTAATTAATAGCATGAAATGAACAAGTAAGCCTCTCTTGTTCAAAATAAATAAATAAATAAATAAAAGGAAAGGAAATTCTGCCCTATAGATGAATAATGTGTATACTTTCCTAGATTCCTGTGAGCTTCCTTTAATGGATTTATGCCGAAAGACTCTTTTTTAACTAACTCCACTTACAGGTATCTCTGCCTTTGAATGTGGAAGAAAGTGGTGACCTGTTTGATACTGATGAATCCAAACTGTTGCACATATAGGCGCTGAGAAACCGAATTTGCTTCCAAATAAATTTGGTTAAACAGTAAAACCATGACATGAGCCAGATTCACAATCAAACCACTAAATTAAGGTACCAAAAAAAAAAAAAAATTTCACAAATCACAATTTCTCACCAACCACTGACTTACTTTCCAAAAGCTATTTCCTATTTGAATTTCAAATGTGGTTGGCAGCAGACCAACTTACCCTATGAGCTCATAAATATAAAACCTGGAAGCTAAACTCAATGTCTTGTCTCACTGACCTTCTCTGCTTGTGATAATTCAAAATATGCCTTTCTCCAATTGTTTCCAATCTCAAAATTGAATGTACCCACCTCCTATTCATTGCTGGGTCGTTGGCAAATTAAATGCCAGCATATTTAAGGCTCTGCATCTTTCTGTCACTGTCCTCCCCTCTCTCATCCATTAAATTTTAAGAATCTCACAGGACACCATAGTTACTCCAAGGAAACATGCCACCTTCTTCATCACTCTTTGTTTCTTCCAACTCTAAGGCATATGATATATGATATATATAACACAGTCACGTAAAGCTCTTCCTGCTTCTTCTTTCCAGCTCCAAGTATTATATGATGGATTGGCGTTACCATGCATGAGGGTAAGCTTTTCTTATCACATAGATAGATTAACGAATGGTTGTTTCTTCAGAAAGTGCAGGAACATGATGATGGCTCTTCTGACTTCAAACATATAATTAAGAGCCTGAGATATTGGTACGGTTCAATCAGAAGGCAGCGCTTTATGATCCAAAAGCTCTGTTATTTGATTGAGCCGTGCCAATATCACATGTAATTGATCTGATCTCGTCTCGGGCAATCACAATTTCTCCTCTTTAGCAATTTGCAGCACCTTAAAGGTTGTTTCAGTGCGTTTTATTTATACATGTTGGCATGTGTTAATTTTGAGTTCATGAGCAGCAATGGAAACTGTATGTGAATGTCAACAAAGAGAGTGAGTACCATTAATTGATTCTTTTCTTCTGCAGGCAACCATTCTTGGAACATATAAAGGAGACCTTATTAGCCTTTTTCTGTGTCCCCCAAGAGTGATGACCAATTTCTTGGTGTGGGTTAGAAATGAATTTGGTATGGTAGGTACGAAATTTGTTTTACCTTTTATCTTTTTAATGGTGGTAGGGACTTCTTTAGAGGGTGGATCAAGTGGCAAGATAAATCTTTCTTTACGTTTACTTTGCTTCTATTTAAAGGTCCACCTCTTTCTGACAATATAGTATTATAGAGTAGCTGACAATATCCCATCTTTCTCTCTTGCTTTTATGTTTAAAGAACTTTACGGACAAATAGATTTTGGAAATATTTTCTACTAGAAAGGGTGTTAAAAAAAATATCTCTGATTCACAATTTTGATCCCAAAAAAAAAAAAATTGTTGGATCAAATTCTTATTAATTGTTTTATCTTACCTCTAACTATAGTAATTCCTTAGCTGTACTTACTAAGGCATTAATTCTAATAATCTTCTTGATGATACAAACTGTTGTTGTCTCCTAGTTAGCTTAATTTGTCTGTTTATAATATCCTTCTTTTGGGTTAATAAAATTGCTGAAATTCAATTTTCTTCTTTGATAATAATAAATATTCATGTACTATATATTGACAGTCATATAAAAAAATTTCTGTGGCCCCTCCTTAACAAGCTCTCAAGATGAGTGGTTATTTTAATATGTTAATAACTCATTTTTTAATATTAAAAACATAATTATAAATTGAATCTGTCTTCTTATTCAATTTCTCACTTTGCCATCTGAGATAAGTTTAAATGACATCTTTTGTGTTTTTTTTTTTAAGGGTTTTATCTATATTGAACATTGAAGTCAATGCCTCTTTATAATATCAAAAGTTCAAAAAATTTGTCAAAATTTATATATTTGTATTTTGAATTCTATTTTAATTCTCTCGAATGCTTTTACATCTTGTAGTTAAAAAAAAAAAAACTCACGATTCTTGATCAAAAGAGTTGCTATGGTGCTTTTCCTAAGAGGGAGATAGTAGTTATTTGCATGTCATTCACGCTAAATAGCTTTTCAAACTGTTGCTGGGAAAGATACGCTGTTAACATGGATTGCTGGAAAAACGCAAATTCTCACTCTCCCAACTACAAAATTGCATTGTTCTTAGAGCTGAGCTGACTGTAAGCTTCATTACCATAGTATAAGCCCGGTCAGAGAAGCATGTATGTTATAAATAAATTCTCCTATTCATCTCACTTCACTTCTTTCTTATATCCTTTTTGTTTTTGTTGTCAATGTACCCTGTTTTAATGAAGAAAAAGTAATCTTTTCTCTTGTCACCGATTTCTTGAAAATTCTTTGACGCCTCTAATTCAGATGAAAAATCCAAAATTCAGTAATACTACTAATTGAATTGATGAAAGCTAATTTATTTATTTATTTTCCTGGGATGACAGCTAATTAAGGATACTATACAATCCTTGTTCATACTCTGTAGTCTACAGAGAAAAAAAAGTTATTGAAAGAGCTAATCATAACGATGAGGGAGGCATGAGCTGTTTGATAGACCTTTAAGCCCCAAAACATGTGTTTTTGGGGCCAATTCAAAGGAATTGGACATTTGTACTGCTCTACTTTTCTTTGGAGGGCCGCTGGTACCAAAGATAAGATAATATTTGATAATATAAATAAGACTTAATACATAATAATTAGAGATGTAAACATATTTAGAATTATAATAATATTTTTTATAAGAATTTATATATCAAAATTTAATTAAACATAATTTCACTCTTAAAATTTAATTAAATTATTCATCATTTAATGTATAAAAAATTTTTATAAATAAATTTATATAATATAATATTTATATTAAATAACTAATAAAATCATAATATATTATATTATTTATCCTGTCAAATCTGCTAATGCCAAACAGGTTCTGAATCCACTGACCATACGACGCGTTAATTGAAAGAGGCTGACCAGTCCCTTTTCCGTTCTTAATTCTTTTTTCAGAAGTCCAATTATTGGAATAAATCACTACATGCCTTAAATATCAGGTCTTCGCAGAGTGGTTCTTGGTAGACGAGTGCCTACTCTACTCATATTTACATGAGATCTCACAACACCCTAAGAAATTTTCATCTTCATATAGCTTATTTTTCCCCGCTAAGATTCTCCATTAAGTAACTGAATAAAAGATAATTTGTTCTCATCTACAGAATACAGCAAAACTGAGAAGTGAAGCTGAAAAGTGAAGGGATAGTGAGGTGAAAAATAAAAAAAATCAAAAGTAACAATCATGGGAAATAAATAAAATTATATTAAGTTTGAAAGAAAAGATAGGAAGTTGAACATAATGAAAAGTAATTATTATGAAGCGTTAGACATGGCGGAGAACAAGAATATAAAGCCCTCCAGCCACTTAATAAAAGAATGGGTTGGTACTGTACTCTTCTTCATTCTCTTTGGCTGCATTCTCAGCTAACATACATAATGGCTCCCAAGCAGCAAGGCCTATCTCGTTTTGAATCATCTCCTAGTTTCATACGATACTATGTTATATAGCATGCGCCATTCATATATTCTCATTCAGATTTCTGAATATTGTACTTCTAGTGTCATGAGCTTAGAATATGAATTGCCAGCCTATCAAAAAGTTGCACTCCACAGTGCGTTTTCATCCTCCCCACAACGTTGGTGAACTTCTTTTATCCTCTCAACAGACTTGCAAATCCCGCTGCATTTCCAATCAAATGAAGCAACACAGATATTACCTGCCTGAGCTTTCCACTCGCAATCTGCAGGAGTGTAGCACTACTACTTTTCAAAGAATCATAAGATGACATCTCAAACAGTATAAGAACATTGAGATGCAAAGTTTTTCCTTAGTTGTTCAAAGTTATATATAATGTTTCTGAAAAAGTGTCGGATCAAATGATAACAGTGTAAGATGAATATATTTTTCTTTTTTAAAATAGATTAGGACAAAAATCAAAACAACATACCAGGGGGTGTACCACAACACATTCTCCTATCATCAACATGATCCACATCTAAACCAATAAACCAAGATCCCAGTGAAACATCTTCATTAGCGTATTTATGCAGCACATCCCTGGCATTATAAAATCAACCTGTCATCAATCCATCGAAGAACTACAGTATGCCAAATTAGTTAGTATACTAGAATTATATACGAGTAAAGAAGGCCACACAAAGTCAACGAAACTGTTAGCCTGTCCTTGTTCCTTCATAATGAGAATCTTGATTTCACTAACATCCAAACATACCCTTCCCCCTTGTGCTTTAACAGTTCAAAGCAAGGAAAACAAAACTTACTGATTTATTGATATATAAGTAGCCAAATCTCGTGAAATGGCATATAATTGTCCTGTAGCATGACGAAAGTACTTGTTTCCCACCTCACCAAACTTCCAGTATTCTGGTTCATGGTATTTCACTCCCCTGTGGTAAGACAGTTACACTAGGAAGTGGATTTAAACCAACTGAAAAAATAGAATACAGTTTTTCTTACTTCTGAGCAAGGACAGGACCGGATTTCATGCACCCAATATACACCCGAGGTTTCATACGGTGCATAGTCAGAGTCAATCCAAGTGTTGCTGAGATTACCAAAAAGAAAAAAAAAAAGCACAATGAGGAAAGTGATTCACTGTAAACACCAAATAATCTTTCTATTTACCTAAATTCACATGGACATCATCATCAACTTTGACATAAAATTCTGCATCCCACAAAGCAACAGCAGTTGAAAAGTATGTCTTTGTCTTAGCTGATAGTTCCAGGTAGCCCTCAACGTGGTTCTGCTTAAATATGGATGCATTTTGTTTCATCAACAAAAATAAGTCAGCACAATATAAATAGGATATAGGATTATACATTTAAATGAAAAAGGACAGGAGAGAAAGATCACCAGCCTCAAAAAGTCAGTATGAAGCTTCTCCTCTGCTTCGATAGCTTTATCAAGAATGCCACCAGATGTAGAACTATAGACAAAAAGGCTAACTAAATATAGTTAATCAGTTAATTTAACAGAAGGAAATATGAATTCAAGAATTCATCATGGATGTTACCCCCAAGGTTTCATGACTTTTATGTCATTGATATTGACAACAATTATTCATAGTTCCTTCAACTAAAAGAATGTTCCAAAATAGTAAGTATACTACCAATCTACACAATACAAAGCAATCTTGTTGGATAGAAATAAACACAACTTGCATCAGAATGAGAGAATAACGGTCAGTTTGAAATAATTTGATGGTAAGGCCACAAAACAAAGTTCTAATGAGCAAATCATATGAGAACTTGACAGCAACAATATAATCACAAATAGGTAAGCATGCCAGAAAAAGGACTGTATCAGGAGACATATTGAATATGACCTGTGACCTATAACAAAACGTATGACTATGCCCTTTTCTTCCTCCAACTTCTTTCTCTCCTCGGCTGATGAAGTTCCATTAGAAACCATGGATCAGATAAATGAGGCACATGGAATAACATAAACGAGTTATAAGAGAACTTCTAAGAATGGAAAAAGTAGGAAATGTAGAAATATCATTGAATCACCTTGTGGCATCCAAGTTGCACGAACAGAATCTCTTCGCTTCCTGCTACTAAAAGCTGTATTGATCCCTATAACCATGAAATATTTTTTCCTTGAAGTTGATTCAACTGTCTCTGAGTTTCCTGATACAGGAGAAACATTCAGCATAAATTCAGGAGCATACCAAAGCAAATTTAAGATTCAGCTCCAAAGTAGATATTGTCTTACTCGGTTTCCTGCAATTCATGTATAGCAATGAGTTTAGCATTAAAGTTATTTGATAGACATATAAGTAAATCCAGTGCAAACAAGCATTGGCTTGGCTTACTTGATAACATTCTGTGTATTTGAAACTTCCACTCGACTGTAATTGGAGTTAGGCTTTACAACCTTTGGACAAAGGCAAAATATTAAGAAAAAAATGTCACAATCACATTTTTTTTTTTTGTATATAACAGAAGACGCAGCTAAAAGTTATAAGCCTGAGATTGAAATTTTAAAGAAATATTGAATTTCAATAGCCACTAGAGTAAAATATGTGTTAGACAAAAAGCATTCTTGACTTGCACCTAACACGTAATCTTTTGAAATGGTTGTTCCTTTATGTGACATCAAAGCCTTGTCAACCATGCAAGAGTTTGGCCCTTGTTGCCCTCATTTTTCATAATTGAATTAAACTTAAGCAGTCATCACAGTGTATTGGTGGCCTGTGCTTTTTGTCCATGCTTTGAGCCCAAAGGGCTTTCACATGAGGGGGCATATTAGAGATGAACATATTCTTGGGCTCGCACCTAGCAGCTTAATCTTTTGAGATGAATGGTCCTTGACAAAATGCAAGTTTCTTGGCAATCATACAACATGCAGAGACATGCCTATCTTCCCAATCCCTCCCAGAAACAGATAAGGAAAGAAGACACAATGTTACCTATCACTTGCAACAGAAACACCTAAGATAATTCCTCGAGGCAAATTCACTCCCTATTATTGAATACAATTCCCAAAAATGAAGGTCCATTAGTGACATTTTCCCCATGACATGATGCGAGATTGTATATGTATAAGAAACTAATTAACTAAATAGAAAAGAAAAGAAGAAAAAAAAGTATAGAACTACTTCAAATATGTTCCTTTTTTAATTTAAATTCCTGATCATTTCATGGGATGTGAACTTTTAAAAGGGTCACAAATTCCAGTAGGAGTTCAATTAGAGTCTATATATCATCAGATGGGGGAAAAATGCATGACAGAATCATAGCAAAAATATGACTTGAGTAGAAGTGTGACTGATGCACTTACGAGATTTAGATTACAACCCTCAGAGTTTAATTTTATTCGTTCAATCTCACTAGAAGTCCTTGAAATTTCTTTATATTCAGGCATCGACCACATCCTGATGCAAAATTTGTGGTTAGCATTACGCATATAATGATTAGCTCACTTGAGACCTAGTGTACTAATAAAGTAAAATTTTGACAAAAGAAAAAACCTCTACCTTCAGCTTCTGATAATAAAAGCAGATACTGTGAACACTTAATTTAGAAACCTAGCTTTATAAGCGGATATTTGTTCTCAAACTTGCAGGACCAAAATCAAGGGAGATGAACAAAAGTTAATAAATTGAGGATGAAAGGTCATGCCATATGAAAAAAGCTTCCATTCAATTAAGCTCACTCCAATGTCTTTATTTGCTTAAAAGCTGCATGAATTTCAGGAACTAGGAAAATACATAAGAGAGGGCGGGAATATAAGATACAGATACCCACCGCTCCCTTTTTCATGCCACAGAATAGAAGGAGAAGCATGAAGTACATGAGAAAAGAATAAAGTGTGCCAGGGTAACTTTGGAGACATTTAATGCTGAAGGCACATAATAAGTTTAATGCACAAGCAATGTAATTCATGACATTGCAGTTCAAAGTTCCAAACCAATGACACTATTCATACAACCCCACTATCAAAATCAGGTAATAAAATGTTCTTCCTTAGTCTAAGGAAATCTGCCGAATTCTTAGAGGTTAATCGCAGGCACAACCCCATTTGCAGTCTAGAAACTCAAAGTCTCACTGAGAATAAATAAAAATTAAAACTTGATGCTCAAATATAGAAACCCAGAAGCACAAGTACCTATTGGTGAAGAACATTCCGGCACAGAAGCTTCCCACACAAAGCAAAAGAGCCCATTTCCTATGTAGGACACTTCTTGCACCCAGTTCTATAGACCCTCCCTTGCTTTTCATAGACATTTTCCTTCTCCTCTACTTGCTTACCTCACTATAAAACCCAGAAAAGGAAACGACGAATTCATACAGGGAAAAAGCACAACATGAAACAAAGATCTAACAAACGCAGAAAGAGGGGAAAAAAAATAAAAAAGAAGCAAACTTTACAGCTTGTGTGCCACACAGTCCCTAACTCCTTCCTCTGGGGCAAGAGAAGAAGACCCACCACCAAGCACCTTCTTAATGTTCCAATATTAAGGAACCGTCCTTTTTCATCAAACTGGTCTTCACCATAAAAAAATTTTGGAGGAATACTTATAACAAATAACAGTAACAGTTATTAAAGAGTTCGATCACCGTTTCTCAGATCTGTTATCTTTCAGTTTTGTTTTCACCTCAAAATCTGCTAAATGTTTCGTTCAACAATTTTTCAGCTCAGCTCGACTCAATGTAGTTCATAAATAATACTGTAGCTCTAAAAAAAATAAACTAAACTCCCATTATAAAAAAAGGGAAAACATATTTTTGTACAGTTATTGGAGAGAGTTATTTTGCTTATAATTTTCTTTAAAGGTGTCGGTTGGTATTGAAGTAATTATTTTATAACTTAAGGCACTTTCAGGTTTTCTCAAAAATGGGTTGAATCCAGTTCAGATGGGATCCCACCCGAGTCTTTCCACGTAAACTGGTTTGGTTTAGGGTCAGAATCGCCCAAATTTCAATGTAATTCAACAAATGGTGGAACAGGTTATGGCAGGCATTTGCATATCAATCCATAACGCTAAAAAAGTATGTATTTTTGCCTTGCCCTGAATAATGTGCAAGCCACAACTATATATTCTTCTGCTAACTCTTTCTTTTATCTTCTATGGCTTCTCAATCTTCACACTGTGTTTCAGTTTCTGGCTGCATAAGTAAAATTAAAAATGTGCTTTATCTCATTGTAAAAATGAAGAAAGGGGTCACGTTGCTTAAAAAATAAATCTGCCTTCTGATATCTCAGCAAGGAAGGATTGCCTTTAACGTTTCTCAGGACCTCTACACTACAACTTATATATGTGGAGATTAATTAGAAGATTGTGCCCAAGTGACAAAAAGGAATCTTCAAATGTTTATGGTTGCCCGTTAGAAATATACGATGAGCTTAATCTCAAGGTTGGTTAACTAAAAACTAAATAGCGGGTTCAAGCAGGAATTACTTAATTCAGGATGTTAACCAACCTAATCTTCATTAACTCAAATTATAGATAACCTAGTTTGTAAATGGCAAATAATGTAGATGGCATAGTAGTGTCTCATAGTATTGGCCATGATTCGATTTCACATATCATGTTTAAAATTTTAAGTTAGTAATTATGTATTCTTATATTAAAAAAATTTAAAACAAATTTGTATCTCCATTGACACAAACTTTAAGGATTAAGTCACTTATCATTTTGTTTTACGTTAAGTGCTTAAATCTCTTATATAAGAGAAAAAAAGTTAATTTAAACATTAAATTTAAATTATTTATAAGTGAGGGTTTGTTTTTGCATAAAGTAAAAAATCCAAGTTATATTATAGTGTGTTCGAGTTAAAGCAATTTTTCCAAAATATTTTATGTTAAGATTGTTAACTAATATTGCTCGCCATGATTTTTGAACTAAGTTTCATAAATATTTTTTTCTTTTCACAGATCAACTTCGTAAGAGTGTGATTTATTGTCAATTCAAAGCCATAAAATTACATACATGTATATAAACAGAAGATTTTGTTGTGATTTCATATATGTAAAGATATTTACCAAAAAAAAAAAGCTGACCTGACATCTGAGTGATGTATCAGATACTCACTAGTGAGCCGGATTGGAGAAGGACTCACCTCACTTTTAAATTTTTTGTTATCCGGTCCATTTTTTTTTTTTAAATTTCATCATCCGATCCATGATCTGAGCTTATATATATAGGCCATAGACCCATGGTGAACATAATAACAAGGAGTATAAGCTACTGTGAGGACAAAAAGATAGGTAGCAAGAAGCAAGAGCTAAGCCCACAAATATGTCAATATATGTTGAAGGCTTGAAGCTATTGCTTTCTTATCTCTAACACCTTTGATTAATAAAATTATTTTCATTTTCAAATAGAAATATATGGACAGAATAGGAACTCACTGCGTAGATGCAAGCATAAACAAAAGGGCAGGTTAAACATGTACACGTATTTTCAAGTGTTAGAACTTAAATTAAAATGAAAAATGATGACATATAAATATTAATCTTAATAGTTATGATTAAATGAAAGAAAATATTGACATATAAATATTAATTTTAATAATATAAAAAATAATATGTAAAAAAATATAATAAAAAAATTGAAATTGAATAAAATCAATAAAATCAGAAAGGAAAGTATATGTATTTCCAAGTGTTAGAACTTAAATTAAAATGAAAATGATGACATATAAATAATGACATATAAATATTAATCTTAATAGTTATGATTAAATGAAATAAAATATTGACATATAAATATTAATCTTAATAGTATAAAAAATAATGTGAAAAAAATATAATAAAAAATCAAAATTGAATAAAATTAACAAAATCAGAAAGGGAAGGCTACTTTGATTTATCAAAGCCAGGTTTCGATCCTGGGCCTATGGGTTATGGGCCCACGACGCTTCTGCTGCGCCACTTTGATTTCATTCTTTCGATATATATGATACTAATAATTCCCTTGCTGCAAAACTGAACCAAGCATTATCAATAAACCGAACATATATATTTACCACAAAATAAAATAGAAAATATATGCTAGTTTTATTCATACAAATTTATCAACAATGTTTGTCATAAGCTCAATTTTTTTTTGGATAATCTGAAATTTACTCAAACGTAAATTTACAGTAAAACGATTTATATTAAATAATTTTATTAAAAAATATTTTGATAGATAAATATTAGAAAATAAACATTAAAACTAGTTATCATGAAATTCTTAACCCAACACAAAAACTTTATTTGTCAGTTAAAATCTTTTAAGGGTTCAGGGGCAAAAACAATTTTAGTTGGAAACAACCAAACACAATTTTTTTTTTATAAAATACCATGTTTCTTTTAACTCAACAGGATTTACATGTAGTTAGTTGGTGGTCCGGTGTATATACATCTTTTAAAAAGAAGTGTATGATGCGCCACTGAAATTAAGTTATTGATTTATTTATAAAATAAATCAATGACTTAGATCAATTATAAAAAATTTATTAAGCAGATTTTTTTTTAAGTTTTTTTTTTTAGTTATATTTTTTTTATATACTACTATCATCACTGTCGTTGATTGGTAGGTCATTGTACGTTACTTGTCGGTTACTTCTAGTTTTTTTTAAGTTGTATAACTGTATAAATATTATCAATTAAAAATTATAAGATTTTTCAACAAACATAGTTATAGTTTTAGAAAAACCGGTCACCTCTAGTTTTTTTTAAGTTATATAACTGTATAAATATTATCAGCTAAAAATTATCAGATTTTTCAACAGTTATAGTTTTAGGAAAAAAATTTCAGTATGCACAGTTATTTATAAAAAAATATAAAGACTGATATAATTTTAACTGATATTATTTACACAATTGTGTAATTTTAAAAAAGTAAACAATAATCATCCAGAGATGACCGACGACCAGTGGTTGTTGACAGTGGCTGAGAATGGTGACCTGAAAAAAAAAACAAACTGTAAAAAAAAAAAAAAGAAGAGGCAACTTGTAAAAGAAAAAAATCTACTATTGTATGTAAAAGTTTAAGTATATGATACATTCAAACTTAGTAGGGTGCACAATAGCACCCACCGTAATTAGGTATACAACCACGAGTTTGAATCTTTTTTATGTCAATTTTTTGTGGCTAACTTAGTAGATTTATCTTTGTAAATTCTCTAATTTTGACATGGATTACTTACCTTTGATCAAACTCGAGAGGAGAACTAATGGAGATGCATGCAAATTATCTCGAATGCTACCTAACCTTAGTAGCTTAAAAAATAAAAGCTAATTGAGTTTAAGAGATGAGACTATTCACAATTTGAACTATTTATCTCGTTAAACGCTTATAATTTTTTAAAAATAAAAATAAAAATTATGATTGATTAAGAATGATATAGATAAATAATTAAGAGTATCAATTACATCACTCAATTTAAGTTGTGAAAATATAAATCCAAACATGCATTAGGTATACAAATATAAAAAAAGTTATAACATTTTTGTTGTTATCAATATTTATTTTAATTTTTATATAATTTATTAATATTATTTATAAATTCACGTAAAATTACCGCATGGAAGTATTATACTTCCCCCCCCCCTTTAAAATAATACTTTTGTCCTTTTTTTAAAACCTTCCAAATGCTTCTCAAAGCTAATCTTTGTTATCTGTGTCGGCAGAAGAGATATAGTTAGAATAATGTTATTTTGTGGAGAGAATGAATGGCTAAATATTCTCCACGAAAAATCTTGAAATTTTTCTTATTATATTTGTTTCATTAAATCAATTTCTTCGAAGAAAAGAATTCCAAATTTTTAGAGTGTTTTGCTCGAGCAAAGCATATTTGTTACAGGAAATTTTTCTCTGAACATGAAATTTAGTTAGTTTTTGTCAAAAATAATTATAACAAAAATCCTACTCTTTTCTTCCTCCAGCCCCCGAGGGCCGGGGCTACATCCTGTAAATTTTTTTTTAAAAAGATGAATTTTTATTTGAAATGCCAATTGCCAAGGAAGCAAAATTATTTATCCGCGAAGGACTGCGGATACATGCACTGAAATTTTTTACGTAAAATGGTTTTAAATTTTATGTTCTATCATTTTACACTCAAAATAAAAAATCAGTCACTTATTTTTATTTTTTTATATTTAATAAAAATATAATATAATTATTATCCATAAATCTATTTCTGATAACTTAAATTTTCAAATTTTAAGACTTAAAGTTTTGAAAAAGTTAATTGTTCCGAATTTGTGTCCACAAACACTTGTTTTTTGGGTACATGTCCAGAAACACTATGTCTTCTATTTAACTTTTTACGTTTTTTTTATAATAATGTTCTTACATTATTTTCTAAAATACATAATATTTTATTACATTTTTAATGATTATAGTTAAGTAAAAAAATGATAAAAATATATATAATTAATAGTATAAAAAATAATATAAAAAATTATATGAAAAAAATATGAAAAGAATATCATTATTTTTTGTGTGGTGATTCTAATGAAAAGGGTGTCAGATTCATCATTTTAAAAAATTATTGAGCGTGTAAAATAAAAAAAAAAAACTATTGAGGCTTTAAAAAATATTATAAGATAATAAAATTAATTAATTATTTTTAAAAAAATGTGTTGTTTTATGTTTAAATATAATTATAAAAAATACTTTTTTATTTTTATCTTTTTTATTACATCTCTTCATAATTAATTATTTTAAAAAATAACTCATTCTTACTTTTGAAAAAAAACATAACTATTTTTTAAAATTTATTTTTTTTTCAAAATTTTATTCGAACATATGTACATGTTTAAAAAATATTTTTTAATAAAAATTATTTTTTTATTAAAAAAACACAACAAATGCACCCTTAATTTAAGTTCCAAAATAATCATAACTTTGAATGCAAACAATGGTTTGACAGTAAGTATGAAAAAGAAAGGATTATACCTGAATGATAATGATAAACAGTATTAACAGGTTATAAAGATTGCGCTAGAATAAAATCAAGCTTGTTGAGGGGAAAAAAAAAGAACAAAAAATCAAAAAGAGGACATTTAAAGCAAAAAACAATAATAAGAGGACATATAAAGCACTAAGTAATAGTTAAATGAATGATAAACCATAGAGGGTGCATTCCATTTGCCCTAACATACTAAAGTCTACTAGAAATCCAGACAAAATTTCAGAGGCTGCCAATCCCTCCTTTTTTTTTCTTTCCCTAAAACTCCCTTTTCCCAGAAAATTTAGAACAAGAAACAAAAAGAACAAAAACAAAAAGGGCAGCTCTGGCTCTTCATGTAGGGACTCTATTTTAAGTTCCGCAGGCAGCAGGACCTCATATTCCATACTATATATTTGTGCGAAAAATCAAATAAAAAAGATTGCATGGGATCCGAGTCTAACAAGACAATGATGATGACTACATTGTGGTAGGGCTAGTGGTAATGCCAAATATGAAGCTGATAATGACATGACCATGACCATGACCATGACCATGACCATGGTGGTGAATCCACCATCTACTCTATGAAACCAGTTTTGGTCAAAATAGCATTTCTCACTTTGCTAAGGTCTCTCCCTTTCAGTGTCCTCCCTATCCCTTCACACACAGAGAAAGATGAAATCTGGCTCCTTGCAAGCTTCCTAGCAATCCATTCATGGGGAGGAATCATATCATCCTCATCCTCATCCTCATCCTCATCATCACCATAATCATTATTGTAATGATCCCCATAACCACAATCAATATCCTTGTTGCATGAACCATTCATTGACCCTTTCTTGCCATTCTTCCCATAAATTTTTGACCAGTCAGGAATGTCCAAAGGCGCTGAGGACCCTTGAACCACTTGTGCATCCGAGGAAGGTAGTGTAATACTATTAGCCCTTGGGATCTTTCTTGGAGAGGTAGGTAGTCGCCATGCAGAAGAAGAACCAGAGGACTCCTTAGATACCCTTATTTTTGGGACTGAATAATCCCTCTCCTTGGCCACACCCCACACATCTTCTTTATCAAAATCTTCATTCCTCATTGGTCCCCCACCAAAACCGCTGCTTTTGTTCAGAAAACCAGCCCAATCTGCCATTGCTATTTGTTCTGCAAATACAGAATGGAGGAGTGCTTGAGAGAAAACAGAGGAAGGGAAGTGGATTAAGTTAAGAGCGATGATGACACAGTTATCTATTTCAGTATATATAGATATAAATGACTGGAAACATTTTTTCACCTAAAGATATCATGGTCGCTAATGAGATGAAATACTTCTTTTTTTTCCTCCTTGGGAATCAAAAAGCAGAAAGGTGTAAGAGAATAATATCAGGAATCTACCTTGTCTTTGTTTTCAATACCCTCCAAAAGGAAAGATTTTTGAAATTTTTTTGCTCAAATGTGAACTCTGATAAACCCTTAAAAAACCAACCAGGACAAAGGAAGAAGCCTTGAAAATCTTCCCCCTGACCTTAATACCTCCAAGGAAAATCACAGGTTTCAAGAGACCAGACTCACAGAATGGTACCTGAAAAAAAGACAAGGAGGCAGAAAAAGACAACAAAAGCAGCTGAGCAGATGTATAAATATGAAAAAAAGCTTCTATTATAGTTTGGCCCATAAAAGAACCTGATATATAGTAAAGAAAGCAAAAAGAAAATGATGGGCCTTGGAGTGAGTTTCAGTTGATCTCTCTATATAATAATAACTTCAACTTAGTTACCTGAACAGAAAATAAGGTGCTTAATTGCAAAAGTCCAAAAAGGCCACAGATCAAGGACAAGAAGGAGGTGGGCATAGAGGCATAGAGCAAACCCAGAGAGCAAGTCCCATCATAGCAGCACTTTTCTATTAAGAAGAGGGGAAAAAACACAGGCTGGCTGAGGCTGCTGCCAAATTTATCACTCAGTTGCAGACGCAGACGCAGATGCAGTGCATATATATGCATAAACTTAATGGTTTTCTTTGTCAATATATTTGAAAAGCTCTGAAAGGCTGCATCTTGATTGGGGGAGGTGGTGATGGATGATTGGCCTAAACGTACCTCACTGATCTGCAACCTTATCCTCAACTAATGCAACAAAGCAGAGCTCATTCGGCAGTAATAGAGAAGAGAAGAGAAGAGAAAAGCTCTGCTGTTTTAGCCTTTAGGTGAGGTTAGTCTTCTAAGTTCAAACTCAAAGTACTGTGAGCCTAGACAACCCCCACACCCCCCCCCCCTTTAATTTTATTAATGCCCTCCTAGGAGAGGGTGCTTACTGCTTACGAAGTAAGTAAAAGCCATTTGGTTGGGTGTTACTATAACATTGAGATATGTAGCGGGATTTTGCTGACGAATGACAATGGATTTCAACTGTTACTGAGCTTATCTTTATCTTCTACATTATTCTTCAGTGCTTCCTGGGTCGTGGGATCATTAATGCACAGATTCACAAACAGAGACAGAAGTGAATGTAGTTCAAATTATGGTCAATGGGGTACTAGGCCTCAACTCAAGGCCAGTGTCCTTCAAATTCATATCTGGAGGGTATGAATCTGATATCATATCATATCATAACATACCCTATTTGTTATTTTCTCAGTTCATGCATGGAGCTCTTTTTATTTTGTCGTATTCTCCAATTATTGCTTACTAATTGACCAAAACTGTTATCTCCTGTTGCAGTTAAATAATGTGATCCAATATTTTGCAATATACGAGATAGGCAGAGAACTAAAACTTAAGTTAATTAACTAGCATGAACACTCTTATATATAAAGTATTAAAGAGTGCATAACTGAAACCAAAAACATATTAATTGACTTTTTTTTTATATATATAACTTTGGAATGTATTAGACATTTTTCTAGCTAGTGACTGCATTTTTTTTCTTGTGTTATACGCTAAGTAATGTTCTTATCCACTCATTAATATTTTTTAATGAATGCAATTCTATACTATAGTATAAACCAGTTAGCAATTATGCACATACATCAATTTACATTTATTAGTTAGGATTCATAACAAGCTGTTTTGCAAACATTGACAGCTATCTTGGCACAAAAACCATAATTAACTTATCTTGCTAGGCTCAAGTCAGGTATATTCTCACGTCATCTTATATACATTACTTGCATATTTATACTATACTTAAGTATATTATATACACTTTATATAATTTTAACTATACTAGGGTGCATTTATATATATATATATATATATATATTATTCTTCCACTAGATTTGTTTCTTTCAATCAATTTCATCCATTTAATTATTATTGTGTTTAGAGGTAATTACATTGATATCTTTTGAAGCTTGACATAGTTACACCCAATATTTATTTTATTTAAAAAATTATACCTATTTCCCTTATTTTGTTATTTATAGGCAGAAATGGTATAAGAAATGTATGTGTATAAAGTATAATATAAGAGAGATAGATATAATTTTTCAAATATATAGGTGTCAGATTTTAAAAATAGTATATAAAATAAGAGAGGTAAGTATAACTTTTTAAACAAAAAGAATGTTATATATAACCATGTCAAACCTTAGAAGAGGCTAAAATACTTTATCATTATAAAAAAATCGGGTGAAGTTAGTATACTTTATCATATAAAAAAAATCGAGCGAAGTTAAAAAATTTGCTATACCTTCTTAAAAGTTCATCTTAATAATCTTTTTAATATTAAATAAAAAAATATTTAATAAAAAAGTAAATATATTTAATATTTTAAAAATATAAAAAATATTTAATATTATTTTATTTAATAATTAAGAGGATTAGTAAGAGATTTGTATAAGAAGATTTAGAATTATTCTATTATAAAAAGTTTTGTTATATCTTCTTAAAAATTCATCATAACAATCTTCTTAATATTAAATAAAAAAATATTTAATGAAAATAAAAATATATTTAATATCTTAGAAACATAAAAAATATTTAATATTTTTTTATTTAATAATTAAGAGAATTAATAAGAAGTTTGTGTAGAAGATTTAAAATTATTCATTATAAAATAATCATAAATGTAAAAAATAATAATAATAATAATAATAATAATAATAATAATAATAATAAATGAGTATTAAAGAATACCAGCTCAAGTGGGAATGTATACTGGCCACAAACTCCATAATTGTATTGTAAAGTATAATTATGTGAATATGAAAAAGCTCCCACTAACGAATTCGTCTATGATAGATTAAAAAGCTCATTCCTTACCACCCATACCGAATTCCATGATTCCAGATATTTGACAATCAAGCACAACTGTGACAAGCCCATCTTCTTTCTAATTTTACTCTAGGACTACTTTTAAATAGAGGAAAGTGGTGTTTTGAAAGTAGAAACCAATTATAAGCAAGTGGAAATCCTCCATTGCTCTCATATTATGTATATAGTATTAAAAGTCTCACATCGTCAGTCTCAATTTTTTGAATGCGATTTATATGTATATTAAGAATTCACTTTATTAACCAATTAATTTTATGTTAAAATTTAATATAATATCAAAGTCAAGATTTTATTTTTATTTTTAAATATTTATAGAGGAGAATATTAAGAGTCACATATCGTTTGTTTTAATCTTTCAAATACGATTTATATATTTATATTAAGTCACTCTACTTAATGTCAATTAATTTAATGTTAGAATCTAACATATAATATCAACTACTATTAGCCCTCCCAATTAGTCACATATTTATCATTTGCAGAGAGTATTTTGTCGCTCATTGCCCACCAAAGGTGAAGCAACTTTGGTGGTAAGTGGCAAGGAGGGCGAGGAATTGGGGACCTTTTTAAACTATGAACCCCTCTTTGTTGCCACCTTTATGAATAGGGATTTAGGTCATTGACGTGTCTAACGTAATATGGTTCCACATAAAATATATCAGCATCACACCCACTCAGGGATTTAGTGGTATATGCTTTAGGGCCAAAACAGGTGGGGCTAAAAGTTGTATTCTTACACAGAGAAGAGAAAATCATTATTTCTAGGTTAAATGCGATTAAAGAATAAGTCCAATAACTCAAGATGAAAATCAAGTAGTTAACGTGACGGTAATTTCCATCTATATGAAGGCCAAACAAGAGCAAAATTCTCACAACAGGAAAGATATCAAATTTACTTTTCAGAAGATAAAAATGATAGTAAAATGAAAGCTACTTTTATTTATCAAAGCCAGGTTTCGATCCTGGGACCTGTGGGTTATGGGCCCACCACGCTTCCGCTGCGCCACTTTGATTTATTGACAAGTTCTGCTCTTTTATAATATATATCATATTAATAAATTCCTAGCTGCAAAATTACTCTAACTAAGCATTATCAATTAACAGAAAAACTATGCTAGTTTACTTCGTTAAAATTTATTAAGAATATGTTTATCGTAAGCTCAAATTAATATCTTAATGAACTAAAAAATTATTTTATAAAATTTTATCCTACTTAATCTATGTTTTTATTTATATCTATATTTATTATTATAAAGAGAATTTTTTACTTTGGTATCTAATTTTATTTTTTAAAACATCATTATTAATTACTAAATTAAAAATTTAAAGATAAATATTAAAGAAGATAAAATTATAATTACATCTTAATACTTATTTAAAGATTTAAAGATAAATATAACAAATATGATTATAAATACATCTTATTATCTATTTAAATATTTAAAAATAAAAAAAAATACAAACAATCTTCATCATTATATTCTTTTTAACAAACATAAGACATGAATTTACTGTTCAATTTGCTGCTACATGTATAAGTTTTATTCTTGATTATGAAAATGTACTATATGTTGACAAATAGGTTATCTAGGTTGTTTACTTTTTTTTTTTTTTTTAAATACATGTTCTTCATACGAGTTGCGAGTCTCTGGGGTATACGACTAGTAATGATGTTGTCACTTTGTCTATGTTTATAATGACCAAAATCATGAGTAAGGACTAAAAATTAAACACATGAATAAGGATTAATAATTAAACATCCAATGCGGAGCTAATATAAGGTTCAAAAACAGTCATATTTTTTCCAGGAAAAAAAAATCATGGATGTGCCCAACAACCTAGCTTGGTGATTCATCAGGTTCCTCCACTGGAAGTTATACAGATTGTCATGAGTGATGTAACGGGAGTTCCTACTCTATGTTGATTTCTTTGTAGTTTTGTCTTTGGGTAAGACTATCGAAACATTTATCATCATCATCATCATTTTCATTTAAGGAGTCTAGAAAGTTTACCCGCTGGAGTTCTCAATAGCTGATCCTTTTTCGTTTTGGATTTCTACCGCTTATTTTACCATTTTTTTTATATAATTGTGATAATAAAATTTAAACTTATCATCTTATGAAAACTATCCAAATCCTTTTATCATTAGTCCAATCCTAATGATTTTAGAAAAGAAAAAGTCATGCTTTTTTGGTAGGGTGACAACATCAACGCCTCCAAAGTTCAACCTGCCAAAGATATAGACGATCAAGGTTGAAAATTCAATAGAGCTGTATCAGGATGAAATCAATGATTGCCTGTATTTAAGATTCAATAGTCATCTGTATAAAATTTCAGATAAAAAAAAAATAGTCATCTGTATAAAAATAGTTTTTTTATGCATCTGCAAAGAAAATAATCACTTGTGGACCTGCAAAGAGAATAATCACTTGTGGACTGTAAAAGCAATTGCATAAACCTTATGGACCATGCCTGCTATTCTCTATTCTTAAATTTGGCTCCTTTCCCAATAATCATAATAATAATAATAATAATAATAATAAACAAGAAAGAAATCCAGATGGCTCACTGGATGTTGGGGGAGTTAAAAAACCAAATAAATCCCTCTTCCGGTTGTTGTTCCATCCAATAGGTGTGAGTGTGTGACCCTCCGAGATTATTTGACAACTGCCACACATGTTGTCATTCCTTGATTCATTCGTTTTCGGCTTTCCTTTTACCATTTTAAAACGAAGAATTAAAGTACTGAAGGAAATGTGAGTGGATATTGAACAATTTATTTCAAAAGCTAACAATAACCCCATCAGTCATTCATTCAATAAATTTCTTCAGCTACAAAGTCAAGAATAGAAGATTCAGAAGATAGGACACTTCTCTGCTTACAATAACATTGCATTGCAGGTGTATGCTATGCAATGTACGCAAAGACAACTCATGCAGGTTCAGGTTATAAAGGAGAAGTGGCTAGGTTTCTTATCCTACTCGAACGCCTAACAGGAGTAATTGTCTCCTCATCCCCGTGTCCCTGAAAAAACAATATAATGAAACAAACACATGAGAAACAATTTACAACTGATACTATTAAGATTAAATATATTTTGTTCACAACACAATATAAGAATGAGACAAATCACCTGCTTGCTTGGAATTTTCTCGTACACAGTTAAGCTTCCATAGGATGGTGAACCCATGGAATAGCCCTCTGATGAAGAGGCCAAAGAGTCTCTCCTGTAATTATTCTTGCGCTTCTTCTCGAGGCTGTTAGCTTCATTCAACCGTTTCACTACTTTTTTGCTGCAATAGGATGAGCTCTTCTGAAAGCTGCTCATTTCTGATGGGCATGGCTCTCCAAGCACGTTCATTTCTGTGGGCCCATTCCTGAGAGATGGCTTATGTGGAGAAATCTGCTTGTTCGGAGCCAGCAAGGAGTTGGTATGTAATTCCTTACCAAATAAAGGTTGCTTCACAGAGCTAGTAACCCTCTTGCTTCTGCTTTTACCTTTCCTTGACCAATTGAAAGCTGCACTTGCAATTAAAATTGTACCTCCACAGAGCAGCAAATATAGCACCATGCGTGGAGGAATGTCAATTGCTTCTAATCTCTGTTCATTCCCTCTAATTGCAGCATCTATGCTTACAGATTTTCCCTCTGCTTTAACATCATACACTTCAGTATGAATTTCAGCAACCTCTGAATCTAAACCTGGCCAATGCTTGAGACCTACATTACTTTCTTTGTCAACATTGAATTTAGCATCATTTTCTTGTGCCTGCCTTGAATCTACATTGTCTGCTTCATACACCTTAATCGCCTCTGAATTTAAACCTGGCTGATTTTCAGCATTGAAGTTAGCATCATCATCTTTTGCCTGCTTTGCTTCTGAGTTTCCTGCTTCAGCCAGTAGCAAAGCTTGCTCTGATTCTACCATAGTCACTGGTTGGCCCTTAAGTACTTCCACAGAATCTAGAGCATCAGAAGCATTTTCAACATTGAAGTTAGCATCATCTTCTTGAGCCTGTTTTACTTCTAAATTTCCTATTTCAGCCAGTTTCAAAGCCTGCTCTGATTCTATCATAACGGCTGGTTGGCCCTTAAGTACTTCCTCGTATTCTGGAGCATCTAAAGCATTTTCAACTGCATTAATATCTTGCTGAACTTGTTCTTCATATACTTCATAATGCTCTGCTGAAATTTCTTCAATATCCTCATTAATACCAATCTTTGAGGCAGCATCACTTTCTTGAACGTTCAGTACTGGCGGGTGAACTTCGGGAGTGCCACCTATTTCATTTTCACCACGACCAAATATGGGGTACTGATTAACCACAATATAATCGTGTACAACAGTCAAGTTACAATATTGTAACTGGGCCAAATTGTGTACTCCTCTAACATTGGAAATCAATTCAGAAATTGAAGACAACGACTTAGTAAACCAGATATGGAAATTTCGAGCTAACCCATCAACATTTGCTTTTGCAAACTGGGAGAATTGATCAAAGTTAGCCCTTGCAAAATCTGAAAATTCAGATGATTCATAAACCTCATAGAAGTCTTCAAACACAGTATGATCAATCACCGGACAATTTATGACTGAGATTGATATAAAAGCAACTGAGAGGAGCAAAACTAGAGCAGTAGTCATTGATCTCATAAAGAAGCGTGGTTTAGGCACTTCTTTTGCGTCAACAGTTTCATGTGGCATGAAGGTCCTAGCAGAACTTGGTTCAGAAATTCGACCCACTTCTTCCTTAACAATTTCATCCGAAGAAACATCCTCCGATTCCTTCAGTGAGTCTTCAGACTGTGTATCCTCTGTAACTTGTTCTGAATCTGAAAAGCTTCCAGATACGAAGCTGTCCTCGAATTCTCTTTCATTGCAGGGCTCCACTCGCGGTTTCGGTTTGTAATGAAGAAACTGTGGTCTAGGGGAGAGGTAGTTGGTATTAGGATCATAAGGGGGCATCAACGGATCCGCATCAAGAGGAGCTAAAATGGTAGTTGTGGATGAAATTGGAGGAGGGGTAGGACTAAGCCTAAAAGTTGGGTCAAGGTTAATACAATCAGGCTCCTCGACAACAGTTTCAAATGACAGTTCTGTGTCAATGCCATTCTCTAGAATCAAAGGAACATTCATATCAATATCATGGACAGTTTCAAATGACAATTCAGTGTCATTCTTTGGAATCAAAGGAACATTGGCATCATCATGGACAGTCTCATCATCAATCAAATCTTCAGAAGTCAAGGAAGAGCTGTGAATATCCTCAAAATTGGGGACCCCATCAAATAAATCATCAAGCTTTTTCTCGACTACACCAACGTCTGGTTTCAAATCACCACATTCCAAGGGCTCTGTGAAAGTTACCTTGCGAATGTGGGTTTTGGCGTCTGTGGAGGGAATAGAAGTTGGAGCAGCCTCAGGCTCATTCCTTTCAATAAGGACTTTCTTTCTGGGAGACTCAGTGATCTTGCAGGAAGCAGAGACGGTCGGAGACATGAAATTCTTCGTGCTCTTTGAGGAAGCAGTTGGTGATCGAACCTTTGCTGGCTTCAAAATCTGGTCTTTCCCGTTTTCTTTGTCATCGAGGTCCCGCAAAGACCCTACACTTTCTCTACCCCCAACAGAGTTTCTTCTCGGAAAATCTGCATAATACCAAACGCCAAACCCATCATAAAAATCCACCGCAGATTTTCGAAATGAAAACCATAGAAAGTAATTAATTGCAACGAAACGGTAACTCTAAACTGTTTTGAGTAAAACTATTTTCTCTTTAATTACCCACACTTTCTCGACAACCAAACAATCATCACTAGCTAAATAAGGAAAAAGAAGTACTTAAAATAAAAGAAGGCGAAAGAAGAAAAAGGTAACCTGAAGGACTATTGGCGGGAGTGTTGGGAAAAATAGTTCTAGGGTTTGCGATGATGGAGGGCTTGACAAATGGGTTTCCCTTGAAACTCCTTCTCATAGGGTCACTGATTTCTGAACTTCTTGGATTAGGGTTTGATGGCAGTGAAGTAGAAGACGAAGAAGACTTGTTACAAGGCATAGCCACGATTTTGAAAATTGAATTGAATTGATAGAATGGTGAGTTGGGATATGAGATGTGAAGGAAATGAAAAGAAGGTGACTATAATGGAAGATGAAGGGATCTGATTTGATTTGAGAGATTCTTCAAGATTGGAATGGAAGATGGTCGTAACGGCTATATTTCCAAACAAGAATTTAAACCGTTGGATTAGTTTGTCTGCTTGAGAAAATGCGATATAGCCGTTGGAGTAAAAGGGGCCAATTCATATTCTTACTAATCATGGATTTCTTTATTTAATCTCATAATAATCATATTTTCTTTTCTTATTTTCTCTTTTAACCTCAAGTTTTTTTTTTTTCTCGAGTTGCTAATGCAAAGAGGATTTTGTAACTCAAATGTAGGATATTATATGTTTATTGGATGCAATTTACTTGAATTCCAATTTTTTTAATTGGGTTAATGCCACTGCTTGATATTATGTTTTCATTCAAATCTAGCTAACGCCGGATATCGGACAGATCTGTTCGCTAACTATTCTTAAATCTTTTGCAAATTCATTTTGATTTTTTTTTCAATAGAGACAGAATATTTGTAATAGGATTTTGGATTATCCAGTAAATGTCGTTATATCCATTTTTTTAATATGTATCTTAGTAGAATTTAACATATTTAGTGGCCTAGAATGAATATTTTATATATCTTTGCAACTTGCTTGCAAGATGAGATCATTTGTATTGCGTATATTATACTATTATATGATATGGTGCTTACACCATCATTTTATGCCGTTTTTTTGTTATTATTAAAGATAGAAAAAATTCATTACTAAGGATGAAGAGAACATTAAAGTTTCAAGATATACAAAACAATAGTCATCTATCAAGATCTCTTCCTATAAGTTAGGAAAGAAATAAGGAAGAAATATTATAAGGAAAAACATCATAACTCCTAGTAAATCCTAATAAAAAAATTAAAGGAGAGTAAAAAGACGAAATAAAAAATTACATCCATTTTTTTCATTGAACTTAAGTGTGTTAGTCGTATTTCAAAAAGATTTAATCCTTATATCAAAACTTCGCTTATTCTATCATGCCTCCATGATCCGTAACTTTGCTCATCAAATCCAAAGTTTTATCTTTTTTTTTTTCTACTTAAAATGTAGGAGATGATTTACTCGAAAAAACATTCATGATTTAATCAAATTTTGCTGCACATTTACTTCATGTGATATTTGTTGATGAGCCTCAAGGGAGGTACTTGTAATCATAATTTGTTATGAATGAAAATTGCATCACGAAGTTGCCAAATTGATGTTTCACGAGGACAATTTCCTGTTGGCTGATTTAACCAAATTCAATTTGATCATGTACAACACCCCATTTAAGCACAAGAGTAATGTTAAAACTCTGATAAGGGATTATTCTTAAACAAATGCCATAATGCTTATTACACATAGCTCTCCATGTGAAACAATATCTCAATGCAGTCCAACAAATGGAAATGCTCCAATATTTGTTTCCAGATTTTCATAATGAAGTTTTTTCCCTTGAAATAATTGCAACTACTACACAAAGGGTCTGACAAAGATAGCTCGATCTTCCAGCTGAACGACAATTTGAAGGGACTGAGCCGTAATGGTCAAAGTTTTCATCTCTACAACGTTACTCTATTTCTTCATAATCATTAAGGTAACTTCGCAATTTAACAATAAACGGGGTCTTATCATCAAATGACAGGTTATTCCATCCTTATCTATGGATCCAATTGTACTTTAAAATGAGATATTGCACCTGCCTATTAACATTGACAATTCCAAATCAAATCTAGTGGCTTCATATTCAATAAAGGCATTGCCAATCTTTTTATCACATTGGTTGAAGATGATGAAAGGCATTTAAATTTTTAGTGAATAAAGCAATTGCAATCAAATCTTTCCTTCTGCACTGTCCAGCACAAAAGGAACCGGTCTTTGGTCGATGTCTATAGACATTAAAAAATTGACTTTTTTAATCTTGATTTTCTATCCTCTCAAGCACAACAAGAACTTGCACATCTGTTCTGAACTGCTATCATATCACAATTCACAGGTTCAATATTGCAAGGCTAACCTATATTATTGCATGCTAACAAAAAGAACCATTAGAAGCTCGTCTCTAAAAACTTATGTCACAGTCATCTTTCAGTAGGATTCACCATAATGCAATCAATTATGTTTATACCAAAACTTACCACTAAACCTGTACAAAGGGGATGAAACTTAATTTGCGCCTCACTTCCTGTCTAGTGAAATCTCATGCTGACTTGCGTGCAGCATGGTAAAGCTCCAGATAGTCAAGAGCAGGCCGGTTCCAAGACCAGTCTTGCTCCATCACCGTCTTGCATAAAGTGTTAAACCAATCACGGCCGTCATACCATGCCGATATTGCCCTGAAAATGTCCATTATAAAATTAATATTGCAATCACAAACTTTTAAGAGTTTAGAAACACAGATGTCTATGTGTGGGTGCAAGGTTATTGGGGAAAAGAAACTACTTTTTTTAGAAAATATGAATCATGTCAATGCCACGGATTAAGGTCACTATAATTGGGCTTGACATACATATAAGGAGGTTAAGTTGACACCTCTTTTAAGGGGTGTGATTGAATTGGGTATAATTAATGGTATTAGACATACATATAATTGTACATATAATTGTGAAAGGACTTTTCCCTACAAGCTTAAGCCTTAAGAGACTTTAAAATCCAACATAGATCCTGATAAAGATTATTTTACTTCTGAATATTTCTGCCAACTGTGAAGTAATTTTGAGTTCTTCTGTTGCAAAATTTGGTTTTCTCATGTTCAGACACAAATGCCTGGTCATTGCACAGCATATAACTCACCTATTGAGAGCATAATCAACACCTCCAGCATCAGCTCCATCAAAACTAAATCCATTTGGCTCAAGACCCTGTGCCTTTGCTCTATCTCTATCATGTTCAACGTCAAATACAGTATCGTAAAGTCCTGCAAAATTGTATGGAGATGTATTGTTAAATGTACCAAAGCTGAGTTGAAGGAAGATGGAAGTTGACCACAAATTCCTTTTAAGTCGTTCATCTGGATATGATCATTCTAAGGAAAGCAATAATCAGACTATCAGATGCATTACCAAGGGGAAAAAAGAACCTGTATATCATATGCAAAGATTACGGAGCCCATACTCCAACCAAAGAAAATTAAAAAGAAAAAGTATTCCAGATATATAAATAGGGTGATGGCATGTCAACAAGACCATTTGTTATTTGGTTGACTAAAAATAAAGCATGTACAAACCTCCAGTTTTTCGAACAACAGGTATCGAACCATATCTCATTGCTATGAGTTGAGTAAGACCACATGGCTCAAAGATTGAAGGAACTAGAATGAAATCAGCACCAGCATATATCTAGAACAAAAAATTTCAAATGAGTCAGTAATGCCCCCTTATGCCATACATACAACAAAAACCAAGCCTTTTCTCACTGGGTGGGGTCAGCTCCCTTATGCCGTACATAAAAGAGGTAAAAATATGTTACCAAAGATTTTCAGTTCTGCAATAAATTACCAAGTGTGATAGAGGCTCATCATACGAAAGACAGAATCTAGCACGGTCATTATGAAGAGAATGCAATTGATTGGCCAAATCCACAAAATCATTTTGGATACGAGGATCTGGAGCTGAACCAAGTAGTACAACCTGCATTCAAATATTTCCATGGTCAAGACACGGATTACTTTAATACACAACATCTATAAACAAGTTCTAAATTGAAGTAGAAAGGCTAATGACAAAATTAAACTGCCTTGCTTTGAAATTGATCCTTGGTTTAATCAATATCATAAACACATACTTGAAGCATGAAATTTTCTTTTGAGAGTATAGAGGGAAGATTGTGTCTGAGATGAAGATATCATTCATCCTCTACAATAATTATCTCTAAGCCATTAAAACCTGAATCTGTTAAGTGACGGCCAAACAGTGGCTGCTTATCTCTGGCATGGGGTGATGAGGATTGAACTCAAAACAATAGTCAAATAACCACTTACCCTAAAACCTTAAACTATAATGTAAGGCCTCAAGAATGATTTTTATAATTCTAGCAAAAATGATTGTTAAAATTCTCAATAGTTGTTCTTACAGTGTCCATATACTAAGGAACAATCTGCTATTTTATTAAGCAGGAAATGCACATATATGGTAATGCTGGTGCACAATTTGATGAAAAAAATAAATACAAGAAGACCTGTCCACCACGCTCTAGGGTGCGCCATATGGCATGCTTGATGAGATGGATTCCTTTCTGATGAGTCAATCGAGAAATAACTCCCAATAAAGGAAGATCAGCTTTTTTCAAACCAAGCCTTTGTTGCAAGGCTTCCTTGGCTGCTCTTTTGCCTTCAACAACATTTTCTGAAGTGTATGATACCTGCAATAATTTTATTTTATATTGGAACCAGTCATAATTGGATTAGTGAAACTAGTAAGCTCCTTATGAAATCAATCAAAACAACTGACTATAGAATAAGTAAAGGTTGTGTACAAGGAGTACCGACTTATTGCAGTCATTACTGAACTCAACTGCATACATTACTCCATCAGTCCATCTGCGTTAAAGTAGTCCTAGTTTAACTTTTCAATGTTAAACTTAAATGGAGCCATGTGTGCAGTTGTGAACCATTGTTACTGCAACAGTTGAGCAAGAAGCATATAATCCATACCAACTATTCACAAAGTTACAGAAGAGAGATGATGCAATTATCTTCACTTCACATGGATAAGAACTGATATACGATGGGGCAAGTCAGTCTTATCTAATGGAAGTAAAAAACGTGGAGATTAAAATTGTCATTCAGCACCTATGTTGCATAGATACAGGTTCGAGTATCAATAGGTTGATACAACAATCTTTCAAAAAAATGAGTACAATATGTAACAAAAAAAAAAACAAATAAACAACAACTAAGTCTTTTTCCACTAGGTGAGGTTAGCTACATAGATCAAACGACGCCATTGTGCCCTATCATAAACCAAGTCTTCCGAAATGCCATTCAAATCTAAATCTTTTTTAATCGTTTCACCTATAATCTTTCTTAGTCTCTCTCTACCTCTAGCTATTGAGTTATCCTCCACCTGATCTACTCTCCTTACAGGGGCTTCTAAAGATCTTCTTCTTACATGTCCAAATCATTTAAGGCAAGATTCTCTCATCTTTTCCACAATAGGTGCTACCCCTACTTTCTCTCTAATGCATTCATTTCTAATCATATCTTGTCTTGTATGGCCACACATCCATCGCAAAATCCTCATTTCTATGACACTGATCTTATGCTTACTGACTTTTTACTACCCAACATTCAGTAATCAGTACCATACAATATCACGGACCTTATAGTTGTGCGATAAAATTTACCGTTAAGCTTGAGAGACACTTTTCTATCACAAATAACTCCTAAAGTACTCCTCCATTTCATCCATCCAGCTTGAATCCTATGGTTTACATCTCCCTCTATCTCTCCGCCATTTTGTATGATAGATCCAAGATACCTAAACTGTGTAACTTGTGGTATGATATAGTCTCCAATTTTCACTGCTAAGCTAGCATTAGCATGCTTCTTACTGAACTTACATTCCATATACTCCATCTTACTCCTGCTTAGACGGAAGTCATGTTCTTCCAAAGCTCGTCTCCATAGTTCTAACTTCCCATTTGTTTCCTCTCTCGACTCTCCAACTAAGACTATATCATCTGCAAAAAGCATGCATTGTGGCACCGGCTCTTGGATATGCGTAGTAAGCACATCCAAGACCAAGGTAAAAAGATATGGACTCAAAGTTGACCCTTGGTTATCAGGTTATCAGGTATGGGGTACAATAAATTATATTATTATGGAGACATAGGTTATCAGGTTATAAAGCACTCGAGCAATGACAGTGCTGGGATTTGTTGAAAGAGAGAAAATAGAGAGACATATGAAGAAATCGTGTGTTTCAACTACACAACGGAGGCTGAATATATACTCAATAGGTAAAAAATAATTACATAATTTACATGATGTGGGATTAACAGTTGCACTACTAATTACATCTAATTACATATGTTTCCAACAGTTTCCAATACTCTCCCTCAAGTTGGAACATATAGATCATATAGAAAGAAAGAATATTGAAATGTATGAATATTATTCCTTGAATCAAATGTGTACAGAGAAGGTTACAATATAGAGGCTAAAGGCATTGATTGTTATCCTAAAAATAAGGGAGAAAAATCAGCCCTAATAAAAACAAGAATAAAATCATATCTGTACATATCTGATATAAATGCTGATATATTACAACGATATAATACAACACTCCCCTTCAAGCTGGTGAGTGAATATCTATCATTCCCAACTTGCAAGTAAGACCTTTAAATCGCTCTGTGGGAAGCCCCTTGGTGAAAACACCTGCTAATTGGTGCTGAAGGGACATACTCTGTAGTTATAAGGCCATCATCTAATTTTTCCTTGATAAAATGGTGATCAATCTCTATATGCTTTGTCCGATCATGTTGAACCGGGTTGTGAGCAATGCTGATTGCAGGCTTATTATCACACAGTAACCTCATAGGAGCTTCATACTTTATTCTGAGATCATCGAGTATGATTCTCATCCATAACAGTTCACAAATTCCTTATGCCATGGCTCGAAATTCAGCCTCTGCACTTGATCTTGCAACAACATTTTGTTTCTTACTCCTCCAAGTCACCAAGTTTCCTCCTAAAAACATGCAGTAACCTGAGGTAGACCGCCTGTCTACAACTGACCTGACATAATCTGCATCTGTATAGGTTTCAATGGTCAATTTTTGTTCTCTCCGAAATAGAAGTCCTCTTCCCGGGCTTGCCTTCAAATACTGGAGAATTCTATTCACAGCTAGCATATGTCTCTCACGAGGATCATGCATGAACTAGCTAACCACACTGACAGCATAGGCTATGTCTGGTCTGGTGTGAGACAAATATATCAGTTTTCCCACAAGTCTTTGATATTGTGCCTTATCCACTCTTGGGCTCTCTTCATTGTTTCCAATCCTATGATTTTGTTCAATAGGTGCCCCTATGGTTTTGTAACCTAGCTTACCTGTTTCCTTAAGAAGATCCAAGACATATTTCCTTGGGAAATAAAGATACCTTGTTTGGAATAGGCAACCTCTATCCCAAGGAAGTACTTCAACTTCCCCAAGTCCTTCATTTCAAACTGTGCAGCTAGTTTTTCTTTTAGGACCTGTTTCTCAACCTCATCATCACCGGCAATGATCATGTCATCAACATAAACCAGAAGAAGTATAAGCTTGCTTTCTTTGGAATGTTTTATAAAGAGGGTATGATCTCCCTAACTCTGCCTATAACCTAAGGGCACCATAGCATTGGTGAACCTCCCAAACCAAGCACGAGGAGACTACTTGAGTCCATATAAAGCCTTCCTTAACTTGCACACCATATTCCCTCCACCGGTAGGTTCATATCTTGGTGGGATGTCCATATATACTTCCTCTTCCAAATTCCCATGGAGAAAAGTATTTTTAACATCAAATTGGTGCAAGTTCCATCTAAAGTGTGCTGCTAAGGAGAGAATGATCCTGACTATGTTCATCTTTGCTACTGGGGCAAAATTTTCCTCATAATCAATCCCATATGTCTGAGTGTACCCTTTTGCAACTAGCCTTACTTTGTACCGGTCTAGAGTACCATCAGACCGATATTTCACTGTGTAAATCCATCTGCACCCAACTATCCTTTTGTCCTTTGGCTTCTCAACAATTTCCCAGGTCTCATTCTTGTTCAAAGCACTCATTTCTTCATGCATGGCTTGAACCCAATTCTTATCCATTAATGCTTCTTGTACTGAAGTGGAGACTCTGGTAGAATCAATTGCTGAAATAAAACTTTGATCTTTGTCGATAGGTTTTTAATGGACACAAACGAGATATAGGGTATTTTGCACAAGTTCTTCTGGCTTTTCTTAAGGCTATTGGCAAGTCATCAGGGTTAGGTTCACAAATATCATGTAAAGGACTATTCAAAGGCTCAGAATCAGGAATGCTTACCTTTGGTTCGGGCGACTGAAGCTGCTGTTGGACCAGGTTGGGTTTTTTCCGATAATACACCTGCTTGTATCGATCTATAGGAACAGATACTGATTCTTTAGATGTCTCTGAAGTACTAGAACATGATGTCACATCCTTCATCAGAGGAGGGACAGATGACTCAATAGATTCAGCCAGAAGAGGAACAAAAGATGACTCAAGAGACTCAGTTTCTTGAACACTCTCCCCCCGAAACGGAGGACGAAGGTGAAAAGACTCGGATTCATGAAAAGTGACATCCATGGAGACATAGACACGACAACTTTGAGGATGATAACATTTGTACCCCTTTTTGTCTGGTGCATACCCTATGAAGATACATTTGACAGCCCTAGGATCCAACTTACCATAATATTGACTATGGACATGAACAAAGGCAACACAACCAAAGACACGACATAGGAGATTCCTCATGGTAGGAACGGAAGGGAAGAAGGAAGTCATGAGTTGCACAGGACTAAGACCATCCAAGACACGGGAGGGCAATCTGTTCATCAAGTATGCGGCAGTTAAGACAGCTTCCCCCCAATAAGACTTAGGGACAGACATTTGGAATAGAAGTGCTCTTGCAATTTCTAGGAGATGACGGTTCTTCCTTTCTGCAACCCCATTTTGTTGGGGGGTATCAACACAAGTTAACTCATGTAACACACCATGTTCTTTATGGAATTTTGTGAAATGTTGATTCACATATTCCTTGCCATTATCAGATCGTAACCTTTTTATAGATTTTCCAAACTGGGTTTGAACCATGCGATAGAAATTCAAGAATATTTGAAACACTTCAGATTTATCTTTCATAAGAAATATCCATGTGACCCTAGTGCAGTCATCAATAAAAGAAACAAACCATTTTGCACCAGATATATTAGAATTAGAGGAAGGTCCCTACACATCCAAATGAATAAGATAAAAAAGTTCACTACTTTTATTATTACTTGGAGAAAAAGTTGTGCGATGGTGTTTTGCAAACTGACAAACATCACAAAGAAAAGACTCAACAGACTCATTTTTAAACAATTGTGGAAATAACGACCTAAGAAGACTGAAAGGAGGATGACCAAGGCGTTTGTGGTGAAGCCATATCTGAGATGCAGCGGAATCTGAACTTGTCTCATGACTGGATGTGGACACCGTCTGACTGGTACTACCATGAGTCCGATGTAGAACATATCACCCTCCCTATTCCTTAGCAACCCCAATTGTCCTCCCCGTGGTAAGATCTTGAAACACACAATGAGAGGGAAAGAAGGTCACTGTACAGTTTAAATCTCTGGTAAGTTTATGAATAGAAATAAGGTTATTTGACAAATGAGGGACATGAAGCACATTATGTAAAGGAAGGGAAGGTTGAAGTGAAATAGTACTACATCCTGAAACAGGGACATGGGATCCACTAGCAACCGTGATGTGATGCTTACCAGATAATTTAGAGTAAGTGAAAAAATATGAGGGATGAGGGGTCATATGATCAGTAGCACCAAAGTCAACAATCCAGATATCCTCAGATACAGTACTAGAAACATTAAAGGATAATGAACTTAAATTCTTACCAGTCATGATTAGAGAACAAGTGCCAGAAGGCTTACTCATAGAATCCAAGAGAGTACGCAAACGATCCATCTCGGCTTCACTAAGCGCCGGAATTGCCTCCCCAGATGGCGGTGCAGATACCTCTTCACACTCAATAACCAAGTAGGACACTGTTTGATTAACTTGCCTTTGTTGACTGCCTTTAAAACCCCTAGAGCGTCCAAGAACCTTGTCTCTGCCATGGAGTTTAAAACAAGTGTCCTTAGTGTGACTAGACTTCTTGCAATAAGGACACCAGCGCTCGTCACATTTGGCGGACGACTTCCAAGAGGATGAGTGATAGCTACATAGAATGCAGTTATTTGTGCCCTATCCTTGTGCTAGAATGAATGCTATTTCCTTGTTTAAATGCATATTTGGAGGGTTTTGTACTTATATTTGATATATTCTGAACCTAAACCTTTCTGATGTGTTATTCTGCAAAATTGAGCTTAAATGATCATGGATTAGGTAAATTTATATATGTTATTGATTTGGTGTTTTCTCTATGATAGGAGGGGCTCCAAACAAGGTTAAATATGGAGCAATTGAGCTTAAAGAGGAAGAGGAAGTCAAATTGGCATTCCAGCAAGCAACGCCGCGACGCTTCGAGGGTTTTCAGCCTGGTCATACTTGGACCCGGGCAAGAGCGCCGCGACCTAGTGAAGTGGGCGCCGCAACGTAGATAGACCGACCCATTATGCGCCGCGGCGCGCATATGTGGGCGCCACGGCGTGGAGGCGGCTGCTGAGCCTATAAATAGATTTTCATGCTTTTTTCTCTCATTCTCTCTCAGTTTTTCTCTGTTCTGGCCGTTTGGCCATTTCTAGTTTTTAGGTTTTGATAGTTTTAGTTAGTTTTAGGTTAGATAGCTTGGCTAGATCTTCATTGCTGGTGGATTGGAGTCAAGGATCAAAGGATTAAAGGAGAATTCAAGCTTCAGAGACAAATCAATAAGCTTCTTTCTCTCTTTTCCCTTTCTCTCTTTTCCCTTTCTCTCTTCTCTTCCTTATCTTTTGTATAGCTAAGCTTTGTTTAGGAATATTTTGGATCCTTTTATTTTTATTAATGATGTGTTCTTCTCTGAGTTTGTGTGGATGTTTGATTATGGTTCAATCATTATCTGTGTTTAATGCTTGTTCTTAGTTGGCCTCAATTGCATAATCCTAATATTGACAAATGAACTAGACATAGGGATTTGTTGATATGGATATGGTATGATTGATGCATGTTCGGCGAGTTCAATTGGCTTGGATGAGTTGATTCGTTAATAGGATAGAAATATACCTATTGGCCATGTATAGTGTGTGATTGAGAATAGATCGTTCATGAGTGGAAGTTGCACTGGCTCTCAAGGAAACTTAGTGAGTTAGGCAATTGAAACCAGGGTTGATTGACCTAGACATAGGCTTTTGACTACATCAGATTCTCAAGCTAACCTAATCAATACATTTGTGTTTGTGAGGGGAATTGCATGTTGTTGATAGATGTAGGGGGTGAAGGAGGATTTCCTGAAACCTAACCGCTTTTAGGTTTATTGCTTTTGTAGGTTAGATAGTTTGTATATTATTTTCCTATTTTTATGTCCTTGTCTAGAATTGATTAAGGTATTGGTTGGTACTTAACTTTATAATCGAATATCCTCGTGGGAACGAACTTTTACTCTGTATCTGTATTACTTGTGCGACCTGTGCACTTGCGGTTAGCAAATGGGCAACACGTTTTGACCCTAACAAGTTTTTGGTGCCGTTGCCGGGGATAGTTTTTATATTGCTAATATCAGCAATGAGTTTGATTAGTTCTAATTCAAGTTGTATATAAGTTGTATATAATCTATGTTTCGTTTCTGTTTTGTTTTAGTTTCAAATAAGAAGCCGGGTGATTTCAATCATACGAGGCCCTTGAAGGACTTCGCGACTCTTGAAAGGATTACTCTTGGATCAAGTTCTTGAAGACTACTCATCCGCAATACTTCAACTTTGGTGACAAAGTCCTGCTGGGACTATAACTCAGGCCCTTCGTGAGAGGGTACCCCATGTTTATGTTTATATTCTTGTCTTTACTTTATACATAAATAGGTAGTATGTTAATGTGTTATGTTAAATATGTTAGCATATTAGTATGTTGTGTTTTGTTAGTTTTGTTAATATGTTAGTGTACATAAGTGTTAGTATGTTAGTTAGTAGTTTATAGTTTTTGTTAGTTGTTATGTGTTAGTTCTGTTAGTTTTTGTAGTTTATGGTTTTAAGTGTTGTTTGTGTTAGTGAGTATATAGGTTAATATGTTAATTTGGTTAGTTTAATGTTTTTGTTTGTTTCTAAAGTTTTAAGTTTATTTAGGTTTGTATATAGGTTAGTATGTTGTTTTTATGTGTAGTTATGTGTGTATTGTACATTTTTGTAATTTAACTTTTTGAACAAGTTTTGTTGCAACTAGGGACCTATAAGAGCCAAACTCAAAGAACAAAGCGTGTTCTTTGCTAAATTTAGCAGTTTAGGTAGTCACGTCGTGGCGTAGGGTAGTACGCGCCTCGGCGCAAGGGGCGTGTCTGCATAATTCTGCAGCTTTTTGTGTGAGCGCCGCCCCAGTATGGAAGCCGCGCGCTAAATCCCCGTTTTTGCTGTTTTTGTTTTTATTTTTGTTATTTTTTCTGTTTTGTAGTATTTAATAATGCTCAGTACTACTCTTAGGTTCCCTATAGGCCATGTTCATTAATGATACATTTCATTTTAGGTTTGGGGGAATATCTTTACATGTTTAATTCCTTTGTGCTTAATGTTAACATGTATTGGTATTTTGAGTATGCAGTGATTTTAGTCAACATATTTTCATGATTATATTCTGTTTTGACTATCACTGATGTGCTGATGACAAGATTTTCAATTTTCACTTTATGCAAAAGGTGTTGTGCATGTTTGAACTAAGAAAGTTGAATCCATTTCAATGCATGACATGTTACAAGAATGCTGGTGTTGCTTTTGGTTGTCCATGATGTGAAAGGTTGCTATTTGCCCCCTTTTCAGTGAAACCTTATGTGATCTGATGCATGTGAAACAATTTAGTTACTTTTGATGCATGATTTACATCTCACTTAGATACAAGTGTAACTTTGAAAATGATAAGAGTGCATGTTTTGAGAATGTTTATGGATGTACATGTAGAGTTTTGATTATTCTAGAAATTGTTTTTGAACTCTCTTGAGGCGAAATCCTAAGTTGTGCATGATTGAGGAGATGATTAGGGCATTGTTTGGACCGATTGAGCCTTAAAAAGCTTACCCTGATATGATGATATCCTTAGGTCCCTTTTTGAAGCCTTAAACTGTTTGGCCTTATTTGTTTTTCATAACCATTGTGATCGTTAACCTGTTATCCGTTCTAATGCATGTGAAAGCATGTCATTTTCTTCCTACCCTTATTGTTTATTGAGTTCATGGTATGCTATTTCTTGAAATGAGTCTGATGATTAGGAGTATGAATATTCAATTCAAAATGAGTCTGAAGGAACCAGATGCAAAACAAAGAAAAGAAAAAGCATTGCTTTGCAAAAATAGAAAAGAAAAGAAAGAGAAAATAAAAAGAAAAATAAAAATGAAAAGAAAAGCAAAAGCTTAAGAAAAGTAAAGTTCAAAAAAGCATCGAAAATGGTTCTGGCAAATTTTATGATCTCACAATTGAATACCCTGCTAATATCATGTTTTGGCTCAAGTCTTGAAGTAGTATATTATGTGTTCAATATTTGTATTGTATCTTTCCCGTTCATTTCTTTCACCCATACCATTGGCCTTACATTATAAGCTGATTAAGTCCCTTTTGATCCTCAATCTTGTGTGATTTACATTAGTGGAGAGAGAGTTGATTTACAATTTTGTGGATTCTGTGAATCATATGCATGTATGTTTGTAAACTTTTCTGGATATGTATGGCTTGATTAGAAGTTTATCTTGCATGTTTGTGATAAATGTGAATTGCATGGAGAGTTTTCTGGCTTGTTAGCATGTCAATGATTGTATATGTGTGGAACTGTTTACGAGGCATTTGCACTTTTTGAGGATTGATGTAGTCAGTACACACTAGTATTCGTTTTTGATTGAAAAAGAAGATTGAAATATATTTGCTGAATGAAAAATTGATTTTAATGTTTAAGTGATTTACTTAGTTCTATTTTGTTTTGCTCGAGGACTAGCAAAATGTAGGTTTGGGGGTGTGATAGCTACATAGAATGCAGTTATTTGTGCCCTATCCTTGTGCTAGAATGAATGCTATTTCCTTGTTTAAATGTATATTTGGAGGGTTTTGTACTTATATTTGATATATTCTGAACCTAAGCCTTTCTGATGTGTTATTCTGCAAAATTGAGCTTAAATGATCATGGATTAGGTAAATTTATATATGTTATTGATTTGGTGTTTTCTCTATGATAAGAGGGGCTCCAAACAAGGTTAAAAATGGAGCAATTGAGCTTAAAGAGGAAGAGGAAGCCAAATTGGCATTCCAGCAAGCAACGCCGCGGCGCTTCGAGGGTTTTCAGCCTGGTCATACTTGGACCCGGGGCAAGAGCGCCGCGACCTAGTGAAGTGGGCACCGCAACGTAGATAGACCGACCCATTGTGCGCCGCGGCGCGCATATGTGGGCGCCGCGGCATGGAGGCGGCTGCTGAGCCTATAAATAGATTTTCATGCGTTTTTCTCTCATTCTCTCTCAGTTTTTCTCTGTTCTGGCCGTTTGGCCATTTCTAGTTTTTAGGTTTGATAGTTTTAGTTAGTTTTAGTTAGTTTTAGGTTAGATAGCTTGGCTAGATCTTCATTGCTGATGGATTGGAGTCAAGAATCAAAGGATTGAAGGAGGATTCAAGCTTCGTGAGACAAATCAATGAGCTTCTTTCTCTCTTTTCCTTTCTCTTTCTCTTCCTTATCTTTTGTATAGCTAAGCTTTGTTTAGGAATATTTTGGATCCTTTTATTTTTATTAATGATGTGTTCTTCTCTGAGTTTGTGTGGATGTTTGATTATGGTTCAATCATTATCTGTGTTTAATGCTCGTTCTTAGTTGGCCTCAATTGCATGATCCTAATATTGGCAAATGAACTAGACATAGGGATTTGTTGATATAGATATGGTATGATTGATGCATGTTCGGCGAGTTCAATTGGCTTGGATGAGTTGATTCGTTAATAGGATAGAAATATACCTATTGGCCATGTATAGTGTGATTGAGAATAGATCGTTCATGAGTGGAAGTTGCCTGGCTCTCAAGGAAACTTAGTGAGTTGGGCAATTGAAACCAGGGGTTGATTGACCTGACATAGGCTTTTGACTACATCGATTCTCAAGCTAACCTAATCAATGCATTTGTGTTTATGAGGAGAATTGCATGTTGTTGATAGATGTAGGGGTGAAGGAGGATTTCCTGAAACCTAACCGCTTTTAGGTTTATTGCTTTTGTAGGTTAGATAGTTTGTATATTATTTTCCTATTTTTATGTCATTGTCTAGAATTGATTAAGCTATTGGTTGGTACTTAGCTTTATAATCGAATATCCTCGTGGGAACGAACTTTTACTCTGTATCTGTATTACTTGTGCGACCTGTGCACTTGCGGTTAGCAAATGGGCAACACGTTTTGACCCTAACAATGAGCCAGGCTTTTCAAATGAAAAACCACCAATAGGACCTTTGCCAGTGACCAAAGCAGAACCATCACTTGAATTACCATTATTCAACATGACAGCCCGACGATTCTCTTCCCCCCTAACTGTGTAGAACACCTCGGAGAGAGAAGGAAGCTTGTCCTTATCTAAAATCTGAACCCGAATAGGATCATACTCAGAATTCAACCCAGAAAGAAACTTAAAGACCCGTCCACGCTCAATAAACTTGGTTAAAGTAGAAGAATCTTCAATGCATTTCATTTTTAAATCTTGGTTTTGATCCAGCTCAATCCATAAACCATTCAGAGTACCATAATAATCAGTGACAGAAAGAGATCCTTGCTTGGTGTTAAAAATTGTGTTTTCTAATTCATAACACGCAACAATATCTTGTTTCATAGAATAGGTTTGACTCAAACTATCCCAAATTTCACGTGCAGAAGTAAAAAACATACAATTCTTACTGATATCTGGTGTCATAGAGTTCCATAGCCAAGTCATAATCAATGAATCTTCATCATCCCAAATTCCAAACTGTGGGTCATCTGCCTTCGGAAGATCCTTGACAATATGTGACAACTTCCGACGACCCTTGAGAGTGGTGCGAATAACCTGGGCCCATTGGAGATAGTTCTTACCATTGAGGTGATAAGAAGAGTGTAAAACTAGAAGATTATGTGGATTTAGTGCTGCAACAACAACCAGAGGCGTTGGAACGACACCCGAAGGCGGCGTAGTGATGGTGGAGGACTGGGCGTCTACTGTAGACATGCTGGTTGGACCTGAAAATAGTCAGAAATGAATCGGGAGGAGCCGACGAGCAGAATGGAGGTGGTCGTGCAGTGAACGGCGGCGTGGAGGGCGGCGCGTGGCTCTCACGCGCGGACAGTGCATTGGCGAGTAGGATGCGCGTGGGTGGTTGGTTTGGGGTGGGCTTTTCAGATTTGGTCGGTAAACGGCCGACAAGCAGTCCGGCGAGGGCGGTGAGACAAGAAACGGCGGCAGCAGGTGGCGGGTGGTGGTTGTAGGGCTCAGGTAGCAATAAGATAAGGCTGCTCAGCGGAAGGAAAAACAAAGGCAAGCCCTAGGAACGACCTAGGCTGCTTTGATACCATATAGAAAGAAAGAATATTGGAATGTATGAATATTATTCCTTGAATCAAATGTGTACAGAGAAGGTTACAATATATAGGCTAAAGGCATTGATTGTTATCCTAAAAATAAGGGAGAAAAATCAGCCCTAATAAAAACAAGAATAAAATCATATCTATACATATCTGATATAAATGCTGATATATTACAACGATATAATACAACAGATCATATGCACCAAGCTTGTTACACAAATAACTTATTCGTGGACCTCTTAAGGACTTGGTGAAGACATCTGCTAGCTAATAATTTGAGTTGACAAAGTTTGTGGTGATGTCTCCTGATAGAATCTTTTCCCTGATGAAATGACAGTCGACCTCAATATGTTTGGTCCTTTCATGGAACACTGGATTGGAAGCTATATGCAAAGCAGCTTGATTGTCACATATGAGTGTCATTTTCATAACCTCACCAAATTGAAGTTCTTTGAGGAGTTGTTTCAACCAAATGAGTTCACAAGTGACTGAGGCCATAGCTCGGTATTCTGCTTCGGCACTAGATCTTGCAACTACATTTTGCTTTTTACTTTTCCAAGAAACTAAGTTGCCTCCAATGAGTACACAATACCCAAAAGTGGATCATCTGTCAGTAGGAGAACCTGCCCAGTCAGCATCTGAGTATCCAATGACCTGAGTATGTCCTTTATCTTCATAGACAAGGCCTCTTCCAGGAGCTGCTTTAATATACTTTAGGATGCGAATCACTGCATTCCTATGTGCATCACAAGGTGAATTTAGAAATTAACTTACCACACTAACCGCAAAGGAGATGTCAAGACGGGTAACAGTCAGGTAGTTCAGTTTTTCAACTAACCTTCTGTATCTTCCTAGATCCGAGAATGGCTCCCCCTGATTTGGTAGAAGTTTAGCGTTTCGGATCTATAGGAGTGTCAACAAGTTTTGCATTCAACAGACCTGTTTCCTCAAGAATGTCCATTACATACTTCTTCTGTGAAATTACTATACCATCATTGGATTGTGCCACCTCCATTCCCAGGAAGTATCGAAGTCTGCCAAGATCTTTGGTCTGAAAATGATGACCAAGATACTGCTTTACTTAAATTATGTCATGGTGATCACTACCAGTGATAACAATGCCTTTGACATACACAATCAAATAAATACACCCTTAAGCTGAATGCCGATAGAAGACAGAGTGGTCAGCCTCACTACGTGTCATACCGAATTGCTGAATTACAGTACTAAATCGGCCAAACCAAGCCCTAGGAGACTGTTTAAGACCATACAGATATTTGTGAAGACGATAAACTAGTTCAGAAGACTCCCCCTGAGCAACAAACCCTGGTGGTTGGTCCATGTAAACCTCTTCTTCTAGATCACCGTGGAGAAAAGCATTCTTGATGTCCAACTGATGAAGAGGCCAGTGGTGAATAGCAGCCATTGACAGAAAAAGTCGAACCGAAGCCATCTTTGCCATGGACGAAAAAGTGTCCCCATAATCCAAGCCAAAAATCTGGATATACCCTTTGGCCACCAGACGAGCCTTAAGGCGATCAATCTTGCCATCAAGGCCAACCTTGACTGTATAAATCCACCGACAGCCTACAACAGACTTCCCGGAAGGAAGAGGAACAAGTTCCCAAGTACCAATGCTCTGAAGGGCACAAATCTCATCGATCATAGCTTGTCTCCACCCAGGATGAGATAAAGCGTCACCTAGAGAGTTAGGAATAGACACAAAAGACAAGGAAGAAAGACAAGCATAATGCAAAGAAGATAGGCGATGATAACTCAAATTAACATAATGCGGAGAAGGGTTACGAGTAGACCGTATACTTTTTCGGAGAGCAATGGGAAGGTCAGGTTCAGGAAGCAGTGCCAGAGCTAGTAAAGGAATTAGTGCCGGAGGAGAGTCCACATTGACCTCTGCAACTTTTGGTGGAGGTAGGGGTAGTGGAGGTTGTTGTGGCCGACGATGATAGACTTGGAAGGGACGAATAGTAGTGGTGGTTTGCTCGACATAGGGGGTCGAAGGTGTATCTGACTCAATAGTGATAAGAGGAAGAGGGACGAGTAAGACCTTAGAGATAGGCTCAAGAGTTTATGAAGGAGACTGGAAGAAGGGAACAGACTCAAAGAAGGTAACATCGGCCGAGACGAGGTAACGTCGGAAATCAGGAAAAAAACAACGATAACCTTTTTAGGACCAAGTGTAACCAAGAAAAACACACTTAATAGATTGGGCGAAAAGTTTATCAAGACTAGGAATGAGATTATGAACAAAACAGGTAGACCCAAATATACGAGGTGGTAGGGAATGCAGAGGTTGATGGGGGTATAAAATAGAGTAAGGGACCTAGTAATCAAGCACAGAGGAGGGCATGCGATTAATCAAATAACAGGCAGTAAGAACTGCATCGCTTTAGAAGCGGAAAGGAACATTACCATGAAGTAAAAGGGTTCGAGTTGCTTCTATGAGATGTTTGTTTTTACGTTCAGCTATCCCATTTTGTTGAGGAGTATGAGCACAAGAGGTTTGGTGAAGAACACCATGAGAAGCCATAAAGGATTGAAAAGGTTGAGACAAATACTCACGGGCATTATCACTACGCAAACTACGAATAGGAACACCAAATTGAGCTTTAATTTCATGATAAAAGTTTTGAAATATGGAAAACAACTCAGACTGATTTTGCATAAAAAATAACCAAGTGCAGCGAGAGTAATCATAAGTGAAAGTGACAAAATATTTGGATCCTAGAGTAGAAACAGTACGACTGGGACCCCAAACATCAGAATGTACTAAAGCAAAAGGAGAAGACACTCGACTGCGGATTTTACTAGGAAACGGACTACAAGTGTGTTTTCCTAGTTGACATGACTCACAAGGGAGACTAGACAACTTAGAGAGGCTGAGCACCAATTTTTGTAGTTTAGAAGACTAGGATGACCCAACTGTGCATGGATGGTGAGAGGGGAATCCTTGACAGCACAAACACGAGAGGGGTTGGAGAGCTAGTAGAGACCATGGGACTCACATCCGATGCCAAGTATCCGACCCGAACTTCGGTCCTGTAGAATGACAAAATCTTTAGTAAAGGTAATCATACAATCAAGAGACCGAGTCAAATGACTAATGGAAAGCAAATTAAAAGGAGACCCAAGAACACAAAGGACAAAGTTTACTGAAAAGGAAGGGAGGGGATGGGTAGTGCTGATTCCTTGGGATTGAGACTTGGAACCATTTGCTAAAGTGACAGCAGGCAAATAACCATTGTGAGAAAGGTTGGAGAAAAGAGTCTTATTACCAGAAATGTAGTCAGTTGCACCAGAATCAAGAACCCAAGTACCAATGGATGGGGAACGAGAGAGACAAGCAAATGAAGTACCAATATGTGCAACAGAGGCAGTGGAACTAGAAGTCTGACGTTTCTCAAACCACTTCAAAAAGTCGGCATAAGCAGCTGTTGGAGCAGAGGAACAAGGGGACTTACATTGTGCAAACCACTGTAAAAAATCTGCATACTCAGCCTTTGGGGCGTCCTTAGAGCTATCTGAGGAGGTAGAACTAGCCATGGATCAGTAAATAACAACCAAATAGTACTTGAATGCACTGATTCAAAAGGGGGTTGTGACAAACAGTCACGAACACAAAAGACGAGGGCAGATCCAGATAGAGGAGAGAGAGTCGAGCACTGTGCAACAAACGCCGACCGAAGAGGATGGGCCATGCGTCGGTGAAAGAGCGACAGGTGGAGCTGCCCGTAGAGGCCTTGGGCGGTGCGTGTGGGCGCGTCAGAGGGTCTCTCAGATTGGGCTTTCGGGTTCTGGATGAGCAGTGATGGGCTGCTGGAAAGAGGACACAGAAGAGGTGAAAGGTCGGCAAACCGGAATGGAAACACAGTTAGGCGAAAAAAAATTCACCGGAGAGCAGTGGGCTCACCGGGCGTGCACGGTTTTTAAGATTGCCTCTCTTTAGGCTCTGATACCATGTTGAAAGAGAGAAAATAGAGAGACATATGAAGAAACTGTATGTTTCAACTACACAACGGAAGCTAAATATATACTCAATAGGTAAAACATAATTACATAATTTACTTGATGTGAGACTAACAGTTGTACTACTAATTACATCTAATTACATATGTTTCCAATAGTTTCCAACAGGATTTAAGTTTGATAACTATGCTATGTAAGAAAAGACAAGAAAGATCTGTGTATATGGCTACTTACAGGAATGAATTTATCATTATACGGGTCCCATATATCTGGGTCAATTCCATTTATTATACCATGGAACTTGTGAAGATGAGAAGCAACTGCAGTATTCCCAGCAACCTCCCTAGAATAAGTGGGTGAGACCTGCCAATATAAACATGCATGACTGAGATCCTATATTTGACAATAAGAATATCAGAATAATGTAAAGTGGGGGAGACCTTCCAATATTACTGATTCTGTTTAACCTACAAAATTTTATCCGTCAGCAAAGGTTTTGATAAAATTATATTATGAGGTGGATAAGATTTGTTTCAGAATAAATTTTAAACATACAGAGGATCAGTGAGAGGTCCAATCAAATTCTAGAGAGATGCTTTGATTTAAGTGCACACAATTTTTTGCTTCCATAACCAACTTGAGACTTTTTCTCTCCATTAAATATATCTAGTAATATATAAAAATTACAGGAAAAAAATCACACAGTATCCTCTCCATGATCCTAGACGGGAAGCCCACTAGTGATGATCACTATAAGCTTGCCAAATTCATCTAACATTCCAAGGCAAAAATATAAGAAATTCAGAAAGAACAAAGCAAATATTACAACTAAATAATACCAATTACTGTCCGTAATGAAAATGATCATGATAAAAATAATCAAATGCTACATGAAAGTCAGCAAAATTGACAAATTTAGGGCATAACCAGCACTTACAGTTGTAGCCTTGTCTGTCGATGCCATAGCTTTTCCAATGAAGTGAGCTCCAAATTCAAGGTTATGAATGGTAAAGACAACCCGTGCTTTACTTAGACCGTAATGTGTATACTGTTCTTTAAATAGCCATGCAACTGGTGCGCTCGACCAATCATGGCAGTGGATGATATCCTACCCATTGTTAAGAGCCAATTACAATACATCCTAGGAGACAACTAATCAAATTCAAATATATATTTTTGCCAAAAAAAAAAAAGTGATAAATACATTCTTAGATCTCAAGCAACATGTACAGTTATAGAAACAGTACGTCAATTTAATAATATAAGACAAATAGCCCAGCAACAAATAGGAAAGCCGAGTACTTGGAAAAGCAGTTTCTGATACTTGCATATTTTGATAGAGTACTGGACCAGGATGTGGGCCCAAATTTTGAAAGGCCCAAGATTTGAAAAGTGTATGTCCGTAAAAAGAAGGAAACTAGGAAGGGAGAGCATTAGGAGAATGCTGAGCTGGCAAGTTGGTTAGGAGGGTGCAGAATGGGAATATAGGGGAATGAGGGAATAGTGGGTGTTAGTTATGCATTTGGTTTTGTTGTAGAAAGGGAAAAGCTCTTTTTCTCTTAGAAGCATACGCTCTGGTTTAGATTGTAAGGAGCTCAGGCTCTTTTTTCCTGATTCAATAAAATCCTCTTTCCAGTGTTCATTCTTAGAATTCTATCAATTGGTCCGACCTGCTGGATACTATTGGGTGCTCATTCATGCCACCTAAGATGGCGGACAGAGTGGATGTGTTGGAAGCGAAGGTTGCTGCGTTAAAGAATTCAGTGAAATCGTCCATGGAAGAATTTAGGCAATCCTTATACAGCAAAGACTGTTGCTGCTGTGTTTGCTCGAGAGATGGTGAGGTTACATGGTATTCCGAACTCAATTCTTAGTGATCGAGACCCGCTGTTTGTCAGTGTTTTTTGGCGAGAGTTATTCAAAGTGCTGGGGACTGTGTTGAAAATGTCATCCTCCTATCATCCAGAAACCGACAGACAAACTAAAGTGATCAATAGATGTTCGGAAACATATTTACGATGTTTTACTTCAGAGCAACCTAGAAGTTGGTCGGAATGATTACCTTGGGCCGAATTATGGTATAATACCACATTTCATACTTCCACCGGCATGACTCCATTTGAGGTTGTTTATGGCAGAAAACCTCCATCAGTGATACGGTTCCTTCCGGGGGAGACTAAGGTAGAAGCTGTGGCACGGGACTTACAGGACAGAGATGAAGCTTTGCTACAACTGAAGTACAATTTAACTAAAGCACAAGAGCAGATGAAGAGGTATGCTGATAAAGGAAGAAGGATGCAATCATTTGACGTAGGGGAGTGGGTTTTTCTTAAATTGTGCCCACATAAACAACAATTTGTGGCACGTCGAATTAACCAGAAGCTTGCTCCTAGATTTTATGGTCCTTTTCAGGTGCTGGAAAAATTAGGAGCTGTGGCTTATAAATTGCTGTTACCTCCATCTTCTAAGGTCCATCCGGTGTTTCATGTGTCTCAACTAAAGAAGGCTATTGGAGAGTATACTGCAAAAGCAAATTTGCCAGCTGAATTGGAGGTTGAATCTGCTGACACTGTTGAACCTGAGAATGTATTGGCCAGTAGAAATATTACTCAGAATGGCTGCCAAATCAGACAATTTTTGGTGCAATGGAAAGGATTGCCTATTGAGGATGCCACGTGGGAGGATGAGCTTAACTTGTACAGCCAATTTCCTCACCTCAGCCTTGGGGACAAGGCTGTTCTTTCAGAGGCAGGAAGTGATAGAGTACTGGACCAGGATGTGAGCCCGAATTCTGCAAGGCCCAGGATTTGGAAAGTGTATGTATGTCCGTAAGAAGAAGGAAACTAGGAAGGGAGAGCATTAGGAGAATGCTGAGCTGGCAAGTTGGTTAGGAGGGTGCAGAATGGGAATATAGGGGAATGAGGGAATAGTGGGAGTTAGTTATGCATTTGGTTTTGTTGTAGAAAGGGAAAAGCTCTTTTTCTCTTGGGAGCATACGCTCTGGTCTAGATTGTAAGGAGCTCAGGCTCTTTTTTTCTGATTCAATAAAATCCTCTTTCCAGTGTTCATTCTTAGAATTCTATCATATTTAGAATGATATTCAGTAAAGCAGCTGTTTCTCATGTAATATATTTTAGTTCATTATTTTATATATAGAAAGTTTTGTTTACAATTACACATATAAATGCAAATTAATACTGCAGGCACATTCAACAACATAAGAATGAATAACATCCATGTAGTTAATGTCGCAGTAATAGGGGTCAAAAATGCGTTCCACTTTTCTAACTAATCTCTCTGTAACCAAACATATAAACAATTGCATGCAATACATGTGTTTGGGTCTAGTGGGATGAGAGAGAAAGTTGACTCAGTAGTCATCATCAACAAAAAAAGACACTTTAAGTTCCACTCTTACATCAGGAAAGGAAATGTGTCATGAAAGTTATAAAAATAATAGCTCAATCACTAGTCAAATGATATATCTTACAGGATGAAATCCATTTTGAAGTAGAAATTCAAGAGCAGCATGACAAAAAAAACCAAATCTCTCTGCATCATTCCCACGACCATATACACAGCCAGCCTGAAAGAATCTGCAGGAAAAAAAAGAAGATATAATCTTGTTAAGCATAGTTCGTTTTATGAAGCAGTTGAAGGTTTTTGAGTCATCTTAATGACAATGATCATGAAGAGCACAAATGCGTCAAAAAGATACACTTACTGGGTATGGTATATAAAGGCCACAGAAAATCACAATGTAGATACAGTTTAAGACTTAGATGCCAAACACAATATAGTCAACGATTATCAATTTACATAATTGACACATTTGATTTTTTTCTCTTCCATGTTTCCTTCAGATATAATCATCACTATGTTTCTACATATAGAAAATATCTTCTATGCTCAACTCATTTTGAAGTGGGGATAAAGATTATCTCATTAACCATGATTTGGATTCATCAGACAGTTTCTGAGACATAAACTTTCATTCAACCTTCTAATACAATCTGGGCTAATATAACAAAGAGTAGTACTTGACCTAGTACAAATTCATTGAGAATATTGATACCTAAATAGCCAAATCTTACATGCTTGAAAATATTTAGGCCTCATGTTCGGTATTAAGTGGCTCAGTGCTCCTTAAATATGTTGAAAATCTAGCCAGACCACCACAGTCATACCCTTTGCCTAAAATGTTCATGCCTCAGCCCTATCACAGGCAATGAACATGCCAGAGGAACACTCTACACACAGCAATATACAAAGGAATCCATGCCTTTGAGGTTGTTATTAAAAACAAAAAAACATTAAGTTCAATTATGATATACAATAACTGCAACCTATCTTTGCATGTTATCTCAAGTCTCAACATATATATATTGCTCTGACCTAAAAGTTGATCTGAAGCAGGTGTGAATCCAAAATAAATATGAATCTTATCTGATTACCTCCATTGGATTGTGTTAGCAAACCTCTAATTAAGAGGGCTGTTATTCTGTTACAATAACTTGTCGAAGTTTGTTAGGAGATTTGTTAAGATTTGAATAATCTGATTCAGATTAGATTGTTTGGAGACTTGTTAGAATAAATCTAAATCATTCGGATTTAGATAGGAAGTTAGAATAAAATCTGACTTAATCAGATTTTAGATAGGAAATCTTTTCTGTTTTTATTTTATTTTCTGTATAACAAATTGGTTATCTTTTCTCAACCAAATCTGTGTATAAGTATTACGTTGATAATTCAATAAAGATTATCTGAGAATAAAAGTATTCTCTTATTAAAACTTATCTGGTATCAGAGCCTCCGGCTCTGGACCATCTTCCGCAATGGGGAAAACGGCAATGACCAGCTCAACACCCTCCACGACCTCTTCGGATTCATTCGAGAGTAATCCGTCTGTTCAACTAGGGTCGTCCTCATCTGTTGATGCCCTTTATCAGAATTCCAACCTGTAACTCACCGTCTATAAACTTAACAGAAAGATCTACCTTGAATGGGCTCAATCCGTGAAATTGATAATGGATGGCAAAGGAAAGTTAGGGCACCTGACTAGAGAAACTGCGTAACCTGGACCAAATAATCCTTCACTGAAAAAATGGAGGTCTGAAAACTCTCTTATAATTACTTGGCTGATTAATTCTATGGAGCCAGCAATTGGGAAACCTCATCTATTTCTACCGACAGCAAAGGATGTCTGGGAGGCTGTTTGTGATTGTTATTCTGACCTAGAAAACTCGTCTCAGATCTTTGATTTGAAGACTCGTCTCAGATCTTTGATTTGAAGACTCGTCTCTGGCAATCCAAACAAGGTGATTAGGATGTTACCACTTACTACAATGTGATGGTGACTCTTTGGCAAGAATTTGATCAGTGCTATGATGATAACTGGGAAAACCCCAATGACTCTACTCGGTTCAAAAAAAGAGAGGAGAATGATCGAGTCTACATGTTTCTTGCTAGTCTGAATCAGAGTTTGGATGAAGTACGTGGTCGAATTATAGGTCAAAAACCACTTCCCTCCATTCGTGAAGTTTTCTCAGAAATCAAATGAGAGGAATCTAGGAGAAGAATCAGAGTTTGGATGAAGTACGTGGTCGAATTATAGGTCAAAAACCACTTCCCTCCATTCGTGAAGTTTTCTCAGAAATCAAACGAGAGGAATCTAGGAGAAGAATTATGTTGCACAATCCTGAAATCTCCAAAATTCAAGAAGTTGAAGGTTCAGCTTCTGCGATTAAAGGAGAGGATTCAGACGGAAAGAGGAAACCATGGTGTGAACATTGCAGAAAACCGTGGCATACAAAGGAGACTTGTTGAAAACTCCATGGCAAACCACCAAACTAGAGTAAGAAATCCAGCAGAGAGACTCGTGCTTTTCAAACCATCTCCGAGGACATTCAGGAGCTACAAATTAATTCTGAGGCATCCCCATTTACAAAGGAACAATTAGAACACCTATACAAATTGTTTTCTCCAAACATGTCAGTAAATCCATCTTTTTTTTGGCACAAAAAGGTATCTATCTCACTGCTGCTCTTTTTAGTACCAAACTGAATTCAAAAACTCCATGGATCATTGATTCTGGAGCAACTAATCATATGACAGATTGCTCAAAATTGTTTTCACCTTATAGTCCTTGTGCAGGCAATAGAAAAATCAAAATTGCAGATGGTTCTTTCTCTGCAATAGCCAGAATTGGCTCTGTCCCTCTTTCTCCTTCATTAATTCTTCATGATGTTCTTTATGTTCCTAATTTGTCGTGCAATCTATTATCTATTAGTAAAATAACAGTAGACCTTAAATGTCGTGCTGTTTTTGACTCCTCGTGTCGTAAATTTCAGGAATTGAATTCGGGGAAGACGATTAGCAGTGCTAGGGAGATTGATGGACTCTATATCTTTGAAGAAGAACCTGACTTGAGTAGACAAACTCAACGTACCTGTTTCAATTCTGTTTCTGTTTCTAGGGATAATGAAATAATGTTGTGGCATTATAGGTTAGGCCACCCAAGTTTGCTTTATTTAAAATACTTGTTTCTTGAATTTTTCAAGAATAAAAATCCGTCTCATTTTTCCTGCGAAATTTGTCAATTGTGTAAACATCATCGCACTTCCTACTCGCCTCAACCTTGCAAAACATCCAGTCTATTTACCATAATCCATAGTGATGTTTGGGGACCTAGTCGAGATCTCACACCTTTAGGTAAACGATGGTTTGTCACGTTTATTGATGATCATACTAGACTGACTTGGGTGTATTTGATGAAGGAAAAATCTGAAGTGGAAATAATTTTCAATTTTTTTTTTAAATGGTGGAAACACAATTTCAGGAAAAAATTAAAATTTTCAAGAGTGATAATGGTAAAGAATACTTTAACAAACATCTGAGTCATTTTTTCATGGAAACAGGAATTGTTCATCAGAGTTCTTGTATTAATACTCCTCAACAAAATAGGGTGGCTGAGCGAAAAAATAAACACTTGTTAGAGGTAGCTCGAGCATTACTTTTTCAAAACAATGTACCTAAATATCTTTAGGGAGAGGCTGTTTTGCCTGCAACCTATTTGATTAATAGAATGCCTAGTAAGGTTTTAAATTTTAAAACGCCTTTTGATGTGTCTCTACATGTTTTTCCAACAAATAGGCTTTCCACTTTTTTACCCCTAAAAATATTTGGGTGCACTGTATTTGTCCATATACATGACCAAAATCAAAGTAAACTTGACCCTCGAGTAAAGAAATGTGTGTTTATTGGGTATGCTCCCAATCAAAAAGGATACAAGTATTTTGATCCCATCTCAAAAAAAAAAACATTTGCAACTATGGATGTCACCTTTTTTGAGTCAACACCTTTTTTTACTACTCATCTTCAGGTGGGGAGAAAATATGAAGATTCAACACAATATTTTTAACTTAAAAACTCCACACCCCTTAATATAAATGAGTCAAGTTTTTTAAATGATGAAGACACAGGTGGTTTATCTTTACTGCCAAAACATGAATATTTTGAACCCTATGTAACGAATGTAAATGAGACAGGTACCACAGGCAGAGGCTTAAGATCTTTTGACATTGTCTACTCAAGGAGAAAAACTACCCAAAGAAATGAGCTCCATGATCCCATGCACTGCCATGAGTCTGTGAACCCACCAGGTAATACTTTTCCTGAGCCTACACAAATTACTCAACCTATTTTAGATTCTGAGTCATGAGTCTAACACCACTGAGTCAAATGAATCTAATCTTTCCATTGCCATTCGAAAAGGTGTAAGGTCATGCACCAAACATCCGCTGTCCAACTTTGTGTCATATGAAAATTTGTCACCTGTTTTTCATGCTTTTACCTCAATTGTCATGTATGGAGATTCCAAAAAATGTATAGGATGCTCTAGAGGTTCCCGAGTGGAAGGAGGCTGTCTTGGAAGAGATGAAAACTCTTGAAAAGAATCAGACATGGGAATTGGTGGATCTGCCACGAGGAAAGACAACAGTGGGATGCAAATGGGTATTTACAATTAAATACAGGTCAGATGGGTCACTTGAGAGATACAAAGCTCGATTGGTTGCCAAAGGTTTTATTCAAACCTATGGTATTGATTACTTAGAGACATTTGCACCTGTTACAAAGTTGAACACTATTAGAGTCCTATCTCTTGCCACAAACCTAGACTGACCTCTACAACAACTGGATGTGAAGAATGCATTTTTAAATGGTGATTGGAGGAGGAAGTGTAAATGGATGTACCCCTTGGTTTTGAAGGGGAGTTCAATCAGAAGGCATGTAAGCTACAGAAATCTCCTTATGGACTAAAGCAATCACCAAGAGCTTGGTTCGAAAAATTCACTCAGTTTATCAAGAATCAAGGTTATACACAGGGACAAGCAGATCATACTATGTTTGTAAGACACTCGGTTGAAGGAAAAATTGTTGTACTAATTGTATATGTGGATGACATAATTCTCACTGGAGATGATTTGTCAGAGATGAACCAATTGAAAAAATGTCTCTCTGCAACGTTTGAGATAAAGGATTTAGGATCCTTAAGATACTTTCTTGGGATGAAGATTGCAAGATTAAGAAAGGGAATTGTTGTCTCTCAAAGGAAGTACGTCCTTGACCTTCTTCCAGAAACTGGAATGAGTGGTTGCAGACCAACAGATACCCCAATTGATCCTAACCAAAAGCTTGGAGATGACAAGAAGGGTAAACCTATGGATACTTCTCGTTATCAAAGGCTTGTTGGAAAGTTAATCTACTTATCACACACTCGACCAGATATTGCTTTTGCAATAAGCTTAGTAAGTCAGTTTATGCATTCACCTTATGAGAAACATCCTAAGGCAGTTTATCGAATCCTAAGATATTTGAAAAGTGCACCAAGTAAAGGTCTATTTTTTAGAAGAACTACACTGTAGACCATTGAGACATACACAGACGTTGATTGGGCTGGATCAATCACAGATAGGAAATCTACATCAAGATATTGCACTTTCGTATGGGGAAACTTAGTTACATGGCAAAGTAAAAAACAGAATGTGGTTGCAAGGAGTAGTGCTGAAGCAGAATATAGAGCTATGGCTCAGGGAGTCTGTGAAATGCTATGGTTGAAAAAGATTCCTGAAGAGTTGGCAATGCCTATCAACCTGCCAATGAAGCTATACTGTGAAAACAAGGCTGCCATAAGTATTACTTAAAATCCAGTGTAGCATGATCGTACTTAAAGAAAAGATCGATGATGGAGCTATCTGTATGCCATTTGTTCCAACCACGCAGCAACTAGCAGATATCCTCACTAAAGGATTGTTCCGAACTAACTTTGAACATCTTGTAAACAAGTTGAGCCTGATAGATATCTATGCACCAACTTGAGGGGGGTGTGAAGAGGTGGCAAAATGGGTCAACCCGCCCCGACCCGCTAAAATGCGAGGCGGGGTGGGTTGACCCGTTTTAAAAATGGGTTGGAAGAGCTAACCCACCCCGCTTTAAGGCGGGTTAGGCGGGTTGGTCCGCATAAAAGATAAAATGAGAAAAAATAGATGAGTTAGCGGGTCAACCTACTTAACCCGCCTAAAAAACAAAAAAAAAATATATAAAAAATCAATAAATACTATAAAAAAATAATAAATAATAATGGTAAAAAGTTACAAACCACATATCTAAAATATAATTTTTAAAATAGTCTAATTAAATATTCAAACATAAATTATATAACATTTAAAGAGTTTTTCATTTATAGTATTACTTATCATTTTTTTAAAAAAAAGAGTCAACCCGTTGGGCTAACTTTGCTTTCGCATAACTTGTTAAACAAGTTGGTTAGGAAAAAAATATCTTCAATCTTCTGACAACCCGCAAAAAAAAATAGCGGGTTGGCGGGTTAACCCGACGGGTTGAACCCGTTTTGCCAGCTTTAGAAGTTTGTTAGGAGATCTGTTAAGATCTGAATAATCTGATTCAGATTAAATTGTTAGGAGATTCTGTTAGAATAAATCTAAATCATTCAGATTTAGATAGGAAGTTAGAATAAAATTTGATTTAATCAGATTTTAGATAGGCAATCTTTTCTGTTTTTATTTTATTCTCTGTATAACAGATTGGTTATCTTTTCTCAACCAAATCTGTCTATAAGTATTACGTTGATAATTCAATAAAGATTATTTGAGAATAAAAGTATTCTCTTATCAAAACTTATATAACTGTTAGTTGGTTAGTCTGTTACAATAAATGTTAGTTGGTTATTTTGTTAGAGGGGGAAATGTGAGGAGTTATAAATAAAGAGGGGTCCTATGGGGCAAACTAATCTGTTGCTGGGTTGTAAGGAGGGTTTAGGGAGAGTGAGGATCCCTCGAATGTCCTTGAAGTGAGTGTGTTCACTGTAGGTTAGTGATTGCCATTTCTTGATAGTTTCTTGTAATCTTTCCTATTGATTCTATCTCCCTCTGGTTATGATACAGAGAGGAGAGTTTATCAGTAAAGTTTCTATCTTTTTCTTTAATTTCTGGTCTAGTTCTATCAGATTGTTAATGAATTACAAAGTAATTTCACTCATACATCTCATTAGAAAAAAAGTAAATTCACTAATTTGCTTTGTTCTAATTCAAATCATCCAAGGTACAAGCCCCTTACAATTTGAATCATTAGTATGCTTAAAACTACCCATGAGTACAAGCAGCAGTAAACCACAAAAGGCGAGAACTTTTAAGGATGGAGAACCAAAACACTAACCCATTTAGAGGCTCCAAAAAGTAGACAGAGAGACCTTCCACCTTTCCATGCCATACTTTTATTTCAGTCCCACCCCAGAAATAGTTTTTGTGATAATGAAAGTCTTTTACCTGCATCAAAACATATATATTTAACAGCTGTTACAGAAATAACACTAACTACAAAACAAACACAATATATGAATTTTCAACCAAATGTTGAAATCGCTCAACAATAGCCATACATTTCAATGAATGTCTCAACCGATTTCATAACATTTTGTTTTCCCCCTCTGATTATCAAGTATCAACCATTTTCATATTGAAACTTGAGCTATATCACTCTTATAAATAATCATGACATCATGCTCTTTCAGTAGGACAGGCCAGAAAACTCATGATTTAAGAGATAGACTTTGAATATCTGATGCAGAATTTAAGATGAAACACAAGTGCCAAAGCAACAGCTAAAAGCTTACATTGCTATAGTTCAAACAGTCATACTTTGGAAGAACAATGTCCACATTGTGATTTAAATCCTGAACAGCCCGGGATAGACTAGTAACAACATCACCAAGGCCTCCAACCTGCCAAAGATATAGACCATCAGAATTGAAAAAACATGTTAGAATCACTCACAACATGTTCGGGCTTGCTGAACTCTAATATTCTTAAACTGCATTCTTGAGTTCAGATATTATAAAGTCTAAATGATTGTTCTTCTGTTTTTCTTTTCCCCCATCCATAAACCATTAGCATCTGAAACTCTCTACATGCTAACTCAATAAAAATGCTAATTTTTCAATCATACAAATTTTCAAATTCCACTTTTTCATAGACAGGTATTCAGCTGCAGCTGATGTGTTGAATTCTTTTATGAAGGGATCACCAAATACCATAACTGTCACTACAACATTATTTTCCATTAGACACCCATAGGATAAATGGTAAGATTTCTTCATTGTAAATTCCAAAAATTTTCCAGCCTTGACAATAAACAAAGTGTACACACAAATGTAGATAAAGTTGAAATAAGATAGATGCAACAAGCTAACTTACCTTTGCAATTGGGGCCATCTCAATAGCAATATGGACGATATGCATAGGCGGTTCCTTTATAATACCTCCAAAAACAGGTATGTGATAATCCATTCCATATTTATTGTCAAAAACTCCACCATCTTCCCTCTCAGAGAACACAAAGTCCATCATGTATGCATCCAGTGGAACCCTAACTGCAGAAGCACAAAATCATAGAACTTATTAAGGAACAAATGTAAAAGGCTATAAGTATATGAACTAATATTATGTCTTTTTGCCTGCACAGAACAAATTGATTGCACAAATACATTATTTGCATCAAGTTACAGACTTCCAAATTTTCAAAAATATTATAAAGTTGTTCACCTTGAAACACTATTATTGCTAATCTGATAAAAGATCTGTGAACATTGAATCTGAATACAAACAGTAAGTGATACATTTCATAAACGCCCTGCAGCTTTCTTAATAACATTCTTTACGACAAACACTCAGCATTTACATCAAGGGCCAGTCTACAGCTTACAAAACACAAAATGAACACAATTCATTAAATAGGAAGACCAGTAGTTGCTAACCAGAGTAGATGCACATCATACATGCTGATGACATCAAAATTCATTACTTAATATATTTGGAAGATACTTGACCATATTTCAGAAGTCACGCCCTTTCAACTAATTCTAACAAGAAAGTGACTAATAAAAAATAAAAACCAAGCAACCAAAGAGACATTAAAATCCCTGATATTGCTAATTGCTGGATTACTAGGTTCCAATTAAGTTTCAAGAGTAAGACTCACCAGAGGCTTTGACATGAGTACTGTTCTGTAAAGGCAACATTCTCTGAGGTGGCAATGGACCATTATGATGAGTCCAACGATTAAATGAACATCTAAACCAAACCTCTGGTTTTCCATTCAGATTTGTGTTTGACGGGTTATAAAATATTGTCACTGTGCTCCCTGCTTGAACATCAAGAGGCTCAGTGAAGACAATATGCTTTTGAGAAAGCAAAAATCTTTTCAAAGATTTTTCCTTTGCTTCAGCTTTCATACGTGCTGTCTTTTCATCCTGCAACAAGAACAGGTCCAAATCAAGAAGATGAGTGGCTTGAATAGCAGTCAATCTTTTTTCTTCCCAAAATAAAGAAATAAGAATGCTTATGTCTGCCAATTAATATATAGGTAAACAAAGTTTTAGGGATCAATTTAGGACAGCAATCTCAACATAAGAATTTAAATAATCTACCAGACCAAAGTCAAAATGGTGAACTTCATACTCCGTATGTGAGAGACTACATTATAAGTATACACTGCCCCTAACTTTCTGCATATGTTTATATTGAAAGGCACATGAACGGAAACAGACAACTGAAAAGATTTTATTTGTGGCTGTGAAGCATGTTAGGTAGAGCCTCAATGCTACCGCCTGGAAGTCATCTCCTGTAAAAACTAACCTTAGCACGTATAGCTTCCTCTCTTAACCTCCTCTCCTCCTGGAGTTTTCTGTATATCACCTGCTCTTCCCCAATCCAATACTCTTCATCAGGTATGGCCTTTGTTACAATAGAATGGAAGTCTTGATGATGGTTGTTATCATACACAATTGCATTGTGAGGTGGACCGTCAGTAAAGACCCAATCTAGGACAAAGGCTTGGTCAGGTACAACAACTGCATCAAATGAAAATTGTTAAAAAAAAAATTTTACTTCAAGCTAATCCTAAAGAAAAGATCAAGTTTTCATCTCACTTTTCAAATAGTATTATTTAGGATACCATCAAAACAGTCATTGATATTTTTTTTTGGGCCATAAGTCAGAATCATGTGTCAGCATCTAATAGTAATCTACAAAGCCATGTCATTCACCTATGCCTTCACAATCATGTATCAGAAGAAAAGAAACCATAATATATAGCATTACAGCACATCAAAGAGCAAGCATATGTCCGCTCTAAGATAAACAGGTGTCAAACTCCACCTCCTTGCATGTCTCATCATTGTACACGTTTTCTCTATTCATACACTGTCTATATCCCATAAAAGATTAATTTCAATTAAATGAATTAACATCAAAGATAAGTAACAGAAGATGTAAATAAACATACCATCAGCATGCCACCAATCACCATCTTTTGAACCAGATTTGACAAGCCTTTCAACAATTGATAATCCGTCCTTCCAATTATTGTGCCCCCCATGAATCCATACTTCCTTCGCATGTGTAAGAGGACCTGAGCTTCTGTTATAATATAATCTGACCAAGTCCTTACCTTTAAATTCACCAGGTTCTATATACCAAATGTTGTCAAGGGATTTTACAGCTTTTTTCATCAAATGCTGCAACACTTCTCTCCTTCTTTCAGTCTCCGCCCTAGCCAGTGACCTGTCCTCTTCTTGTGCAGCTTTCTCAGCTTCCAATCGCCTCTGCTCTTCTTCCTGTCTTTCCCTTTCAGCTTGCTCCTTAGCAAGTTTTTCTAATTCTTTACGTTTCTCCTCAAGCAAGAAATCTTCAAATGTTAATGCATCCATTCCACCATCAACAGGTATGGAGAAATCCTTGTTGTCATTATTGTCATAGACATTTTGGCCATTGAAGAACACAAAGTCCACTTTATAGGCTTCTCTTGGAACATGTACCAGGCAAGACCACCAATCACCATTGAGATGTGTTTTATTTAACCTAATGGTAAAAGATTTCCACCTCCAATCATTAAATGCCCCCATAATCAGAACGTCCGGCACATTACTTAGAGTTGAAAGACTCCTGTTAAGGAACACTTGTATATCTTGATCGGGTTTAACCACAGGAGGATATACAAACAGCTTATTCCCCAGTGAAATGTTTTCCTCTGCAATCCTCTCTATTTCTTGCTTGTGTAAATTTGCTTCCATCTCTAACTTCAACAGTCGAGAAGTTTCCTCATTTATTTTATCATCAGTATCGGTATTTGTTTCCCTAATGGTTTCCCCAATGATTTCATCATCAGTGTCAGTATTTGCTTCTGTAACGGTTCCATCAATTTCTGCATAGTCTAATGGCTTTACCTCTGAATCTTTGACAATCCCAATATCCGCGATGTAGGAAGTGTCTAGAACATCCTCCTCTTCAATTATAGAAATGTTTCTATTTTCCCCACCTTGATTGCTTTCAGTAATATCCAATGTCTCATGTAACAATGATAATTCACCAGCCTCCCCAAGAATTTCATCATTGTCATCTACTAACTCAATTTTTTTCTCCTGGGAAAATTCAACTGCCGCCTCTTCTTCGTCAGCATCAATCTTCACATCAAGTGTTTTTTTATTATCCCCTGAAATCTGACTAACTGTTGGGGTAAATGAATCACCCTTGACTCCAGTGCTTGTTTTATCCCTCTTCTGGTTGCTTGTTCCAATAGGTGGTTTTGGGATGAAACCCTTTGAACCAGGGGCCTTGGGCCTTGCAGTTGGCACCTTCTGCTGCCTCCTACGCGAAAAATCTACCAAAAGATAAAAGCCCAATTATAGAAAAGAAAATTTATGAAGTTGAAAAGAAGAGGGGAGAATGGGGGAAGAAGCAATCATTTAGCATTAGTATAATATCAAAGCAGAACAAGGGTAGCTACTAATACTAATAGTAATAAACCTGCACTCGCGCTGATGCAGTAAGAACCCCGACCTGCCTTCAACTCACGTCGCCACGGTGGCGAAGACTGAAACTAAAAAAAATAAAAAAAACAAAAACATTAACTCTGATAAAATTGGCAAGATATATCTGACTAAAAGTATAAGTAAAGTTCAAAATTCAAAAAAGCCGCTTAAACAATCTGAAAAGAGAGGGTAGTTGTATGACTCAACAGAAGATAACCATTAACCAATTCAAGTTACTTGTATAAAAGTGGGATTAAATTTAAAAGACAAACAAATGAAGCAGGCAAGGTTTGCTAGATAAAAAGAAAACGGTAGTAGGATGAATTAGGACACTAACTAGTTGGTGACACTGGGCAGTTGAAGTAGGTATTCCTCCATGAGGGAAGAAGAACCCAGCAGTAAATGGCTTCTGCTTCAAACAGCTTCTTCTGTCGCTGAAAGCCGTTTTGCACTTCACTTGCAAACACATCTCCATGCCCGCTGTGCTTCCCATAATTCTTCTTCTTCTTCTTCTACTTGTACGCTATCTATGATATGAGCAATGTTCTTCAGCTTGCTTCTGATTCATCCATCCACCAATCATTCTCTCTTTGAATCTGTGCAACAACAAAAAAAATTCTAGATAAGTAATATATGATATTTTTTTAAATGATAAAAATCTTGTACTATGTGCCAGGGCGGCTGTTGCTGCTGATGACGATGTTTCTCTCATAACGGCGGAGAAGGGACTAGCATCTCAGCCATACGTTGATTATTTTACTCTGTATCTGCGGTGCACCCCATTAATCTTCGCGCAGCGGGATAGCGTTTATTTATTTTTGACATATGACCACAGACGATGATAACATCGTACGGTTTATAGTGATTTGTGATTGGTGGTTATTGTGGGTTTGGTTACAGGATAGAACGACCAAAGATATTCTACAAGATTGAAAAATGTCTAGTTGTTGGTGATTGGACGCGACGGTGAGAAGAGGAATTATACTAATATATTATTTTAGATATTTATTTTAATATATATTTTATATATTTAAAAATATTATTAAAAAATATTAATAATAAAATATAATTAAAAATATATATTTAAAACAATATGTTATTAATATTTTAGTGCTTTCTTTAGTACCCTTGCATTTGGAAGGGTTCAGAACCCCTTCTTAATTGTACCAATTAAATACAACCATGTGTCTTATAATATCCACATCATTAATAAATTATTTTATAGCTTATAAGGACATATGAATTCTAAAATTTATGAAATTGACCCAAGGACCATTTTATAAAATTAAAAGTTTTTTACGCCAGTTAACATACTGATGATCCTTAACTCAAAATCTCCTTCCATACTCGTATGAACCCTAACCCCAACTCGTATGAACCTGACTCTTGCCCCATTTTCATCTTCTTCTCACCTGAGGCTTCCGAACTGAACATTCACACAATTTTCGGACCATAACTCCACTGTGTGCCCAAATTGATTGGAGTTCGTTACTGCACCTACTTCGTCGTCTTCGAATTCACACACGCGCACACTCTCTGTCTCTCGCTATGGCGGCAGTCGAAGCTCTCCTTCATACCAGTTATCTCACTGAGCCAATCAACGACGTCAAGCCCTTCGATGATGTCCAGGTTTCCCTTTTATCCTTTCAAAAATCTATCTTTTTTTATAAAAATAATATGCAACTTGCAATCCTTAACTAGTATGAAGGTTCTGTATTTGTTGGTTTATATCATGCATTTGTTCTATATCTGTTATATTCTTCACTGTGATGCAATTTTTATTATTATTTTTTTGTTTCTGCAATTTGAAGCTTCATAATATCACACAGAGATATAGTGAAATAGATTTGACACAGAGGCAGTAGCATTTAAGATTTCCAAATCCAAAACTTCCATACTGGTGTTCCCTTAATCATTAAAACAACAAAGTGTCTTGTTTTTATGGATCTTGATAAAAATGAAGGTTTTCCTGAAGCACATCTAATTTGCTGAGCTTAATTCGAGTCAAGATATATAAGGATTAAGGTACATGCCGATTATTGAATAGGATTTGGGCGGAGATTATTTTCAACTAAAATTATTTTGTAGACTTAAAGGCAGGAAAAAACTAAACAAAACAAAAGAACATAGAAGGATAGAAGGAACGTGAATCTAATTCCTTTTTTTTTTCTTTCAATAATTATTTTCATTTTACTTTTAGACTGTGATTGTTGATTACATATATCGTGTTGGCACCACTGGGCTTCAATTTTGAGTTTAACTTTATAGATTATTAGTTAGTAGTTACTCATGCTTCCCGTGTTTATGACAAGATTTCAAATCCAAATTAATTGAAGTAGAAATTTTCTTTCTTTCTTTTGTATTAGCTTTGTAATGTTTTTTTTTAAAAGAAAAATCAATTGGAAGATGCGTAATATGAGTAGTTTGCTCTGCTTTCCGTAAATCTCACTTTATCTGGTCTTAATGAGATTTGAATCTAGTAATCTTAAGTTGTAGTAGTTAAGAATAAACTATTAAGGCATCCATTTGGAAAAACAAAGTAATAGTTGATGTAGTGCATAATGCTTATGGGATGATTCCAATAAATAATTAATGCTTTCAGATCAACAAAACCAAATAAAAATATACCAGCTGATTCCTGACAATAATGCATAATATGGACGTAAATGATCACAGAAAATTTATAAGTGCTAGAGGAGACTCAAAAAAGATTTACCCAATTGATGGACACAATACTTCATCGAGTAAACCCTCACTTTAGTCCCTGAAATAGAAAAACGTGAATCAAGTTAGTCCTTGCATCTTTTCCCGTCAGTTAAACTTGACGGACGCGCACATGTGACACGTTAAGTGCCATGTTGGACGCTAATCTGGTTCTTACCTCCCCAAAACGACGCAGTTTTGCGTTTCCACCAAAACACAAATCTCCACCCCTGAAACGACGCCGTAGGCAAGGTAAACCCTCTTCTTCCTCCCCAACCCCAATTGAATTCCAATTCTATAACTTAGGACACGCATTTCCCATCTACAAACCTACAGAACAACCCCAATTTCTTAACTCGGGTTGGCAAGGCTAGGAGATGATGGGTGGTGGAAACCCATCCCAATTTGTATCATCAAACAGTGAATGAAGCTGGTGGAAACCTTTGAGGTTTATGCAATTGAGGCTGATAAGGCCTTTCATGAAGAGTATAGGACAAAGAATGGGGTCACTTTGTTGCCCTATGCTACTTGGGTGAGGAATGAGACCTTGTTCTTTGAGATTACCAGAGCCAAAGTAAGAAAATCATGAGGAAAGGTAGAGGGATGGGTAGGATCAACCCTGTACAAACGTCTTCCAGCCACATGGGTGATATGGATAAGATTCATGGTTTTGATTTTACAAATTGGCTGAAGAGTGCTGTTGGGTACAGGGATTTTGTGGTTATGAAGATGGATGTGGAAGGGACTGAGTTTCATCTGATCCCAAGGTTGATTGAGACTGGGGCTATCTGTTTGATTGATGAGCTCTTCCTTGAGTGCCGTTACAATAGGTAGCAGAGGTGCTGCCCTGGTCAGAGAAGTGCAAAGTATCAGACGACCTATTCTGAATGCCTGGATTTGCTTACTTCACTCAGAAATAATGGAGTTCTTGTACATCAATGGTGGTGACAACTCATCAGAAGTTTGCAATTCTTTTTTGGTTTCTGCCTTTCTTAACATTTTTGGTAGAGATATTCTTTTTATTGTTCTCTCCACAGTATAGGATAGGATTTTATACAATTAAATTGATTCTTTACCAGATTCTTTTTGGTCCATTGTCATACCTACAAATGAAGAGTTGAATGAATGAAAGATTTTGTTTATTCTCTTGATATCTACACTTGATTACTTCAATTGTAGCATCTGCTGTTGTTGATTTCTGTCTTTGTGAAACTTCTAAGTATTGTTTTTGGTGAGTTGCCTACTTAAGTAAAAAGTTGAAGATATTACATTTTAGAATGTAATGGTTGTTGAAACTAGGGTGTTTGTAAAAAAGCATGGTTGCTGGGGTTGGATTATTGTTTGCCATTGTATTTTAACTTACATTTTGACATGCTTCATCACCATGCTTTGTGTTTATCCTCTGTACACATAGGCCTTTCCTAAGTCAAGAAGCATAATCTGATAGAGCCACTAAGGTCTATGAGAGGAAAAAGAAGAGGTGCGGTGTAGGGGATCAAAACCAAGAGAGAGAGGAGGGAGAAAATAACTAATTTGCACGATTGGGGCTGAAAGGAACGTGGGAATGGGGTGAGATCAGTTATAAAAGATAGGAAAGAGAATAGTTGAGCAGGCTGTAGGAAAGAGAATAGTTGAGCAGCCTGTATTTAGGCTGGGAATTGGGAGACCCTAGGCTTCTCAAAGTGCCTAGACTATTTTTCATTGTAATACAGGTTCTGTTATCACCTTGATATCAGACCTGAGTTTCATATTAATACAAAGAATATTCAGTTTATTCTCTTCATTAATTTGGCAACTAAACCTCTATGCCGTTAAGGTCATTGGCAAGTGAGTATCCATTAGGAAACCTACCTTGTATTCAGATATTACTGCACAGGGACAAATAGGAAACAATTTGTAAATTCAGATGCAGATATTTTCTATAGGTAGGCAAAATTTGAGAAGTTTGCCATGACTAATTTCATTTGAATATAACCACTACTATAGGATAATCAAGCTGAGAACTGACTAATGATGGGATGGGTCCATACACATGTTTACATATTTTTTTGCATACTCTTCTGCAATTTATTAAATAGCACTTCCCACTTTTAATATTTTCACAATAGTTTTAATTACATATGTATTTTACTTAATATGTAGAACTATTTTTTCTGATGACATTAACCAAGAAGCTTAGCATATTAAAATGAAATTTATTAATTGGAGCAAGCGATTCAACCTCACAGATCTTTCATGAAATTCGATGTATTTTAATTGATTACATAAATAAGAAGTTAATGCTTCCAGTTTAAACTCTAGGTCAATATCACCGCCCTGCTCCTGCTAATAGGATTCTACCCGTATAGATCTGAATTTGTAAATACAGAATGTTAACAAATTTTTCTTTTCTGTAAGATTAATTTCTTTGTTCCTGAAAATTTTTTAAAAAAAATGTATTGGGTGTAACTAAAACTCTCTGCACTTGTATTTTTTTTTTTTTGAGTTGTTATATTTGAGGTTACAATTCTAATCAAATGAGGGAAAACATTCATTTATTATTAAGTGAATAATCACCAGACTCAAAGACCTAATAGTTGCGTTAATATGAAAAACTTTTAAATATAGCTAGTGTAAAACAATTCTCATATCATATTAGTTATAATTTATATCATAGTACCCGATGTGCCATCCCAACGTGTTGTCATTCATTATCCGGTGAATTGGTTTCTAGTCTCATTATTGTTATGTTTTGCTTTGATTTAGCATATCTTAAATTGATATAATCACTCGGTGAATGGCCAAACTTGACTAGCTCACTCATCGATTTCAGTGAATTGTACCTAGCAGCCACTCAGATACATCATATATAAAATTGAATTTCTTTGATAAAATCATATATCCAAATGATATCCAGCATAAAGCCTACCCCCTGTTCCCCCATCCAAATGATACATGAAGTAGTTTACTGACCAAAGTGATCATGGTAAAAATTGAAAGACCTGAGCGAGCCTTAGACCCAGTAGACCAAACTAGACTATGATGTTTTTGTAGTGTGTTTGCTAAATGAAGCTCTTACCAGCAGCAGAACAACCTGTTTTAAATTGCACTCTGGCACCATTGAAGTTCAATTTCTAAAAGCAATGTAAAGAAAAAAGCACTACTAAACTTTAAATTCCACTCCTAGGTTCGTATTCTCACAAGAAACCTCACAAACTTATTCACTAAGTTTCTACTCTCCAGGAAAAAAACAAACATACAGAACAATTAAATTTATTTTAGTGCAAATAGCATTTAAAAGCTCTTTTTTTTTCTTTTTATGCATGATCCTTGTTCTCACAAGTAACAAGAGCCTTCAAGAACCTATTCAATGCCCTTCTATTCTAAGAGATGGAAATCTACAGAAGAATACAAAGCCCTTAAAATCTCAGCACCCAGTGTCAGCAGAAGAATACAAACCCCTTACAATCACATGACCCATAACAACACCAAAAAAGAAAAAGCCACATTTACCTCCCTACACAACATTTTTTTCCAAATTACTAATCACTTTAGAGCCATTAGTAGCTGCTTCTTACCAAAACTTACAAAGCTTAAGGCAAAATCTCCCAAACACTAGATAAAGGTTTTTTTATACTGTAATGAACTAAGCCAATCCCTAAAACATTAAAATCACCATAACATGACGTGAATTAACTTTTGTAGTTCAATAAATTAGAAAAATTTAAAAACAAAGTCCCAGGCAGAAACCCAATCTTGGAGAGAACTCCCATGAATTCAATATCCCAATTAACTAAGTTTACAAAACCAGGTTAGAGGCAATCAGATTCAATATGAAAAAGCAGACTAGCAATGCGATTACTTCCAAAAAAATTTTATCAACCGAAATCCTTCAATCAAATTATGAATACTCACTGGAATTCAATATCTAAAAAGGGTTGTATACAAACTATTCACTGCAAAGTGACATTGTTTGAGATAGGGCCTGTTATCATCACTATACCATCTAATGCTTGCTCCTCTGCTCCAGCTGATTCATAATATAATATAGCATCATTAGACAACATGGTAAAAATGCTTAAAGAACATGTAGCCGACCCCACCTAGTGGGAAAAAACTTGTTTGTTGTTGTGTGTGTGTTACCATGACATATTTTTCAAGGATTTCTTATCCTCAATTAATGTACTCACCTACTCTCTTTTCTTTTTCAAGGATTTCTTATCCAGAGGAAGAAGAATTCAACATGGAACTTCGAATATTTGTTCTTTATAAAACAGCTTCTAAATTCTAATTTATTAGTGATTTGGAACATGCTATATGAGTTTAAAATATATAACAAACCTGAGGAGATTTTTGAGCAGCTGATTACAGATCCTCCAAAGCTCCCTCCCAATCCTCTGTTAAGAGTTTAGCTTCTCCCCTCCGCAACAGTGCAACATAGAACACTACATAAGTAACTGACTGCAACCTACAGAATATGTTACTACAATAATGTATTTGTCCCATATCACTCAACAAGGCAACAATAAATGAAGAGACAATTTGCTAACAGACTATGGCCCAAAAGAAATTGCTAACAGACAAAACAAGCACAATGATGTTTAAAATTCTAGTGAACCTGAACAAAAGCTTCAATAAGCTCTTCGTTGATCTTAAGAGCTTCACTACAACTGTTCAAGGCATCTTTTCCTCTCGCCAAGCTTGACTAGCACTTTACATAAGCCAAGATGAAGATGTACATTATGTGCAAGATGGTCAGGGTCAACTGCAAGTGCACTTTTGAATTCCTTCACTGCCACGCATAGCTTACCCTTACTAGCATTATCTTCAGCCTTTATGGAGCACATAATAAAAAAAAAAGCAATGATTCTTCAACACCCAAAAGAAAGAAGAAAGGGAAATAGACATGAGATGGAATGCAAAAAGAAATTTCAATAATAGATCAGGGCTTACACTTTTACTCTTTGAGTAGATTTTTCAATCCAAAATATGCTTTTTTCAGTTCATTGTGCTCTGGATTTAGGCGGAGAGCTTTCTGGTAATGCCTGAATATATGCCCGTATACAAGATGCATTATATCAAAACATTATAAGAATGCTACAAGAATTCAACATCATTTTCCACAGAACAAACCTTGTGGCAACATCATGATCAGCTAAATAGTAATATGCACGACCACGTAGCAACAATGCCTCTAAATTATTTTCATCTTCCTTGAGAATAAACCAAGACTCAGCAATGGCACCCTCATACTCTTTATCGGCTATCAACAACTTCATTTTAAGAAGCTTAGCCTGTGGAAAATAATGCATATAGAGTTAACATCTTGGTTGCATATACCATTTCCCAACCCAAACCCAATGCTTAGGTATTTACTTTCACACTACATAATGTAACTACCGAGACACGAATCTGAAATGATATTTATGGAACTGGAAGAGAATAAAAATGTTACCTTAGTGCAAGCTGGAGAAAAACAAGCACAACTTTATCAATATAGTCCAAAGATTTGGTGAAGTTGCCCAAATCATAGAGGGACTGAGTTGTTTCTAAGGCACTTTGAGCCCATGCAAATTTATGAGAGAGCTCCTTTTCTCGTAATTGAATCTCGAGGTTTTAACTCCGAAACTTATTGTAGCTCCTCTCAGATTGCTCATATCTACATTAGCCAAAAAAGCACTGAATGATATAACTTTCCAATTAGGAGTTTGAGAGATTTTTTATTGGGGGGGGGAAGGGAGATGAGAGAGGGTGCGAGGAGGGGAAAGAGTGGCATGATGATCATTTTCTGAAAACCAATAGAATCTCAAAAATCAGGGGTTGCAGTTGTTTCTTTGATCACTTTAGGAAGGATTAGGGGGAAAAAAAGCGATGCTGTTTTCATAAAGCTTGATTGGTAATGAGAAGGTCTGGGATATATCCCCCCACCCCCAAAAACAAAAAAAAAAAGTGGAAAAATCTAATATACAAATAATTTTGAACTACTCAGCATTAAATCAATAACACCATAGACTAACTGTGTATAAAGAGATGCTCAAGAGGAAATAAACTTTACTTTAGTACGCATCATATTAGTTTGTTTTGACCTGACCTTAGGAAACAGAATGTGGAAACCAAAATAAGATGTGCTTTATTTATATTATTTAACACTTTCAAAAGCTTGACCTAGAATTTAACAAGGAATGTTCTCTAAGATTCCAAAAAAAGGGGGAGGGGGGCGTTAAATACTTGCAAATCAACCACACCTGCATAACTGATGAAGAACTGATGCACGGAAAAGGTATGCTTCTGAAAGGGTTGGATCTGCTTCTATCGCAGCATTGAGATCATTCAGTGCCTCAGTATAATGTTTCACTTTTATACTTTGTGATACCCTCTCAAACAATTCAGCTACATTTCCAGGTTTTCCACCTGATCACATCCAAAAACAAAGCAAAGATTGTTCAGGCAACAGACAAAGAATTGGACATTGAAACATACAGAACTTCTAGAGGAATAAAAAACAATAGGAATAACATTTTCCAGAGGGATTGTGCACCTAAATTTTATTTAATCAACCCTAATTGAGAAATGTGGTTTCCTCATTAAATTAAAAATAAAAATGGGGAGGAAAACTACCATGCACCACAACATAGTGGTATTAACAAACTTGTTCATGCAACTTGAAAACACACGTTAACCAAAATTTCACTTTACAGTGCTACTTTCTTAGTTTCTCACCTTCTCACTATAGTCCAATAAAAGATGTATGGCAAAATATTTAGTTCAACCATCCATCCTCTTTTTGATGAACTTGTACTATAATACCCATCAACAAAATACATTGTTGTAGCTGGTGCACCATTATGTAATGCCACTTACCCTTTTCTTTTGCTGATAAATGAAAAAGATATACTCTTTCTCCATCAAAACCATGGAATAAAAGTAAACAAAACAATCAAATAGATCAGACAAAAATTATATGAGGAATAGAAAGATGCCAACACAATCCTGTTCCTGTCAGAAAGAACCTGTTATGACATAAATCTGTCTAGCTACTACGAAAAAAATTAGCCAACACACAGAACATGGCCTTCAATAGGGTGTTTGAAAAACATGTCATTGTGGGGGACAGAGAAAGAACAAAACTTCACAAGCAATTCATGCTCTCTTGAAAACTAGCTTTATTTACAGTAACTAACCTCATTAAACCTGTGAATTCAATAAAGAGCTCACTCACATTTAAACAACTCTTTTTAGTTTGATTTCTGGTCCACTCTTGCTGTAAAATTACTCTTTCATCTCAGGTAGGTTGAATCCAAGAATTTGATTAAACTATTGCAAGACGTAATTTCATTTTATTGTAAACTCATTACACTCACAAGGTGATGTTTCATTAATTCTCCTGCTTTTCTACTTTCTGCAGATAAGTGTATTAATAATACAGCAGTAACAAAAATGCCCTCGATAGACAGATTTTAGTTATAGAGATGTTAGTTTTGATATGGCTTAATCAGGAATCCAAAACAAAAAATCTCCCTACTCATTTATATATAATTCTCACCCTGCCTTCCAGTCAAAATTAAAGAAACTTTCTTGAGCTATAGAGCTTTTTTCCTATCCTTTTCTTCTTATTCTTAATCAATGTTCCATTGTGTTCCTCCAAAACATCATTTAAAAAGCTATTCTAGCATGTAGGTGAAAAATGGATTACTTAGTGGCTAAGGTCTTACAAGTTCTGGTGTTATTAGTTAGGTAATAAAGTGAAAGCATAAAATCAGGCAATGGCTGAGACATAAAAAAACATATTTTGGGGGAGGGCAGGACTGCAATGTACTGTACTATCAATGCCTGTCTCCTACATGTAATTCTTATGAAGATGAAGCTTTGGGGGGGATTTCCTTAGTGTAAATCAGTTCTCAATAGATGGAGTATTGTGTCCATCAATTGAGTAAATCTTCTGAGTCTCCTCTAGCACTTATAAATTTTTTGTGATTATTTATGTCCATATTATGCATTATTGTCAGGAATCAACTAGTATATTTTTATTTGTTGATCTGAAAGCATTAATTATTTATTGGAATCATCCCATAAGCATTATGCACTACATCAACTATTACTTTGTTTTTCCAAAGGGATGCATTAATAGTTTATTCTTAACTACTACAACTTAAGATTACTAGATTCAAATCTCATTAAGACCAGATAGAGTGAGATTTATGGAAAGCAGAGCAAGCTACTCATATTACGCATCTTCCAATTGATTTTTCTTTAAAAAAAAAATAGCACAAAGCTAATACAAAAGAAAGAAAGAAAATTTCCACTTCAATTAATTTGGATTTGAAATCTTCTCATAAACACGAGAAGCATGAGTAACTACTAACTAATAATCTATAAATTTAAACTCAAAATTGAAGCCCAGTGGTGCGAACACAATATATGTAATCAACAATAGAATCATACTTTCTTTCACAGTCTAAAAGTAAAATGAAAATAATTATTGAAAGAAAAAAAAGGAATTAGATTCACCGTCTTTCTAACCTTCTATGTTCTTTTGTTTTGTTTTGTTTTTTCCTGCCTTTAAGGCTACAAAATAATTCGAGTTGAAAATAATCTCCGCCCAGATCCTACTCAATAATCGGCATGTACCTTAATCCTTATATATCTTGACTCGAATTAAGCTCAGCAGATTTGATGTGCTTCAGGAAAACCTTCATTTTTATCAAGATCCATAAAAACAAGACACTTTGTTGTTCTGATGATTATGGGAACTCCAGTATGGAAGTTTTGGATTGGGAAATCTTAAATGCTACTGTCTCTGTGTCAAATCTATTTCATTGTGTCTCTTTGTGTGATATTATGAAGCTTCAAATTGCAGAAACAAAAAAATAATAATAATAATTGCGTCACAGTGAAGAATATAACAGATATAGAACAAATGCATGATATAAACCAACAAATACAGAACCTTCATACCAGTTAAGAATTGCAAGTTACATATTATTTCTTTTTATAAAAAAAGACAGATTTTTGAAAGGATAAAAGAGAAACCTGGACATCATCGAAGGGCTTGACGTCGTTGACTGGCTCAGTGAGATAACTGGTATGAAGGAGAGCTTCGACTGCCGCCATAGCGAGAGAGAGAGAGAGTGTGTGCGTGTGTGAATTCGAAGACGACGAAGGAGGTGCAGCAACGAACTCCAATCAATTTGGGCACACGGTGGAGTTATGGTCCGAAAATTGTGTGAATGTTCAGTTCGGAAGCCTCAGGTGAGAAGAAGATGAAAATGGGGCAAGAGTTGGGATTAGGGTTCATACGACGGAGATTTTGAGTTAAGGATCATCAGTATGTTAACTGGCGTAAAAAACTTTTAATTTTATAAAATGGTCCTTGGGTCAATTTCATAAATTTTAAAATATATATGTCCTTATAAGCTATAAAAGAATTTATTAATGACGTGAATATTATAAGACACTTGGTTGTATTTAATTGGTACAACTAAGAAGGGGTTCTGAACCCTTCCAAATGCAAGGGTACCAGAGAAAGCACCTAATATTTTTTCTATAAAAATCAACCAGGATTCGCAGCATCAAATGGGAGCATGACACGTGAGAACAATTTTCGCGGGAGGTTTATGCCAAATCCAAACTTTACACTAATTAATTAATTGGGCAGCGCATTAGTCACGACGAGGCGGGTTTAAGTCTTTTAAGAAAGAAACACAAGTAGAAGTTTGAAGGTGAACCAAATTAAAGTGAAATCTTATGAATAAAAAGTGAAATCCATTTTCCCTTTTGCACGTCATCTCCAAACAAATCAAAATGTATCTGCAGTGTATTTAGATTAATTTATTTTATATTTAAAATAATTTATAATTTTTTTTTAAAAACAATTATCAATATTTTAAAGATATAATTATAAAATTAATCTTAAGATTCTGTTGTGATTAAAAAATTCTTTTAACAATTTTTTTTAATTTGAACATTAATTAACCCTTATTCATTAAACTACTACAAAATTTTAAAATGAAATTATAGCTATATTGTTTTTTTTAGTAATAAAACAGATACATTATTTTGGTGTTGTTAACTAGTGAAAAAATATAAAAACACTTTCTTTTATTTTTATTGAAATTGAAATTGTAAATGTCATTGTACTTTTTGTTAAATAAATTTATAATTTATCGTTAAAAGAATATATGTTAAGATTTTTTTTTAATTCTTTAATTAACAACCTGAAGGTAGTCGACCAAATAATTTCTTTTTTTTTTGTCACTTGCTATTTCGCTTCAATAAAATATTCTAATATTATCATCATTAACTATTGTCAATTGCCGTAGTCACCATCTCAGCATGATCAACCATCCACTGGTATAACCAAGACAAATAGAAAAACTGAAAAAAAAAATATCATCCAAACATGGTAATCAAGTTTTTTTTTTCAAACAAAAATTATTAATAGTACGAAAGTAAATTTTATGAAAACTCTTACGTGTATTTGACAGCTGGAATTAGGTTAGGGATTCAACTTTGAAATTAAAATTGAATCTTCTAATTCCAATTATTTTATACAGTATGTATATTAGAATTGAAATTTTAATTTTGAATCTAATTTTATGAAATTGAAAATTTGTTATTTTATACTATTTTTAATTCTGAACCCCTATCCTAAGAATTATAATTTTAAACATACAATTTTAAAACAATATATTATAAGAATAATAAAATGCAAGAAATCATAGTTATTAAATTTGGACCATATATTAACTCAGTCAAAGCATTAAATTATTAGTTCAACTGGAAAGTTAATGGTTGAACGGAATAAAATGAAATAAATATATAAATAATTAATATAGATAAATTTTTATATAAAAGTGAGACTTAAACAATAAAAATAAAATCTTTAACTCATAAAAAATTAAAAATAGTTTGATATACATTTGAAAATCAATTTGGCCATAAAATTAGAATTTGGGACTTTGGCCCATAAAGATATAGAGAGGCTAGGGTTTTAATCTCTCATTCTTACTAGTCAGGATCACTACTTTACTTCACAGTTCACAGTCCCTTCTAGCTTTCCCTTCTTCTATTTTTTTTTTTAATCTCTTTAACATTGGCTTCCCCCTGTCCTTTTTTATTTCACTGAATCTAAAAGACTTCACACAAAGCAAGAATGGTGAGATTGGAGACTCGACGGAGAACTTGGCGGTAGTGGTGATAATGGCAAGAGTGCTTTCTTTACGCCTGCAATGACGCTGCAACAAAGATCTAGACCCTTGCATAGGGGTGGGTGCCATTTTATATACCAACGCCACTCTTGCTTCACCATATCTAGAAATCCTCACCAAACAGGCACAGGGGTGGGTGGGGCTTTTAGTTTTCTTCTCTCTCAAAATCGGCTGGTTCAAACGAGTTCCTCCGATTTGATTACATGTCTAATCCAGCAAAACACTCGAACTGACTTTGTGACCGGTTCACCAGTTGAACCGACTGGTTCAAACCGAGTTTCACAACTATGCAAGAAACTCCTTCTAACTATACGTCATGTGCATAAAATTTCTTATACTTTGTAACTCATCACGACTCATTAAATTCATCAAACACTACATATAATTATCTCTCCTATAAAGGGGTTTTATGTAAATGCACAGGGGTCAATATACACTAATATGTACTATTTGTATAGTTTAAGGAGTCATGTTAGTGAATTTTAAAGTATAAACAAGTTTTCTGCACATAACTCATAGTTGGATTGAACTGCTTGCATTTTGTCCTAATAACTATTATTCATTATTTTTATTGCATACTTCGACAACTATTAGTGTCAATGTCATGCGCCCTCTAACCACTGTTACCTTAGCATTCACCAACTATCATCGTGTCTTTCAATTCGATTCAGAATTATAATTCTATACCTTAATTATTTATTTGCTCTAAATATAAAATTAAGATTCTTAAACAATTTTAATTCTGACAGAGTTAGAATTAAAATTAAAATTTTATATTGGAATTTCATATTGTCAATTTCAATTCAAAAAAAGGTAAAATGTCAATAAAACTGTGTCACGTGATTCTGATTCATACAAAATTGTGGAATATATAATTTAGGTTAAATAGCACTTCTTAACCCAAAGAATTGGCTTAATAATATATAAAAGTGTGATGTGTATTGTATGAGTAATTACATAATTACATATTCAAATATTAGTTATGCAAATTATTTGGGAACAACTACAAAATATATTTTTATGAATTTAATACTTTTGGTGTGAATAATTTGTCTTTAATCAAATAAAATAGATTAATATAAGTGCATATAAGTTGATTCAAACATAGCAATATAGTCAAAGACTACAAAATAAAAAGGAAAAAGATAATTAGATATATACTTGTTGGGTACCTAATAATAATGAATATCGATCTTGTACCATTAAAAGAATAACAATATCCAAATAAAGAAAAAAGAATAATAATATCAATCAAAATAAAATAAATAAATTATAAATATAATTTACAATAGATGGAAAAAAATTACATTTATATTCCCAACAACTTAAAAAAGGTGTTGATCCATGAGAGTAAACTAACAATTTTATGAAAAAACGGGCCAAATATATCTCATTTGAAATAAATTTTAATTTTATGTACTATTAGTGTAAAATAAGTTATATTTATATTAAATCATGATATGTTGTGACATTATTTAATAAGTTTTGACATCTCATGTTATTATTAATATTGTCAAAATTATTAAATAATGTATCAACATAAATTAAATAATAATGCTAAAAAGTTTTACATTAACACTATATTAAATTAATCTTTTTAAAATATATAATGAAATTTGTTTAATTTGGAACTGTTTTTGAGAGAGTATTAGTGAGAGTAGTTTTTCTTTTTAATCAAATTACTAAAGTATCTATAAATTAAATTAGTTTCATAAAGAAAGTAGTTGAGTATTCTCATAGTAAACATAGCACATCTTACTTATGTTAAATTCAATTTTAACTATTAGCTCAAATATTAATAAGTTGGAGTTGAAGCATATATTCATTATTACAAACCCAATATTCAAAAACTATATATATATTTTTTCAAATACTATATGCTTTAACTCCAACTTATTAATTATTAAGCCAACATTTAAATTTAAATTTGACATAAGTGAGATGTCATAGAATGACTTGTGGATGAAATTTTGGGTCTAATGTATAAAATTTAAATTTAAATTTAATGTATTTTCAATATAAAATAGTTTTATCTCTTACATTTGATGATGTGTTGTCATGTTATTAAAAAAATTTAATATTTTATGTAATTATTAGTATAACCAAATTTTTTAAATGAATAGTCCGAAAAAAGAATTATATATTCAGATAGATTTTTTTTTTTGAATTATATATAGAATTATTTTTTTTAGGGGGGTCAGAAAATAGAATCAGAATCCGTGTTTTTTTTTTTTCGATGTGCAATGTATTAAAAATTTGATGGTGTGTTAGAAGTTAGAAGATCGGGATGGGCCTGATGGGTAACGTTCGACCAAAAGACAAATGTGAATGGCATGGCATGGGTGGGGGGAGAATAAGGGTGTTCAGCGGGTTGGGTTGATCCATAAATTTACGAGTTTTGATCTAATTTAATTCATAAAATATGAGTTGAGTTGAGTTGGATTCGTGAGTTGGGTCGGGTTAAAAAATATTCAACTCATAGTGTGTGGGTCGAGTAACAGGTTGGAACACTTCCAACCCGCACAACTCAACTCACCCATAGCCCATTATTATTATTTTTTATAAAATCAGTTTCTACTCACCTCCAATCTATAACACTCACTCTCATTATTAAATTTTTAAAAGTTTTTTATGATGCTACTCTTACTTTTTCTGGATCATTGCATGTTATTTCAAATACTTTCTTTCATAAATTGTGTGACATCAATAAGGTTATAAAGAATTAGATCAGATAAAATGATCCAATTTTGAAGGAGATAGTCATTTCCATGAAAATAAAGTTAGATAAATATTGAGATGATATTGATGGTCCTCTAAATTACTTATTACTTGTGGTTATTGTCCTTAATTCAAGGTATAAAATGGATTATGTTGAGTTTTGCTTGAAAAATATGTATGACTTGGAATTAAGTGATAAAATTATGAAGAGGTTGGACGATGTTATGAGGACATTGTTTGAATATTATCAACAAATGCATCATGTTCCTCTTAATGCTAGTGATTCTAGTTGCATGTTATATGATGTTCCTTTCTCTACACATGATGATAATATTGAAGATGATAATGATAGTTATAAATTCGAGTTTAGATTGAAAGTGAAGAAAAAATAACATGTCGTAAAAAAGAATGAGCTCGAGAGGTACAAGGAGGATGATGTTAATGGCTTTAATATTCTTACATGGTGGAGAGAAAAGACCAAGAAGTATCATGTTCTTTCATTCATTGCTAAGGATATATTAACAATTCCTATTTCTACAGTTTCATCTGAGTCAGCATTTAGTATTGGAGGGCGAGTTCTTGATCATTTTTGTAGTTCTTTGCAACCTACCACTGTCGAGGCATTGATTTGTGCTCAAAATTGGTTGAGGACTCCTAAGAAACCCATAGATTTATGACTTTAGATGGATGATATTGAGAAGCTTGAAGCTGGTAGTGTGTTATATAAAACTCATTCAATTTGTTTAATGAATTATTAATTGTCTATTACTAATCGTTAATACTTTTTTGGTATGTTAGATATGTCAACTGTTAAAAAAGAAATTATGGGTTTTAAACATTGATTCTTTTAGTTGTTTGCGGTTTAATGGTTAACTTTCTAATTTTTATGAACTTATTATTTCATTGTTGAGTTTAAATTTGTATGTAATTTGACAATTGTCTTGTTGATTGTGCAAACCAATGAAGAAATGAGGGCACGCCGTCGTGTACAGTTTTATGAGATGTTCATGGATCCTAAATACTCATGGTGGCATTTTAGAATACTTTCTCCTCATTTTTGTGTTGTTCCAATCAAGTTTAAATGTAGACATTGTGATGTTACTCTCAAAGTGAACAAAGAAAATAAGTTCATAAGACTCTCGATGCATCTAAGTGACCGTTGTATTGAAAAATCAATGGATCGTTTAGATGATAAAGAGTATATGGATAAAATAGAGAGTGAAGTCAATGATTATGTTGTCCATAATTCATATGACATGCGTGATGATACTGACTTTGATTGGTTAAATTAATTTGTTGTTTAAGTTATGATTAGCTTTATTTAATTTATTCAAAACTTGGTAAAACTTGTTAGTTATTAATTTGTTATATACTTATTGACTTATGTTTAGTTTATTTAATATTGAAACTTATGATGATAATTTATTAGATTTTATATTTTTTTTTTTTTCAAGAATTTTTTTAAATGTCAGACTCACGAGTTAGACTCAACCCAACTCACTCTTGAGCGGATTGAATCAGTTCGAGTCGAGTGAAAAAAATTTATTGATTAGGTCAGGTCAATTCGAGAAAAAAATTTATTATATGTATTAAGTCTAAAAATAATACTGAACCCACCTAACCCAATCCAACGAACACCCTTTGGGAGGTGCAAACGAAAGTTGCCCTAAATTTGCACCCCGCGCTTTTAGTCCTTACTCCTTAATAATAATATAGATTCTCTGCTCCGGACCGTTGTTTCCCGCCACCAACTTAACCTTAAAAAGGCATTCGCCTCTTCTCTCACAGTCACACCCATTCTTTGATTCATCAGGAAGGCCAAGGAGCATGGCAGGCAAATCCTCTTCCTCTTCCTCCTCCTCGGGATGCTACTACAGGTACAGGAAGTATCTAAAACCAGGAGCTCTTGCCAAACTGAGGGACTCCAAAATTACTGCTACCTATCACAGATACTCTTCAGGAAACCACATTATTTCTCTCTCTCAACTCTTACTACCCACTTCTCCATCTTCCCCCACCCAACAACAACCACTCAACGAGGATAACGGTGTTCCTTGCTTTGCTTCCAGGTTCAATTTACGTCGCCCCCAATGCCTCCACAGAAAGAAACTCTTCGCGGTTACTCCATTTTTTACCCACACCCACACACAGCAGTTCTAGCCCTAGGCTAGGCCCCATATTAATGTAACCATATACAATTCATTCATCTGTATTTTTCTTCTACATTCAACATAATAAATTAATCAGCGCTACAACAATAGTTTCCTACTTCAGAATTTCTCATGCCCTCTTCTTTCCATGTGGATCCCCTTTGTGTACATCTCTACGTCATCATCACGATATCTATATATATGCGTGTGATATTCAAACATATCCATGTGTTGAACATCAAGATTATATATGTATGATGGACGCATGGGATTTTTAGCCTATCCTCATGTGTTGTGTTGGGTTATTTACTTAGTGGATTGAGTGGGACCATATCAGCAAATCATCTTCATACAATCATATGTTCTGATTTGGAATTTAATGCAAACTCTAAAACTTTGCCCATTCTCATTATAGCAGATATTGTGCTCAACAACTCGCATCTTTTGTTAATCTCTCACGGGGGCAATCCTAAACAAAAAGATACAGAAATAAATGTGAGTTGTGTTCCTTGGATCTCCTTCGACAGAGGGATGAGGGTGGGGGGGTTGGTGGGGGAGGAATTTCAGAAGGAAATGGTAGCCTGTCAAATCCCTATGCATATTCTGCAGTTGGCTGGAGAGGTTAACTGATAACATCAGAATTCTGTGCTGTTAATAAAATGTGGCAGAACAATATATGCATCATAATCCTAAACCGAATCAATCGAGTAATATGAATATCTACTTATACAGAGTCCACAAGAAGATAATCCTTATCAAATTTTGTTGCTTTTTTCTACACCATTTTCTCTAAATTTATTATTGTTTCCCTTTATTTGAATTAGGAGTCTTATGATGATTGTAGTGCCTTCTAGTGATCTAGCAAAACATTAAGGTGCTCTTCTACTTCCTCTTCCTTTCTTTCTTTTCTTTGTTATTCTTCCCGCATTACTTCAGTGTATAGTCCTGCTGCTTCTGGTGAGTTTGGATTTGATATTTTATTTTGTTAATGCCTCACAGCCAACTTGGAGAACAATGTCACTCTTACAAGTGTTAAGCGAATATATTGTGTTTTTAACTGCTTATTCTAATGTCTGATGACCTAGAATCATCATACTGTGAATAGCCTGACTTCTATGTGGATCACTCTTACAAGTCTTATGAATGAAATGTGGAAATAAGTATTTAATCAACATAAAATTGACATTAGATTATGTGTTAAATATTAGAGTATTATACTAGTTTATACGTTTAGGATCATAAACGATTCAACATCAGTCTTGTCTAATTAATAAGAGTAATGAGTTCATAATAAAAATGGGGGAAGTTTCAATATATAGATGCTAAGTTTAACATAATACTAGAATCAATGTCAAGTCATCAACTACAAGTTGTAGTGGCGCTTCCGGAATCTTTTTATATGTATGGAGGAATACGGGGAGACTTCGAAGATGGCTCCATGCTGTTTCTATAAATGTGATCTAAATTCTTCATGTGCCTTATGCCGGAATGATATTGAAGAAAATATGATTGGCTTGACTGTGAAGAGAGCTTCTGCCCTTCATGGTAACATAATTTGAATGTCAATAGATGGCAAAATTAAGATTCGTATTACCTTCACTGCATTTATTACATTGATTTATGCATGCAGAAATAAATAGACTAAATATGTCACATGTCTTGCAAGTAATTTGCATTGCTCGGTGCTCTGAATGTTAAATACATAAATATGGACCAAGATATGTTGCTTGTAAGTTCATATTCAACTATAATTTTAGGAGCTCGAGGTTTAGTTTGTTAGAACCCTTCTTTTGTATTAAAACCAATTGTGAAGGTCCTCATGAAACATGAAACTGCTTTCATTCTGCTGTCACAAGGAATTCAATTTACCTATCCAAGGTGTTTTTACCATTGTGCTTGGTTGATGTCATGTTTCCTGTCAAATTATCCTTAACTTGCCGTACTCACAACTTCAACGGATTTTTTTTTACCCTTTCTTCATTTCAGTGTTATCATCGACTTAGGGTAAATTCATTTCCTTTACATGAATGAACAGACTTTGATATTGCTACTACCATCATCAACACTTTGTTTTGCTATTATAGTCTATGAAGTTTCTAACACAAAACCAACTCTCTCTCTTCTACTATTCTTTCTAAATTTGTTTAGATTTGGTGTTCTGTAAATCCGTATTTTTTTCCCTGCAGCTGCATCATGGCATTCATCAATAAAAATGTTACTGCTTTAGAACACAGTTTCAGATAAGCAGGACAGAAAAGGACATTTTAATGATGTTCTGGATCTATTGGCATTCCCAATTGTCTATTCACATTCCCTAATAACCAATCATAATCTTAACTTTTTTTCCTCATAAAATTATGAATGGTTAATGAGGAGTATAGATAGGCAGTGCCAATAATCTCACCCTAGTGTTGTCTATGAATCTGTTGTTGTTTGTTGTATGTCATTCTGGTTAGCAACAAATTGACAGTCAGAGAAAACTAAACAGTATGGTTATATCTCGACTAATTAAAATGGAATCTGTGTATTAAATAAAGCACATTTGAAAGCATTAGAGTAATTAATGCTTTCCTATGTGGTCAAATATGGATCTACAACTGTCCAAGGAGTCCTTTTAGAATTACTACATCTCTGTGCATTTCCGAGCTACACATTCTGATTAATCAAAGTCAAACTGAAGCCTACTATTTTTTCTGCTACATAACTTCATTGCAGGGAAGCATATGAATAGCATGCTTTCAAGTACTTACTACGTACTATATTTTATTGTACAAAACATGAATTATGTATTACATATGTTTAATGCAATTAATGTCAGGGAGGTTTATTACTTTCTGATCTGCTCTAATTGTTTAGACAAGGTGTACCGTGTAGCGCAAAAACCTCTAGGAGTCAGTTTAAGTTAAAGGATACAAGCCTGAAAGCTAGAAAATAATGAGATTCAGTTTTCAGTATAGTGAGGAATGATGAAAATATCCAATGCGAAAGCCCAGGTAAAATGAGATAGTATATCTTTGTGCTTGTGTATTATTTCTGTCACCGGATACTGTTGATCTTGCATTTATATCTATTAATCTATGGTATGCATCATTCTACTTAGCTTCCGTGGTCATAATATATATGTACGTATGTATCAAACACAATTATCACATTACACAAGAACATTTTGTGATTCATACGAAGTAATCCAAATATTACTTTATAAGTATAGCCACGGTGAAGTTGAGAACAAATCAACACAGGGGAACTCTCTGAATCTTTAAATAGCACCACTATTACAATTTAATATGGAAGGGGGAGAAAAAAGTTACGAAGAAAGTTGGAAAGCTCTTGTGTTTCAGATTACACTGCAGTTCTCCTAATGCACAAGGTTTGCACATTTGAGAAAGACAATGAAAAAGTGTAAAAATTGCATAACTGTCTTGGACAAAGATAGTTGAATGAGAGATGAGAAGAAGCTTAGTTCACTATGCTAGGGCATTGGCACCAGCAACAATTTCGAGTATTTCGCCTGTGATTTTAGCCTGACGTTCCCTGTTGTATACAATTGACAAGTTCCTCTTCAATTCCGCTGCATTATCAGTTGCATTGCTCATGGCACTCATTCTAGCAGCTAGTTCACTGGCTAGTGATTCTTGCAAAGCCCTCAAGATTTGGCTGTTCAAATAGAGAGGTAACAAGGCGTCAAGGATTTGAACAGGGTCCTGCTCAAACTGCAAAATAGGGGAGAAATCGGCTGTCTTAGTTCTCACAATGTCTCTTTCCACAGTTAACTTGCCTTCCTTGGTTGTTAACCTGAAGAACTCATATCCTCAGCAGTGTCCACACAGTTGCCATTGACATCACAAATCTCTCCTTTTGGTGAGAGCGGAAGCAAGGTATGAATTGCAGGATCTGACTTCACCAATGACACAAACTTGGTGTACAAGAGCTCCACTTTATCAACCTCTTCACTGACAAAGAGTGAGAAAACATCATGCAATTGCTTGAGCTTCTTTAGCAGTGGGAAGTGAACCCCCTTCCAAAAACCTATCAACTGGAATGTAAGGCCTACGAATGAAATAAGAATTACCCTTTTTACCAACACTTATCACAGTATAATCAACACCAAGATCCTTCAACTCAGCAATTCTGGCCTCAGCTTTCTTTAGGATTGCACTATTGAAACCCCCACAAAGACCTCGATCTCCTGTGCAAACAATCAGGGCAACCTTCTTCACAGGCCTAACTTTGGTGAGGGGGACATCAATATCTTCAGTTTGCAGCTGCTCGTTGATGTTGTAAAGGACTTCAACAAGTGTCTCTGAGAAAGGTCTGCCATTAACAACAGCTTCTTGTGCTCTTCTGATTTTTGCTGCAGCAACAAGCTTCATTGCCTCTGTAATTTTCTGGGTGTTCTTCACAGAATCGATACGGCCTCTGAGCTCTCGGAGACCACACTGAATGGTGGTGGTAGTGGTAACACAGGATCGTGAGGGCTGCAAGTAGATAAGCTTTGGGAAGGAAGCTGAAAAGGGTTGAGGGCAGAACGAAAGGAGAGGGAAGAAGGGTCAGATAAAGAATATTTAGAAGACACCCACATTGTGAGATTGGAGCAAGACATTGGTGCAATAGAGTTTTTTGGTGCACTCTGCAACAAGCAGATTAAGGCAGAGAAGAGGAGAAAGAGGGTTTGGTTGTTTTGTTAGAAATTATGGTCTTATCCTCCTCAGTATGTATGTGTTTCTTTTTTTGACATGCAACTAACAAATGTGGCGTGGGAATGAGTGGAAGGAAAGGGAGGGTGTGGATGAGGTTTTGGGATACCGATTTTGAACCTTTGGAGATTGCTACGTTCCGGAAATTGATTCTTTTTTTTTTTGGTATTTTTCCATCACTAGTTCTTATTCTTATGTGGCATGGTCTCAATGCAGCTGGGTGCTCAAGGATCTATATGCGGCTGTTCCACGAGTGATTCCTTCTGCAGTTAGATAACTGGGTTCACCTCTGACGAAGCAAATTTTAAGGAAATGAGATATTTACACTATGAAAAAGAACGGATCCGGATTGTCTCCAAGAGCTGGAGTTCCAACAATCTCTATTTGAACTGTTTATTTTTTATCTAACGATTTATATTAAAAAATATTAATTTAATATTAATTTTTTTAATATTAAAAAAAATTAAAATTAAACTGTTGAATTTTCTAGAATTCAGCTACTGAACCTCAAACAACTAGAAAGAAGCTAAATTCGAAAAAAACTACTTGCATTCATTTTTAACGTTTGTTTTTAGTAATGTTACTTTACGAGAGTCATAACTGCCACTACTTGCATTCATTTTTTTCCCCTTTTTGAGGTAACGGAGGGTGACGATTATGTAGTATTCATATTTAAAATTGCTTGTTCTTTTCGTTATTTTGACTTATGAGTGCAAAGTATTAATGTCGTAAAACTAAGTAAATATCATTAGGCTTTCTTGGAGTCAAAATGAAGGCCCCCCTTTCCCTTTTGGCCTCTTCCACTATTAACTACGTCATAAATAACAACTCTAGCGTTTACCTTTCGGTAAGTGATACCCTTAAGAAAAAAAAAAAAAGAAGATAGTGCCTCCAAATGTTTTGTAATTTATTTTCTTGGAATCTAACCAAACCTACGGCACTATTTTTCAGAAGAGATATATTGATAACAATCAAACATACTTGTATAATACAGATGGAGATTGACCTGATCATAAGGTCAGGTCATTGGGAGTCTGACTGTTTGTCAAATAATTAACTTAAACAAAGAAAAAATATTTTTTTAAAAAAATAGTATATAAAAAATTATTATATTAAAAAATACTTTCAAATAAGTAGTAAAAATAACCTATTAGTTAGATAATAATATAAATTAATAAATTAAGAATAATATTAAATAAGAGTATATAATCTAGTAATAAAATATATTTTATGATAAAGACTTTTAAGTATAATATTTAAATCTTAAAAATTACATTTTTTAAGTTTTAATTGTAAAAAAAAAATCTAGATTAACCCATCGAACGAGTCATTAAATCATTCGAATTTGACTAGATCAATAGAAAAAATAGTCTCAATGATTGATAGGACTAACCTAACACTCGAGTCATGAGTTTTTTAAGTGAATCAACTCAGTCAATTTAGTTTGTATAATTATGCATTCAAGTAACATATCTTAATAAAATAATTTTAACATATCCTAAGTGCATTATAATTATTTTTTAAAAAATTTAACAATTTATGTTTAATTGTATTAACACATGTTACAATTTGTATGACTTGGATGTAATATTTGTCTTTTAGTACATTTTTTTTACTATCTTCGTTTAGTACATTTAGAGCATGTTTGAGAAAGATGAATTATTTCTCATTCAACTGTTTTTGAAATATTAAGCTATTTTGTAAAATTATTATTATGTTTGGGTAAAAAGATTATTTTCTAAAAAAAAATTTATACGAAATTCAATGCAAAAAAAACTTTTTACAGCTAATAATCATAAGCTGAAAATTGAAGTTTATGATTTTAACTTATAGATTATTTCTTACACTTTGATATGTAAATATTATTTTATCCTCAATTAAATAATTTTTTTAATCATTCTATACTTATTTTAATAATTTAATGCATAAAAATAATTCTTTTTTATATCATCCAAATGAATCATATTAGCTTAAAATCACTTTACAGCTAATGCATCCAAACATAAAAATGAATCGATTATAATTGATTATAACAATAATCGATTATCAGCATAATATATAATTTTCAACTTTCTCAAACAAACCCTTACAATACATAAATTTAACCATATGATCTTCTATAAATTATCTAAACTCCAAGATGTAATATTCTAAGAATATATATATATATCCAAAACAAATAGTTGATTGACACACCATCCTCATAATGAGTAGTTTTATAGATAAAGAATGTTAGTAACATACCTTTTTGAATACTTTTTTTAACACTTATTTTATTAATGATCTACTTCATATATTTAAAAAGATTATTAGAGAAACAATGCTAATAATATTTGCTTTTGAACAAATAATAAAACAAATATTGAAAAGAATGTTTAAAAGAATATATTACTTAACATTTCTGGATATGTGGTTCACTAATTTGAGCCAATTCAGATCTTATATAGGAATGGATGGCCAAAAGAAAAACGTTTACTTAGTAGATTAATATATTTAGTATTAACGTGCTGCATTACCACTGATAGGAAAGGCAATGGCTTGCAATGAATTACAGAACAAGCAATAAGAACTAACTTGCCTCAATTAGATTGTGTAAACTATTCAAAATCTCTTGCATTTAGACCATGAATTACAGAACAGGCATCAGAATATCAATCTTTTCCCTATGCAGAAAATCACCAAAATGCGCTTCCACTTTACCATCGTAGTGGAGAAAGGCTGAGACATTGAACACACTAAAATGACAATTCTCAGCATAAATTAATTGAGTTAATAAAGTAAGTTTGGCAACTGAAATCAGCGGGTGTAGAACACGAAAAAATGAACATGTTCAACTGGAATGAATTGGTGCACTAGAGAATGAACAGTCTGATCAATTACTATAAAAAAAATGAGAAAAGTGGCCCATTAACCAGTGACTGTGGGCAACTCTTTATACTGGTATATATATCAAAGTATAACTATGTCTCTCTTCTTTCTTCTAAAAGAAGTGGGCTTACAATGGTATCGTATGTTTTCTGGTCAAGGACTACTCCCTTAAGAATCATGTAGTCATGCAGTGCAATCACTTCCTCAGGACGACATTTCCTGATGAAATGGGTAACAAGTGTAGTATATGTTATAAAATCAGGACGAATGCCTTGCTTAATCATCATCTTCATCAGTTCTTTCGCTTCTTCATCACACCCATACTTGCAGAGAAGGTTTATCAATGTATTGTACGTGACTCTGTTTGCAGAAATGCCCAAGCTCTTCATTTCCAAAGTCAAACTAAACACTTCATCAATCTGTCCGCTGATGCAATATCCACTAATCAAGGTGTTATAGGTTGTGGCATCAAATAATTTTCTCTTCCGTAATTCATCTACTAGAAGTTTTGCAACATCTGTTGAGGCCATTTTACATAGACCATTAATGACAGAATTGTATATTGCCAAGTTTGGCTTCTCATCCATCCTTATCATCCCTTCATAAACTCGAACTGCATTTTCTGTGTTACCTAGCTTGCAGTATCCATCAATCACAGTTCCATATGTATAAACATCAGGAACTAGACCACGTGTAATCATGCTGCCCAATAGTTGCTTAGCTACTGCCAAATTTTTGCTTTTGCATATATAGTTGAGGAGTATGTTGAGAGAAAAAGCATCCTTTATTAGGTTATGTTCTAAAATCTGATTATGGAGCTTAAGAGCTTCAGTCAGATATCCATTTCTGCAAAGCCCTTTGGTGAGGATTGCGTAGGAGTACTGATCAGGGTATATATGCTTATCAATCATGTAGGATAGTAGCAAAGATGCTTCCTCAATACCTCCTTCACGATAAAGCCAATATAGAATTGAATTGTAAACAACAGTATTAGGAACTAATCCCCTTTCCACCATTTCATCACACAGCCTGAGTGCCTCCTCCAAACTTCCCCACCTAGCATACCCATCTATTAAAGTAGCATATGTCCTAACACTCGGCTTAAAACCTATCTTGACCATTTCATGAAGCATTTCTTCTGCAAGTACTAATCTCCTTTTCTTGCAAAACCCATTGATGATACAGTTGTAAGTAACAGAACTGGGCCAAACAGAATTCTCTGTCATCAAGGTCATCTTCCTAGTAAGCTTCAGGGCGAGATCCAAGTCGCCAATCTTGCACGCCCCATCTATGATCATGTTGAAAGAAACAACATTAGGGAAAATTTCAGCCTTTAACATCCTATAAAACATCGAAATAGCTTCCACCAGTCTGCATTCCTTACAAAGGGCATAGATAACCAAATTATAAGTATTCACATTTTCCATGTAACCAAAAGAACCCATTCCTTTATACAACTTCCAGAACCTATCAATGTCATTCAATTCCAACAGGTGATTTAGGAAGTTATTCCAAGCATGAACTGTAACCCAACAACCCCGGATTCTTAGTTTATATATCACATCATAAGCACCTTCAGTGGCCCCAACCTGAGTACAAGCCCTCACCAATGCATCAAAAACTGCAGTACTAGAGCCACATCTTTGGTAGCTCTCAATCAATGATTCCAACAACTCCAAAGGAGGAGTGCCCTCTTCAGTAATCGAGTTTCGCATAAGAAACAAGGCATCATCAAATCTCCTTGACTTCACTAAGACATGAACTAAGGTGCTACAAGAATCTAAGGAGTGTGGGAACAACTTTCCAACCCAATTGTAAAAGTCTAAAGCTAACTGGGGCGAGTTCTGGAACTCGCAAACAACTCGGTTCACCAAAGAATTGGTGAGCTTTGGGGATAGTTGCTCCAACACACTCCATCTCCTATGTTTGAGATTAACACAAATAGCTCTGAAAACAATGTCTTGAGCACTTGGGTTTGAGAAACGCTTACCAGCATGAAAAGCTCGGGTGAAAAGGTAACAGCTTTTGGATGAGAAGAAGCGACAAAACATAGACCCAATTCATCAAAGAGCCAAATCCTCTGCACACTGAAAAACGAAAGCTTCTTGTTCTTTGGGAATGGAATTGGTGAACTTCGAGGAAATTAAGGTATTGAGAGTCCGTAAAATAAGGAAGGGGTGGTAGTACTTTAGTTTCCAGTTCAACTTCAAGGGTTACCATCTGAGGTTCCTTCTGCCTTCTGCAGCCGTAACTAAAGAGTAAGCTTTCTTAGTTACCACACAGAAAATAAACCCAGAAGTAGCGGCAGAACCAATTTGTGGTGACCTGATAATGGGCTTAGGCAAAGTGTTTTACTCTATGAGCTGGGTTGTTGTCGGCTAAGTTCTTTTTTTGGATTAGGGTTTGTTTCTTCTTCTTGTCTAGTTGGGCTTGGGCCTTAAAGTGGCTAATTTGCCAAAATGAAAAAACAAACCAAAACAAAAATAAATAAAAATATTTCAGATCTCTCTTAAGAGTGTGAAAAAAACTAAATGAGCTAAATTGCACCAAAAATTGAATCGAATCGAATCGAATTGTAAAAATCCATTTTATTAAAATTGGTTCATATAACTGAACCGCATCTTATCTTTATAAATGGTTTGGTTAACTGATAAAACAAAAAAGTTTAGTTTAATAAAATAACCGAATTAAACTGGATCTGAATTAAAATCCAAATCCACATTGATTTCCACGGTGAACTACTAAAATATTCTTTCAGAGAATCAAATCAGAGAATCAAAACAGAAAAATTCATTTCACTTTCAACAAAACCCGATTGAACCCTAACCCCCCTAATTTCTGTCACCATATGAACCCTAGAATCTCAATCCGCCAATTGATTCTGCAACGAATCCCATTGACTAACCCCAATCGCGATTCGTGAAGTCTGTGCTTCTTATTCGCGCGATTGTGACTTCTTGTTCACTATTGCGGATTCTCGTTCGCGCGTGTTTTCTTGTTCGCAGATTTCGTTTGAAGATCGTTTGCGGATTTCTTGTTTTGAAGTTCGCGTGTGGCATCTTAGTCTCTCACTCTCGTTGAATTAGCTCCACCGTTCTTTTCTCTATGGTCTATGTGATAACTCCATAAAATGTAGTTACTTGTACCCTATCTCTGTACTAGAATTAATGCTTAGTCCTTATTTATAATGCATATTTGGAGGGTTTTGTACTTATATTTGTCATATTCTGATTCTAAGCCTTTCTTGTATGTTTTATAGTAAATTAAGCTTTAATTGTTATTGATTAAGTAGATTTATATATGTTACTGATTTGGTATTTTCTCTATGTTAGGAAGGGCTCCAAACAAGGTCAAATATAGAGCATGTGAGCTAAAAGAGGAAGTCAAATTAGCATTTCAGCATGTGACGCCGTGGCGCAAGGTAGTGTGCGTCGCGGCACAGAGAGGCATCATCAGCATGCCGTACTTGGACCCGAGGCGAGAGGGCTGCGGCCCAGAAGAAGTGGGCGCCACGGCGCAATGAGATCGACCTTTTGGGCACCGCAGCGCGCGTATGTGGGGGCCGCGGCTCGATGGCAACAAGCTGAGCCTATAAATAGATTTTTTACGTTTTTCTCTGGGTCCTGCCCATTTTTGGTCATTTCCATTTTCTTAGTTTAGGTTTAGGTAGTTTTAGGTTAGTTTAGTTTAGCTAGATCTCCATTGATGGTAGATTGGAGTAAAGGATCAAGGATTGAAGGAGGATTCAAGCTTCAAAGAGATAAATCAATGAGCTTTCTTTCTCTTTTTCCCTTTCTCTCTTCTCTTCCTTATCTATTGTATAGCTGAGTTGTGTTTAGGAATATTTTGGATCCGTTTATATATATTAATGATGTGTTCTTCTCTGAGTTTGTGTGGATATTTGGTTATTGTTCAATCATTATCTGTGTTTAATGCTTGCTGTTGGTTGGCCATCAATTGCATGATCTTAATATTGCAAATGACCTAGACATAGGGATTTGTTAATATAGATATGGTATGGTTGATACATGTTCGGTGATTTCAATTGGCTTGAATGAGTTGATTCGTTAATGAGATAGAAATATACCTATTGGCCATGTATAGTATGTGATTGAGAATAGATCGTTCATGAGTTGATTTTGGTATTAACTAATGAGTTAGGCAAATGAAACTATGATTGATTAACCTAGACATAGGCTTTTAACTACATCAGATTCTCAAGCTAACATAATCAATGCATTTGAGTTTATGAGGAGGATTGCATGTTGTTGGTAGATGTAGGGGGTGAAGAAGGATTTCTTGAAACCTAACCGTTTATCTTTATTGCTTTTGTAGATTAGATTTAGTTTAGATTATTACTTTTTAATTTTTATGTTCTTGAATATAATTAATTAAGCTATTGGTTGGTACTTAGCTTTATAACCAAATAACCTCGTGGGAACAAACTTTTACTCTGTATCTGTATTACTTGAGCGATCCGTGCACTTGCGATAGCAATCACTATGCGTGCAAGGTTTTAGTAAGATACTCTTAGTTTCTCCTTATGCTTCCATTGAATTCCAGTTGCTAAGGTGTTTTTTTTCCTGCTACCAGGTTATTGCTGCTTGCTAGATTGTGGGTTTTCTCAGTTGGGTTCAATTTCCTAACCTAGTTAAGACTTCATGCATTACAGTGTTGAATGAGGGTGCTATGTTTTCTCGTTTTCTGGTTTGCAATGGTTGTGTATGACGTGGGGCCTCTATTTTTGACTAATTTATGAGATGATTTCATGTAGATCTTATGAGGTAGGTTCTTTTGATTTGAGGTGTTAGTGCTTAGGATGCTATGATTCATTTTTCTTGTGTGCTCAGTAGCAAGTAGAGACACTGATAGATGAGTGTCAAGTAATGGAGGTGTAGAGGTGGATATTAGGTGAAGGGTTTTCAAAGCCCTTCACGTGTGTTGGTCCTTGATGCTCCACATATCAGTTACTTTTAGATTCTGGTATTTTGGTGATTGTTGGAGTTCTAATTTCTGGTTGAGTCAGCAACTGTTGAAACTGTCTTTAGCTGATGAAGTCTCGTGTCCAAGCTAGGGTACTTCTGAAGTTCTAATCCTTTGTGGTCTCTGCTACTGATATGGCTCCATCACTATCAAATTCTTAACATATAAGTTACTACATAAGTTGACATTTCGTGAAACTAAACTCACTAGCTAGGTGCATGTATAATTAATTGTACATTCTGTTTTAACATATGATCTCAGCACATTCTGTTTTAACATATAATCTCAGCAATGTAAGCAATAATATTAGATTTATTGGTTTTTGTTTCCCTGTTGTAAATGTGCTCCTGATACAGGTGTTTCACCTTTAAATAATGTAGCTAATGATTTGATGCACTGCTACCTTATCATAGATTTCCTTGAGCAATTTTTCATGCATTGTATTCTACGTTATACAATTATATATATAAACTTGATCATTGTGCTTCTTTTGACTTCTTATAATAAATGTTGAACTTTCAATGATTATTATTTGTTAAAGCATTGTTAGTGATGCATGATGAATTTGAATTATTTCGAGGCTATTGCAGGATTGATTATTAACCAAAAGTATTGAATAATCATAAAGGTGCACTGATGGTGGTTTGCTGTTTCTTTTAGATTCTATGGATTATAATGTTTATTTGTATTTAATTATGCAGTGTTAAATGGGATAATGTTGCAGCTGAAGGAAACACAACCTTTACATGAGAATAGGTTTTAACATTAGTGCATACAGTTTTTAACGATTAAAGTAGAATCGTGAGAAAAATCGTAGATATTACAGAAGCAGGACGTTTGTGTTACTGTGGTTGAAGAGGGCTTGATGAATGTTACAAGGGCTTGAAAATTATGAGCAACTTCATTCTTGGATATTTCATATGAACTAGATTGCTTATGTAGAGATGCTGAACTGGTTTTTAAACCAGTTTTCTGAATTGGTTCCATAATAGAGTCATATGAACTAGAGCCTCATTTAATATATTGGATATTTCATATGAACCAGATTGCTTATGTAGAGATGCTGATCGCTAAATTGGTTTTTAAATCAGTTTTCTGAACTGGTTTCATCATGTAAAAACCAGTTTTGAACTGGTTTTTAAACCAGTTTTTTGAACTGCTTTTTGAACCGGTTCAAAATCAAAACTGGTTTAAAAACCAGTTTTCTGAATTGATTTCATGAAAAATCCAGTTCTGAACTGGTTTTTGAACCGATTTTTAAAACTCAAACCAATTTTGAACCGGTTCTAAAAATCAAACTGGTTCTGAACTGATTCTAAAACCTAAACCAGTTCTGAATCGGTTCAAAACTGGTTTTTTGAACCTAAACCAATTCAGCTCTAAAAGAAAACCAGTTCGATTTTGAATCAAACCGCTTTACCGGTTTGGTTTGATTTTTCATGCTGAACCGATCCATGCCCACCCCTAATCTCTTTCTTGTTTTATTTTAGAATTAATTTATTTCATTTGATTATGTGATTTTTATCTTCCTCTTTGTTTTGAACAATTGGATAAAATAATTATTTTTAAAGTTATTAATTATTTTCATAATTCATTGTAAGATAACCATTTTAAAGCGAATGTATTAAGAGTATGGTGAAATTAAGTCTTCACCATTCCTTACATGTGTATAAACTCTTGAACATAATGTCTTTCTACAAAAATCATGTTTCAAAATATTTTTTTCAATTATTTATTCTAATTAAATAAAAATTAGTAACAATTCCCTAAACTTTTCTTTTTTATAAAATTTAATTACTTCTCACTGCGACACACTCTAAGTAAGTTGTGATAGTGACTATTGTGATTTTTTCTTAAATATATGTAAGAATTATAGGTAAATTTGCATTTTGGGTAATGATTAAAATATATGTGAAACTCTGTCGAAATTTAAGCAAATTATTTTAAAAGTTCTTTTGTATGTTAGATGTGTTTGACTATCTTATTGGTGATTAGATAATAATTATTTGTAAATTTTAAGAATTGTGTGAGTTGAGCTATCTTAGGATTAGACCTTGTCTTACACCGTTCATATATTTATAGTTTAGATTGTGACAAAGTTAATATTAAAACTAAGTTGTCTTTGTAAATAATGGAGTAATTATTTTTTATTAGGTTCATAATTGTGGTATGTACCATATCGAGAATCAGAATTCTCTCAATTTTTTTCTCTCTCAAGTGATTAATTGTAGGAGAGAGAAATATAAAAAAAAATTATTAGTAAAACTTAGTTATACATATAAAATTTCTTTTGTAATCTTTGCATTTTTTTCTCTCAAACAATTAATCATTTGAGAGAAAAAATTGAGAAGATCCTGATCTAATCGAACTCTAAAAGAACTAAGATATTTGTCGTACTCTTGAAATTTGAGTCAATATTGTCTCCTTGATTGCCTCAATTTTCTCATTAGATAATAACAGGATTCTTTCCCATTGCCAAAAAGAGGAGAAGGTCCTGTTACTCAAATTTTCTTGCCAAAAAATGAACTCTCTTGTTTATATTTTTTTTACCTTCCTAGTTGAGTAACAGGACCTTCTCTTGTTTTCTGCAACAAAAGAGGCTTTTGATCCCATAGATAAGTGATAGTCTTGTACTATTGCTAGGTGACGTTTACTATATGTGGGTATACATACACAGGCCATTGCTATGGTACACCCTATTGAGTTTGGGTGTACCATGCACCTTTGACCTTACTTTCAAAAGCAATTTTTTTTTAGCAGGTTACATTTTTTTTTTCCAGACCATACTGTTCACACCAGAGGTGACGTTTATTGTTCATGACGAAAAATGCACTGCTCTTGTAGGAAAATGCACTGTTCAAGCCAGAAAATGCACTGTTCACCGCAAAATTTTGATCCCACTGTTCGTAGTGAAAATGTCTTGATCAAAAATGTCTTTGCTCGATAATAAAATGTATTGTTCTATCAAAAAATATACTATTATGTCGTGTATCTCACTTTCTTGTCGAAAATATATTGCTATTAGAAATGTGACATTTGATCTATTGATTATTTTTATCATTAAATCAATGACTTGGATCACATTACAGTAGATGTATGATATATTAGAAATAGCCTACATAAACATGCATCAACTAAAATCATAGGTAATAACCGATTAAATGTTATTTCTCTTTTTTTTTTTTATAAAATTTTATTATTGTGTATAAATATTATTAATTAAAATTTATAAATTTTTTTGTATATATAATTATTTATAACAAAAAAAAGAATAGTCTAAGTTTCTTGTATATAGATAAGAGTAGTCTAAATTTATTAATGTGGATTTGAATATGTAGATATATTATCAATTAAAATTTATACAATTTTTTGTATTTATAATTATTTATGAGGAAAAAAAAATTGAGGTCCACATTTCCCGTGTGTGGAGTTTGAATATATGTAAAAAATAATCTATAAAATTTCTTATATGTATAAAAAAATTAAAACCTTTATTTAAGGTTACCAATAATTTATCTCAACCATTAATATAATTTTCTTGACTAAATCAATGGCGAGATCTAGTTGGTTTATGGATATACCACCTATGGTGAGTGTACCCTAAACGTTTCCGCATCACCAGCCTGATGTCTTGAACCAAAGAAGAATAATGATGAGTGGGCTGGAGGCGTTTATCGGTGGGTGTACTAGTGCACCAAATAAGTTTTACCACTATAATTAGTTATTTGTTTTTTTAAATCTATTTTTTATTATTATAGACTTAAGTATGTGTGTAAATATTATTAATTAAAATTTATAGAATTATATATAATTTTATTTGTAGTAAAAAAATGTATATAAATATTATCTATTAAAATTTGTAGAATTTTTTATGATAAAAAAGGTGTGATTCAAATTTCATATGTATGAGCATAAATATATATAAATATCATTAGTTAAAATTTATAAAATTATATGACTTATACTTAAAGTTACATGTCATTAATATCAATCATTGATTTGATTTAATGCCAAATCAACGAATTTAGCAGTTAGGTGCATGACATGCACCCACCTATGTTAAACGTTTCCCGATTGCTAGCGTAGGTATGAACATCTATGAACATTTCTCCTTCAATTGGAAACATTTAAAATGCACCCACTTAGTGGGTACATAAGATACACCAACATTTAATATTATTGATTTGGTATAAAATCAAATCAATGGATGATATTGATGACTTGTAACTTGAAATATATGTCATATTTTATTTATTATTATTAAATAATTATACAAATAAAAATTTTTTATAAATTTTAACTAATACAATTTATATATATCTAAGTCTACACACAAGAAACTTAGACTATCTTATTTTTTTTTTATCATAAATTAGGTATAACAATAAAATTTATTAATTTTTAATCTACCTAATTCATCCATATTAAAAATCAATCAAGTTCATTTAATTAAAATAATATATTTTATTGAATTAAATTTAATAAATTAAATTTATTATGATAATTAATAATCAAAAAATATATTGAATATCTAATTAAAAATTAATCTAATGAATATTTAATTAAAAATCAATCTAATAAATTTTTATTGCCAATTAAACATATAGAAAATTCTTTCACTTTTAGACCTATGCAAACAGATTTTATTTGATAAATTATGGTATTTCAATTGCATCGTTTTAATTTCCAGAATTTAAAAATTCTCATCTAATTCTGAATCTCGTCAAACGAATTCCAAACACAACATAAGTCTGTAACAAATTTTCTTTGCTAGAAACCAAATAGAAGCCCTGGCGTTAAATACTAATAGCCTAACCTATTTACCCTTGAACTCCTGCTTATCTCTAAGCATCCCTCAATCACCATGCACATGTAAATAACTAAATGCCATAAAGTTGTGTCTCAAAACTTTAAGATTTCACGCGTTACAGTATACAATTCGAGGCATTGGGCGAGTGAGTCTTAATTCTTAAATTAATGAGTATTAAATTTTTGTCAATTTAATTTTTTAAAGAGAAATTTTTTAGAGCGTGAAAGAAATCTTTTTTTAGAGAGATAATAAAATTTTTTAGAAAGAGAAAATATTTTTAAAAATAAAAAAAAATTTAGAGAAATTTTTAGAGAGAATGAAATTTTTTAAAAAGAAAAAAAATTTTTAGCATCAGTTTTTTTAAGAGAAATAGACTTTTTTAGAGCAAGAAAAAATATTTAGAGAGAATTTTTTATAGAGAATAAAAATTTTTAGAAATATTTTTTTAAATGAATGAATTGAATATCATCCATCCATTAAAATTAATTAATTAATGGACTGAATATCCATCTTTTAAATTTAGTCATAGATAGATTAGATAATATTAAATATTTTATAATAGATCTTAAATAAATTAATAATTTATTTTATGATCTATACAATCAAAAATCAAACTAATTCATTAATTTGCTACCCTTACCATAAATAAATGTACATATAAAAATTTTATAAATTTTATTTGGTAATATTTATATACATTTTTTTGCACATAAATAATTAATTATACATACAAAAAATTCTATAATTTTAATTGATAATATTCATACACATATTCAAATTCCCAAATCTTGGATTTAAAAAATAATTATGACACAATTTATTTTAAATAATCAGATAATTGGTTACACCAAGTAAATTTACTTGGTGTATCCTACCAGGAAAATTCTAATATGAACCACTTGCAAAGTGGTCTATGGATGGACCAACCACTTTAAGTCATTGATTTATTATTAAAATAAAAAAGTTAATTTTTTGTAAATTTAAATTTGTAGCACTCAGATTCGCATAAAGATTTAGTCATATAATTCTTCTTCTTTTTTTTACGAATAACTGTAAGTATAAGAAACTTGTATATTTTAACTTTAATTTTTACATATATATATATAAATCTATATATAGATACTATTAAATGCAAAAAAAAAAATAAAGAATCCATGTATAAACTCAAACTTATTGGGTCCATGATAAGCTCCTACATGCTTCGATAAACGTGTCTCCTTCAATTGTGTTATGTTTGTGGCTAGAGGCATGGGTCAATTTAATATGGATTGTCCAGTCAAAGGTCTATGATTTGACTTTACCAATAATCAATTGTAAATTTTTTTTATTACTTTTATGTCTTTGAAATAATTGTATTTGCACATAACCACTTCCATTGTTCATTTTCTGTTCATGGCACGTGTTAGACATTTATGCATTATTGATTTATTTATTTTTATTCATTTTTTTCTTATTTTCTCCTCCACCCCTAACTTTTTTCACTTGATCATGTCATATCCATAAGATTAAGGATATTGTTATCTCTTAACATTTTGACATCCTTTTCTCTATCTTCTTTCACTTTGACCTTCTTTTTTCCTTCATCTTCGCCGCTGCTTCTCCTTTTCTTCATCTTCTGCAGTGCTTCTTCCTATTCATGAATGTAGAGACACTGATTTGCAGTCAATGAGCAACCGCAATGTCCATCCACAATTTCTGAGAACGAAGTGGTGAGTAGGGATGGCAATAGAGCGAGGTAGGGACGGATAGTAGCCTCCCGTCTCCCGCTCCTGCGAATAATATCCGCCCGCTCTCCTCCATTAATCTTTCTCCCGCATTTTTCATGACATCCGAGATACCCAATAAATTGTAAAAAAATTCAAAAAAATAAAAAAAAAAATAAAAAATGAAAAAATGAAAAAAAAGTATAATACTATTATTTTTCAAATTTTGTCTAACATAACTTAACCTAAAAATAATGTCAAACACCTAAAATACTTTTGATTTATATAACTTTACAATATTTTAATTTATATAATTAAGTTTTTTAATAATTTTATATAAAATATTTGTGTAAATTTGTATAGAGAACCACTCCGAGTTGCAGTCATTTATTAAATAGGGATAACACAAAATTGATATTTATATCCACAATTTCGAAAACGTATTCTGGTGAGCATGTCTTACTCATGATACTGCAGTGAGAATAAAAATTGTATCTCTAATGAACATGTCCTGCAAAAAATACAAACACATATCAAATTCTTGGGCCCAAATACGAGAATTAATTGTTCAAAACAAACATTGTTGGTTTAGATAAGGGAAAGGCCAAACACCTTATTGGGCAATATACCAAATCCATCCACTTTCAATTTAGCAAGAATTTAACTCTTTCATTTGTACTTTAAAGTTAAATTCTCATAAATTTTTTAAAATTAAGATTAAGTAAAGATTACCTATGACAATAACTTGTTCTCAACAACGTTCGCTGTTACTCGATCTCAGCAACCTCCCAGCACTGCATCCCATTCTTTGTCCAGCAGGAAGTGGATCCATTTGCACTTTTTTTCCTTGCAGCACGGCCACTCATGACCATCAATAGTGGTAAGTGCAAACAGAAGAAAGAGTGGTTAAGGATATTTCTATAATTTGTTATCTCAAACAATTTCATTATTTAGAAGGACTAATATCAATTTTTAATTTTTAACTAATAAATAATCATAATCGTCCATCTTATTTTACACAAATCTAATGTTTTATATTGTAAGATCTATAATAAGATCTTTAATTAAGTGGTCCATATTAAACACACTTGAGACATTGTCTTACATGTACCTTCTCATGATGGGGTGTATGGATGAACCTTAAAAGCTAATTGTTGACATTGGATAAAACAAAAATAAAAAAACATCAACGGAGCGAAACAATCACGGGAAACTTATAGAACAGGTAAAAGTGGGAGAATGTCTTAAATTAATATGTTGGTACCCTTAAAAAATGAAAATTGAGTGTTTGTATTTGGAAAAAAAAAAAAAACTCCTAGTTGTTTGTCGTCCAGTTATTTCAGTTTGGTGCAGATGTGGTATCTCATCAAGTTTGTCTTCCACGTCTTGTTCGAGTACTTGCCATTCTTTTGAATAAGATGAAATCGGATTCTTGTATGAAGAAATACTTGAAGCTGCAAGACTCACGGAATGCTCTGCGTCAAGCTGTGAAGCTTCTCGAGCACAAAATCAACGAAATTCAGGCTCAGAATCTCAACCTCAAGATGAGTAACAGCGTTTCTATTTTTATGTATTTTTTTAAAATTTTTATTTATTGTCTTCTTAAGTTTTTTAGTTTGTTTAAAATGTAAAAAAATAATAATAATTTTAATATTCTTATCATTAAACAATATACTTTTTTTTATATTATTTCTAATATTATTTATTATATTTATTTTTTTATCATTTTTTTACTAAATAAAATGAAAAATAAATTAATTTATAAATCAAATTTAATTAAAATTTATATTTGAAATATTAAAAAATAAAAATAATTTAATTTTTAAAATTATATGAATTTATTTATTTTATTTTAAAATTTTTATTAAATTTATTAAAATTTTAAAATTTAATTTAATTTAAAATAAATAAATTATTTTACTTTTAATAATTACTTATAATCACCTCAATAAAAATTAAAATATAAAATAATAAAATTAATTTTTATTTTAATAAATTTTAAATATAAAATTTAATTTTTAAATCAATTTAATTTTTTTATTAAATTATAAATATTAAATTTAATTTCTAAATCAAAACAAATCAATTTAATCAAATTATTTCACGTTTTTATTCTTTCCAAACAAAACATCTGCAAATTAATATTTCCTCTTAATAAGAATTGTCTGCATATTTGGCTCAGACTTCAGAGTATGCATGTGGTTTGGTTGATAGAGAAAAGGAAATCAGTAGATTGAAGGAGCTTCTGGAGATAGAGAAGATGAGGACCGTTTTCGAGAGGAAGAATGCTGAGAACGGCGAGCATCGCCAATCTCGCACACTCTCTGTCGCAGATCCGTCTGTGCCCGACATGAAGAATACAAGCATAGGTCTCCATCACAAACATAAATCCAACCAATACACGAATAGAACTCAGATCTAATGTCTCACCCCTTCTCGACAATGACGAAACTAAACCCATCCTGGACCATGTGTGCTAATGGGTTTTCTTTATCCGAGGGAGTTCTCAAGAAAAACAAAATGTTAAGGGTTATAACATAAATAATAAAATTGGTCAAAATGATAAAAATGAGTCAAAATGGGTCAAAATGCAAATCTATGTTAACTGATGAAATTACCTCTAAGCTTGTAATTTCAGATAAATTAAAGGTGCACCAATGCACCACACTAACAAAAGGTGGCAGAAGTCTCCTTCCTTGGATCTATTAGTTAGTACTTAGTGGCACTTCTTGGTCAAATTAACCTTCCAAAATTGAAAATATAAAATGGATGCTATTATATAATGGTACATGGGAAGCCTACCAGCCATGCTAAACGCAACGGCATGAAATTTTGAATTTGAGGAGTTAAGAATGAAAAGCTTATAATTTGACTTTTTTGAATGGTCCAATTTTTTAATTTTTCTAAACATTATAGAGGTTGTTTGTGAATGAACTTTACTTGGATTTTGATATTGTATATTGCTAAACCGTGGAGGAAAATGGGACAAAATTGTTATATTACATTGTTTGGTTTACTAGAAATTAAGATTTGCAATGGATTTTAAGAAATTGGTCACCATTTTTTTTGTAAAAAAAATTAATAGAAAAAAAGTGAATGAAATGACACGGTTGTATTGAGATCCTGGTCAGTGATGTACGTAAGGAAATTTACTTTAGCTTGAATGCATTCAACATGTTCTTAATAAGTGAGTTTATGTCCCAATTTGATCAATCATTCGACTTAACGTGAAGTTAATTTAATTGAATTGTGTTCTTAAAATTTGATTTAATGTATTTTTTAAGTTAGATTGAGGTCATACTTTGAATTGATCTAACCTAACTCAATGTTATATATTATATTAAAATTTATAATTTTATAAAAATTAATAATAAAGTATATTACTTCTTAACTTAAATTAATATTTTTTATATTAATATAATTTGTTTTAAAATATATATTATATAATTTTTATTTTATATTTTAAAAATTTTATGATTTAATTATACATAATAATATTTAAATTTTTATATTTTATCAAAATGTGAATTGATTTGATTTCAACCTAAATTATTATTTAGGTCATAGTCGAGTTTAGTCGGGGTTTACAAATTAAGTATAATAAAAATATTAGATCAAAATCGAGTTTAGTTAAACCCTACTTATGAGCATTCCTAGTTCCTATTATAAAGATTGAAAATAGAAAATTAAAAATCTATTTTATGTTCCAAACATAAAGATTGGGCTTTCCCGAAACGGCTGTCGGTCGTTCATCACTTCACCCCCCGCCATCTGTACTAGGCTTAACAGTATAAGTATGGGCCCAAGTTTTGTTTACGTCACGTTAGTATCAACTTTAGAAATAAGCTATTTTTTGTTTAATAAATAGGCCAAAGGCCCAAACAAAACTACAGTGGACACAATCGGGGCCGAGAGTGCAAGAGACTCCAGCACAATCAGCAGCAACTAAATACATGAAAGATAGAGTTTGCGTATATAATATTAATAATAATATTATAAAATATATAAATAACAAGAAATATAAAGTCTTAAAATTGATGTGGCAGCCATAATTTCTTCTGTGTAAGTTGTCCAAACTTAATTATTCTCAAACTTAAACTTGGTCAAACTATTCTTTCTTTTATTAAATTAATAAAGTCAAAGTATTTTATCTCTATACATGATTGATAAAGTTTCAAACTCAATTAATAGAGCTGTAAGACATGTAAGAATATGCTAGGGTTCGAATCCTACAATGATGTGGAGCCCCTTATGGAGTGGGCATCCAGACGGGTTCACAGCCACACTCATTGCGTTGGCGAGCTCTCTCTTGACAACAAAAAAATAAAAATAAAAATGATTTGACAACACATTGCAATCGTTCTAAGCCTAACTTTTCTTTGAAATTGTCTTATTCTAATTGTCCATGCATAATTGAAAGAAAAGGATGGGATATGAGTAACATAATATGTAAATATTTATATAAAAATATTAATATAATGACGTAAAAATTATTTTATTATTTATAAAAAGAGTTATATAAAACTCTTCTTAATTTCAGTTTTCCGCACCAAGTGGTGACACTTATTATGTTTTGTGTTTGGTTTTCTCATCTATTCATCTTTTGGAATGACTCAAGATTAAAAGGATTTATACCAACTCGGGGTCTTAGACAGGGAAATCCGATGCCTCAATACATCTTTCTTCTTTGTATGAAGAAATTGACTCTTATAATACTTGAAGCAGTGGAGAGTAAGAAGTGGCAACCAATCCATGTTTTTAGAGGTGATCCGGATATTTTTCATTTATTTTTTGCCGATGGCAATGATGTTCTTATATTCTACAAAGCTAAAAGCAGTCAGGTCTGTCTTATAAGTTCTATTCTTCAGGATTATTGTAAGGCATATTGGGGTTGAAAGTAAGGGTATAAGTGAGTTGTTTGATTTGGTTATTGAGGGAAAATAAATTCGAACTAATCAAAATTAATTGGTTTAGTTTGATTTAATTTTTGTATTTTTTGATAGTCAAATCTGAACCAAACCAAACTGAACATCTACGAATTGATTTGGTTCAGGTGATTGAGTTGACAGTTTTTTTAACACAAAAATCAGTTAAATAATTAGTTTTCGATAACAAAAAATATATATATAATAAACCTATGAAAAAAAATTTAAAAATAAAATTAAACTTATTGATTTGAATACTAATAGTTATTTTATGTTTTAAAATGTGTATTAAAATGTTCATAAAGAGGAAATAAGGAAACATATTGATATTTATATTAAGAAATTATATTTGAATAAGTTAAAAAGTTCTTCAAGAGAGATTTAATTTGACAAGTTGTATACTATTACTATTCAATTAAAGATGAAGTTGTGATGTTATTAACTTTGAGGTATATGTAACCAATTGAACCTCTAAGGACATGAGATGAGCTAATGGAGACTTGATTAGTTGAACTTTAAATCAGTAACCTAGCGAATTCAAAGTTTTCAACATTTGCAGTCATATCTTCATCCAAAAGAATGTTGTTGGATTTCAAATCACAATGTACAATAGGAACTTCACTATCATTGTGTAGGCAATCAAATGTACAAGCAACATCAATATCTATATTCAGTCTCTCCATAAGGTGCAACCCATTTTCGTTTGCATGTTTTCTCTTCCCTTAAATCCAATCTTCCAAACTCTCATTACTTAAGTACTTATAAACCAGAGTTAGAAATTCATTATTTTTAAAGTCAATACTAGAGCATTTAAAGTCAATTCATCATTTTCAAACTTTCAAGTTCAGATGATGTTATTGCTATTACTTTCACTTTTCTGTTCTTTATATATAATAGCAAGCAAATTGTCAGACATAGTATCAGTGTTGACACTATGACTATGATGATGTAATGTCTGACATGCTTTCTTCCATGACCATGAGCCTCACATGCAAAATATAAACAAATTTTTTTATTACCTTCTAAATGGATAGCAGAGAGATTTTGAAAAACTTCATCATTAGGAATGGTTCCTTCTAAATCATTATAAGAGAAGTTCAAAAACTGAAGGACATATAGATTTTGAAGTTTAATAAGAATAGATCCAGAGAGTTAGTTGGAGGAAACATCCAAAGTTTTCAAGTCTCTCACATCTCCAAGAGTTTTTGGAATAGCATTTGATAGCATATTCCTAGTCAAAAATAAAATTTTCAAACTCAGACAATTGCTAAATGACCTAGGAATGTCACCAAACAATTATTAATTTTTTTATTTTTTAATATATACTATGCCTAATATTGACTAGAGTTAATTTTATAATCCATCCAACTTATTTAAAAATTTAATGATGAAATAAACTAGAGAATTAATAATTTTGTAGACCATGACTAATTATTATTAATAGAGTTAAAATACTAGTGTATCTTTCAGATAGGACTAAACTTCTAATTGTAATAAATAAGTAAATAAGTTTGTTAATAAAAATCCACTAATATCATGAAGAACTATGAAACCAAAACATGAGTTCATAATGCTTACCTGAAATTTTTCTGTAGCCCTGGGATCTCTAAGATTTTTATTAGGGTGAATTATCCTTGCCTGCAAAGGAAAGAAAGGGCAAGCGGGGTAGGAGATATATCACCTCTCATCAAAGTGATAGAAATGAGTCAATTTTTAGGTGATAAAAAAAATGTTAATTCAGGAAAAAAAAGAAAAATAGAAAACATCAGCATAAATGTCGTCTTCCACTATTTCTAAATGTCAAATCCAAAAGTAAGCAGAAAAGAACCATTGTTTCACCTTTGTGGTCGGTGAGTTGCGGTGTCAATGAGCTGAACCGAACATTTTGGCAGGGGAGTTTTCTGGCTTTCTGGATTGGACGAATGGCGCGACCCGAACTGTGGCGGAGCAGAACCTACGGTGAGCTACGGTGCCGGTGAGTAGAACTGAACGTTTTGACAAATGAGTTTTCTGATTTTTTACGTTGGACGAAGACGACGTTTTAGGGGTTAAGAATTGAGAAAGTATTACAAAAAGTAGAAAAAACAAGTAATAGCAAAAAAAAGTTGTAGCATAAATTAAAAATAATAATAAAATATATAAATATATAATTTGGTTTGGTTCGATTTTAAAATTTTAAATTTGAGAACCAAACTAATTAAGTTTTAATTGATTCAAATTTTATCCGAACTAATCCATATACTTAAACCAAACCGAATCAATTTAATTAATTCAGCTCAGATTAATTGAGTTGATCAAATTATCTAAATCAATTTATACCCCTAGTTAAAAGTAAACTTGGAGAAATCTCATGCAGTGTGCTCTACATCAGTTCCTAAAAGCAAACTGTTGGATAAGGCACGTAGAATTTGCTTGGCCAAATCAGTGTTGTCTTCTCTGCCTGTTCATACTATACAAGCCATGTGTTTGGATATTCTCAATTTTTTCTATCTCACAACTTTTTTTCTTATTTTCCTTACATCTCTACTTGATATTTCAATCTCATATCCTCTTCTCATATTTTTATTAATTTTACAATACAAATATTTATAATTCATAAATAATTTATATGACAATTAACCATTCTTATATCATTATCTTTATCCTTATTAAGATGAGGACTTTTCTAATTTTTTATTTAAAAATAAATATGTAACATATTTTTTATATCTTGATATTAATTATAATTTAAAATTAAAAACTAATAATAAAATTAGAGATTATGCAAACTTATCAAAATAAGTATTTGAGTCAATCCTGACAAAATAAAATAATATTCTAACCACATCAAAATTTTGGTTGCAAGGTTCTCGCGTTATTTTATTGATTTGCAATTGCATGCGGCAAATTGAATTGGGCAAGTCTGTGTGGTGTGGGTTATAGGCTCCCAAAATTATTGACATATACAGGAAAGGTTATTACTAAATAGATACTGTCTAATATATTATCGATATTTTATTTAATTATTGACATATATAAAAAAAATATTCACATATTTAATTTTTTTATTAAAATCAAACAGTTTTTAAGATTTGATTTAAATGTGATTTATTATCTCTCTTTATTTTTTCTCTCATATTATTAATACACATATATAAAACAAAATTTAATGTTTAATCTCTTCTACTATTAAAGCCGAAACAGCCTTACGCTGTTTCTCCATTTGCTTTGTTTTTCTTTTCTTAAAAAAATTGTTCTACATAATCTTTAATTTGTTTATGAAATATATTTTTTTATAAAAAATACCCTTTTTAACATAAAACAAACATAGAAGAAATAATAAAAATTCTCATACAAAAATATTAACTTTTTTCATAACATAAAATAAACAGAAAGTGCCTTACGCTATTTCTCCATCTTCTTAATTTTTATAAAAAAATTTGCCACACTTAATTTTATTTTGTCTTAACCCTAAGATTAAAGGTAAAAATTGGTCAAGTCATGTCAAGTTATGTCTTAAATGAGTTTTGTTTATTTTTCAAATATAAAGTTTGAGTATGATCTATTTATTTAATGTTATAAGTTATTTTTTAAGATATGATCTGATTTAAAAATTTATTTTGTAATAAATTTTTTAAATATATCAATAAACTTACTTTTAAAAAGATTAACAAAATAGACTAATGAACCTAGATTTTTATATAAACAAACTGACTTAGACTTTAAAAAATATTATATTATTTAAAAAATTAATTATATCATATAAATATTAAAATATCATAATATTTATAAAATAATAATATATTACAAGTTACTTTATGAGAATCGATAAAACATATTAAAATAAATAATATAATTATATTATAAATTAGTACGTGCCATGTGAATTTTACGGAAATATATCAATCCAACAACTATATAATGACTTTGCAAAAAATAATTTAAAAAAGTGTTAGGACTATTATTAGATATGATTGAAAATAATTATAAAAAATTAAATTTACATTTTTTGAATTTACATTTATATTATAAAATATTAATATTTCTACATGAGAAATCTTTTTAAATTTTTTTATGTTTGTTTTATGTTAAAAGGATTTTTTTATAAAAAAGGATTTCATAAATAAATTAAATTAAGTAAAATAAATTTTAAAAAAGTGAATGCAGAAACAGCATAAGGGTATTATTAATTTAAAAATAAATAAATATTATATATGATAGAAAAAGGAAGAAAAAAATAAGCTACGTTTAAATCCAATATTAAATATTATATAACTTTAATGAAAAGTTAAACACGTATGTTATTATTTTATACAGAAAAATGATGTTGATATATTATTTTTTTATACATTTTTTTTAACATTAATTTTAAATAATTGTGATTAAGTGAGAAAAAAATAATATAATTAATGATATAAGAAATAATATAAAAAGTAATATGAGAGAAAATGAATGTAAGCAAATCATGCTTATTTTATATATGTTAATAATTAAATAAAAAATACTTAAAAAGATTTGTTAGGCGGTGCTTATAAAAGAATTTCTCGATACAGGAAAAGGTCAACTGCGACGCGACGACTTGGGCACAGCAAAGGACGTAGATGTCATAATGACAGCATTGGACACAACTTACACAAGGCCACATGCGGTAAGAGAACCGGTACGGGTCTTTTATTTTTCACAACAACCAAATTAAATATATGTCCATTCGTACAATATTTAATCCCTAACACCAATCAGGTTGTGTTCATGACTTCATTCTTCCCATTTGAAAAATGAGCGACTCAAATCATGCAAGCGATGCAAACAACAATCAAAACGTGGAAGGTACCACAAACACCCACCGCTCTTTTTTTTTTTCTCTGTTGATATACTCTCTCCCCTTATATTTTCATGTTCTCTGTTGTATCAGAGATGATAAGTGAGGAAACTATTCTGGTATTCTCCGAAGATGAGGAGTCACTCATTGCTAGGATGTTTAGATTGGTTGGACAGAGGTTGCTTTGCTCTATCTTTTTCTTTGCACGTTGCATATTATATACAAATTGCATTCCTATATGTGTTCCTACACGTGTGTGTCTGTGAGTAATAAAATTGTAAAGCTCTTATTGTGTTTGACATGCATGTGCGGTAGGTGGTCTTTGATTGCTGGGAGAATCCCTGGAAGGACTGCAGAAGAGATTGAAAAGTACTGTACTTCAAAGTGTGCTTCATCCAGTGATCAACAAACTTCTAATTTTGCACGAGACTAAATTGCATGCCTGATGCTTTATTAATTGATCTATATATATATACTATGTTAGTTGGTGTATTGCGGAAATGCTTAGTGAATTGATGTACTCTTAGTCAAATGCAGTGTATCCTTGCAGTTCATATTTGACCTTCTGATTGTTTATACTCCGAATGCACACACACAAACACACAAGATGGTGACTTACTATATAATGCTGAAATGTATATAGTGTACTACCAGTTCCTAAAGTTTTAAACTTTAAATGATTTGAAATCGATCTGAACACTTAATACAGACACAAATTAGGTACATAGAGAGCTAATCCAAGAAAATTAGATTGATTTAATTAACTTCTTAAAACCACATAAATACAGCGACAAACTTCAATCTAATATGTCTAATGGGATAAACAATCCTCTCAATCTCACACGCAACAGCCAGCATCTTCCAAAGCCCAACTACAAGGACTTGCGTCTGGGGATATTTTTCAAGTAGACTCAGTTTACTGACATTGAGTTTAACTGAATCTATTTAAAAAACTCTTGCACCTTCGTTATATTTGTAAAGAATAATAGTTAAAAATGAGCTCAAAATAACTTCAAGTTGAAAGATAAGCAAGTAACTTTTTGTTGGGAAATGCTTGCATAATTTCTCTCATCTGTGAACTCAAAAATAGGCATTATGCGGAAGCGTAAAATAATTGTAATAACAACACCAGAAAAATTTTTAACGTGGAAAACCTTCTCAATGTAAGTAAGGGAAAAACCACAGGACCCGTAGGCCACTTAAATCTCTACTATAAAATAATGGGAATACAAAAATACAAGAATATTGTATCTTCAATTTATGAATAATACTCTCATAAATTGGCTCACTCTTTTTCTCTTGTGAGGCTCGGTTGTGGTGTATGGATCTGATGCCTTGTGCCTCTATTTATACAACAATTGTTGCACACAATTGTTGACAAAGAAGAATTGCACCGATAAAAGTGGTTGGACGTAATTGTTGACAATTCAAAACAATTGAAACAATTGCTTTCCACCGAATTATGGCTGGACCCCACAATTCTCCCCCTCCAGTCATTGGAAAAATATTATTGGATCAGTTTGGGGTTGATGTTAAGCCTGCAACTTCTTTACAGACTTCTATCTTCTCTTTTGGTAGAGCTTTTGTCATCATATCTGCCCCATTGTCTTTTGTGTGTATTTTCTCAATTTGCAGCAGTTTACTTTCTAACACATCACGAATCCAATGATACCTTACGTCAATGTGTTTCGACCTTGAATGAAAGGTTGAGTTCTTGCTGAGATGGATTGCGCTCTGACTATCACAATAGAGAACATAGCTTTATGATCTTGACCTAATTCTTGTAGGAACTTCTTCATCCACAAGATCTCCTTGCAACCTTCAGTGATTGCGATGAATTCAGCTTCTGTGGTGCTTAAAACAATGCACTTTTGTAGTCGTGACTGCTATGAGATAGCTCCCCCTGCATAAGTAATCAGATATCCTGATGTAGATTTTCTTGAATCCACATCTCCTGCCATGTCTGCATCTGAATACCCAGTGAGCATTAGATTTCCATTGCCAAAACACAAGCACCTTTTGGCAGTTCCTCTCAGATACCTTAGTATCCATTTCACAGCATTCCAATGCTCCTTTCCTGGATTTGATAAGAATCTGCTCACAACTCCTTCAGCATAAGCAATATCTGGTCTTGTACAGACCATTGCATACATAAGACTACCAACAGCAGAAGAATATGGCACCTTGCCCATTTCTTCCTTTTCTTCTTCATTCCCTGGACATTGGGTCTTACTTAGTTTAAGATGACCAGGTAATGGAATATGCACAGGTTTGGCATTATGCATGTTGAACCTTTCAAGAACTTTCTTGATATAGTCTTCTTGTGACATCCACAACATCCTTCTAGATCGATCTCTGATGATCTTCATTCCAAGAATCTTCTTTACTGCACCCAAATCTTTCATGGCAAAAGATTTGCTCAATGCCTTCTTGAGAGCAGCTATCTTTGTCTTATCTTTCCCAACAATCAGCATATCATCAACATACAACAGTAGTTTGATGGATTCACCATTCTCATAGTTCTTCACAAACACACAATGGTCTGCGGACGTCTTTTTGAAATTATGTTGGGCCATGAAAAGATCAAACTTCTTGTACCATTGTCTTGGAGCCTGCTTCAGACCATAGAGGCTTTTCTTCAGACGACACACTAGATGTTCTTTGCCTGGTTCTTCGAAACCTTCTGGTTGCTCCATATAAATTTCTTCCTCTAAATCTCCATGTAAGAATGCTGTTTTAACATCAAGCTGTTCTATTTCCAAGTCTAGTTTTGCAGCTAGACCAAGGATCGCTCTAATGGATGTCATCTTCACCACTGGTGAAAAGATTTCTTCAAAATCTATGCCTTTCTTCTTAAGTTGCACCCTTCACAACAATCCTTGCTTTGTACCTGGGGTTTGGGTTATTCTCTTCAATCTTGAGTTTGAATACCCATTTGTTTTTCAATGCCTTTCTTCCATTTGGTAATCTCACCAAGTCATACGTCTGATTCTCTTTCAGGGACTGTATTTCTTCTTGCATTGCTTGCATCCATTTCTCTTTATCATTCGTCTCAATGGCTTCTATGAAACTTTGAGGTTCTCCTTCATCAGTGAGAGTGACATAATCATCTGAGAAATACCTTCTTGATGGTTGTCTGACTCTCGTTGATCTTCTCACTTGAGGTTCTTGTTCTACTTGATCAGTCTCCATATGTTCTTCATGCATTGCCTGACTTTGTTCTGTCTGGTCAGGTTGTTTCGTCTGAACAGGTTGCTCCATCTGATGAGGTTGTATTGTCTGATCAAGTTGCTCATTCCTTTGAGGAATCTCTCCCCCTGAATTGTGTACCACGATGGTTTTTGGCTTCTTAGATTGCTGAATATCATGGATTGTCTGATCTTCATAGAATACCACGTCTCTGCTTCGAACGATCTTCTTGTTTACAGGATCCCATAATCTGAAGCCAAATTCATCACTTGGTGAACCAAAGTATATGCATTCCTTCGTCTTTGCATCAAGCTTTGCTCTTTCATCTTTAGGAATGTGGACAAATGTCCTGCACCCAAAGACTCTCAAATGACCATAAGAGGCTTTCTTTCTAGACCATACTTCTTCTGGAATCTCTCCATTTAAAGGTCTTGAAGGAGATAAATTGATTAAATCAACTGCAGTTCTTACTGCTTCACCCCAAAATGACTTGGGAAGTTTTGCTTGAGAAAGCATGCTTTTGACTTTCTCTGCAATCGTTCTGTTCATCCTTTCAGCTAGTCCATTCATTTGAGGTGTCTTGGGGGGTACTTTCTCATGTCTTATCTCATGAGTCTTACAATAATTCTCAAATGGACCTCTATACTCTCCGCCATTATCAGTTCTCAAGCATTTCAACTTTCTTCCAGATGCTCGTTCTACAGAAGCATGGAATTCCTTGAAAGCTTGAAGAACTTGATCTTTCGTTTTCAATGAATACACCCACACCTTCCTAGAGTGATCATCAATGAAGGTAACAAAGTATTGGGCACCGCCAATGGACCTTTCAAACATTGAGCAAACATCTGAATGAACAAGATCCAGAATCTGCTTTCTTCTTCTTGCATCATCTGATCTTTTGAAAGATACTCTGTGTTGTTTGCCTGCTAGACAGTCTTCACAGGATTCAAGTGGCTGCCCTTTTATGTTTGGAAGATGATCTTTTGCGAGAATCTCCAAACCTTTCTCGCTCATGTGGCCTAGTCGTCTATGCCACAATTCCTTGCTTGCATCTTGAGCAACATTCATCTCCCCTTTGCATATCTTTCCCTGCATAATGTACAGAGAGCCTTCCTTTCTGCCACGAGCAATAATCATGCTTCCTCGGCTGAGTTTCCATCTGCCGGCACCAAACTGGTTTATCATTCCAGCTTCATCTAACTTTCCTACTGAGATAAGGTTCAGACGCATGTCTGGAACATGTCTTACCTCCTTCAGCATAAGTTTGTTTCCATTCTCAGTAATCATCATTACTTCACCAATGCCAACAATCTTGCTTGTGACATGATTTCCCATCTTCACCGTACCAAAGTCTCCTTTTTGGTATGATGAGAAAAATTCTTCATGAGGTGTGACGTGGAAGGATGCCCCGGAATCAATTATCCATATGCAATCATCGGATGCAATGTTTAGATAATTTTCTTCTCCGATAAGAAATATATTCTCATCAGTCGAGGCTACTGCAGTAGTTGTTCCATCTTCCTTCTTCTTCTTTGGGTTAATCTGATCAGGGTGGACTGTTCCGGCTTGTTGGTCTCTCTTCAAGAATCTGCACTCAGACCTAACGTGGCCTGGTTTACCACAGTAATAACAACTTAGTCTAGTGCGAGATTTGGATCTACCTTGTGATTTTCCACGACCTCCTTTTTCACGATTCTTACTCCTTCCTCTGTTGTCAACAACGTTGGCTTCAAACTGGTTGTTCATGCCCCTTTCTCTCCGTCTTGACTCTTCATTCAGTAAACTGTCTGTAACAGAATCCATGCTAAGCTTTCCTTCTGGAGCAGAATTGCTGAGAGTGACAACTAGAGTATCCCAACTCTCAAGCAGAGAACTGAGGAGTAGAAGAGTTTGCAACTCATCATCTATCTTCATTTCTGTCTTTGTCAGTTGATTCACAATACCTTTGAAGGTATTCAAATGTTCGATCATGTTCTGACCGTCCGAGTACTCCAACTTCACCAGTCGTCTAACAAGGTGGGCTTTATTCCTGGGCGTCTTCTTTTGAATCAAGGATTCAAGTTTCGTCCACAAGTCATACGCGTTGGAATAAGTTGATACATGTTCGAACAAACTTCTGTCAATATATTTTCGGATCATAGCTACTGCTTTCCGATTTTGGAGCTCCCATTCTTTGTCGGTCTTCCCTTCTGATTTATCTTTTTGGGTGATTAGCTCATGCAAATCTTTGCAGTATAAGTGGTCTTCCATCATCGGCTTCCAATAGGAGTAATTATCAGCAGTTAACTTGAACATATCTCCATCATGAGTGATAACTCCCTCCATCTTGAGTTACACAGCCAATACAATATACGTGAATAGTGCCGCATGTGAAACAAGATCGTATACAATAACCGTAGTATGCAAACAATGCACTGGTAGGTTCCCAGGAAAGAGAGGTGGGTCACTAATGGACACACTTAAATACCAAGTCTTTCCTAGTCAGAACTTTTCTAGACAACACTTTCACACCACCACACGTTATTTCCAACAACGAGAATAATTCTTTTCTGATGTGGAAGATCGACAATCTTCTAAACCACAGAAAGCATACTAAGAATTTTCTTATGAATCGGCACCTAGTATCCCAGAGCTCTAAGAGCTCGATACCACCGTTGGGAAATGCTTGCATAATTTCCCTCCTCTCGTGAACTCAAAAATAGTGCACTATGCTTGAAGTAAAATAATTGTAATAACAACACCGTAAAAAAATTTTTAGCGTGGAAAACCTTCTCAATGTGAAAGCGAGGAAAAACCACGGGGCCGTGGTAGCCACTTAAATCTCCACTATAAAATAATGGGAATACAAAAATACAAGAATATTGTATCTTCAATTTATGAATAATACTCTCATAAATTAGCTCACTCTTTTTCTCTTGTGAGGCTCGGTTGTGGTGTATGGATCTGATGCCTTGTGCCTCTATTTATACAACAATTGTTGCACACAATTGTTGACAAAGAAGAATTGCACCGATAAAAGTGGTTGGACGTAATTGTTGACAATTCAAAACAATTGAAACAATTGCTTTCCACCGAATTATGGCTGGACCCCACACTTTTATGTGACAACTCAAAATAGCGAATCTTCCATTTCATTTTACTTTGTTATGAGCAAATCACCTTCATTTTTTTTTATCAACTTATTGTATTGTGCTTCACAATAATATTTCATCACACGACAATTAATTTATAGCAAGCAACAAAAAGTATAATAAGACTACTATTTTTTGAACTATAGTAGTAGATTAACAGAGGAAATCTTTGTGAAGGACAAAACTCTTTTATGGAATCAATTGATATAATTTGTGTGGATTTGAATCAATAAAAAATTTAATCAAAATTAATTTAATTTATTAATTAGACTTGTTTAAAACTTCTTTTTATGGTAAGATCAAGATGTTTCACTACATACTTTGGATGTGGGGTTGAGGATAATGCTAAATACTATGAATTACTTTTCACTAAAAGTAAATACGAAAGACTTAACAGTCACGTTCCTTTTTCTTCTTAGCAGTTAGATTTGAAACTTTTATAACGTCATCAAAGATTTGAAATAAATTCGTATCAAGTAACATAGCTTCATGAGGTTAATTTCCATTCGGACATCAACTCCTGACCACAAGGTATTTTAGTAAATTCCCTACTGGTTTATACAATTTTTTGTCCTCTTATTATTATTGTATTGTATGTGTTGTGGTTCACAAGACTTTTATTATTCTCCATTCATGGCTTTGGGCCAGGATCCCATATAATATGACCCATCTTCAACAAAACCTGTTTTAGAAGCCCATAAACCGAGCCCGACAAAAAATTGATTACTTTCCTCCTGAAGTGCCCCATCTTCTTGTTCCTAGTTTCAGATTGAGTTTGAGAGGGTTTTTGTTGGGTTTGGGGCTAATCACACGGAAACAAGAATGGAGTTCGAGAAGAGAAAGGCAGCGACTCTAGCTTCATTGAGCTCAATAGAATCGGACAAATCACCAAAGGGGACGTTGGACACTCCCATCATCCCTCTCCTCAGCACCATCAACCAAAACCCTTCTTACTTCACTACCAGCTCTTGCTCTGGTCGAATCTCTATCCTTTCTCAACCCAAAGATGCAACTTCTTCACCCAAGAAGAAAGCCAGAGGTGGTTCTTGGCTCTTCGTTTCCCACGACCTCGCCGATCCCGACTCAGTCCTCAACCTCCTCTTCCCCTCCGACTCGACTCACTGTTCCGAACTCGTGTTCAGATTCGAGCCCCTTATCATCGCCGTCGAGTGCAAAGACCTAACTTCGGCTCAGTCCCTGGTGTCGCTGGCCATATCTTGCGGTTTCAGAGAGTCCGGCATTACCAATGCTAACACTAACAAGCGTGTCATCATAGCCATTCGCTGTTCCATACGCTTGGAGGTGCCCTTGGGGGACACCCGCAACATTATGGTGACTCCTGACTATGTTCGTTATCTTGTTCGAGTCGCAAACCACAAAATGGAAGCCAATTGGAAAAGAACCGACAGGTTCCTTGGATTGTTGCACTCTAATGGCTTCCTAGGATCCGTGGTTGCCGATAACACTAATCATTTGTCACCAAATCATGGAGAGGGGCTTGTTTGTGATCATCCTCAACTTGAGGATGAATCTCAGCTAGCAAACGGGAATGATGAATCCGAAACCTATTCAGGTATTTCAATAGATAATAATAAGTTTATATTAGAAGGATTCGCCTTACTGCCATTTGATTAGAGCATTATGTTGCAGATGATATTGACTTTATAGTTTATACCATGTTTATGAATATATATGACTGTCACAATGAATATGTGGGGGTAATGATATCAGTACTGATGCATCTCGATATATATCTGATTGCAGGACAACTTTCCTTTTAATATCAATCAAAAGTCTGAATCTTTGAATGGTTGGCAGGGTCAAGTGTGGGTTTTCCTGGTTTTAGTCTGTCAATTGCCCATATGGATATTGTTGGTGAACCAGTGGAGAAGCTTTTCCTTTGGGGCCACTCGGCTTGTACATTGGATAATGCCAACCACAAGAAAGTCATTGTATTTGGTGGATTTGGAGGCACGGGGAGACATGCAAGGAGAAATGATTTGTTGCTACTTGATCCATATTCTGGCAATCTTGAAACAATCCGCACTTTTGGCTGCGTATCTCCATCTCCACGCTTAGGCCATACAGCTTCCTTGGTTGGAGATTGCATGTTTGTGATTGGAGGTCGGACTGGTCCTGATAAAATTCTGAGTGATGTATGGATCCTTGATACAGCTAAGAATTGTTGGAAGTTACTGCAATGTGGTGGCGATTTCTTCCTTCCCAGGTTAAGCTTTACAGCATTCTTCTGTTGTAGATTTCACCAGTTCAAATGAAAGCCACTTATCAAGCAATTGTGCAGTAGGGGAAAAAAAAGGCTTTGTATAGATTTTCAAGACAACTTTCTATGCTGTATGAGTTCTGGTAGCAGTATTTAAATTCATGTGCATAAATGCTTACAACTTTTTAAACTGTATATTGTAACTATTTTAAGGTGTAGTAACATTGTTTGCTATAGCTTGATTTGGTAATATTGTTTTCAGTGTTAGTTTAATATTAACATGTTGGACAGGCATCGTCATGCTGCAGCTGTCATGGGTTCAAACATTTACATATTTGGTGGACTTGATAATGATATTATCTTTTCATCCTTTTATATTCTTGACACAATCAATTCACACTGGAAAGAAATACCATTTTCTGGGGACTGGCCATGTGCACGCCATTCTCATGCAATGGTGGCATCTGATTCTCACATTTTTATGTTTGGCGGATACAGTGGTGATAAAGTACTTGGGGATTTGTATAGCTTTGATGTTCAGAAGGGTCAATGGAAGAAGGAAAAGACAGCTGGAAGGAATCCACATGCTAGGTTCTCCCACTCAATTTTTGTTTATAAAAATTATCTTGGAGTTCTTGGTGGTTGTCCAGTCAGACAACATTGTCAAGAGTTGGCTTTACTTGATTTGAAGCTTCATCTATGGAAGCATGTTACCCTTTATTCTGTAGGTAAAGATTTATTTGTACGTAGTACAGCCAATGTTGTTGGTGATGATCTTGTTATAGTTGGTGGTGGTGCATCATGCTATGCATTTGGAACCAAGTTCAGTGAGCCAGCAAAAGTCAGATTGCACCATTTAATGCATTCATCACATGATGATCTTATGCCTGTCAAAAATCAAAGAAAGCATATGATTGACCAAAATGAAGGGACGAATGGGAATAAGATTGAAAATTCTCAAGGACCCCAACTTGATCATTCACCAAATGTATCTGAAGGTGAAAGTTTATATTTAAATGATAACTTACCTTGCATGAATGATCAAAGTCAGATGATTGCATCGCATTATGTTCTGCAACTAGAAAAGAAATATGCAAAATTAGGGAAGGATATATTGAAGAAATTTGGATGGTTGGACTTAGGGAGGAAGGCATACTCTGAAGAGGGTGGCGTACATATCTGTTTTCCTGTCCTCAAAGAATTTTTTTCTGTATTTCATGAAAGGAACCATCATTCAGGAGATGCAGTTGATGGAAAAAATGAAGTTCCCTTTTCAAAACCACTTAAAGTGGATGGATACTTGTTAAATGAGTTATCCTGCTCTGAAGCATTGACTCTTCTCCATGGATATGGTGCCATTATGCTAGCAGATGAGGTTGTTGAAGTAAGAAAAGCTGCAACGTCTCCTTTGAAAGTGATGACCGAAGCAGTAACGTCTTTGATTGAGCATAAAGGCCTACCGGCATGGCTTCTAGAGGAACTGCCAACAAGGTTCTTTTATTAAAATTGCTTCGATGGTGTCTGCTTTCTAACTTTATACTTATTTTCATTCATTTATACTTATTTTCATTCATTTAGAATTTTTGTTCTTGCATGCAATCCCTTCGGCCTTCAATGTTGTGTGTTCTGTAGTAATCTTTTTTATGTCTTCCAGGTGGGATTGGCTTGGAGATATTGTTATACTTCCAACTACTTCTTTCAAGAATTCCATGTGGGACTCCATAGCCGAAGAGCTTTGGCCCATTGTTGCCAAATCACTTAAGGCTCATCGTCTTGCTCGCCAAGTAATCATATTTACATGAGTAATGCATAAATTTATGTTTTTGCTTTTCCTGCCTGGGTTTTATCATACTGATTCATTATTTTCCATCACAGATGATCTTTTTTAAATTTTCTTATTGAAGATGTAGCATGCATAAAGTTTATGTGAATGATAATGGAATATCTGATGATGACATTTAACAAATATATTAAATACTGAAATTATCAATAATGAATGAATTGTAAAGGCTAAAAGATATTTTTCTCAAATAAATTATACATTTAGAAATTCAGCCTAGGTTGCAACCATTATAGGTAGTTTTCAGGTTTTAAAATCTTTTGCCAAGATAGGACGAATCAGTGTCTAGCCAAATTTATGAAGGCTAAAGTTATAAGAGGACTGAATTGGCAGTTGTTATTAATATGCAACCATGAATGCTTTGCAGTGGCTGATCTCTGGAAGGAAAAAATCTTGGAATTACTCGTAATTCTTTATTACTGAGAGACATTTGTTTTATAGCTTTTGCTTATTAAGCATAATGCTGTTTTCAATTCTGCCTGCAATAGCTTTGCAGTGAATTCATTTATTTGTGACACGAGTAAGCCGGTGTATTATAGGGCCCAGTTGCTGCAACTGGTACAAGAGATAGCACATTGCAGATTCTTGTTGGAGATAATGGCTGGGTCAATCATCGAGAAAATGGAATACTCTATTCTTTTGATGCTACGAAGTGCATGTTCTCATGGGCTAATCTTTCTGAGAAGCTGCGGATGGCCAGGCTGGATTGTAAGGATGAAGTTATAGTAGATCTGTTTGCTGGCATTGGCTACTTTGTGCTGCCTTTTCTTGTCAGGTATTCTGTCTGTTTGTACAGGCAGGGCTGTGCATTATACCTAATCTCTAATTATATTCTCCTGTCTTAAAGTTTTGGGTATTGTGTGACAAAAATACCCTTTAGCCTTCAATAGTGTTATAATTGGAGGAAAGCCAAGAGACAAGATTATGCAGTGCTATATGGAAGATATGTTATCTTTTTTCTTTGGACACTTTATGTAAAAAAAAATTAATTTAATTTTTGTATATCTTAAACTTCATAAAATACATTCTGGATCTTAATATGAACATACTGTGACTGGGATGGGGCATGCCTCCTGAACTTTTATTAAACAGAGATTTAGGATTTGAAAATTTTTCTAGTATCCGTTGCTCCTGGTTTGCTTGCTTCTGAGGTTTTTTTAAGATTTAATGATATTAATCTATATTTATTTTCATTGTTCTTGCATGATCTTAAACAGGGCCCGGGCAAAACTTGTATATGCTTGTGAGTGGAATCCCCATGCCTTAGAAGCACTCCAACATAATCTACAAGCAAATTCTGTGGCTGACCGTTGTATCATACTTGGAGGAGATAATCAAATTACGGCTCCCAAGGTATAGTGTGTGTATTTATTCACCCATAAACTATGATTTGCCCACACATGTTTTCTTCCCTGTAAATGTGGTTAATTCGAACCATCCGGTCCTTTTCAAGGACAAATTTGATTTACCAAATCAGCTGGGCCGTCCCCCTGTCAAACTGTTACAGGAGAAAGAGGTTGAGTCACCACCTGAGAGTCAATCTCAAGCATAATCCATATAAAGACCATGTTCTAGGCCATAGATAAACCTTCCCACACTCCCCATAACTCAGCAGTAAACTCACTGCAGTTACCTAGATTCTTGGAGAGGCCAAGGATCCATTTGTCATCACTTCCACAGATCAGACCCCCCACACCCAGTGATTCCTTGGTTGCCCTTAGACATCCTGTCAGTGTTATCTTTAACCCGGCCGATTTATTAATAATGGAAATTTATTTCTCATATATATATAATTGTCATTGCTTTATATTTATATAGCATTTCTGGAAAATTATCTTAATAAATAAAAGGGAGAATTTCAATGAACAAAAGTTAGATAAAGTTCCTTAGGTGCTCGTGGTGCTATTCTCCAATGAAAACATGACGTGTATTATTTTTTACTCCTCAACTATGACAATTTTAAATAGGACGATGAGGTGGTTAAAAAATTGTACACGTTATATTTTTATGGCAAAAATCATATTTTCGTCCTCTAACTTATTTTCTGTTTTCAAATTTGTCCTCTAACTAAAAAAGTTCCAGATTCATACTCCAACTTTTAAAACCTAACAAAGTTATCCTTTCGCCTAACTCCGTTAGTTCCATTAACAAAACAATCCTAGGTGGCGTCCTAGCTAGCAATACGACGTTAGCTCCTTTCAGTGAGTGGTTTAGGCTCAAAACGACCTCGTTTTGTGAGAGAAAATTGAGGAGGGAAAGGCTGAAAACAGAGAGGAAAAATCTGCAAGGTGAGAATCCTTCTCCTCTACCTCAACATAACCAAATCCCTCTCATCAGTTGTATCCTTGTTATACCATTCAAAAAACTCACAACTAGAACCTTTCACACCTTTTTGGAAACAAATCAAATGGTGCATAATTAGTCAACAAACAAATTGAGGAAATTAGGAAAACCCACCACCAACATGAACTAAACAGGAATGGATTCTCTTACTCACCAGTGCCTGTAGCTCCAAAATCTTCTTCCAAAGTCGGCATTTGTTCTCACAGTGTGAACCACGGTCTTGTCCCTGCACTTGCAAAATGGAGCCCGTTGACCCTCTGTGTTGCCAGTCATGGAGGAACTACCTTCAAAATTCATTGGCCCATCTGGATTATGTACGAAATAAATGTAACGACTTGCAATACGAGTCCTTGTTCGTCGACGAAATGGAAATGGAAATGGAAATGGAGAAGAAACAGAGGAATCACAATAGTGGGAGGAAGATGAAGCAGAAACAAAAACCTTACGCTGAAATGGGGGTGAAATTGGGGAGAACCACCAACGACTAATGTTTGATTCATTGGCTATGTCATATGTCCCATTGCCGCATTAGATGTCGCTTGTGTTTTTTTAGCCATGTCATACGCCAACTACGTCATTTTCTACCACACATACAGAAGGGAACTAACAGAGTTAGGCAGAAGGATAACTTTGTTAGGTTTTTAAAAGTTAGAGGATGAATTTGGAACATCTATTAGTTAGAGGACAAATTTGAAAACAGAAGAAAATTAGAGGACGAAAGTATGGTTTTTGCTTATTTTTATTAGAAAACAGCACTACAAGCACCTAAGGAACTTAAAAAACTTTATTTAAGGAACTTTATTTAAGTTTTGTCTAATTTCAATTTAGGATATCTTGGCAAACCACGAACAGATTTCCAATTTAGGATGATTAACCAAAAGATTGGTTAGCAACTGATAGAAACTGGATATGTATTAATACTGAATTGAAAGTAAAAATGGAGCACAGCTCCTTACAGATGGTGGAAATAGAAGAATAGGAAGAAAAGAGTGATACACCAGACTGTGCAGAGAACAATCTCTGTTCCAGTCACCCAAACCAACCCAAATTAACCCAATGATCCCCTCCCAAGATCCTTCACCCCCCAATATAACAGTTACACGATCCTCTTTCCCTCAATATTCTAGGATCTTCTCCTCCAACTTCCCTCTGTCACCTGTTCCGTTAGTTACTGGCTTCTCTCTCCTCTAACAACTTCAGTTCGTTTCCCTCTATTGCCTTTCCTCTATCATTGGGCTGACTAGCAGGCCCATTATTCCCTTGCTCTTTCACCCTTCTTCCTTTTCTACTGTAAACTTTTACTATGGACCTATCAGCAACATTCTAAGATGGTTAATATGTTGATCTGATTAACCATTTTTTTTGGATCGCTCTTTTTAAATTGGAAATATGTTCACCATATTATCCCAAATTGTAATTCACACTCAATAAAACCTGATTGTACACAACATGCCAGTAAAAAAATTGTCTATCTTTTGTGTGTTAGTTAATATAATTTATTATTAGTTTGAGAGTTACCTGCAAATAAAAATAAATGAGCATTGTTCTGACTTATTGTCAGAGATACTCTGAATGAAAATGAAGGGAGGAATAAAGTGAAGGGGAAGAAAATCATAAAGTGGAATTTGAGTGAGGATTGTAATATTTTTCTTCCCTTGTTTGGATGAAAAGAAGATAAAGTAAAAAGGAATTGTTTTACCCCCTTGTTTGGTAAAAAGAGAAATAGAAGGAAAGAAACATGTGGCCAGTGAACTATTGACTCTGTTCTTCACTTTTTTCTGAGTCACTGTGCACACTGACAATGAACATTTATGATACCTAAGGAAAACAAGTCCATCAAGTCTTATCACCAATTGATATTTGTAGAAGGAAATAAATTAACTGAATATGTTGATTTTTTGCTTACAGAGTGTGGCTGATAGAGTCTGCCTTGGTCTCCTTCCATCTAGTGAGTGTAGCTGGGTCACAGCTGTGAGGGCTTTACGGTAATTGGGATACTTTTATGTATCGTTTCTTTCAACAATCAACATACTTATCTGGTGTCACTCTATTGTCAGCATTTAGCCATCTTGTCAATGTAAATTTTGATTGATGGTAGCATCTTGCTTCCACACCCATATTAAGTAAAAGTTACATGATTATTAATTTATTTAGCACCATATAATTTATTTGCAACTTAACTTCTCATGAACGGTAATAATATTATTGTTTGCTGCATTTCTGTTCTGAAATTTCTTTGATTTTGTTCTCAGTAGGTGACTATCCATAATGATTGACAATGAAATAACTCTGGCACTAAACTTATCTTCCTGAAGTTACTAATGTTTATCTCTGAAAATATGGCCATCTTGTGAATCAAATTGTGAATAGAATGAGAGAAACTATCATATTAGGTGCTAAGTCTGGTCACCAATTTTAATCATAATGGTCCTGAAGTTGTGGTTCACGTCTCATCCTGCAAATTGCCTGATTGAAACTATAGCATCTGGAAACTGTATCCGTACTTAAATGCCAAATTTATGACTGTTTTACTGCTGTTGATGCCTGATGGTAATGAAATCTTCCAAATCTGAATTAATATATGAAGCATAAGCTCCAGATAGGACAATGGAGAAAAATCTTTGTGCGGATATAACTAGCTTAATTCTGCTCAGATTCACTTCTGGGCTACTACTTTCATGACCAATTTCTCTCTTTCTCATGGAATCAACGTTGCAGGAGAGAGGGTGGAATATTACATGTCCATGGGAATACAAAAGACTCAGAGGAATGTCAATGGACTGATCATGTATCAAAGTCGATATATGAAATTGCTAGATCTGAAGGTAGCATCGTTTTTTTTTTTTTTTAATTTTAATAATACAATTTTGACCATGTCCCGCTGCAACGCTGTGAAGATCTAATTTCTGGAATAATTATTGATTAGCCCACACCATTATGATTTCCCACAGGTTATTGTTGGGAGGTTTATATAGAACATGTTGAGAGGGTGAAATGGTATGCTCCACACATTCGCCATGTTGTTGCAGATGTAAGATGCAGACAGGTCCAGAGATAGCAAATGGGCTGGCATTTGAGGTTAAAAATTGGCTTCTGCATGCAATCAATGTGAATGTCATTAGGAATTTTAATATGAACCATGAGTCTGGATTTCAGAAGTTCAGAGAATCCTGTTCAGCCATTGATGGGACTGGTAAATATTGCAGATGAGAGAGGTGGTGGACTGGATGATAGTTATTGATTTTTTATAATGACAGTTCACTGGCAGGCTTGGGTGTCTCGTTCCAAGTGCTGCATACTACTTTGTAACTGGCGTTCATGGTGTCACAACACAGTTTGCTGTATAATGTTTTGGAATGGTTAATCTTGTGATTTTTTTAAAAGCCTTAAAATACTTAGAAGTGTATGAGTTGTATTGAAGTATAATTAAGTAAGTACAAAATCAATTTTGTAGAGATTTAGAGTTAATTTTAAGTATTAATTTTTTTTAATCTAGTCGTGAAAATTACGAAATTAAAGATGTACAGATAAAATAAAAATAAATAAAAATAAAATTAATAGCAAATTAAAAGAAAATAAGTATATAGATGATTTTATTAGATGTAAAATGATTGAAGGTTATAATTTATTAAAATTAATTTTAATTTAATTGTGATAAATTATTATATTCAAATTATTTATCTCATGAATATTTAGTGATAAAACATGTGATATTTATTAATAACGTATTAAAAATAATAATTAAGTGTATGATAAATTTTTTAATTAATAACAAATTATCAAATTATCAAATATATCTCTAAAAAAGAATTACAATAAATATCTAACAATTATTATCATGCTTGATAACACCAATAAAATACAAAGTATAAGAAAAATATAATTAAATTCATCTAAAAATTTATTTATATAATTTAATAAAAAATAGAATCAATTAAGTATTAATTCTTAAAATTGACTAATAATAATTCAACATAATAATATTAAAATAATTAAAATTTCATCACCACCTTAATACAAATAATTTAGCAAGATATAAAAAAATTAATATACAATAAAATTATCTCACTAATATTTTTTATTACAAACAACTTCTCTTTGATTTTTCTTACTGCTGCGCTGCGCCTTTGCTCTCCAAGAGTTCCGTGCGGCGTTGCTGTGCTATTATTCCTGTGCGTTCCTACATGTGCTATTTATAACAATTGTTTTGAAATTCTTATTATTAATAGTGTATATATATATTTTTACACTCTTTTAATATTATTTATTATATTTATTTTTTTATATCACTTTTTTTATTAAATCTAATACTCTTAAAAAATATCAATAATATATATACCCTTTTAACAATTATGGAGCACACTTCAATACTCCGATTCAATTAGGTAGGCGTTTTTTTTATTCAACCTGTTCACGGCCCATCTGACTTTTGGCCTTTAATATATATTTTTTTTTCTTTCTTTTAGCATCTAATTGGTCCCACTAACACCAATTGTAACCAAATTCTTCATGCTTACTTCTCGCACAACATACATTTCAAGTGGGTTAGACTTTATAATTTGGACTTACTTTGAGACAACTGCTTCTCTTAATAATTTTACATTATTAAAAGTTATCATTTTTTAAATTTTTTTTGTAAATATGATAATAATTAAATAAAATTAACTTCTCTCAATAATTAAATAATAATATCATAAAATTATTAAAATTAATTATGTTAAGTTATAATAATATCTATTTTTTATAAAAAAAATGTAAAATTAGGCTATTATCAAATCTTATACATCCAAAAATGTGGAAGAAGGGGAGGGCTTGTTGTGCACATGGAATTTTGTTGGATCAAGATCTTTTTAATATTTTTTCTTTTTAAATGATCAATTGTAAAAAAAGAAAAACATAAAGATTATAAAAGATGTTACATGTTTTAACCGAGTTTTATTAATAATTTTTTATATCTTTTTTTATCTTATAATTGACCACTTAATAAAAATCTTAAATAATAAAAAACTTGAAAAAATCATGATGCAATTTTGTTACATGAAACTAGTCAAATTGTTTGTGCGCCATTGTTTAGGCTACAATGAAGCCCATTATAGTAGCGAGTGTCTAGTCTACAGGCGTGGTTAGCAACCGGAAACATTGTAATCATAACTCACGCCTATGGAATAAAGTTAGAAAGTGGGCCTAAAACTTAGTTGAAGGCAGGACATCTATCATTATCCTCACTTTATATAAATTGCAATTCCTCTTTCAGTGACAAATTTTCTAGTTTGGGTAGGCTCATAATTCATGCTTTTATTTAGCTCGACTTAGCTTAGTCTTTGAAAGAATGTTAACCTGTGGTTTCATTTAGCCTTAACGTTGTGATGTTAACCTGTGGTTTTCGGGAACGGAAATTTCGTCTTATCATAGAATTCTTAGCTAATTTTTGGCTTATTGCCTTCACTGCAATGAGTGAGTTATGTCGATTGTCTAACTCTTTCTTCTTGCTGAATAAAAACCTTGCATTGGTGTCATTTGGTGCAAAATGGAAAGCTAGTAAGTGCTATATATACAAATCAAAGTAAATTTTTAAATATGAATTTGGGCTTCAAGCTCAGGCTCAGGCTCAGGCCAACTTTTTTTTTTTTAAATGAATAACATAACCCGAACTAGATCCGATAAAACTCGTCATGATCATTTCTAGAGTAAGCTTGTGTTGCATTTTTTTTAAATGAACTTATCTTTAAAGTAGATAAGTAACAGTATATTAATCTTTGATTTGATAAAGAATATAGAGATTTTAATCTATTAAATAATCTAAAAATAAATATATTTTTACTTATTTATTTTAATAATATACTCATTTTATAAGAATATTTTCTTTCTTTTCATTATTATCATCAAATTACAAATATATAAGATGGACGAAAAATCATATTAATTTGATATAGACGTTAAATTTTATTTTTTAATTTCTCAAAATATTTTGCGCTCAATAAGTAAAAATTAATATTTCAAAATATTATTAGAGTCTAAAAATATAATAATATAATTTTCATATATATAAATTTTAAAATTAAATACAAAGTTACATATTTAAGTCACTGAATCCACCCCACTTGGAGACGTTAATTACTGTTGAAATATCACTGGCACAAAGGCAACTCGCAGAGTGCATGGCATGGATTTCATTCTACAAATGTAACCAAGCAAGGGGTTGAGTTGTAGACACTGGAAGCACCAAGTGTCACCTTTTCCCGACTTGTCAGGCGCCATAAGTGGATATGTCCTTGGGGCTCCACCTTGGCGTTTATGCCGATGACTCAGGCCACATTGAATAGTAGCAATTGTCGGTGGTCACAACGGCTTAGATGGTCCAGCCACCAAGCTAGGCTTCATCCTCAGCCACCAAGCTTACTTCAAAGAATTAGTGCATGTTTAGATTGCCGTGAACAAATTTAAATACACTTTTAAAATTTTTGAAAGACATAAAATTATGTTTGGTATTCTTTTTTAGTTAAATTAAATAAAAATACTTTTAAAAGTACATTAAAGTGAAAATAAGAATTTTTTATATTTTTATTTGGTAAAAATTTGTTAGAAAATATTTTTTTCTTTAATCTTATTTTAAAAGTGATTTTAATCTTTTATTCAAATATCATTTATTTTATCAAATTTACTTTTGAAATAAAAATTTTTAAACATAAATTATATTATTACAAACTTACTTTTAATCAAATTAAAATTTACAAATACATTTTCAACTAAACTTAAATTTACTAACTATAAATCAAACCCACACTTACCCCATTTCATGAAAAACAACAAATAAGGAGGCGCTTGCTAATATACACCCCATTAAGTTGGGGTGTATGATACATATCAAACTTTGTATAATTTTTTTTTTTTGAGTAGGTTTTTTTTTTTTTAGAAATCATGTGCATTGTTTATGCTGGCAGAATATATTATTCACACCAGAAATACTGTTCATATCAGGAAAAATAATGTTCACGCCGAAAAAATATTATTTATGCTGAAAAAATACTATTTATATCGAAAAAGACACTGTTCATGCCGGAAAAATACTATTCATGCAGGAAAAGAATACTGTTTACATATTTTAAAATTACACAACTCTGTAAATAATACCAATTAAAATTATATTAGTCAGTCTTTATATTTTTTCATAAATAACTGTGTATACTAAAATTTTTTCTGAAACTATTACTGTTGAAAAATTTTATAAATTTTAACTAATGATATTTATACGCTTATACAATTTAAAAAAATTAAAAGTGATCGAATTTTCTAAAATCATAATTGTATTTTTTGAAAAAATTTATAAATTTTAGTGATAATATTTATACGCTTATATAATTTAAAAAATTACAATTAACATTTAAAATGATAAATGATAGTATGTAAAAAAATATAATACTAAAAAAAATTAAAAAAAATTATTTAGTAGGTTTCCTGTAATTAATTCAAATCATTGATTTATTTTATAAATAAATTAATGACTTATGTTATAAGGTGTATGATACACCCTCCTTTAGAGGGTGTATCTTAGAAATGGCCCAAACAAGGAAAGTAGTCCATTTCGTTTTGGTGAGAGTTTTGAAAGAGGAGGGAAAAACTAAAATTACTCAATTACATAAGAAAAAAGTAAAATATTTTATAATGCCTACATCCGCTGCATATTCATGAAATTGTTTTTTAAATAAATATTTTACTATAGAATAATTATGCTAGATGATACAGATTTGCATTAAAATATTTCATTACCAAATTTGAATTAATATAAACATTAATAAAGTAATAAGTTTCTATAAAATCATAATTATATTATTGAAAATAACTATTTAAACATAAAATATTTTTTAAAAAACAAACATCCGTCAAGCACAAGGCAAAATTAAACAGATGATGATTAAGGATACTATTTCTTTTGGAGAAGTTTTATAATATCCTTATAACTACTGTATACATATTATTTGTTTTATATTTATTAAATGTTGATTTTATAAAAAATATTAAAAATTGTATTAAAAATTATCCAATAATTAATAAAGTATATGATGAGAGTAACCTGTCTTTAAAAAGAGATAAATAATGTGAAATTGTCCTTTCTTCTACATGATTGCATTTTTATATGGTTGATGTGCATACCTTTCCATTGGAATAGACATATGGGAAGTGGAACAAGTGCTTGCCATCTACCCATAGTGCTGAGCTCATGCTAATTATTTTTGAATAAGTGAGATTGTCCACATCACTCCCTAAATTATATCGGCACACAATCAGTTAGTCAAATTCACATATTTAAAAAAAAAAAAACTTGTTTAGATTCATTTTTATGTAGATTTAATTTTAACACCTTATTTCACTGTAAGTTTTTTTTAAATTATTAAATTATATACATATCTCATATCATTTGTGTAAGTATTTTATGTGTTAAAACAACACAATTCTTCCCCAATACTCACCTTGTGGTAGCTCACTTCTTAATACTTCTTCCGAAGCCTATGTATACCAATTCACGTGCGATAGTTCAAACTTTATTTTAAAACTCTAAGCGACTAAAGTGATATAAAATAAATATTAATAGCTAAGTATATCAAATGAAAACATGCATGTATATTATCATTTTTCACTTGTGTCAAAACTATCCTTTCTCCTTAATTAATCATCCTACAAACTAACCATGCATGTCTTTTTTTCTTTTTATCTACTCAGCATTTTGCTTTGAGAAGAAAAATAGTGATAATAAAGTGATGAAAGGAAGAGATGGAGGAAACTAGAAAAGTTTCTGGTTTTGGCGAAACTGAGTTTGGGAGAAGGAAACCAAGGGAAGAAGACGAGAGGAGTTAAAAGGCAAAAAACGAAAAACCGCGTCGATTCCATGGAAATGATGGCATTTTTTTGTTCTATTTCTGTAACTTGCCACTCACATTTTTAAGCACATCCTGCTTTTCTGCTACTGCTAATATACCCTGTTCTGCTTGTTCTGTTCATCATGATCTCATGCACGGATATGAACATAGATATTAGGAATATGACTTTTATTAAAAATGTTAAATTAACATTTATTAAATATTTAAATATTTAATATAATATGAAATACATATTTAATATAAATACGATAAATATTATAAACTACCCATGTTTTATAGATCATGGCGAATCAAGAAACCAAGTGCCGCTACCTACTACGATGTGTTTCTTAGTTTTAGAGGCCAAGATATATACCCGCCACACCTTCACTGGTCATCTCTATGATGCTTTGCGCGGGAAGGGATTCAACATCTTTATGAATGGGACAAAAATATGTGGGAACTTTTCTAACAGTAGAGCAACAAGGCCATAAAAAAAGTAATATTAATAGAGGAATAGTAATATATATTTTATTTTAATTTCTTATAAAGCAAGGGTCCTTAGTGACAACTACTTAGTCCTGTAAAGCTTACTATTAGAATTTCATAAATAAAAAGATATTTAATTTACTACAAACTCGTGTGCATAAATTTGTATACTGCAATATTAATAGCTTGTGGTGTGCCATTGCCACATGCCATGTCTCAAGTGCCGCACAGCATCCAGACATGCAATTATGCAGTACCCAGTTTTAGTTTTTTTATTTTTTTAAATATATATATTACTTTTTCCTTTTACGTGAATGAGATTTTTTTTCTTTTTATTTCTTTATATGCAACATGAATTGGAGAAATAACTAATATTTAAACTCCATTTTATCGATAACTAAACTACTAAAGGTGATTATTAATATTTTTAGTAAATAAAGGATTTGTTATTATAATTTTAACTAATGACATTTGCATACATTTTTATCTAGGATTAATATTTTAGTGCTGTTTAGCATCCAGATAATTAGGTCAATCATTTAATAAAAGACTAAATAAGGATTGTCGGGCGTTTTAAATTTAGTATGTTTAATAAATGGTTAAACAAATAGTATATGTAATATAAAAATTGTAAAAACATAACACAAATACTAAATGAGTGATGTTTGGACTTAGGGGTTAAGACTAAGTAAACATATTATGATTGACACCCTTATCTCCACTTTTCCAAATAATCATAGTTGTATAACTTGTGTTGGATGTTGAACTATCTTAAGGTTGGATTAATGGATCAGTAATTTGACCACAGGTTAAATGATTGAATTTGAAAAAATTGAATAAAATAAAAAAAATAAAAATATACTTTATAAAAAGCATTTTATATAAAAAATACTATATAAAAAATATATTAAAAAAAAACATTATATGTGAACAAACTAATAATAATTATTATTCAATTATAATTTTATAAATTTAAATTGATTAAATAATAATATAAATTAAAAAATTAATAATATTATTCAATAATACACCTGATTTAATAATAAAATAAGTATATATTATTCTATAAATCTTTTAAATAAATTGTTAAAATCTTATAATTTATCTTTTAAAAACAAATTAAAAAATAGATAAATCTAGGTCAATCTGACCAAACGAGTCACCAAATCACACTAATTTAATTAGATTTGACAATGAGCAAAACCATTCTTACAAAGACCAAATCGGCATAAATCCCAGGTCAGGTACAACTATGCAAAGAATAAATAATTTTAAAAATAATAGTGCCCTTGTCTCGAGATCCAAAAATGAAATAAAAGCAAGATGAAACGGCGTAACGTGTAAAGTAAATCATATATATATATATATATATATAGTGAAATAAGTATTTATTGAAAGAGAGTAAAAGAGAAGAGAAGTAAATTTTATTTTATAATTATATATAAATAGATTAATATTAAAAATTATTTAAATATTATATAATTATTTTAAAAAATTACTATATATTTATATTATAATATTAATCATTTATATAAGATCTAATTATTAAAATTTATTTTTCTCATTTTTTACAACAAATACTTAATTTATTAGATAAATTATATATATATATATATATATAATCTCTAAAAATATAGCATTTTTAAGTTTTTTAAGATATTTTTGTTAATTTTGATCTCTAAATTTATATATATTTTTTATTTTTGATCCTACTATTAATAAAATTTTGTTAAATGCTTAGATAACAAATAGAGGTTTCACTTATTGATATCATATGTCAATTACTCTATTTATTACATAAATACTTAACAAAATTTTATTAGTGACAATGATTAAAACAAAAAATATAATAATAATTTTAGAAAGATCAAAATCAACAAAAAAAAGATTTAGAGGGATCAAAATAAAAAACATTATACTTTTTAGACATTAAAAATATATTTAAGTTATATATATTTATATATATATATATAAATGAGATTAATTTTGATGTATTGTTAATGTAAATTTTTTTATGCTATTAATCAATTATATATAATTACATGTATTTTTTTAATATAATTATTATATGAATTAAAAAATTAATATTATAATATTATATAATTAATTATATAAAGAATCTTTACATTAATATTATATCATAATTAAATTCTCAATATATATATATATAGTCATTTTTTAAAGTAAGGGATGTTTATACTTTATACTTTATCCAATAAATTTTGGTTAAACTTTTAAACTTTATTTGGATGAGGAGATAAAAGAAAGAAAATAAGAAGAAGAGAAAATGAATAGAAAATTGTATTTTCTCTTCATATGTTTGAATGAAGAGAAAATGAATAGAAAGAAAATGATAGTTGTATTAAAAAATAGGGAACAAATGTATAATAATTTAAAATGACAAATATATAATTACATACATACTGAGAAGTAAATGTATTATTTTTTATTTATAATAAATATTAATTTAAAATTAAGTTATTAACATAAATTATTTTAAATTTATGTTAATAAAAATTGTCATTAATTAATATAATTTTATAATATTTTAATAATAAAAATATTATGTTGATTTTTTACGCTAAACTTCTTTCTTTTCTCTTTTCATTATTTATCTTTCACCACTTCCTATATAGAGAACCAACTCCATCATGCAACCACAGAACGTCTAGCTTACCAACATCCACCAGCACTAACACGGTACCACTCCCACCCCAACATCCACCCGCACTCACTACCACAACCCCTTACCCTCCCCTACGCACTTCAGCACCACCTGATACTCACCACCCTCCTCCCACCTCCTTTCTAGTCAAACTTTGACTTCCTCTCTCTATCACCTTTTTATCTCATCCTTACTCTTATTCGATTTCTTCATCTTCATTTTTTGTAATTTTTTATTTGTGATTTTTGTTGCTTTTTATTCAATGAAAGGAGAGTGATGAATGTTGGCTAAAATTGTAATTTCAAGCTTAATCTCTCCTTCTATGTAGTTTTCTTCGCAAGTGTGGGGAGAAAATTTTTTGGTAGGTCCTACATGCATTATTTTCTCTCCTCCCTACTTTTTCTGTACAACCAAACGGGAGAAAATAATATATTCTCTCCATTTTCTCTCCTCCCCTTTTTTTTCCTCTCATTTTCTACTCAAACAAACAATGAGTTAGAGTATCACAAGTACAATAATCATTAGAGAAAATTTAGAATTTTTGAGTATATGATTTTGGATTTATAATTTTAAGATTTTTGTGTATAAAAATAATATTATTAAATTTTTTTATTTAAATACTTAATTATATTTTAAAAATTAATTTTTTATTTATTAAATTAAGAAATACACAAGAAAATTTTAAAAAAATACAATAATCATGCAGAGAAAAGGACAACTCTCAGTTGGCTTAACTCTACTTGTCGACCGTATTTGTCAAGTTGTCATTATCAATTTATTGATTTTATCAGGAAGAATTTTTATGATAAGTTAATGAATAAGGTATTTAGCGTAAGTTATTAAATATTTATTAAATATAAATTTTATAATAAATATTTAAAATTATATTAAAAAATTAACAGCCGATAAAATAATTAATAAGTATCATACACAATAAAAAAAAAAAGTGAAGGAGAAATGCCCTTCATTCGGTAATTCATTAACAAACTGTATATATATTTAACGCTGTAAACTAGGTTTGCTTATGCTTATAGTAATCAGTTGCCCATTTCCGTTCCCGGACTTGTATTGAACCCAATTTTAAAACAAAAAAAGAAAATGTTAATAAAATATTATTATTTTTTACATCATTTATTACTTTACTTATTTTAGTTAAAAAAATATGTATTGAAAATTGTATTTTTTATTTTTTATTAAAAAAACTGTGTAAAATAAAAATAAAAATAAAAATAATGTTTGAAAATTAAGAGAAAGAAATTTGAGCCATTTTATGCATACATGTCGAATGAACAAAGCAAAAGTCCAAGAATTTACAATGGTTAGTCTTAAATCCAAATGTCAAATGGAACCAAACAACTAAGAGGTCATTTTCTTTTCTTTTAAAAAAAAAAAAAAAACAGATATAGATATTTTTGGTTGGCACTGAAGAATTGAACGATCACTAAGCCAGTCACAGTCTGCGAAGCCACTTGAAGAATAGCTGACTTTCTCAGCTATGTTGCACTTTGCCAAGTGCAAACAACTTTTGCCATTCGTTATCATATACATGCAGTACAATACTAGCATCCACCCAAATAATACACCCTTCGTTCATCAATGAGCCATAACTCATAAACGTTTTGAGGATCTTCCGTAAGTGCTTCTACCCCACCAATTTCCAAAAGTTTTCAACTCCAAAAATAGGATAAGAAAACTTCCCCCGAGTCACCTTGGGGCATGGGTAGTAATTAATCAGTAAATGCTCCTTATCTATGATTGTGAGCGTTTGGCAAATTCCCAACCCAAATTTCAATACTTCAACCGAAAACTCAAAAACCCAAAATTTCAATAGATACTCCTTTTTATTGTTATTTAAGAAGTAGCGGAGAGCAGAGTTAGTAGGTCAGTGACCTTGGTGGTGAGGGTGGAGAGAATGGCTCCCAAAGCTTTCATCTTTTTGGCTTTGTTATCCTTTTCAGCACTGTCCCTGAGTCCTACTTTTGCAGAGGATGGCCAAGATCCTGGCCTTGTTATGAACTTTTACAAGGAAACATGTCCTCAGGCTGAAGATGTTATCAGAGAACAAGTCAAGCTTCTCTACAAGCGCCACAAGAACACTGCATTCTCCTGGCTCAGGAACATTTTCCATGATTGTGCTGTTCAGGTAAGCTTTCCATTAGTTGTTGTCTTTTGTTTGGAAGGTTTTGTCCTTTTTTTTTAAAAAACTTCTAAAATGTTTTTCTTGGGTTAATTTTATGAGGGTAGAGTTGTGATGCTTCACTGCTGCTGGACTCCACAAGAAGGACCTTGTCTGAGAAGGAGACTGACAGGAGCTTTGGGTTGAGGAACTTCAGGTACATTGAGACCATCAAAGAAGCTGTGGAGAGGGAGTGCCCTGGAGTTGTTTCCTGTGCTGATATCCTTGTACTTTCTGCCAGAGATGGCATTGTTGCCGTAATTCCCTTGTCCCTTTCTTTTTGTTTTGTCTCTGATTAAACCTCCTTCTGTCACTTTGTTTTCTTTGCTCACTTGACTCTGGATTTGGTACTTCTTTTTTTCTTTGGAAAGAAGTAAACTTTTGAAAGGTAAAGAAAGGTTCTTAGTTCTTACCATCTTATGTGCATATATCACATATGGGTAAGGGTAATACAAGCACAAACTCTTGTAGACAACTTAATATTTTCCTACACTCCCGGGATAAGGACAATTAATCCTAAGTTCCTAACAGAGAGTCTAAGATTTACCCCCACTCACTATAATTATGTCTACGCAATTAATGCTGATCTTTTTGCTATGTTATTTTACATATTATTATTTTGATTTTTGAGGAGGGCAGTTAGAAGATTATTTAGTCCAGATTTGTTCTTATTATTGTGTTTGACTACTGAATTAGTTGTTTTTGTAGTACGTGGGATCAATTATTCATATATTTCTTACAAGTCTCTAAGAGTGTTCTTTTTGCAGCTAGGAGGTCCTAATATCCCTCTTAAAACTGGAAGAAGGGATGGCAGAAGGAGCAGAGCAGAAGTGGTTGAGGAGTACCTCCCAGACCACAATGAGTCCATTTCTGCTGTTCTTGAGAAGTTTGGTGCAATGGGAATTGACACCCCAGGCGTGGTTGCACTGCTTGGTATACTACACACCCTCCCCTAACCCATCATGGCCATACATTCAAAAGAATCACATGCTCCCATTATCCCATATACACATGCATGACATAAATTAAAATGGGAAACTTTATGCATCATTTTTCTTTTAATAAATATATGTATTGTCGGGTCCACACGATTCATCAGAGTTAAAGCCAAAAGGACATACAACAAATATGCATGTGTACATGACATGCTAAAAGAAACTGCATGTTCAATAGGCACGGTGGAAGGCATTATATATGGGCTTTTATAGTACTTTTAACTTTTAATCATTGATATTGTGTTGAACAGGAGCACACAGTGTTGGTCGAACCCACTGTGTGAAGTTGGTGCACCGTTTGTACCCAGAGGTTGATCCAGCGCTTAACCCTGACCATGTCCCCCACATGCTGAAGAAGTGCCCTGACACCATTCCAGACCCCAAGGCCGTGCAGTACGTGAGAAACGACCGTGGCACGCCCATGGTTCTAGACAACAACTATTACAGGAACATCTTGGACAGCAAGGGCCTGTTGATAGTGGATCACCAATTAGCCATTGACAAGAGGACCAAACCTTATGTGAAGAAAATGGCCAAGAGCCAGGACTATTTCTTCAAGGAGTTTTCTAGAGCTATCACCTTACTCTCTGAAAACAACCCTCTCACTGGCACGAAGGGTGAGATCAGAAAGCAGTGCAATGTTGCCAACAAGCACCATGAGGAGCCTTAATTGCTACGAGTTAATTTGCCCTTCAATTTTCTTCCCCTTGTCTATATATGAGGAAGAAATCTGTAAGATATTATGCTAAAATAAGGTGTTTTCGATCGTTTATATGGGTTGGTTGGGTGAATGTGCCAAAACCATTGCTAGCTCTGAGACTGAGCCTTGCCAGGTTCTGGTGCTCATGGCTTTGATTCTTAATCTTCTGATGTGTAACTTTGTTCTTTCTTTATTCAATAAGGATAGTGTTCCGGATACTGACCGAAACCCAAGGTGTTTTAAAAGGATATCCACTGAAGTTCGCAGAACGGAAAGTCGGTGGAATCAGCTCTTAGGTTTGCCGATCAGTTTGAAGAATTTAGTCAATATAATCAAAGGCTAATAGAATTGGAACATGCCCGGCCTAAATGACCGAGCTGGCTTATATAAGGACCATCCCTCAGGTCCTTACCGTTAAGGTTATTTTAATCTTCATCCTACGTTATATTTGATCTTAATGGTATATCGCCGTTTTTAGACGTTGGTCATTAAGTCAAGATCCGATGACCGTTAATGGTTTCACACCAAAACCCTCGGGTCTTCGTGGGCATCTTGTTCGGACTCGAATGTTTATTAGGCATTGATCACCATTAGTCGTGGTCATAGGAGCTCTGGATGATAATCGGGCCAAGATGCGGTCCCACGCTCCCACTCGTTAAATCTTTAGATTTGACCGAGCTTATTTACATAGGAGCTCGGATGATAATCGGGCCAGTACGGTCCACAGCCCCCCAGCTCGTTAAATCTTTAGATTTGACCGAGCTTATTTACATAGGTGCTCAGATGACCATCGGGCCAGTATGGTCCACAAGCCCGCAGCTTTCTGTAAATCTTTAGATTTTAACCGAGATCAAGTTTTTGATAGATCGATAAGAGTTCACCTACACGGCTTTTAACTCGACGCCAGTAAATACCCGAGACATGTCTAGACCGTAAATTCTTCTTTCACTAGGCGCTTTCGCTTTCGTGTATTGGGTTTTGAATATATCTTGTCACGTGTTATGGTTTTGTTCTCCAAACGTCACCATGTCACTTCATCATTAATGCATCTGACTCCACGTACTTTTAAAAGGCTTTGATTCTTCACCTTCCACCGTTAGATCACCGTCGATATATCCAACTCGTCCTGCTTGAAACTTTTCATTTTCCTTGATCTTTTAATTTTAGCGGTTTTATTGTTTTAAAACCTGCCCAACTTCCCTTCATTTATTTTCTTCTTCAACTTACTTCTCCATTTCTTCTTCTTGACCTTCCCTAATCTCATTTCTGCGCGCTGCCGGTAAATCTTTCCATCCCATTTTAAAGTCCAGACAATTTCCTTATTCCCTCGTACAAGCGAGCATTCTGGGTCTCTTCACACAGCCTTTTCCCTCGCTCATTCTAGGTAATTTCTAAGATACAAGTTTGATTTTCCTTTTGTTTCGACACCCATTTCTGACAGCAAAAGGTGTATAACTAGGATTTTGTTTTTTAACCACCAAATAGGTTAAAACAGTGTCAATTTCTCTTAGTAAAAGGTTTTTGTTGAGAAATCCTTCCAACCGTGATGTCCGACTGTTCAAGAAATACATCGCCAGGAGAAGAGTTGATGCTGAGTTATGACTGGGTTCACCCAGCAGTCAGTAAATTTCCTTCTATTTATACTACGGCCGAGAGCATTGACGTGCTCCGACAACGTGTGTTACTTAGCCGAGATGATGATGAAGGTCGGTTCATCTGCCTCCCCGCCGAGGAGATGAATTCGTATTTATGTCATCGTATGGCGACAACCAGGTCGGCTGGGTGTATATGTACGAAACCTTTTTCAATCGCCTGAATTTAAGGCTTCCTTTTACCGATTTCCAGTGCTCGGTACTTGGTCGTCTGAACGTGGCTCCAACCCAACTTCATCCCAATAGTTGGGCTTTTGTTAAGGCTTTCGAAGTTTTGATGAACTTCCTTGATAGAATTCCCAGCATAGAAATTTTCTTTTTCTTTTTTCAGTGTAAAGGAGTTGGTAAGGGAGGTTGGGTTTCACTCACTGTACCATCCTCGTAAAAAACTTTTCTCACCTTCGACTCATCCTATAAGAATTTCAAAAGTAAATTTTTCCGAGTTAAGAGCCGTTACGGCAACATACCATTTTATGCCGACCGACTTGGGATAGAGAAGTTCCCTCTCTATTGGAGAACGGAACCGAAATCTATTCTGAGTATTGAATACCGAACCCTTTCGCCAACCGACCGTGAACTAGTTGACTTCTTGGAAGATTGTCCTGTTCTGGATATCAGTGTATTTATCAGATTTGGGGATTATCCGGACAAAATTACAAAATTAATGAGTAAGTTTTAAATCCGCTGTCTATTGACTCGGCTTTCAACATAAACTGACCTTTAACGTCCTTTTTTTTTTTTTTAGAATCGATGGCACCCCGAATCTCACTAAAGCAGCTGAAGAAGTTTGCAAAGAAGAAAGAATTACCGACCGACTTGGTCGAGGCGGAAAACACGTCTTCCAAAGCAGAGAAGACCGAAATTCCGGTTCAAATTTCTGACTCTCTAGAGACCCAATCAGAACCCTTAGTTGGAAAAAGGAATCGGGTAGAAGGTGAAGAATCAGTTCCAACAATTTCTGCACCCAAACGCCGAACCCTAGGTGAGGGCTCTTCCTCTGAGAATCAGGAAAAACAACATGCGTTTGAGGCACTGAATGGCTTCGATGCTAATGCAGATAGCCCTTCGCTCTGGGCTTCTTCCTTCCCCTTTGAATCCTTCTTGGAGACACAGATTTCTCTGCCAAATGACAAGGAATGAAAGGATAAGGTTGGAGGGATCGGACTATGCCGTTGGACTGAAGTTCAACTTCTTCGAGCAACAAGTGCAATCCGATCGGTAGAACACGAGCTAGAAGATTCAAAAAAGAAGTTATCTTCTTTCAATTCACTCTTCCGATCAGAAATGGAGAAAACTCAGAGAGCTCACCAGGAGGAGGTCTCAACTTTAAAGAAGGAAAATGAAGTTCTAAGGCACAAGATCCTTCATGTCGATGAGCTTGAGATGTCTTTTGCTTCACTGAAGAAAGAAAAGGAAGAAGCCGAAGAAGAGCTTTCAATTTTGAAGAAAGCTAAAGAGGATGCAGAGAAACAAAAGATGGAGGCTAACCGAGTCCTGATAGAAGCGTTAAAATCAAGAGATGCCTTTAAGATCGAGTTGACAAGCTTAAAAGAGGAGGCGGCCGAGCAGAGGATCGCTGGTTTTGAGTCTGGTCTTGGGCAAGCAAAACTCCTTAATCCTAATGGAGTATTTGATGATCGGCTTGGAGAGGTCGGTCCATTTAAGATTATTAAGGACGGCCGAATCATTGATCCTCCCGAAGATGAAGATGAAGATGAATGAGTTACCAAGCTTTGTCATTTATATACTTTTTGTTCTGTTTTGGCCAAAAATTATTGTAGCCTTCAGACTGATCTGTAAAGAACATTTTGTCATTAAATATATTTGAAAACAATTTGCTGTTATTTTATTTACAATTCGCTGTTATTTTATTTTGACTTCGACCGCTGTATTATGCCGCTTTGTTTCGACATTATTTCGTCTAATTTTTAAGCCTCAACCAAATATTTGGTCTGCCCGAAATATCGATTTCGACATCAAACAAAGTTGATAAAGGAATTTTATCAGCTCTGGCTGGCATCGATTTTGGTCGGCGTCGGCTCAAAGCCGGAATCAAACGTCGACTTTGGGCATCGACTTTGTCGGCGCGGTGAAGCCTAATAAAACGTCAGCTTTGGCTAGCATCGACTTTGGTCGGCGTCGGCTGAAAGCCGGAATAAAACGTCAGCTTTGGCTGGCATCGACTTTGGTCGGCATCGGCTGAAAGCCGGAGTCAAACATCACCACCGGCATCGACTTTGGTCGGATCGGCGAAAGTTCTAATCAATATGTATCGAAAATATGCTAAAAGATTCTAACATTTTGATTTAAGTGACAAGATGTGCCTCGTTAAAACCTTCCAGGCAAAACCCAATGGGAAAAATCCTGGTAAGGAAAAAGAGTACAACATCCTCGGTACAAGAGATTTTAACTATAAAACTTCCTTAAAGAGGCCGATTTCCAGGACCTAGGAAGAATTTTACCAGTGAGTTCCCCGATCCTGTAAGCTCCTCCTCCAACAACCTCTTCAATTCGAAAAGGCCCTTCCCAGTTGGCCGACATTTTCCCCACACCTTGTGGTCTTCTGGAGTCTTCCATCTTGCGCAGCACCAAATCGCCCTGCTGAAAAGTTCTCGATTTGACCTTGCGATTGTACTTCCTTGCCATCCTAGCTTTGACTGCTTCTTCGCGGATGTGGGCGACTTCCCTCTCTTCTTCCAACAGATCAAGATCGGTTCTCCTATGCTCGTCATTCGCTTCTTCGAAAACGTCATCCTTCTAAAGCTCGGCTCCCGACTTCAACCGGGATCATAGCGTCGGCTCCATACGTCGGTCGGAACGGTGTTTCTTGGGTCGAGGATCGGGGTGTCGTATGATATGCCCACAAGACACTATGTAATTCTTCCGGCCGAGCCCCTTAGCGCGATCCGCCTCTTCTTGAGTCCCGCTGAATGATCTTGTTTGCGCTTCGACCAAGCCATTGGTCTCGCGGTGCTCTACCGACGTAAAACCTACTTAATACCATTCTTAAGACAAAATGCTCGAAAATTCTTGTCAGTGAACTGTGTTCCATTATCAGACACAATAATAAATGGTAAACCAAACCGGCATATAATATTTTTTCATACAAACCTTTTTACCTTTTCTCGATGTTATGTTTGGAAAGTGGCTCGCCTCGATCCACTTCGTAGAAGTAGTCGATCACCACCACAATGTATTTCACTTGTCCCGTCGCGATTGGTAAAGGACCCAAAAATCAATTCCCCATCTACAGAATGGCCATGGAGTGTCAAGGTTATGAAGTTCTTCCGGCGGGGCCCTGTGCAAACTTGAAAACTTTTGGCATTTTTCACATTTTTGGACGTACTCCAGACAATCGGTCTTCATAGTAGGTGGTGTGGTGTGGAATGTGATTAAATATAATATCAAAAACAGTTGCTAAGTTCCACCAAAAATATAAAAACCTTGCAACCAGTTGTAGTAAGCAAGGGTCGATCCACGAGAACCAATTCAATTAACACTATTAATCCAATTCCTAAATTAAACTCGTAAACAATAAAACAAGAAAAAGTAAAAGGGGGTTTTGTTGATTAAAACCGAAAAGAGAAATTGAACTAAAATCAAAACAATAAACACAAACCGAATTATCAAATTAAAGATATTGGTTAAGAGATAGAATCCACCACTAGATTTATATGATTATGCTAACTTACATACCCTTTATACCAACATGATCAATTATGTTCTTATGTGATTGCGAGATAAATCCCATGTCTTCCTTAAGTTTCGCTTTAATTCAGCAACCGCTAAATCAAATCCTAATCATTAGTTATTTGTAAAGCAACCGCTCTTACACCTACCTAATGATTGCATTAAGCATTAGAAAACCAATCACACTAAGGTCTAATCACACACCGGATTAAATTACTTAGATCATATGTTTCACTTAATCATACCACCGCAAATCACAAGATAGCAATCCTAGTTTCACCACTCTCGAAGTTTGGCAAGAATATAAAAACCTTTATATTGATTTAAGAACAGAAACATATGAATAAAAACATAATTGTATTGATATAAAGAACTATGCAAGAGTCACATAATCAAAACTAGAGTTTCATCTTCCCTTAACCAATCAAAGAGTTTAGCCACACATGGCAAATTCAAAATCACAATAAAAGTTAAAGGAAAACATTGTTCGTAATGTAAGAAGAAAAGAAAAACTAAAAATCAAACTAGTTTCCAAGGCTTGAGAATGATTGATCTTTGATCGCTCGAATCCGAGTCTCCAATCTTCAATCGAATCCTCCTCTTTCTTGGTCTTCGTGTTTTCTTAGTCTCCTTGACGGCTCTCTCTCGTCTGTAATACCTTAAAAGGCTCTAAGTCACCCTATTTATAGGTTTTGGAACCTAATTTAACATTAAAGCACGAACTTAACCTCTCGATGCGACGACACGGCCGTGTCCTTCTACACGGCCCAACCCGTGTCTTATTCTCGTGGCGATTTCCAAACATTCCAAGTCGAGAGAGAACACGGCCCACCCCGTGTCACATGACACGGCCGTGTTTTCGGCAAGGCTCGATATTGGCTCTTCCTCGTGAAGTCGAGAGGAGTACACGGCCTTCCCGTGTCATTTGACACGGCCGTGTTGTTCAAATTCTTCAAATCTTCAAACTCGAATAGCACACGCCTACCCCGTGTCAATTGACACGGCCGTGTTATTCAATATAATCAAGATCAGCCTTGATTCTTCGTGCATACCCTTCTCCCTTTGCTTCTAGGGATTGATACTGATTCCTTTAAAGTCCTTCAACTCTCTTCTCAATAGTTCAAAACCAATGGACTCCATCACTCATGAATCTCCTGAAAATCACAACACATTTATGAGTGTTTATAATCACATTTTAGCAAAGTTTCACAATAAACATCCAAAGATAATTCTAAATCAGAAACTTAGCTAAATGTTAACAATTAAACTCATATGGAATCCAATTAGATCAAACAAAGAACATTAAAAAGCTGAAATTATTATCAGATCAAATACCCCCACACTTATCCTTTTGCACTCCTGGGCAAAAACATAAAATCAATCACATGCTTCCCAAAAAGTAATGAAAGTACTGAATAATGAGCAAAGATCTACACACATCAATCCTTTAAAGGAATCTAAGTATTCAGGAATTTTCTCTCTCAGCAATCCAAATCCGCAAGACAGTCAATCCAAAATCAGGGTTAAGCCAACATGATAAATCCTCACAGATGTACTCTCTTTCACTCAAGTATTTTGGCTTGTATTCACTCTCAACCAACTCATGAAAACATGCCTTACCATAGGCTTGACAAGCCTCTACTTCTCCACCACTTAAATCACATGCACGCAAAGATCAAAAGGTCTTTGATTAGGTTGTAATGGGGTCAAGGTCAAGGTAAGATATATTAAGGATAAATCAAGTTAAACCATCGGAAATAGAAGAGCATAGGGAAATATAAAGATCAAACATTTTTACACAATTACCCTGCACTTTTCAATCCATCTTCATCTTTCGCTTGATTTTCTCTTTTCAACAACCAATCTTTTCTTTTCTTTTCTTTTTTTTTTTTTTTTTTTTTTTTGAGAGCTTTTTTTTTTTTTTTTTTTTTTTTTTTTTTTTTTTTGAATCAAAACTTAATTGTAATCACCCCCACACTTATTCAAACACAATTCCCAACATGATTATTAAGCTCTTCTACTCCCTAAGGTAGGGTAGCAATGGTTTTTCATTATTAGGCTTGTATTGAGCTATAATAAAAAGAAAGGATAACATTCAGTGCTCAAAGGGGTGAAACAATGGATCAAAATACCAGGTTAGCTATTTGGCCATGGTCAAAAGAAAGAAATGCCTTTATCATCTCAAAAATGTGCAAGGATCATTTGCAACTTTAAAGAGAGTCAAATCAAGTTCAAAAAACATATAATCACAAGTGGAATCACACGACAAAGAACAAGTGACTTAAAATTAGTCATTCATACTTAGGCCCAAAAACTCACTAGGTCCAAATTTATCAAATTCTCAAAACCCTTTCAATTTTCAAAACCTCTTAGTGCAAATTTAGAAGCAAGAAAGTCAACTCCTTTAGGCTTAAAAACCTGTTCAATTAAAAATCAATCACTTGCTCATTGCTCAACATACTCTAAAAACCAAGAACAAACATGCACCGATATGCCATTAAGATCGAATGTGCAATGAGGCTTAAACCCAAACTTCCCCCACACTTAAAATGACAAGTCCTCAATGTCAAAGCATACACAACAGAGAAAATGAATGCAAGTAAAAAGACAAAGTATATGCGAAGAAATGAAGTATTGCATCATGAAACTCAGTTCCATACAAAAGAGTAACAATAGTAATCAGAACAATGTACAATAAACCATCAAAATGAAGGACACAGCCTCAAAAGAATACATCAGGAAGGGGGAGGGGGAGATGAAAAATGCTGGAGCAAAAGGTCAAGTTTGCCATCAATGGCCTCCATCCGCCGATCCTGTGCAACCTCCAGAGCCTGAAAGCGATCCTCTGTTACTGAAACGGCCGCCTGATCCACCTCCAAGCACCAAGACGGCCAAAAGAGTATCATATGAAGTCGCACCGGCCGAGTAGAAGGACCCGCATCATCCGCAAACTCGGGAGGAGGGGAGACAAGAATATCCTCACGGGGCTCGGGAGCCTGATCGCCTCTAGGCAAGGCAGCTCCATCAGCGCCAAGCAAGACGAGAGCACCATTAATACGAGTACAGAGCTTCATGGACACCAAAATAGCCCCATCAATAGCACTGGAACCCTGAACCGGCGTCTCCTCCAGCAGATCCAAATAATCAAAGTGATCCGCAATAGCGGTGACAAACCCTCCTAATACGATGCGACCAGCTGTAGTGGTCCCGACATGGTGAAACTGGTTACAGAGCCAATACCCCCCATTAACAGGTACACCCTCAATCATGCAGTGTAAGAAAACAACTCAGAACGGCTAATGGTCCCTTGACTTTCCCCCCACCACACAGAGTATTAGCTAACCATTTCTCGAATATAGCGATGGGCGGGGGACCGAAGCCGAGAAGCTTTCGACATCTTAGGATCATAGTCATCTGACCTGTGTACAAAGTGAGGGCGACCACACATGATCGCATTAAAATCACGGGTAACATATTTTCCCCCTCAGAAAACCAAAAATAACTCTAAACATATGAATATCAATGGAACGGGAGTTACCTAGCAACCTAAAGGTGATCTCCCCAGTGCCATCTAGTTTGATCGTACAAAGGGTAAAGCTTACGATTGAAACTAGAAACAAACTCCCTAGTCAATGCAAAGATAAGTAGGCTTCTCAGAACAAAGCAAAATCAACCCAACCAATTCTACCTAAAAGAGCAAACACCTCATCATACAATCCTATGGCCCTAAGAGTATCAACATCCAAAAACGAGTGGGAACCACTACCTTTCTATCGATAGGATGAATAGGCACCTGAGGAGGTGAGGGCTCACGTGGGGGTGAGGGAGACCGAGCACGTCCGGGAGCCGGGCGCGATGGGGATGGAGCGAGCAGACGCAAAGAAGGGTTTTGACACGCTTCTTAGGCCCCATTATAGGAGGAAACAGAAAAATGAAGAATGTATGATGAGGAATGTGGAATCGGAAAAGGGATGGAGAGGAGAGAGAGGTGGCGCGAGAGATGGTGGATGGGATGGAGAGGAGAGAGAGTGGCGCAGAGATGGTGGAATGGGATAAATCTAAAGGGGATAATGGGATGTGGTGGAAATTTGAGCGGTAGTGAAGGTAATGAAAAGGGGAAAACGATGCGAGGGTAGTGATGCGCTGGAAGGGAATGGTGAAGATTGGAAGGGAATGGGTGTGAGGGCTGCGCAGAAGGGAAGAAGAAAAGGGGAATTTGGGGCAAGAAACCCTAACGCAGGTTTAAATGATGCGTCGGTACGAGTACACGGCCGTGTCATAAGACACGGCCCAACCCGTGTACTTCTCTGTCTCGCAGGAAGTCGGGCAACGAGTACACGGCCGTGTCATAGACACGGCCCACCCCGTGTACTTCTCTCGGAAAACAAGGGTTCTCGTGTCCATACAACACGGCCGTGTCATAGGACACGGCCACACCCGTGTACTTCTCTCGGGAAGATTACCAAACATGCTTACCTCGAAAACACGGCCGTGTCATGGGACACGCCCACCCCGTGTGAATTTCTCGCAGAATGGGATTGCCGTGATAGGGACACGGCCGTGTCACGGGACACGCCCACCCCGTGTACTTTGTCGACTTACAAGAGCACTCTAAATTCTCCTCAAAACCGCAAACACTTAGCAAACCAGGAACTCAAGCAATTAAACTAACAACCGAGCGAATCAAAACACACATAGCAGCAAGGAAACAGATATCAGTAAGCAAGTAACACTTAAAAATAAGCTAAACTAAAAAGCTAAACAACGCAAAATAGAAAGGGAAAAGAAAGCAAATCTGATTGGGTTGCCTCCCAAAGAGCGCTTGGTTTATCGTCCTCAGCCAGACATTGTGATGCTCCTCATTATGCTTCATAAGATGGATGGAGAAGAGGCATGTCTTCAACCTCTCGCATTCTCCTAAGTTCGTGGTAAGGCTTGAGACGGTGCCCATTAACCTTGAATGCCTTGCCGAGGCCTCGTTCATGATCTCCACCGCACTGTAAGGAAAAACAAGAGTTACTACAAATGGGCCAATCCATTTAGAACGTAATTTACCCGGAAATAATTTGAGTCCTGATTGGTATAGCAACACTTTTTGGCCTTGGTGGAAACTTTTCCTCGAGATCATTTGATCATGAAATGCTTTGGTTTTGGCCTTGTAAATGAAGGCACTCTCAAAGGCTTCATTCCTCAATTCTTCCAACTCCCGAAGTTGGAGTTTTCTCTGTTTGCCAAGACCTTCCAAGTGCAAGTTAACTTGCCCGATAGCCCAAGAAGACCGTGTTCTAGCTCCACCGGCAAGTGACAGTGGCTTCCCATAAACCAATCGGAATGGAGACATGCCAATAGGGGTCTTGTATGCAGCAAATCCGATAAGCCCACAAGGCATCAAAGAAGTCTAGTACTCCAATCCTTGCGCGTAGGATTCACGCTTTTTCGAGGATGGACTTGATCTCCCGATTGATACCTCGGCCTGGCCATTAGTCCGAGGATGATAAGGAGTAGAGATCCTGGTGCACCACACCATATTTTTTTAACAGGGCTTCAAAAATTCTCACAAAAATGTGTTCCTTGATCACTAATGATGGCTCTTGAGTGCCAAACCCGGAAAAAATAAAGGACCTCACAAAATCCACAACAGCTTTAGAATCATCGATTTGGTGGCTTTAGCTTCCACCCATTTGGAAACATAATCCACAAAAAAGAATATAGGAGAAACCAAAAGAAGGAGGAAACGGCCCCATGAAGTCAATGCCCCAAACATCAAAAACTTCCACAAAGATTATGGGAGTTTGAGGCATTTGATTTCGTGGACCAATATTACCTCGTTCTCCGACAAATGGCCACATGACTTACGTAAATCATAAGCATCTTTAAAGATGGTAGGCCAAAAAACCACTGCCAAGCACTTTGTTGGTCGTCCTCTTCATACCGAAATGTCCTCCACAGCATAAGTATGGCAAAAAGATAGAACGGAGCGAGTCTCTCGAATCCGGATACATCTCCGAATCACTTGATCCGCGCAATGCTTCCAAAGGTAAGGATCATCCCAAATGTAGTACTTGCAATCACTCCTCGCCTTATCTCGCCGTGCTTTGTTCAGCCTCACGAAAGTCCTTGGTGGCTAAGTAATTGGCAATATCGCATACCACGGAATAGTGGTCGCGATAGCCATTAAGTGCTCATCCCAGGAAGCTTTCGGTATAGGTAAGTCCTCCTCTTCACCACCAATCTGCTCAAATGGTCCGCCACCAAGTTTTCGCTCCCTTTTTGTCTTTAATTTCCAAGTCAAACTCTTGAGCAACAGTAATCCATCGAAGCAATCTTGGCTTCGCTTCCTTCTTTGCCGCAGATACTTCAATGCCGCATGATCGAAAAAACAATTACTTTAGAGCCAATTAAATATGATCGAAATTTCTCTAAAGCAAAAACAACAAGAAGAAGTTCTTTCTCAGTTGTAGAGTAATTTAGTTGAGCATCATTTAGGGTCCTTGATGCATAGTAAATAGCATAAGGAATCCTATCAACTCGCTGTCCTAAGACAAATTTCACCGCAAAGTCACTAGCATCACACATTAATTCGAATGGAAGCTCCCAATTCGGTGGCCTAATGATAGGTGCCTCAGTCATTAACTCCTTAAGTGTGGTGAAAGCCTTCATACACTTCTCATTAAATTGAAATGACACATCTTTTTGGAGAAGTGTGCAGTAGGGTGCTGATATCTTGGAGAAATCCTTGAAGCGCCGATAGAAACCTCGCATGACCAAGAAAAGAACGAATATCCCGCACACTTGTGGGCGGGGTAAGGAACGCACAAGCTCTACCTTAGCTTTATCAACTTCAATGCCCCTAGCAGAGATTACATGACCTAACACAATACCTTCTTCTACCATGAAATGACATTTTTCCCAATTTAAAACCAGGTTAGTGTCAATGCATCTCTTTAAAACCAAAGTTAAATGTTCCAAACATTTTTCAAAGCCATTCCCAAATACACTAAAATCATCCATGAAGACCTCAATGATGTTTTCTATGTAATCAGAAAAAAGGCTCACCATACATCTCTGAAAGGTCCCTGGTGCATTACACAGCCAAAAGGCATTCGCCTATAAGCAAAGGTGCCAAAAGGACAAGTGAAAGTGGTCTTGTCCTGATCTTCCGGAGCAATAGCAATCTGGTTATAACCTGAAAATCCATCTAAGAAACAATAATGAGAATGACCAGCTAACCTTTCTAACATTTGATCAATAAAAGGTAAAGGAAAGTGGTCTTTTCTCGGTGGCGAAAGATTCAATTTTCTATAGTCTATACAAACACGCCACCCCGTCTCGTAATCTAGTGGGAATAAGCTCATTATCGCATTTCTTACCACAAGAATGCCGCATTTCTTTGGTACTACCCGGACCGGCTTACCCACTTATCGTCGAAACGGGGTAGATAACCCCCACACTTAGGAGCTTCAAGATCTCCTTCTTCACAACATCCATCATCGGAGGATTCAACCTCCTCTCGTGGTTCTCTCACCGGTTTAGCCCCTCCTCCATTAAGATTCGATGCATGCAAATGGAGGGGCTAATACCTCCGATGTCCGCAATAGTCCACCCAATGGCCGTCTTGTGTTCTTTCAACACGTAAATCAAGCTCTCCTCTTGCTCTTTGGTGAGGGATTTAGCAATTATTACAGAAGTGTCTCCTTCTCGCCCAGAAAATATATTTCGGATGGGAGGGTAGTTCCTTCAACTCTAGCTCGTGCCCGCACAACATGTAAGGTTTGGGTACATCGAGTAAAAGGTAATTCAACATATGATACCTCATGCCCTTCCGAGGTGGAAGAGAGTGTATGTAAGGCCGCCACCACTTCATCAACCTCCTCGCTCCGCCATCCTTCTTTGAATCCTGAAAATCTAAACTGCGAGTCATAACTGTACCAAGAACATCAAATGGATTAGACTCAAAAATAGTAGAAATTAAAGATTCAAAATTATCAAAAGAATCAATAACACAAGCAGAATGGACATCACTCGGTATCTCATGGCTTCAAAGATGTTGAATCTAATCAACTCGCCATCAAATTCCATAGTCAATGTTCCCGAATGTACATCAATTTTAGTTCGGGCGTCTTGAGGAAGGGCCTCCCAACAGTAATGGGGGCAGAGTTGGGAGATTTGTCTTCCTCCATATCCAAAGACATAGAAATCACTGAAACACCACCATTGACCGCACCAAAACATCCTCAACAACCCCTTAGTATGTATGCATTAGACCTGTCTGCCTGAATGATAACTCCAGTAGGTTCTAAAGGTCCTAGATGTAAAGACGCATAAATAGAAAAAGGCATAACATTAATGGATGCACCTAAATCTAGCATGGCCCTCTCAAACCTGGCATTACCGATGGTGCAAGGTATAGTGAATGTGCCAGGATCCTTACATTTAGTCAGGAGTTTCTTATTAAAAACAAAAAACATTAGCTCCCACTTGGACCCGTTCATTACCTTTCAACTTCCTTTTGTTAGTGCATAACTCTTTTAAGAATTTAGCATACCTAGGCACTTGCTTTATGGCATCTAACAGAGGAATGTTGACTTCAACTTTCCTAAAAGTCTCTAAGATCTCTTTATCCGCTTCTTCTTTCTTGTTTTTAACCAATCTGCTCGGAAAAGGGGCCTTAGTGACATATTTAGGACATGGGTCGAAACACTTACCTTAGGGGTCTTAGAATTGAGCCCCTCCTCATCTACCTCCTTCGACCGTGAGCTTTATCTTCGTACGTGGGTCCGTCAAGTGTCTTCCCACCGCGCAAAGTGACAAGACTAGCATTTTCTCTCGGGTTCACTTCGTCGCCGCGAGGAAGTTTCCCTGAAGTCCGACTCGCACCTTGTTTATCTCGAGCCAACCGTCCCACTTGGTTCTCAAAAAGTACCGATAGTGGCCCTTGTTTCTTGCCGAAACCGAATATTGCATGGTGGCCATTTGCCTCACTAGATCTTCCAACGAAGGCTCGTGCCGTTGTCTGGGGCCCGAACTTGAGGTTGCCTTGGAGGAAAGGGTGCTTGCCTTTGCCGAAACCCCGGAGGACCATAGGCTTGGGGTGGCGCTGAGCTTGAGGTCGTTTTGCATAGCTAAAGTTGGGATGATCTCTCCACCCCTGGATTATATGTGTTGGAGTAGGGTTGTAGTTCTTAGATGGAGCAGTAAAACCCCCCACCGCCTTGGCTTCTTCATTTGAGTCTTCTTGCAAAGTGGGACACATATCGTGGGATGTCCCGAAGAGCAACAAATCCCACATGCCCGTACCGGTGCATTCCCGTGTCCATCGGGCCGAATCATGGCAAATAACCGTGTCATTTGATTCTCGCACTAGTAGTGTCGCCTCTTTAACCGCTTCTCACTCCCCGTATCATTCCGAGTAGAGAATTGTTGAGTGTTTGCAGCCATTCTAGATATCGATTTCGCTTCTCGAGGAGTCTTATCAACTAAGGCTCCTCCACTAGCAAAGATCAATCATGTTGCGGTCCATTCCTAGCAAACCTTCATAGAAATACAGATCGAAGTTGTTCACTAATTTGGTGCCGAGGCGCCTAGCACACAATCTCTTGAATCTCTCCCAAGACTCATGAAGTGATTCCCATGTCTTTGTTGGATCCCGCAAATTTCTTTTCTCGATTGTTGCGGCCTTTGATGCAGTGGAAGTATCCGTCTAGGAAAGCTCGAGCCATATCCCGCCATGTCCGAATCGACCCGGTGGCAAGTAGTACAACCACTCCTTTGCAGAGTCCTTTAGGGAAAAAGGAAAAGCTCTCACTTGACTTGCTCAAACCGAAATTCCCGCGGCTTCATGCTAGAACATACAACATGAATTTCTTTCGATGCTTGTTAGGGTCCTCTCCTAGGCTAGTCCATTGAAAGATGGCAACAGATGAATCACCCGATTTCAATTCAAATGCCTCTTCATTCTCGTGAATTTCTATGCACAAAGGTTGTTGGTCTAAGTCCGAGCACCCAACATCCTCAATGTATTTTCTCGCCATCACTTCTTCAGCGGCTCGATATCTCGATGCCGCAGAGCCGGAAAGATCTACGTGACGGCAAATTTCAACGTCACAGTGTGAATCGAGTGAAATGATTTGTTCAAAGTAATGCCTCAGATTCCTCAATTGCTCGTTTACCTCTTCACCGACATGAACACCTGCAAGATAGTTAAAAGAACAAATAAACTATTAAACTTAAAACAAAAACAGAGAGAAAAATAGGAAACAAATTAATAGCGCAATTAGAAGATCAACACTTCAAGAATACACCAAAATTTGGTGTGGTGTGGAATGTGATTAAATATAATATCAAAAACAGCTTGCTAAGTTCCACCAAAAATATAAAAACCTTGCAACCAGGTTGTAGTAAGCAAGTGGTCGATCCACAGAGAACCAATTCAATTAACACTATTAATCCAATTCCTAAATTAAACTCGTAAACAATAAAACAAGAAAAAGTAAAAGGGGGTTTTGTTGATTAAAACTCGAAAAGAGAAATTGAACTAAAATCAAAACAATAAACACAAACCGAATTATCAAATTAAAGATATTGGTTAAGAGATAGAATCCACCACTAGATTTATATGATTATGCTAACTTACATACCCTTTATACCAACATGATCAATTATGTTCTTATGTGATTGCGAGATAAATCCCATGTCTTCCTTAAGTTTCGCTTAATTCAAAGAATCCGCTTAAATCAAATCCTAATCATTAGTTATTTGTAAAGCAACCGCTCTTACACCTACCTAATGATTGCATTAAGCATTAGAAAACCAATCGCACTAAGGTCTAATCACACACCGGATTAAATTACTTAGATCATATGTTTCACTAATCATACCACCGCAACCGCAAGATAGCAATCCTAGTTTCACCACTCTCGAAGTTTGGCAAGAATATAAAAACCTTTATATTGATTTAAGAACAGAAACATATGAATAAAAACATAATTGTATTGATATAAAGAACTATGCAAGAGTCACATAATCAAAACTAGAGTTTCATCTTCCCTTAACCAATCAAAGAGTTTAGCCACACATGGCAAATTCAAAATCACAATAAAAGTTAAAGGAAAACATTGTTCGTAATGTAAGAAGAAAAGAAAAACTAAAAATCAAACTAGTTTCCAAGGCTTGAGAATGATTGATCTTTGATCGCTCGAATCCGAGTCTCCAATCTTCAATCGAATCCTCCTCTTTCTTGGTCTTCGTGTTTTCTTAGTCTCCTTGACGGCTCTCTCTCGTCCAGAATACCTTAAAAGGCTCTAAGTCACCCTATTTATAGGTTTTGGAACCTAATTTAACATTAAAGCACGAACTTAACCTCCTGATGCGACGACACGGCCGTGTCCTTCTACACGCCCAACCCGTGTCTTATTCTCGTGGCGATTTCCAAACATTCCAAGTCGAGAGAACACGGCCCACCCCGTGTCACATGACACGGCCGTGTTTTCTGGCCAAGGCCTGATATTGGCTCTTCCTCGTGAAGTCGGAGGAGTACACGCCTTCCCCGTGTCATTTGACACGGCCGTGTTGTTCAAATTCTTCAAATCTTCAAACTCGTAATAGCACACGCCTACCCCGTGTCAATTGACACGGCCGTGTTATTCAATATAATCAAGATCAGCCTTGATTCTTCGTGCATACCCTTCTCCCTTTGCTTCTAGGGATTGATACTGATTCCTTTAAAGTCCTTCAACTCTCTTCTCAATAGTTCAAAACCAATGGACTCCATCACTCATGAATCTCCTGAAAATCACAACACATTTATGAGTGTTTATAATCACATTTTAGCAAAGTTTCACAATAAACATCCAAAGATAATTCTAAATCAGAAACTTAGCTAAATGTTAACAATTAAACTCATATGGAATCCAATTAGATCAAACAAAGAACATTAAAAAGCTGAAATTATTATCAGATCAGTAGGCCAATATAATCCTGCACGTAAAACCTTGCCGGCCAAAGAACGTCCTCCGATATGACTACCACAAACACCTTCATGAACTTCCTCCATTACCGACATAATCCGACTTCGCTCAATGCATTTCAGTAAAGGTAAGGAAAGTCCCCTCTTATATAGATCATCACCGATCAAGACATAATAGCTTGCCGACTTTTTAAGCTTCTGGGCCTTTGGTTCGTCGGTCGGTAAATCGCCATGTTTCAGATATTTAATGATCGGAGCCATCCAAGAATCTGGGTCAGTGTCTATAACAAAAGATTCAACTGCATCAATGCTCGGACTTTCTAACACCTCCTGTATGACCGATCTATTGTTTCCGGAGTACTGGCTAGCTTGGATAATAGGTCGGCACGAGCGTTCTGGTCTCTTGGAATGTGTAGAATTTCAAACTCCGCGAATTTCTTGACAATATCCTGCACCTTTGACAAATATTTTATTAGCTGAGCATCTTTAGTTTGGAATTCACCCCCGACCAGCGGTCATCACTAGAGTCTCGATTTTGCAATCACCGGGTTGCTCCCATCTCATCGAAGAGGAAAGCCCACTAGGAGAGAGCTTCATACTGCACTGATTATTACGGTTCGGAAATTGAACTTTAATGATTGTTCAATCGAATCTCATTAGGCCCTCCAATATAATTCCTGCCCCGCTTCCTTTCATATTCGAGGCTCCATCAACAAAAAGATACCAGAGGTCATTATTTGGGTCATGAGAGGGTGAGGATAGTTCAACCAGAAATCGGATAATACCATGTGCCTTGATTGGTCCCCTAGGTTGATACTGGATATCAAATTCAAAGCTCGACCGACCAAGAAATCATACGACCTGCTAACTCTGGTTTTCTTAGAACTTGTTTAATAGGTTGGTCGGTCATGACAATTATTCGATGGCTTTGGAAATATTGTCGGAGACGCCTTGCCGTTACCACAAGGGTCAATGCCATTTTCTCTATCCTTTGATATCTGACTTCCGGTCCTTGCAGCACTCGACTCACGAAGTAGACTGGACGTTGGTCCCTTCCATCTTCCTTAATCAATACCGAACTCAAAGCTTTGTCAGAGACAGATATATAAAGCAATAAAGAATCACCTTGTTCGGGTCTCGTTAGGATTGGCGGCGTGGTTAAGAAGTGCTTCAACTCTGCAAACGCCTTTTCGCATTCCTCGGTCCATCGAAAATTAGTCGATTTCTTTAAGCACTGGAAAAATGGGATAGCTCGGTCGGCTGATTTTGACAGAAACCTTGATAGGGCAGCGATTCTCCCTGTTAGTCTCTGGACCTCCTTGATTGACGAGGGACTCCTCATGTCCATTATAGCTTTACATTTGTCCGGGTTGGCCTCAATCCCTCTGTTGGTTAGGAGAAAATCGAGAAATTTCCCACCTTGAACTCCGAACACGCATTTCTCTGGATTCAATTTCATGTTGTACCTCCTTAATTGAGTGAAGATCTCTAGGAGATCTGAACAGTGGTTACTGCTGGCCGGTGTCTTTACTACCATATCGTCCACGTACACCTCAATGTTTCTTCCGATTTGGTCCTTAAATATTTTGTTCATGAGTCTCTGATAGGTCGCCCCGGCATTCTTCAGTCCAAAAGCCATAACCCGGTAACAGTAATTCCCGAACTCGGTGATAAAGGCGATTTTCTCCTCGTCTTTCCGATGCATTCTGATCTGATTATATCCCGAATAAGCATCCATGAAGCTAAGGAACTGATAACCAGACGCACCGTCGACCAGCCGATCTATGCTTGGAAGCGGGTAGGAGTCCTTCGGACAGGCTTTGTTCAAGTCGGTAAAATCCGTGCACATCCTCCATTTCCCTGTCGACTTCTTGACCATGACCACGTTAGCCAGCCACGTGGTATACTCAACCTCCCTTATGAAACCAGCCTCCAGCAGTTTTTTGGTCTCCTGAGCGGCGGCCTCCTGCCTTTCAGCTCCGAGCTTTCGCTTCTTCTGAGCAACAGGCTTTATCTTCTGATTTATTGAGAGTTTATGAGTAATTACCTCTGGATCAATTCCTGGTAAGTCTGCTGCGGTCCAAGCGAACACATCGGCGTTGTCCTTCAGCAGCTTTTCCAACTCGTTCTTGACATCAGCCGGAAGATTGGAACCGATGCGAGTTACCTGATTCGGTTTCGGCCCCAAGGATATAACCTGCAAATCTTCTATTGCTTGAGGTCGATCCTGTTCATCACCCCTTGGGTCTAATTCCGCCATATTAATGTGTAAGGGTTTGCCTGACGACTCAGCTCGGTCGCACACCTCTCTTGGTTTTGGCTTTAGACTTTTGTTATAACATATTCTGGCCTCTCTTTGATCCGCATGAACCACACCTATCTCGCGTTACTCTCAGCAATTCTGCTCCAGAAGGAAAGCTTAGCATGGATTCTGTTACAGACAGTTTGCTGAATGAAGAGTCAAGACGGAGAGAAAGGGGCATGAACAACCAGTTTGAAGCCAACGTTGTTGACAACAGAGGAAGGAGTAAGAATCGTGAAAAAGGAGGTCGTGGAAAATCACAAGGTAGATCCAAATCTCGCACTAGACTAAGTTGTTATTACTGTGGTAAACCAGGCCACGTAAGGTCTGAGTGCAGATTCTTGAAGAGAGACCAACAAGCTGGAACAGTCCACCCTGATCAGATTAACCCAAAGAAGAAGAAGGAAGATGGAACAACTACTGCAGTAGCCTCGACTGATGAGAATATATTTCTTATCGGAGAAGAAAATTATCTAAACATTGCATCCGATGATTGCATATGGATAATTGATTCCGGAGCATCCTTCCACGTCACACCTCATGAAGAATTTTTCTCATCATACCAAAAAGGAGACTTTGGTACGGTGAAGATGGGAAATCATGTCACAAGCAAGATTGTTGGCATTGGTGAAGTAATGATGATTACTGAGAATGGAAACAAACTTATGCTGAAGGAGGTAAGACATGTTCCAGACATGCGTCTGAACCTTATCTCAAGAAAAGTTAGATGAAGCTCGGAATGATAAACCGGTTTTGCGTGCCTAGGCAGATGGAAACTCAAATAGGAAGCATGATTATTGCTCGTGGCGAAAGGAAGGCTCTCTGTACATTATGCGGGGAAAGATATGCAAAGGGGAGATGAATGTTGCTCAAGATGCAAGCAAGGAATTGTGGCATAGACGACTAGGCCACATGAGCGAGAAAGGTTTGAAGATTCTCGCAAAAGATCATCTTCCAAACATAAAAGGGCAGCCACTTGAATCCTGTGAAGACTGCCTAGCAGGCAAACAACACAGAGTATCTTTCAAAAGATCAGATGATGCAAGAAGAAAAAGCGGTTCTGGATCTTGTTCATTCGAGATGTTTGCTCAACGTCTGAAAGGTCCATTGGCAGTGCCCAATACTTTGTTACCTTCATTGATGATCACTCTAGGAAGGTGTGGGTGTATTCATTAAAAACGAAAGATCAAGTTCTTCAAGCTTTCAAGGAATTCCATGCTTCTGTAGAACGAGCATCTGGAAGAAAGTTGAAATGCTTGAGAACTGATAATGGCGGAGAGTATAGAGGTCCATTTGAGGATTATTGTAAGACTCATGGGATAAGACATGAGAAAGTACCCCCCAAGACACCTCAAATGAATGGACTAGCTGAAAGGATGAACAGAACGATTGCAGAGAAAGTCAGAAGCATGCTTTCTCAAGCAAAACTTCCCAAGTCATTTTGAGGTGAAGCAGTAAGAACTGCAGTTGATTTAATCAATTTATCTCCTTCAAGACCTTTAAATGGAGAGATTCCAGAAGAAGTATGGTCTGGAAAGAAAGCCTCTTATGGTCATTTGAGAGTCTTTGGGTGCAGGACATTTGTCCACATTCCTAAAGATGAAAGAGCAAAGCTTGATGCAAAGACGAAGGAATGCATATACTTTGGTTCACCAAGTGATGAATTTGGCTTCAGATTATGGGATCCTGTAAACAAGAAGATTGTTCGAAGCAGAGACGTGGTATTCTATGAAGATCAGACAATCCATGATATTCAGCAATCTAAGAAGCCAAAGACCATCGTGGTACACAATTCAGGGGGAGAGATTCTTCAAAGGAATGAGCAACTTGATCAGACAATACAACCTCATCAGATGGAGCAACCTGTTCAGACGAAACAACCTGACCAGACAGAACAAAGTCAGGCAATGCATGAAGAACATATGGAGACTGATCAAGTAGAACAAGAACCTCAAGTGAGAAGATCAACGAGAGTCAGACAACCATCAAGAAGGTATTTCTCAGATGATTATGTCACTCTCACTGATGAAGGAGAATCTCAAAGCTTCATAGAAGCCATTGAGACGAATGATAAAGAGATATGGATGCAAGCAATGCAAGAAGAAATACAGTCCCTGAAAGAGAATCAGACGTATGACTTGGTGAGATTACCAAATGGAAGAAAGGCATTGAAAAACAAATGGGTATTCAAACTCAAGACTGAAGAGAATAACCCAAACCCCAGGTACAAAGCAAGGATTGTTGTGAAGGGGTGCAACCAGAAGAAAGGCATAGATTTTGAAGAAATCTTTTCACCACACTACAAGAAAATTCGTGATTTGCGAAGGATAAATCCGACGCAAATCACATAAAATCCGCCACAAATTATATTTTTGCGGCGGATTTGCGGCGGATTCGTGCCCATCGCAAAAACTGTCGTTGCAAATTTATTTGCGGCAGATTTTAGTTTTCACCGCAAATTTGAGACGGATTATGCCGCCTCAAATCCGCCGCAAAATTTCTCCGGCAGGGGGCCGGAAACGGTACTAGTTGCCGGAAATTTGCGACGGATTTTAGTCGCCGCAAATTTGCGGTGGATTTTAGCCGCCGGTAATTTGCGGCGGATTTTAGCCGCCGCAAATTTGCGGCGGATTTTGCGGCGGATTTTGGATCAGAATTGCATTCGTCATGCGTCATTTGCGGTGGATTTTTCCGCCGCAAATTTTTGACCATTTTAATATTAAAAAGGAATTGTTCAAAATCCATAATTATATTATTAATACATACAGCACTCAGATTTTAATTTCAACATGCCAATGCATTCAAAACAACACTGAAACATCAAATTTAACTTGTTAAAGTATTTAAGCAATCCATAAAACAAACATAATTCATACAAAGTTTCGTCAAATACAAAGTTTAGCAAGAACTATCATAATCCTAAAACATCAATTTCAATCCATATGATCATTATCATTGTCATCTTCATGATCATCTTCATATCTTCATTGTGTTCTTCTATTGGTGGTTGTTCTTGGCTTGGTGAGTGCCAATGCTTGCAAATATGATTTCATCATATTACCAAACATTTGTTGTTGTTGAAGTTGGTATTGTTCAAATCGCATTCTCCACTCCGCCTCACGTTGTTGGTCACGTTGTTGGCTTCGTTGCTCCATTTGTTGTTGAATCTCCTGAACCCGATCCAACATCTCCTCCTGCAATCGCTTCCTTCACCTAATTAACATATATAAATACAAATTCATTAATCATTCCACAAATAAATTATTAAACCTAAAATACGAAAAATGAAATGATTGAGTACATCCATCAATATTCTAAAAACCAATTAATAAAAAAATATTACAACTATTACTTAACTTGATTAATAACGTGTTCAGAACTTGACTCGATCTAGGCCTTGAAGATGATGATTCTTCATGGTCATAGATAGACGCTTGAGAACCAAGACCATAAATACGCCCTTTTTACCCCGCCAACATCGAATCCAAAGGTCACGACGGTCAGTACTGATGCCCTTCTTCATTGGAGCACCGAGAAGATTGTTCGATTCCTTTGCTTTGAATTCCTCCTTAAGATGAAATAAAAAAAGCTGTTATGACTATTATTATAAGATGAGTTAATATTAAAATAAAAAATTATAAGTTAAGAAATACTAACATATATATCATGAGCTTTAGTATAAGTTAAGAAATACTAACATATATATCAAGATGTCCAAGGTTGATTATACCTAGATCGTATAATCTTTGTTATGGCATCAGCAGCAGGTTTAGATGGTAGAAACCTACGATACAATTTAAAAAAGGAAATGTAAATATTCTCAATAAAAAAAATTTAAATGCGCATAACTATAAATAAATAACAAGTACTTGTACACATACCCAAAATCACCATCGGGCTCAACAAATGTCTTGTTGCTTTGATTTGTTGCAGAAATGGGAATATTAGAATCACGGGTAGCCGACGATGATGTGTACAGGTGACTCACGGGTACCCGGTGACGGACCAATAGTAGGTGACCCAGAATCATAAGATGTACCATATAGTGAATGTGAAGTATGTGACAGGCGCTGTGATCCAGGTGTGGGTATCATAATGTACTCAGAAGATGGTGGCTGAAGCAAACCTGTAGTGGGCAATATTGGATCTGGGGGTGGAGAAGATCCTGATGTTTGTCCCCTAGGTGGCCTCCCTATATTGATCCTAAGACGTCGAGGTTGCTCCTTCTCCTTCTCCTTCCCTTTTCCCTTATCACCTCGTGATGATGACATCTACACAAATAAAAAAAATATAATGTAAATAAATTTCAAACACAACACAATAATTAATGTATAACTAGTAACTACAACATATTAATATAAGTCTATACTCACAATTATGAGGAAACATTGTCCTCATCACTATTTATTTCATATTCATGATTGGAAGATGTTTCATCATCGTCGTCACTAAAACTTTGCTCATCTTCATCATTTTCTTCCTGTCTACTAGAACCAACATCTTGAACTATATCAAAAACCACATTGGTGTCTTGCAAATGGTCAATGAGATCCACATCAACAATTGGATCCACAGGAGTCATAGTATCATCTTGAAATACAATTTCTTGAGCACTTTCAATTTCAACTCGACCTCTTGCCTTAGTCTTTATTACCACCCACCATTGGACCTTATCCTTTTTCTTTCCAGGGAAAGGAACGTAATACACTTGTCTCGCAGAGGAAGCAAGGATAAAAGGATCAAACCTCTCGTATCGTCTAGTGTGTCGAACCTCGACAATCTTATAATCTTTGTGAACTCTTGTACCTCTATTAATCATAGGATCAAACCATTCACATTTAAAAAGAACAACTTTTTTTTTTGGTTCCCCAGGATATTCTAACTCAACCACATCTTTTAGTATTCCATAATAATCATTTTCATTTTCACCATTAGTTGAGCCTTTAACACACACGCCACTATTGATTGTTTTCTTCCCATCTGACCAAGCATCTGTGTGAAATTTATATCCATTGACAAAATATATTGGCCAAGATGTCACACATCTACTAGGCCCCCATGCCAAATCATGCAAGTAAGAATTATTCACCATATTTTGTGGATTGTGAACCTAGAAAAAAATATAGTTAATGTTAATGATCTAAATTATATATAATGATTGGGATCAACAATTTAGTAATGTTTAAATACTTACATAACTTTTGAACCACTCTATAAAATTTGCATTTATTCTTTCATTTGAATGTTCCTCAGGAATGTTGAAATGTTGTAAAAAACACTCTTGAAAAATTAAAAGTTTATGATTTGATTGTTAGTTAGCAATACATTTGAAATTTAAACTTAACTTAGTAGTACCACTTACTTGAGGTATGGTTCAACTTCTTCACAATTTAGCAAGATGTGCAATGTCGCAGATTTCATCTCAGCATCATTTAGCCATTGTATTTTTTATGTTCCATAACCTCGGCCAGGTTGATTAAAAATTGACAAAGTCGATTCCATTGACATATTTTCATCTGTATCATCATTTCGTCCAACTCTAGTTTTCATTGACTTAACATGAGGCTCAAAGTAAAATGAACAGAAATGAGATATCTCTTGAATCAAATAAGCTTCACAAATAGAACCTTCAACCCGAGCTTTGTTCTTAACTGTTTTCTTTATCTTGTTTAAGTACCTCTCGAATGGATACATCCATCTGTATTGAACTGGGCCACCTACTCTTGCTTCATAAGGTAAATGGACTGGTAAATGTTCCATGGAATCAAAGAAACCCAGTGGAAATATCCTTTCCAATTTACACAAAATCACCGGAATGTTCTGTTCCATTTGAAGCATGTCTTTTTCCGTCAAAGTCGTTGAGCACAAGTCTCTAAAAAATTGACTCAATTCAGTCAAGGGCTTCCAAATTTGATCTGGCAACAAAGAAAAGGCAATTGGAAGCAAACTCTCCATAAATACGTGACAATCATGACTCTTCATCCCAGACAATCGTAATTGATTCATGTCCACACATCCGCTAAGTTTGAAGCATAACCATCGACATTTTTAAATGTTGCACCCATTCACAAACAATTTTCTTTTGCTCTTTTGTAAAAGTATAATTAGCCTTTGGTTTCATGATCTTACCATTTGGAAAATCAATAAGCTCCAATTCTGATCGTTGACAATATTCTTTTAAGTCCATTCTTGCCTTGATATTATCCTTTGTTTTGCCCTTAACATCCATAACAAGTGTTGAATATGTTATCAAAGACATTTTTCTCAATATGCATGACATCTAAATTATGCCTAATTAAATTATCCTTCCAATATGGTAACTCCCAAAATATGCTTTGCTTAGTCCAATTATGATAAACACCATACCCATGGTGTTTGCACGACTGCATTTCAGTTATTTTACTAAAGACACTAACAATTTCACTTAATTTATGTCCAGATAATCTTGGTGGAGGCAAATCACCACCACACTTTTCTTCTTAAATGCATTTTTGTTTCTTCTAAACATGTGATCAACATGCAAGAATTGACGATGACAGTCAAACCATGAATTTTTTCCCCCATGTTTCAAAGTGAATGCCTTTGTTTGATCCATGCAATATGGACATGCTAATTTACCAACAGTCATCCATCCAGACAACATTCCATATGCTGGAAAGTCATTTATTGTCCACATCAATGCCGCCCTCATCATAAAATTCTGTTTGCTTGACACGTCATAAGTTAAAACACCCGCCCATAAAATTTTCAGTTCATCGATTAATGGTTGTAAATAAACATCAATCTTGCTCTTGGGATTGTTAGGGCCGGGAATAATGCATGTTAGGAACATGTATGGGGCAGTCATACACATTTCTGGAGGCAGATTATATGGAGTGACTATCACAAGCCAACAAGAATAAGGAGAAGCAGATTGATTGTATGGAGCGAAACCATCAGCACACAAACCAAGCCTAACATTTCTAGGATCAATTGCAAATTCAGGATATATCCTATTAAAATGCTTCCATGCTTCACCATCAGATGGGTGAGACATCTCTCCCAACTTCCTATTATTTTCAGCATGCCATCCCATGTGTGCAGATGAGCTCATAGAGGAATACAACCTCTTCAGCCTAGGAATAAGAGGTAAATAATGCATTCTTTTCACCGGAATTTCATTGTTATTTCCATTGCTGGTTTTACGAAGTTCGTATCTTTCAGCACCGCAAAACTTACATTGTCTGGCATTGTCATAGTATAACATACAACCATTTACACAACAATCTATTTTTCTTGAAGCAAGCCCGAGTTTAGAAACCAATTTTTTTGTTCTATAGTAATTCAGAGGAATTCGTGATCCTGGAGGAGCAACCTCTTTTAATATCTCCATAAATGAATCAAAACACGCATGCGTTACATTATAATCGATTTGAGGCTTAACATTCGAATTGCCAAGGATAACTCGAATGAGTTTCGCGACAGTGCCATAATGGTTGACTTGAAGCATTTAATAGATCATAAAACTCTTCGGCCTCCGGATGTGGAGGCTCCTCAACACTCAGTTGAAAATGACTCCTAAAATCCCCAAATTGCTCCACCCACATCACAAGTCATATTTTGATATCTATCAACCATGTCTTCCTCCTCTAATATAGGACTACTAGCGTGTTCACATCAAAGTTTATATCTACACTAATTGGATCAGTTCTTCCTCTCCATGATCATCCAATACCAATACCTAGGTTTGAATCCTTTTTTATACAAATGAACTTTCACAATCTCAGGTTTCAACAATTTCCCACTATAACACGTCAAACATGGACACCTAATTGTTCCTTCACTTAAGTAATGAGAAGATCGACATGCATAATTCACAAACTCTTCAACTCCACGTACAAAATCTTGTGTAAGTCCTCTACGACCCGAATGAGTCCTATTATACATCCATCTACGATTTTCTGGAACTACCATTTTCTCGCAATTATAATTTTACACTTAATCAAAATACAAAAATGTAAAATGCACAACACATGTTGCATAATTAATACATTTTAAAATTATACTTGTATAAATATTTCAATGCAAACAATTATTTTCTCCAAAATCTTAAAATCTATTGACATGGTATGACCATTATCCCATTCAAGAAGAAACCTTTTCAAGACTTGATTGATAGTACTCTTAAAAATCACACATCATATACTTGATTTAAATTTCGACAAAGATTTCCCATTGGTCTCCAAGTACACGACTAGAAAGTGGTGACATCTACCACGATCAAGTATGCACCTAGAGAACAAAAGGATATGTTGTACAACAAAATTTCATCAAGTATATGGTATGAAATTTAATGAGTAACTATAATCAAGTGAAGTAAAAGTTTCTTCCTAAACTGATCCAAATTGACAATTCAAGATTCAATATAATGAGCACTTCCTTCAAAAAGTACCTGTGCTCACTAATATTGAATCTCAAACGGGAAACTAAGGCTTTGCTCTGTAATACGATTTACCACATGCATCAAATATATTACAAAGACAACAATACCAGTCAGAATCACAGTACATTGCAATAATCAAATTCAAATTGATCATAGACATAAATTTTTGAAACCCATTCGTTTCCATGTGATCAAATTCTAAATCTCTATTTCACAATGTACAAATCACTCAAATTCTCAGTAAACAAATCATTGGTTCAAATACTACACCAATTAACAGAGCAATCAATTAACAGTGGGGTACCTACTTGATAGGTGGGCAGACTGGTGGAGGCTTGAGCAAGGTGGCGGCCGGGTCGCGTGCGGCGGGGGGTTGGGGTCGCAGCGGCGGCGCGGCGCGGTTGGGGTCGCAGGTTGGGCGGTCGCGGGTTGGGCGGTCGCGGTCGGGGGTCGCGGTCGGGGGTCGCGGTTGGCGGTCGGCTGTCTGGTACTGGTCGTGTGGATTCTTGCCGGTCGCGGTGGCGGTCTTGCGGGTCCGGTCGTCGCGCCGACCGCGCGCCGGAACAGGTGGCGGTGTCTTGGTCGCGGCACGACGGAGAGGCGCTGGTGGCTCGCACTGGTCGCGGTTCGCGGTGGCTCGCTTGGTCGCGGTTCGGCCGGTCAGGCGGCGGGCGCGTGGAGGTCCCCGGTCGGCGGTCGACGGTCGGTGGCGGCGGCAGCGGTGGAGGTCCCGGTCGGTTGAGAGAGTGGAGGAGCTGAAGGAAGAATGTATGAACTCGGAAAAATGAAAATGGAAGAGGAAGAGATGAGGTAGATCTAATTTTTGCGGCGGATTTTCCTGCCGCAAATTCAAATTTCAAATTGCGGTGGATGTTTGCGGCGGATAAATCCGCCGCAAAATAAAATTTTAATTTGCGACGGATTTTGCGGCGGATTTGGCCGCCTCAAATTCGAATCTTAATTTGCGGCAGATTTTTGCGGCGGATAAATCCGCCGCAAATTATTTCCACGAATTTTTAATTTAGTTTTATATTTGTGGCAAAATTCATCCGTCGCAATTTATTATTTTATAATTTGCAGCGAATATTTGCAGCGGATTTATCCGCCGCAAAAGTTTTAATTTTTTTTAAAATTTTTTATTAATTTTGCAGCGGATATTTCTGCCGCAAAATTTTTTTTCAAATTGCTACAGCCTTTCACGGTGGAAATTTTTACTGAAAAATTTTGCAACGGCTAATCCGTCGCAAAAATCCGCCGCAAAAATTATCCGCCACAAAATTCGCCTCTAATTGAGACGGATCATAATCCGTCGCAATGCTTTCGTAATTTGCGACGGATACGAATCCGCCGCAAAAAATTCGCCGCAAATTTACTATTTTCTTGTAGTGCCAGTGGTGAAGATGACATCCATTAGAGCGATCCTTGGTCTAGCTGCAAAACTAGACTTGGAAATAGAACAGCTTGATGTTAAAACAACATTCTTACATGGAGATTTAGAGGAAGAAATTTATATGGAGCAACCATAAGGTTTCGAAGAACCAGGCAAAGAACATCTAGTGTGTCGTCTGAAGAAAAGCCTCTATGGTCTGAAGCAGGCTCCAAGACAATGGTACAAGAAGTTTGATCTTTTCATGGCCCAACATAATTTCAAAAAGACGTCCATGCACCATTGTGTGTTTGTGAAGAACTATGAGAATGGTGAATCCATCATACTACTTGTTGTATGTTGATGATATGCTGATTGTTGGGAAAGATAAGACAAAGATAACTGCTCTCGAAGGCATTGAGCAAATCTTTTGCCATGAAAGATTTGGGTGCAGTAAAGAAGATTCTTGGAATGAAGATCATCAGAGATCAATCTAGAAGGATGTTGTGGATGTCACAAGAAGACTATATCAAGAAAGTTCTTGAAAGGTTCAACATGCATAATGCCAAACCTGTGCATATTCCATTACCTGGTCATCTTAAACTAAGTAAGACCCAATGTCCAAGGAATGAAGAAGAAAAGGAAGAAATGGGCAAGGTGCCATATTCTTCTGCTGTTGGTAGTCTTATGTATGCAATGATCTGTACAAGACCAGATATTGCTTATGCTGTAGGAGTTGTGAGCAGATTCTTATCGAATCCAGGAAAGGAGCATTGGAATGCTGTGAAATGGATACTAAGGTATCTGAGAGGAACTGCCAAAAGGTACTTGTGTTTTGGCAATGGAAATCTAATGCTCACTGGGTATTCAGATGCAGACATGGCAGGAGATGTGGATTCAAGAAAATCTACATCAGGATATCTGATTACTTATGCAGGGGGAGCTATCTCATGGCAGTCACGACTACAAAAGTGCATTGCTTTAAGCACCACAGAAGCTGAATTCATCGCAATCACTGAAGGTTGCAAGGAGATCTTGTGGATGAAGAAGTTCCTACAAGAATTAGGTCAAGATCAAGAAAGCTATGTTCTCTATTGCGATAGTCAGAGCGCAATCCATCTCAGCAAGAACTCAACCTTACATTCAAGGTCGAAACACATTGATGTAAGGTATCATTGGATTCGTGATGTGTTGGAAAGTAAACTGCTGCAAATTGAGAAAATACACACAAAAGACAATGGGGCAGATATGATGACAAAAGCTCTACCAAAAGAGAAGATAGAAGTCTGTAAAGAAGTTGCAGGCTTAACATCAACCCCAAACTGATCCAATAATATTTTCCCAATGGCTGGAGGGGGAGAATTGTGGGGTCCAGCCATAATTTGGTGGAAAGCAATTGTTTCAATTGTTTTGAATTGTCAACAATTACGTCCAACCACTTTTATCGGTGCAATTCTTCTTTGTCAACAATTGTGTGCAACAATTGTTGTATAAATAGAGGCACAAGGCATCAGATCCATACACCACAACCGAGCCTCACAAGAGAAAGAGAGTGAGAGAAAAATTAGAGAGCTTAGAGAGAGTTTTCTAAAAGAGAAAAAGAGTGAGCCAATTTATGAGAGTATTATTCATAAATTGAAGATACAATATTCTTGTATTTTTGTATTTTCATTATTTTATAGTGGAGATTTAAGTGGCTTATGGGTCCCGTGGTTTTTCCCTTGCTCACATTGAGAAGGTTTTCCACGCTAAAAATTTTTCTGGTGTTGTTATTACAATTATTTTACGCTTCTGTATAGTGCCTATTTTTGAGTTCACAGAGGAGAGAAATTATGCAAGCATTTTCCAACACTTTGCTTCACATACGTACTGTCATTTTTAGAATCTGAAGATCATATTCTTTAGTGTATGTATACAAATGAATCGTTCAACTTTTAGGAGACAACTGGAAAGTGGAATTGCAAACTAAAAACAAGTAAGCAGATTTCTCTTACCCCAGGGTTCCTTGGAGACACGTATGGTTCTCCTTTCTTCAAAATGCTAAAATGGTTAAAGTCTAGCTCGTACATATCTTCACACCCATGTCTTATACCAAGTGATGCAAAAACTATGATTTTCCTTATAGTGTGGGACTGAGCATTTTTTTGTAGAAGAGCTTCAGACTCAATTATCCTTTTAACTTCTTTTGGGCAGAAAGCCACCTTCAGAGGCTTTTTATTCTGTGATATACGTACAGATACTGAAGATGGGACCTCAAGTGGTGCCGTATATCCTGCAGTCCCTTTAATTTCTTTCCCTTCGTGTGTTTTGATTTCACTCTTCTTGGATAGTTGAGCAAGTAATCTGCAACTTGTCTTTTGCTTTTCATGATCTTCTTGTCTCACATTACCTGCTGGATCACTCCGATGACCAGAAAAACTTTCCAGGCATGTTATATTTGATTCCTCATCAATATGGTCAGCAAGGTAACCTTTTTGTGCATTAACAGTTCCAGTTATGTCATCTATTTCTTCATGTCTTTGACTTTGACTATTATCCATGTCATCATCATAATTATCATCACATTCATCATCACTATCTGTATCATTGAAATCTGCAACAGAGTCATTGTCTTTAAATTTTTCAAGATACAAATTTTGGCTATCTTCCATGCTCATCCAATTAATTAAGCGCTTTACTGGACTAAACTCGTTATGAACAATGCCTTCAGTATTAGGCTTGTAATGGGAGGCCACTTCACTTTTAACAGTATTTATAGTCTCTACTTCATCAGCTACCATTTCGATCTTCTGCCTTTTGAATTTCTTGAAGCTTCTTGCAACTGCATACTGATGATTGGCCTGATATCAAGAGAGGAATTTTCATTTCTAATAATAAAACATATGAAAACTTCAACAATCAGGAAACATAAATAAAATAGGCATGATGATGATAAAGTTGCTAAGTATTATTAAATCTTGGTCATGGGATATCATGTGATTGCTCATTTGCTCCAATTATATGAATCTCAAATATTCAATGGATACACATAAAATGGTTGCCATCCCTCCACACTAAGACCATAGAATAATTGATCATAGTGCCTGAATCTATATCAATCGAAAAACTTTAGTTTTTGTTAATAAACAAGGGAATTAAGAAGTATCAAGCAATAATTCAACATAATGAATTATCCTATCCTTTTTGTAGCAGTAACTCCCTCTTCATAAAACCCATGAAGGGAGTTGAACAAATTATAGTTAGATTTCACCATGCTATATGCGGAGGATATGTATAAGCATATGTGCTGGATGACATAATTCTAATTAAATGCTTTGCTGGTTCATCAAGTTAGGGAAGTGTGAATTATCATATATATATAGCACTAAATACAAGCAAGCCAACACTTATTTAAGCAAAAGTGCAAACAACAAAATAAGTAATCGTACTTGAGTTTCCATTTTTCTTTCCCTTATCTGAGCTTCGAGCATTGATATTCTCTCCATGAGCTCCGCATTCTTCTGCCTTTCCCTTTCTAATTCGGCTGAAATCTCAGCAACAACATTGACACTCTCTCCCTTCACTTCTTGTTCTATAGCACACAATGCCGAGGCATTGACCAAGGTAGCACAGGATTGAAGTTCTACCATTGGGAATTAAGTAAATGATTTTATCTGAAAATCTCTAGTTTGGGACTCGAAATTACGTAAAATGAGAGATACCCTCTAATCAAAACTTCAATAAAATGCTTCCAATGCCAAAATCTTCCCGAAAAAAAAAAAACGATGCATGCACTTTTCGAAGCAGAACTAATAATACCAAATTACCAAATACCAATGAAAAGTAAAACAATACTTGGGTTGCTTAAGTTAATAATTAATAGTAGAAATTCTTAGAGGCATCCAGAGCAAGTCAAATATGGTAGAAAAAGCATAACACTAAAGGTCGATTACCAAAGCATATATATATATTCCTAACGCTTCATTATTGGCATGAAAAATGGATTCTGATATGGACCATTTGAATGTTAAACAAGCATTAGAAAACACAAAGTGCATTGTAAGCTGAAGGCAAGTCAAACCGCTGCAATGGAAGCAACATGGACATTAAGAAGAGAAGAGGTTTCACTTTCACTCGAGGCCGAGAAGAGAAGAAGACTAAGCCATCAGCCAACGTTAATGGAGAGAGGCAAATGACAAAGATCTTAATGCAACGCAAGGAGGAGCCTTTTTGTTTTGGGTTTTGATTAATATCATTATGAGTTTTGTAAAATAAAATTAAAAAAGAAAAAGAGAACGGTGAGAGGTAAGGCATGCATTAGCATTATCACGTTCAATTTTGATTTTTTTATATTATTTTTTTCTTATATTATCTTTTACATTATTTTTTATATTATTATTACATCATTTTTTTCGTTAAATTTTTTCACTTAATCATAATTATTTAAAAATAATATAAAAAATAATGTATAAAAAAAATAATGTATAAATATCATTTTTCTTACCATGTATACTTCTCTTCTTTCATTATATTTTAAGTCACATGTTTATTAAGAATTTCATGTAGTAAAAATGTAAAAGATAATTCTAAATCCTATTAATCAATATTCTTATTAATTATTTTAATTATTAAATAAAAAAATATTAAATAATTTTTTAAGATATTAAATATATATTTTTATTAATTATTTTATATTAAGTAGTAAGAATTATTAAAAAAATATTTTAAAAAAATATAACAAAACTCAAAATGAAATCTTTAATAAAAAGAGGCTGATTTTTCATTTGTATGATGTTTTACAAACTATTTCAAAAATTTAATCAATTCTTTTTAAGTCTTCTTCCAGTTTTTATTTGTTTTGCATTTCTTGTTCCAAAATGCAAAGGCACTACAAGTTATATATTAAAATAAATGCAAAAGAAGCATTCGTGAGAATGGACATCTTTGGTACTTGTAAGTTTTAATTAACCAATCATTGCTTGCTGCATTCATTTTCCTTTTGGCAAAGCATTAATCACTGCTCTGTTACTGGTAATGACAACTCACCGCCATGTTCTATTACTAGTTGCATTGTCTTGTTATGAAAGCGTGAGGCTCTTACTCTGTCTAGCAGCATCGTTAGAGCATCCGAGGCGCACTTCACATATATTATTGTATATTTAATTGTACTCAGTGGACTTCATTGCTGTTTGAAACTTAGGAGAATGTCAAATGTTTACATTTTCACTTGACCCTTTTGTTGTTTTGGCTATTATAAGATGCCCAGACCTTGCAAAAGTTTCATAATTTTGAATCTTTCGATGTTTTCAGAACGTTAGTAAAAGCAACAGTGTTAGTAAACAGCCATATTGATTCCTGAATACTCACATAGCCATATCCTATGCCCATAGTTTGGTTTGTCTTTAAATTGAGTTTAAAAAATATTTTAATTGCCACATAATAAGAGAAGAAATATCCTTAACACAGTTATTGCTACCACAGTTTTTACGACTGAAAAACTGGGGTGTTGTAGAGAGGAATATATTGGTAGAAAAGCTCTTAAAATAACCATAAAATATCTATGTAGAAATATATGGTCAGAGTTTTTGAGACATATAATTATTTGAAAAAAGGGATAGAATAATCACTCTGTCTTAACTAAATAGTTTATGAGATGCCTCTTCCCAAATATACGTGGGTGTGCACGGATCAGAATCTTTTTAATTTTTTTTCTCAAGTAATTAATTATAAAAAAGAGAAAATATAAAGATTATAAAAGAAATTTATATATATAATTGGATCTTATTAATAATTTTTTTATATTTTTTTTATAATTAAGTATTTGAAAGAAGAAAAAAATTGATAAAATCGTGATTCAGATGTGCACACGTGCATATAATATACTTAATGGGCTGCATAATTCACAGTATTAAAAAACAACCTCACGTGGATCAGTAACTTAAGTGGTTATCTCTTAATACAATTTTTGTCAGGGGTATATGAAGCTAAAACTTTGGATGCCATCTTATTAATATTAAACTAACTTCATTAGCGTCAGGCATTTCTGCTTTTACAGCAACTGGAGCGTAGGAAGTTTAGCTAGTTTACTTTGAGGGGCCATTTCTAATATACATTAAAAGTGTATGATATATTTTGTAATTTAAGTCATTGATTTAATCATAAAATATATCAATGACTTAGATTAAAAATAAAAAATTTGTTAAGTAGATTTTTTTTTGTAATTTTTTTTTTTTATATTTTATATTTTTGTTTATATACTACTATCACCACTATCACTGTTGATTACTGTTTGTCACTATCGGCCATCTTCCAACGTCAGTCACTTTTCGCCACCGGTCACCTTCTATATATTTTTTAAAAATCTCTTATACACTCATATGAAAAAATTGTAAGAATTTTTTTTTAAAAAAAATTTATTGTATATAGATATTATTAGTTAAAATTTGTATAATTATTTATGAAAAATATAAAAATTAGTATAATTTTAAATAATATTATTTTAATTATATTATTTTAATCAAATTATTTTACATAGTTGTATAATTAAAAAATAAATAGTATAACCTTAAAAAAAGGCAATGGCATTTGAATACGGTGGTCAAAAAAGGCTGGCGGTTGTCGATGGTGACCGACGATGGTGACAATTGTAGGATGGTGGCCTAGTAGTTGGTGGCATAATAAATATGGTGGTGGTAGTATTTAAAAAAAAACATAAAAGCAAAAAAAAATGTAAAAAAAAAACTTAAACAAAAGTAAAATAGAGGAGTATAGTACACGCTAACTTAGTAGGGTGTACCATAACAATGGCTTACTTTGAGGTCACCCAAGGAGAAATAATTGTGTAAACTCTACTTACATAAGTTGTGTAGATTAAATCAATCAATAAATGATATATTATCATTTTTAATATAAAATAATTATATGACATAAAAATTTATAAAATTATTAAGTCTTGATTAATTTAATTCACACAACTGGATAAATCAGATCTACCTAAATATTTCTCCACCCCAAGAAATGAAATATGAAACATTGGACCCACATTGTTACTTAGTTCTAAGAGATATTAAAAAAAAAAGAAAATAGTACGTAATCCTCTGAACTTTAACATTTTTGTTAATTATTATCATGAATTTTAAAATATTTTAAATTAGTTCTTAAACTTTAATTAATGTCTCAATAAATTTTTTTATTTAATTTGAATCTGTTAATTCATTAACGATAATATTATGTAATAATATTTTATCCGTATTTGTAAGGAAAAAATATATTTAAAATTAAAATTTAATAAATAAATAAATTAATAAATAGTTTTAATTAATGTTAATACAAATAAAATAATATCATATAATATTATCGTTAGTGAATTAACATATTCAAATTAAACATAAGGATCTATTAGGACATTAATTAAAGTTTAGAGATTAAGAGCATGTTTGAGAAAGACGGATTCTTTCCCAAATAACTATTTTTGGATGATTAAGCTGTTTTGTGAAATAATTATTATGTTTGGGTAAAATGATTATTTTGTAAAAAAGCTTTTACACGAAATTCAATGCAAAATAAAAGTTTTTTTCAACAAATAATCACAAGCTAAAAATTGAAGCTTATGATTTTAGCTTATAGATTATTTCTTATATTTTGATATGTAATTACTATTTTGTCCTCAATCAAATAATTTTTTTAATCATTCTATACCCATTTTAGTAATTTAATGCATAAAAGCGATTCTTTTTTATATCATCCAAACGAATCATATTAGCTTAAAATCGCTTTACAGTTAATACATCCAAACATAAAAATAAATCGATTATAATAGATTATAACAATAATCGATTATAACAATAATCGATTATCAACATAATCTATAATTTTCAGTTTTCCCAAACAAGCCTTAATTGAAAAGATTTTAAAGTTTGTGGTGATAATTTATAAAAAAAGTCAAAGTTTAAGGAGTCTATATTTTTTTAACTCTTATATTCTTATATCAAATAGTGCATACACCCCTTTTTACATCACATCTAATATCATTCATTATACATACTTTTTTCTATCATTTTCTCTCAATCAATCACATCCATTAAAAATAGTGTAAACAGTAATACATTCCTTTTTAAAAGTGTAAGAGTATCTTTTTCCCTTTTTTTTCCTTAAAAAACAAAAACTTGTTATGATTACCGCATATCCTCCGCCTTGATTCACTGCCTTTCTTGTTTCTTTTGCTTGATTCTTTCGATAATTTACGAACAATGCTGGTGTCCCAATGGAGTAACATAAACTCAACTGTTTTTATGAAGACTACTGCATTTTAATTTCGTGTTTTTAAGTTCATCCTTTTGGTGGATACTTAATAAACTGACACTAACCAAGTTTAAATTTGTAAATTTGACACACGGGACACTAGTGCAATTCGAGTATCAATCATTCGTGTTTGAAAATCCATCCTAGAGATCGATTTAGAAAGAATCAGGCCAAATTCTATAGTGGTTCATTACGGATCCTCCCTTGATTACACAAAGAAATTAAAACATTATGTGAACGAAAGATTTAAGCTTGCATTTCCATACAATGTGGGTTTGGATTGTGGGTTGTGGCAGTATGCAGCCACTAGTGAAAAATAGAAAGGGCAGAGCTTAATTTCAGGCAAATAATTTCGTTTAGTTGATACAAATCATTGTGGCCATTTTAGTGGTGTTTAAAGGTGGTAGTTAGTTATATATTATTTAATTATATTATTTTAGAGATTTATATGTTTATTTTATATCATTTTATTGAAAGTTTAAGCCAAAGCTATGTGCTTATGTGTAGTGATTTATCTACCTTTTTTAGTGCACAAAATGGTTAAGTATGAATGGTACAGTGGTACTCTACAAAGTCACTATAAAGTATTAGACTTAACCTTAAGCACGATAGTTAGCAAAAACATTCTTTTGATACTGACTCATGGAAGGAGGTGTGCATGAAGTGGGTTTGTTTGAGCTTAACCGTACTCAACTCAAAAATTTAGTTGACATCCTTTCACTCAACCAACCCATATGTTTATGGGAAAAGCTAAAAAATTCATAAATACCTCTCCCTTTTTCCCATTGTTCAAAATTTGTCCACGTTAGATGAATAAAGTGGAAAGAGGTGGTCATGAATTAGAATGCAGATTAAAGAAAAAGAAAAAAGAACACGCAAAGAAAAGTGGGAAAATCTCTCTCCACAAAAGAACACTAAAAGGGGGGGGGGAACCCTCACTTTCTGCCAATATATCCAAATATCGGTTGTCTAGCCTGTTGTAGATATTAATAGGAGACAATGCAGAAAGTCACGATCAAAGAATAGTTTGAGGCGTGCGAGAAGACACTGTTCTCAAGGATTTTATCGCACGGGTGTGCGAATCCCTCAGGATTCAACAGGCTCGTCCCTACAGAGTCCGAGAGTAGCGAGTAATTTTTTAAAAATTAAATAAATGTAGTTAACCCAAGAAGAGAGTGTTATTATTTTCAGAAGAGGTAGAGAAGTCATATATTTTTCTATATAAAACCTCAGTCAGAAAAAGTATTTAAAGAAGGCAAGAAAGAGCTGTTGAAAAACAGAAAGTATTGTTAGAAAATATGACTGTTGGAATAATAACGTTAGAAACAGATTTGGTTGTTGAAAACTAATTGGAACGTTAGGAAATAAATGTAACGTTAAAACAGATTTGTCTGTTGAAACAAATTAAAACGTTGTAACAAATCTGCCCGTTTACCAAGTCAGTTTTGGCTTCTTCAAAAATATCATTTTTCCGGTAAGCTCAAAAAATTAATTAAATATTTCACAAAAGATTCGGGTCTCTTGAAATCACGCGCAGGGGAGGCAAATCGATGATTTGCACTAGCCATGAGCCTCCACCCATTTTTTCCTGCTACGAGCCCACCACCTCATTTGTTTCTTACAAAGCCCAAAACACATATTGATATATAAACTCTTTAAAACTTTGAAGGTTGAGCAATGTGGGACATAGACTTTTGAAATATCAAAGCTAAAACAACAACAATCCCCACATATTTCAAAAGTTTAAAGAAAATTTAAGAAAATTTTAAAACAAGATTTTTCCTGGGTTAACACCATGGGTGTAAATGCATCGAATCTAGTGTCTTTTGGACTATGAACCAGACCTAAACGGATGAGACATAACATACAGTGAGTTGGTGAAGTAAACTTCTATGAACCAAAAACATGGGCCCCGTAAAAAAAAAATCTATCAGGCCAGGGTTAACAATTGCGCCTCTTGTGTATATTAGAGGTCTACTCACCACACTACACCCCCACAATTCTCGTTTGTCGCCGTGTTATACTAATAGGCCATTTTAATTAACGCGCTACTGTAATTCATGAATGCTCTAGAGATATGCCATAATCTCATACAAGCGGCCCCACTTGACACTCATATAGGTGATTTCATCAAGTGTATGCTTAAGCAAATCATACACCACCCATAAGGGATATGAAAATCATTAAAAGCTTTTAAGCTTATCCTCTCAATAATGCGATTGTAGCACATCTCACACCATAGGAAGGGACAAAGTTATTAGTGCTAGCAGAACTAACAAGTGACTTGTTTTTACCCATATGAACCTTCTTCATAGGATCTCCAATCACAAATGTTGGGTTACCATCACTGTTAATTTCAAATTGGCTTAAGTCTCATTCCCCTCGATGTTTCATATATTGGTTTCCTCCCAAGAGACTTTGTCAGATGATCGGCCAAGTTCACTTCTGACTTCACATAATCAATTGATATTGTTCCATCTTTTAGCAGCTGCTTTACCACATTATGCCTCAATTGTATATGTCTGTTTTTACCATTGAAGGTCTTATTCTTTGCAATGGCTATTGCCGCTTGACAATCACAATGCATTGACACTGATGGTGTTGGTTTTATTCCTAAAGGAATATTTGCCAAGAAGTTTTTTAACCACTCAGCCTCACTACTACCAACTCCAGAGCTACAAACTCTGACTCCATAGTGGATCTTGCAATTATAGTTTGTTTGGCTGATCTCCAAGTAACCGCTCCACCACCAAGTGTGAATACATAACCACTAGTAGATTTTGTCTCATCTGAATCTGAGATCCAGTTAGCATCACTATATCCTTCTAATACAGCGGGAAATCCACTATACACTATACCATAGTTCATGGTACCTCTCAAATATCTCATGAGTCTAACAAGTGCAGCCCAGTGATCCTGATTTGGACTTTGAGTATATCGACTAATCTCCCAACAAAGATATCTATGTCCGGTCTCGAAAAATTAATTAAATGTAATAAACTTCCAATAATTTGGGCATACTCAGATTGAGCAACGTAAATCACCTCTATTCTTTTTTTTTAATTGAAAGTTAGAATCATAAGTTAATTGGTTTCGAGTCATAATGACCAAACTTTCTAAGAAGTTTCTCTACATAATGTTCTTGGGATAGTGTTATACTATCACCCTTCCTTATGATCTTGACTCCTAGTATTACACTTGCTTCACCCATGTCTTTCATATCAAACTTCGATGTAAGGAAAGATTTTGTTCTTATCACAATATCATTACAAGTACCAAAAATAAGCATGTCATCCACATATAAACATATGATTACACATTCACCATTCATTAATTTAGTGTAAACACATTTATCAACTTCAATAGAAGTAAAACCTTCATCAATCAAAATTTGATTAAATTTTTTATGCCATTGTTTTGGTGCTTGTTTCAAACCATATAAGGATTTGAGAAGTTTACAAACTTTATTTTCTTGACCACGAATTACACATCCTTCAGGTTGTGTCATATAAATTTCTTCTTCTAAATCACCATTTAAGAAAGCATTTTAACATCCATTTGGTGAATAACAAGTTTGTAAATTGAAGCCAAGGCTATCAAAATCCGAATTGAAGAAATTCTGGTCACAGGAGCAAAGGTATCAAAATAATCAATATTTTATTTTTGAGTAAAACCTTTTGCTACTAATCTAGCTTTGTATTTTTCAATCGAACCATCAGGATTATATTTTCTTTTAAAAATCCATTTGCAACCAATAGGTTTTGTTCTAGGAGGTAAGTCAACTAAAGTCCAAGTGTTGCATTTTGAAATAGAATCAATTTCGGTTTTAATAGCTTCTTTCCAAAATTGAGCATCAGAAGATAAAATAGCTTCAGAAAACGACAAAGGATCATTTTCAACAAGATAAGTATAAAAATCATTTCCAAAAGATGATACTTTTCTTTGTCTTTTACTCCTTCTCAAATCCTCATATGAGTTTTCACAATAATTTCCTGAAGAAATATTTTCTAAAGATTGTTTATTTCCAGATTTCAAAGGAAATATATGTTCTAAAAATTCAGCATTTTTAGTTTCCATTATTGTATTATGATCAAGCACATCGCTTCATTGTATAGCAAAACAAAGGAACCTATAAGCAAGACTAATTCAAAATCAAATAAACATACAATCGAAGTTTTGGTTCTATTTTTCTTTTCTTAGGATCAGAAGCATAACCTTAGCTAGACACCCCCACACTTTTAAATATTTTAAATTAGGCATATAACATTTCCATAATTCATAGGGTGTTTTACCAATTTTCTTATGAGGTATACTATTTTGTAAAAAACATACAGTTAATAAGGCTTCTCCCCAAAGATTATCGGGTGTTAAGGAACTAACTAGCATTGCATTCATCATTTCTTTTAATGTTTTATTTTTTCTTTCAGCTACACCATTAGATTCAGGTGAATAAGGGGGAGTTACTTCATGTATTATTCCTTCTTTTTCACAAAATTCATTAAATAAGATATATTCACTACCCCTATCTGATCTAACCCTTTTGATTTTTCTATTTAATTGATTTTCTACTTCTGCCTTATAGGAAACAAACATTTCAAAAGCTTCATCTTTATTTCTAATTAAACAAACCTTAGTGTATCTAGAAAAATCATCTATAAAGGTCACATAATATTTTTTACCACCTCTAGTCATTGTATTTTTTAAATTTCCTAGATCGGTATGAATTAAACTAAGTAATTCAGATTCACGTTGTTGTACAGAAAGACAAGATTTTTTAGTTAACTTAGATTCAATACAAATATCACATTTATTTAAGCATACATCACTATTCGCAGAAATTAAACCAAGACATCGCATTTTCTTAATATAAGAAATATTAACATGTCCTAATCTAGTATGCCACATATCAACTAATCAATCAAGTAAGCTTCTTTGATACAATTTTATTAATAATTTCTAAATACCGAGTACAAAAAGTCCTTGATCACTATAGCCCTTTCCCACAAAGACATTATTTTTTGTCATTACTATCTTGTCGATCGAATGACACTTTAATCCCACTTTTCCCAACAAAGATACAAATCAAATTGGCCCTAATATTAGGCACATGGAGTACATCATTCAAAGCCAAGGTCTTCCCGGATGTGAGCTTTAGAAGAACTTTCCCTTTTCCCAAAAGATGGCTTTAGCGATTCGAGAATCTCCAAGATACACAAGTTCTTCATCATCCCTACGAAGTGTAGGAGGTAAAAGCATCTTTGTTCGCACAAATATGCCTGGTAGCACCGTAGTCTACCACCCATTTGTTCACACCGGTCACAATGTTAACTTGAGAAACGACCGCCCAGACAATCATCTCCTTCCACCAAATTTGCCTTTGGCTTGGGAGGATTATCGTTTCTCACTCTATGCCCTGCATTGAGGAACATGATGACCTGCTTTCCACAAACATAGCAAGCACCTTTTCTTTTGAAAGTGGGATTAGTAACTCTAGGAAAGTGATCAGAAGACCTTTTGTTATTGTCATACCTTTTTTTCGGTGATTTATTTTGAACTAGATTTGCTCGAGAAGCCAAAGCCTTCGCCCTTGCAGCCTGATACTCTCTTCGGTTGGTGTCTTCAATGATAATGTGCGTGATCAGATCTGAAGGTGACAGTTGCTTGTGCTTGTGCTTCAGCTGTTGCTTGTAGTCCTTCCATGTTGTTCTTAATGAAAGTCCAAAGAACAAATTCGTCCGGGAGGGTGATGTTTTCGACCTTGAGATCCTCCAATAGCTTATGGTATTCATTGATTTGAACTTTGATATCTTTGTCCTCGGTCATCTCCCAAAGCAGGTAGTAGTTGCCAATGACAAATTTATGCTTCCCGACATCTTCAAGAAGATACTTTATGGTCATGGAGTCCCATATCTCCTTCGCATCCTTGTAAGAACAATACACATCGAATGTGATCGTTAGAAAGTGTGCTAATAATCGTGTGACGGCATACCTTGTTTGCATGTGTCCAATCCCGAATCAATTTTGGATTGGCCGTTGATGGCGTATATGGGTTCGGTAAGTGCGAGGCGACTCTGTGCATGTCGAGGATGGTGTGAACACGTTCACGCCACCTTTTGAAGTTTTGGCCACCGAAGAGTTCTATTTTTGAGATATCTGGAAATGGCTTTGCATAGGTGACTTGGAGTTGGAGGCGGCGAAAGGACTTCACGGTTGTTGGGAGCGGGAGCGGAAGCGATAGGTATTGTCGTAACATTGTTGTCGGATAGTATAAAATCCTTGAGATTGTTGTAGATATTAATAGGAGACAACGCAGAAAGTCACGATCAAAGAATAGCCCGAGGCGTGCGAGAAGACACTGTCCTCAAGGATTTTATCGCACGGGTGTGCGAATCCCGCAGGATTCAACAAGCTCGTACCGACAGAGTCCGAGGTAGCAGAACAACAGAGAAAATTAAATAAATGTAGTTAACCCAGGAAGAGAGTGTTATTATTTTCAGAAGAGGTAGAGAAGTCGTATATTTTTCTATATAAAACCTCAGTCAGAAAAAGTATTTAAAGAAGGCAAGAAAGAGTTGTTGGAAAACAGAAAATAACGTTAGAAAATATGACTGTTGGAATAATAACGTTAGAAACAGATTTGCTTGTTGAAAACTAATTGAAACGTTAGGAAATAAATGTAACGTTAAAACAGATTTGTCTGTTGAAACAAATTAAAACGTTGTAACAAATCATCTTATTACCAAGTCATTTGACTTCTTCAAAAATATCATTTTTCCTAGGTAAGCTCAAAAAATTAATTAAATATTTCACAAAAGATTCGGCTCTTTGAAATCACGCAGCTAGGGCAAATCGATGATTTACACTAGCCATGAGCCTCAAATTTCTTTTTGTGCGTATGCTACAGCTCACCACCTCATTTGTTTCTTACAAAGCCCAAAACACATATTGATATATAAACTCTTTAAAACTTTGAAGGTTGAGTAATGTGGGACATAGACTTTTGAAATATCAAAGCTAAAACAACAACAATCTACGAAACGCAAATATGTCGTTGTTAAAGTGTGTTCATGTGTTACATACGTATCTGTATTAAATACATAGAGATATTCGTATGACATATATATTCTATATATTAGAATGTATTTAATTAAAAATATTTTTTTTTTCATTTGAACACATCTCAATACATACTTGAATACATTTCGTTAATAAGATACAACTTGAACACAATCTATTAATATTTTTTTAAAATTGTTTCTATGATTAATGTTAAATTAATAAGTCCATAACTAACTCAAGTTCAATCACATAACTAATGTCTCAAGTCATTATTTTTACACATCAATATTTTAAGTTTTATCTTTTCATACATCTTTATTAGACTTTTAAATTTTATTTTTTTATGCATCACTATTTTTATCTGCTCCTTCTACCTTTACTTTATCAAATCATCTATTTTTTCGTCACTGAAACTTGCTTCATACTAATATTCTCTCTAATTAATTTTTTTTATGTACATGTACTTATTCATGATTATTCTATTAGGAGAAGTTAGTTTAAGAGATTTTTTAGAATATATCAATAGAAATTATGCTCTATATTTTTTAAGAAATTTATTAAGTAATAAATATTGATACATATAACATATGTTAAGATATTATAAATCTTTAAGTTTATAGAAATGATATTAATGAATTATAAATTTTTTTACTTAAATTTTATAATTATATATATCCAGATCCAAATCTTATAATTTTTGAATTTAACATGTTTTCATATCCATATCCTATCATATCTCATATCTAAATCTGTGCTTCATAGTTTCTAACATATAATAATCAGATTTTCCTCTGCATTTATATATATTGGGATGAATTTTTGTCTGAAATTTATACTACATTAGTACATTAACATTTGAAGCGGTCACCGGTCATAGATCCAGTAGCCTGCGCAGTTTTATGTTAATTAGTCTTTGGACTCTTCCTAATTATTATGGCTATGGGCCCCGTAAAAAAAAAAAAGGCTATCGGGCCAGGGTTAACAATTGCGCCTCCACTAAAGCTGGCTCTAACTTTTGTCCAAATGTCTAAAAATACATAAATTTTTATTTAAATCATAGAGAGTATTTATTGTCACTCATATTTGTCTATTATTACTTCTTTTTAATTACTTTTATTTTTATTTTTCTAAAATATCCTCTGTTAAATAATTAAGTCAAACTAATGATCTCTTATCACTCTTATACTTATATAAAATTTTAATTAACAATTATAATTAATTTTAAATATTCAAATAAAAAACACTTAATTTGTCCTAATTACATCTTAGCCTTTTAAAAAAAAAAAGATAAATATTCAACATGCCTTAAGTTCAAAAAATAAAATTTAACACTAAAATATTACCAAACTAAAAAAAAAAAAAATCTACTGAGAAATTAGGAAATTGTTATCAAAGCAAAGAGAGAAAATGTAGGTGGATTATTTAGTTCAGTACGTCAGTTTATATAGCACAACTCGTTGTTTTTATCAATCGCGTAGTAATATTATCATGTTTTGACAATCGCGTAATACTTCTATTACGTTTTCAAATCGTGTAAAGATTTTAAAATATTTTTTCAATCGCGTCGTTAAAAATTATTATTTTTAAATCGCGTAAGAGTTTTTTTATGCATTTTCAATTGCATAAAATATTTTTAACATATTCTAAGTTCAAAATAAGATTTTTCTTATTTATTATCAAAATTTGACTTTATTTCTATTATTTCCATTATAATTCTGACTTGTAGAGTCTAATTTCACTTTGGGGCAGAGATTGACTTGTAGATTGATTAATTTGGTGCCCCTGAGATGATTGGGATGGAAGTTGTTGATTGACTTGCTTAGATTGTGAACCAGCCACTTGAGCTTGATTTGTTTTAGATAAAGTTGCTGCATTTGCTGCTTGCTTGTCTTTTTGTAGGCTGGGGTAAAGGTTAATTTTTTTCTTATTTGACAATCATTAAACAATGTTGTTTTCAGTGTCTTGCCTAAACTTATGAGAGTTTAACATTGTATTGTCAATTAGGAGACCAAGTTGAATTGTTTTGTCAATGAAACTAATAAAAACATTTTGAATAAAATTTTTTGACTAAAAAGTTTTTTAATTACAAAATAAATTAACTCAAATATACTTTTACTTTTATAAATTTAATAGAAAAACTCATATTTAAAATTTAAAAATTATATTACTCAATTTTGTTTTATTTATTTGTAGCAATTTGTGTAAATAGAGTTTTAAAAAATGTCATTTTAATTTATTTTGACATGTTAAGTGACTTTTTTATGACATAAAAAATTATATAGTTCTATTCTTTCTTTTTTATATTTCAATTTTATTAATAATGAATTCATAACATTGATAGCAAAAAAATGTTATTTATCTACAAAATTGATAGCTAATAATGTAATTAGCAATGCTGTTAAAATCAAATCAAACGAGACGATCAGACTGGTCTAACAATGAACCGAGCACTTAAGTAATTAAGGTTCAATCTCATAACCAAATTGACAATGAGATCACTTTGGGCCGGTCAAAACATGGTTGAACCAATTAGTTTATCTAGTTGAACTAATCCATCATTAGCATATTTAAAACAAAACTCAATATCTTTTCATATTTCATAATTTTTTTTATATATATGAGTGTCTATTGTCACCCTATTTTTCTATTGTTATTTCTCCTTAATTACTTTCATTTTCGTTCTCTTAAAATATCCTTTGTCAAATAATTAAGTCAAACTATAATGATCTCTTATCACTCTTATACTTATATAAAATTTTAATTAACAATTATAATATTTAATTCTAAATATACAAATAAAAAACACTTAATTTGTCCTAATTACACCATTAGCCTTTTTTTAAAAGAAAAAAACATATTCAACATGCCTTAGGTTCAAAAAATAAAATTTAACACTAAAATATTACCTAACTGAAAAAAAATTCTTTTGAGAAATTAGGAAATTGTTATCAAAGCAAAGAGAGAAAATGTAGGTGGGATTTTTCTCCGATTGTACCATATCCTTCTTTTTTTCTTATCATCAATATTAATATGGATACACATTTTTCACAATTAAATAATTCTGACTTGTGGAGTCTATTTTCACTTTGTTTTTTTTTTTGGGGGGGAGGGGTTCTTTAGAGAGTCTTGGAATTACAATGCCATTGTAAAACTTTGCCTTTGATTTTCATGAGTGTGATATGCATTCAATGTTTTAATCTTTTTCCTTAGTAGCTGGCATTATTTGTTAAGTCACAAAATTACGGCTGGATTGTTAGTTGATTATTTTATTCAAATAACTTAGCTAGCTAAGTTTTTGTTAATTCTAATTAAAAAATCACCAAAACTAATAATCACTAATTGAATAAATATAATTGCTACGAATGTTAAAATTTGTTGACGGTAAATGCAAAAGAAAATTTATTCATGTATTGATAACATGAAATATAAATCATGCTGGAACGTTTCAATTATGAGGCTCAACATTTATGATTATTGCTAAATTTTATCCTAAACAAATATGAATATGAAGATAATATACTAGCTTATTATAATAATATTATAAATAGTAGGATATTCCTTTGGTTATGAGGTTCGATGGTATAAAATTAATTAGAAAGTTATTTTTATTTGAAATTAATTGTAATTTTAATGAAGTTTTTTTATAAGCAATGTTAATAAAAATTTGAATATGTATTAGAGTGACAATAAATTATTAGTTAATTTGACTAAACTATTTTATGAAAAATATTTAAGGAAAATGAAATAAAAACTAAATAAAAAGAAGTGATAATAAACAAATGAGCTGAGATTGACAATAAATACTCCTTAAATTATGATATAATAACTTGTTGACTTTTTTGGTTTCTACGATACACTTTAATGCATAATTACAATTTTAAAACCCTTGAAAGGGTTGAGTTCTTTATTAACTGATGGTAGTTAAAGTAGTTTTTTTGATAAGTTATTAGTTAGTTATAAATTTGTCTTTTGTTAGATAGTTTTCTGTTAGTTAGTTTTTTGTTATTGATTCCAGAGTTTGTAACATGTATATAAAATGCAAAGATAGTTGAACACAAAAATAAGCAAATTCAATTCCAAAAATTTGTCATCTATCTTCTTTCATTTCTCTCAATTTTCTCATCCTTTTCTATCACTTTCTTGGAAACAAGTTTCTTGATATGGTATCAAAGAGCTTTTCCTAAAAAAGCTCTACTGTTCCTCTTTGGTCTTTTTTTATTATTGGTTTCTACATTTTCTTTGAATCTACAATCTTGTTCCATGGATCATCATGTTGCTCAAGTTACTGCAGATCAAAATAGTCCATATTTTTTGCATCCAAATGAAAATCCAGCATTAGTGCTTGTAAATCCTCCTCTTTCTGGTGGAAATTATCATTCCTGGTGTCGATCAATAACGATGGCTTTGCAATCCAAGAATAAACTGAGTTTTGTTGATGGTTCTCTGCTAATGCCAGATCCTCATGATCCTTTTTTCTTGTCTTGGGAAAGATGCAATACAATGATTATCTCATGAGACAAGAAAAGATGCAATACAATGATTATCTCATGGCTCATGAGATCTTTATCTCAGTATATAGCTCCAAATGTCATGTGGATGAATTCAGCTGTAGAAATTTGGGCAGATCTAAAAGATAGGTTTTCTCAAGGAGACAAGCTTCGAATTGCAACACTACAAGAAGAATTGTATGCTCTTAAACAAGGTGAGCTTCCAGTAACGAATTTTTTTACTAAACTGAAAACTTTGTGGGAAGAATTGGAGAATTTCAAGCCAATTCCTAATTGCAGATGTCAGTTCTCATGCACTTGTGATTTGATTCCTACTATTCGATCATATAGGCAAGAAGACTATGTTATGCGTTTCTTGAAAGGCTTAAATGATCAGTTTTCTCATGTAAGATCCCAAATATTATTGATGGATCCACTGCCACAGATCAATAAGGTTTTTTCTCTTGTTCTGCAACAAGAAAGACAATTGTCAATTGAATTGATTGAGGAACCTAATGTGTTGGCTGTAACTAATAATGGTGGGGGACCTGTTTTTCGAAATTCTTTCAAAGAAAAGGCTTCTATGGGCAAAGGTCAATCTTCTTATCTAAACAAATATTGCACATATTGCAAAAGAAATGGTCACATAGTTGAAGTGTGTTACAGAAAACATGATTTTCCACTAAGATATATAGATAGACATCCCAATTATACTATTAATCATGTTAGCTCGATGAACGATGATGAGCAAGCCAAGTATGAGGCATCTCAAATAAATCATGACATTGCCAATTATGGTTTTACTCTTGAGTAGTATCAAACTCTCATGCATTTGTTTCAACAATCACAACAACAACACTTGGCTAGTCATGTAACCACTCAATTTGTCCCAAACACTGAAACATCTACTGATTCCAATAAAGGTAACTATGTAACTCTAGCTTGTCACTCAAAATCCTTAGATTGGATTCTGGATACTGGGGCAACTAATCATATTTGTTGTTCCATGAGCCTTTACACAACATATAAACAAATTTCTTCAATACCAATTAAGCTTCCTGATGATAGTCCTGTTTTAACTTCCATATATGGTATTGTTCACATTTCTGATGAATTGATTCTCACTTGTGTCTTGTACTTACCTAACTTCACCTACAATCTAATATCAATCACAAAATTCTCCCTTTCTCTTTCTTGCAAATTAACCTATTCTTCCACTTATTGTTTAATACAAGACATCAATTTCTTGAAGAAGATTGGGTCTGCTAAAGTCAGTAATGGACTTTATATACTACAGCAATCTTGTAAATTTGTTTCATTTCCTTTTTCAAAATCTGTAAATAATATCAATTCTATACCTTTTGATATATGGCATTATAGACTAGGTCATTCATCTTATTCTAAACTCATTATATTACACAAATAATTTCCTTTTATTCCAGATCATAATAAATTGTGATATTTGTCCTCTTACGAAATTAAAGAAGTTGCCTTATCCTAACAGTTTGACTACTTATGATCATATCTTTGATTTGTTGCATATGGATATATAGGGTCTCTTTTCAACCCCATCTATCCATGGCCACCAATATTTCTTAACTGTGATAGATGATCACTCTAGGAATACTTGGTTATTTTTCATGAAGGCTAAATAAAAAACTCCCTTTCACATCTAATATTTTGTTTCTCTTGTATCAACCCAATTTAATCATGCTATCAAAATCATTAGGACAAATAATGGTTCTGAATTTGTACTCAATAAATTATATGTTGAAAAAGGGATTATACATCAAACAACATGTGTTGAGCCTCCATAACAAAATGGTGTTATGGAGAGAAAGCATTAGCATATTCTGGCTGTGGCTAGGTTTCTTTTGTTTCAATCAAATTTGCCAAAATGTTACTGGTCTTATACTATTGCACATGCAGTATTTCTTATTAATAGACTTCCTTCCATTTCCTTGAAAAATCAATGAACATACTGTTTTACACAAAGAACCACCAATTTTGACAAATCTCAAGTTTTTGGTTATTTGTGTTTTGCTTCTACACTTGTTCCTCATAGGAAGAAATTTGATGCAAGGGCTAGAGGATGTGTTTTCTTAGGTTACAGATTTGGCACCAAAGGCTATCTTTTATTAGATTTACATACTAGAGCTCTTTTTTTCGCTAGAAATGTGATCTTTCATGAATCCATATTACCTTTTCAGTCTCAGCCTTCTGAAATCAGTCCTGACATTGTTTCACTTGAATTATCCTCCTCTATCCCTCTTGATTATGATAATTCTTGTTTTGCTCCAATATCTTCTCTTCATCCTCCTACTGTTTTTTCTCCTTCTTCTGATCTTCCCATTCATAATTCTCATTCTTCTTCTACTAGCCAATCTATTTCAGATTCAGGTATCCTTGAACCTGTCATTAGGTAAGCTAACAGAATTAGAAAAACACCCTGATATTTACAAGATTATCGTTGTTCATTGCTGCATTCAGTCCAGATCCAACATCCTTCAGGTAACCTCTATCCTATTTCTAATTCTACAAATTATGATCACCTTTCACCATCATATAAACACTTCACCTTAACCATTTCCACAACCACAGAGCCCACTAGCTATAGTCAAGCTGTTAAACATGATTGTTGGTTAAATGCTATGGCAGCTGAGATACAAGCTTTAGAGCATAATCACACTTGGCTATTAACTACTTTGCCACATGGTAAACAATCCATTGGTTACAAATGAGTGTACAAAATTAAGTATAAGTCAGATGGCAGTATAGAAAGGTATAAAGCACGGCTAGTTGCAAAGAGATACACTAAACAAGAAGGCTTGGACTTTTTAGAAACATTTTCCTAGTAGCAAAAATGAGCACTGTCAGATTATTACTTGCTGTTATAGCCACTCAAAATTGGCATTTGCATCAATTAGATGTCAATAATGCCTTCTTTTCCATGGGGATTTAACTGAGGAAGTTTATATGACACTGCCTCTAGGTTTTCATTCTAAGGTTCCTAATCAGGTATGTTAATTGCAAAAAATTTTGTATGGTTTGAAGCAAGCAAGTAGACAGTGGTTTTCCAAATTATCAAGCTCTCTCTTATCTTCTAGCTACACTTAATCCAAGGCAGATTATTCCATGTTTGTTAAGAGAATTGGTTCTTCATTCACTGTTTTGCTGGTCTATGTGGATGACATTATACTTGCAGGAAATGATTTGTCTGGAATTTCCTCTATTAAACATTACTTGGATTCCTCCTTTAAAATTAAGGACATTCGCACTCTCAAATATTTCCTAAGCCTTGAGATAGCTTGCACTAAGTTTGGTATATCTCTGTGCCAACGAAAATATGCATTAGAATTGATCCAATATGCTGGTTTATTAGCTTGCAAGCCTCTGTCAACTCCTATGTCTTCTGATATTACACTTTCTAGATATAATGACACTCCTTTGAAGATATTCCAGCCTATAGAAGACTCATTGGTACATTTTTATACCTCACAACAACAAGGCCTGATATCACATTTGCAATTCATCATCTCAGCCAATTTCTCTCTAAACCTATGAATTCTCATAATGAAGCAGCACTTCGAATTCTCAGATATCTCAAAGCATCTCCTGGCAGAGGTCTTTTCTTCTCAGCTTCCTCTTCTTTACAACTTAAAGGCTTTTCAGATTCTGATTGGGCGGCTTGTGTGGACACTTGAAGGTCTGTCATTAGTTATTGCACATTCCTTGGTCATCCCCTTATCTCATGGAAATCTAAAAAGCAAGCTACTATTTCCAGTTCATCCTCTGAATCAAAATACAGGGCTTTGGCAACAAACACATATGAATTACAGTGGTTAACATATCTCCTTCAAGATCTCAATCTACCATTCAAATCACTTTCTTTGTTATATTGTAATAACCAATCTACTTTACACATGCTGCTAACCCCATTTTTCATGAGAGAATCAAACACATTGAGATAAATTGTCATCTTGTTAGAGACAAAGTTCATGAGGGTCTAGTCCATCTTTTACCAGTTCATACCTCTGATGAAATTGCTGATTTATGTACTAAAGCTTTGCCTTCGAAATCTTTTCAGTTTCTCATCTCCAAGTTGAGAATGGTAAATATTCATTCTTCAGCTTAGGCGTGAGGGAGGTATTAATTGATGGTAGTTAAAGTAGTTTTCGATAAGTTATTAGTTAGTTACAAGTTAATTTTCTGTTAGTAAGTTTTCTATTATTGATTTTAAAGTTTGTAACATGTATATAAGATGTAAAAGTAGTTAAACGCAAAAATAAACAAATTCAATTCCAAAAATTTGTCATTTATCTTTTTGATTTCTCTCAATTTTCTTATCTTTTTTTATCACTGTCTCATAAACAAGTTTCTTGATACTCTTAAACACTTGAGCAATGTTTAAAAAATTGAATAGAAGATTAAATTAATAAGATCTCTGAAATATAATTTAATTGATTTAATTAGTTAAATAAATGATTAAATTGTGATTAAAAGTTTAGAATTTTTCCTTTTCTTTCACTTTTCTCAACAAAGTGGATGATGATCGTAGCAGTGTTTGAAAAAAAAAATATTTAAACTAAAAATATAATCATTCACAATTCAACTGATTGATTTAGTGTAATTTTTAAGACACTGCATTCGTACAAACGCTTGAGGTTTACAGCTAGCCTTTGATGTCCTGTGTTTTCCTTGAGATATGTAGTTTTAAGTTTCTCTCTCCTGTTATTTGATTTCTTTTGAGTTATAACAACTTGAGCGCAGATGCGCTCACAACTTTTTCCTTTTAATTTAAAAAAAAGAACTCTATTTATTTATAGGCGAGTGATATCTCTTTCAAATAACGAAATTTATGCAATAAATAAATGAAAATGCCTTTTTTAAAATGACATTGTTTATAAAGAAAATAAATAAAAATATTTTTTAATATAATAAAGTGCACCATAATTGTAATTCATTAAATAATTTAATAATAAATATATTTTTACTTATTCATATTAAAGATAAATTTATTTTAGAGACTTTTTTTCAAATAATAATACAATTTTTTAGATAATAATAATAATAATTACAACCATATCATTTACCAAGTTAATCTATTTTATTTTATACAATAATAATATGGCAAGGAATTGAAGGATTGTTTATTTTTGATTTTTTTTCTTTTTGATATGAGTTATTTTCCTTATGTTGATTTATCTTGATATTTGCAAAGGCATATTTATCTTAATATTTGTTGCATGTTTTTTTTTTGGGGAAAATAAAGAGACAAAAAACATTTGATTATGTGTAAAGACTAAAGAATTATAGTACCGAAAAAAAAAACTAAAGAATTATAAAAACATCGTACTATTGACAGCATGAAAATTTTGGTTATAGTACAAATTGAAGTAGTACACTTATATGTAGATGAAGTACGTAAATTAAATCCAAGTGGGCATCAAACTTTGAGTTTGCAAGGTGATTCCTCTTACTAAAGCACTGACTTCCCTCTTTCTGAAACTCTTACCAAAGCACTTTGGAAAGGCGAAGTAATATAACATTGGGATGTATAATAAATTGTTTGTTGAAAGCATGTCCCACCTTATAGAAAAGAGAAAGAGGCCTTTAGTGCTCATCTTTTGTTCCATTGGTCACCTCAAGTGCTTATCTGAATAGAAGGACCGCTGACTGTGATATAGATTTTTAAGTGTGGCACAAACTATATCTACCAAAATATATCAAACTTTGGCACCAAGAGTGCAAAACCAATGGTCCTAAAGCCGCAAGAGTTACGAGCCCAACATATACAAGATTGCGTCATTTTCATGCAAAAAAAGGTACTACCATTAGCCTGCTGCCATTCATTTTCCTAATGTTGCTTACTCCCACTGTTGGACCCTAGTTAACCTGTACCAATCCCGTGGCACCATACATCACTTTTCCATTAAAAGCATTTGGTGTCCCTCTCTCACAGGATGACTCTATGTTTTTTGTCCACAAATTTTTGATAATAAATAAAATAATTTGGATGTAATGTTTGTGGGAAGGTTCCTCAATTTGACAAGATGTTAAGTTTTTCTTTTTCTTTTCTTTTTTTCCTTTTAAATTATTATAAAGGAGGTCAAACCCGGTGTGCAAATGATAAAAGTAAATTAAAGAGCAGTTAATGCGCAATATAGACACCACATCATTTTAGCTATGTAGTAATTACTTTGTTATCATTTTTAATGTAGAATTTTTTAACTCACATCTTTACTCACAACTTATACTTAAATTCTTAACAATTATAATTATTTCTTTGGTTCACTTTTATTTGCTTGTTAATGTTATTACATAAGAATTAAAAACGTTATTAAAAGCTCTTAATTATAAGTAAAATTAATTTTATTGATTAAATTATCTTTTATTAAAATACTCAAAATATTATTATCACTTTACTAATCTTCTATTTTATTAATACTAAGGGTAAAGTTAAAAATAATAATTAATAACTCATTGATTTTAAAAATGTACAGATAATTTTTAACAAAACAATATTTCTAAATGAACAAATAAAAGTTGATGAAAAGAGTACTGGATTGCAATATATATATATATATATAGATCAAGTTAAATATGTGTGAGATTTAGTATATTTATATATATAATAATATTTTGATAAAAACATGTGATTTTTATATCAAACTTAATAATATTTTAAATTATAATCGATCAAATATTTTGATTATTTGTGTTATTTTGAAAAAGTAAATATCAATAAGAGTGTAATCAAATTGGTCTTATTTTTATATTTTTAAAAAATATATATTACGTTAATCTTGATAAATATTAATGAAATCTTAAATGATTTTAAATTAATATAAAATTTTATATATATAATCTATATAATAGGAACTTTCAATTCAATAATAAATTTAATAAAAAAAATTTTAATAAAAAGTTATTCGATTGTAATTTGACCAAATGGTTTATTGAAGAGTGAGAATTTATTAAACATGAGTTTTAATGAAGAAAAATTTTGAGTGTCTCTCTACTTTACATTTTAAATATTAAATTATAAATTGAAAATTGGATAATAATACTTTGTTATTTAATTATCAACTAAACAAAAATGTTATTATTATATAATAAACTATAGATACATTTTTTAACAGCATATTTCATCTTTGACCTAAAACTTTAGTCCATGGCATTATTTACGTTTGGAGTTTTATTTTTATTTTTTTAATGTAAGTTCTTCTTCAAACTTCAATTTGTTGGCATATCTCATAACATCGTAGTTTTGGCATTTTTTGTGTTAAGAGTTTTTTTAAAAAATTTCTCTCATATGTACTTTTTTCTTTTATCTGCTCTCATATGTACTTAAAATTTTAATTTATTCACATTTATATATAGTGGTTATTTATTTGTCGACGGCGTTAATTTTTTTTAATTCAATTATACGTTTGAACAACAAATTAGCACATTGTCATTTATTATTTTTAATTCTTTTTAAAATGTATTTCTAGTTTATTATATAATAATATTTTTTATTAAATTGATATTAATAATTATCAATTTATTATTACCTAATTTTTAATTTAAAATTTAATAGTTAAAATCAAAAGCATATAAGAGATATTCAAATTCTCTTTCTTCATTAAAATTCATATTTAATGCATTTTTAGTATTCATTAAAAAATATATCTCACTCATCTCTTTCTTCGTTAAATACAAAATTTTAAACCATTAGATCAAATTACAATCAGTGGTAGTGGTTTGAGATTGATATAAGAGTAAAACTCAGAGTAAAATGCTTACAGGTGCCAATTGATTATAAAAACTCTTCTCATTATATATATATATATATATATATATATATATATATATATATATATATACATTTTATTGTGAAAAAGTAAGATAAGTAAATTTTGATCATATAACTATATATAAATGATTAAGATTAAAAATTATTTAAAAATTATGTGATCACTTAAAAAATGCACATATATTTTATATTTTAATTTTAATTATTTATATAAAATTTAATGATCAAAATTTACTCATATTACTTATTTTAATAAACAATTCTCTTACCAGATACGATCCCTATATATATATATTTGAGGAAGGATGAATTGACACCGGTGTAAAACTTTATGCTCTTACACAATTCAATAACTTTATATATAATATGTGATTTTTATCGATCTAACTGTTGAATTATAATTATCAATTATGTTGATCATTTGTGTCAATTTTTTTTAAAAAAAGAACATCAATAACAATGTAATCAAATAACTCATATTTTCATATATTTTAGAAAGTATGTATTACATTAATTTTTGTGCATACAAATGAAGTACAAAATAATTTTAAATTGATGTGAGATTTTATAAATATGATTTACATGATAGAAACTTTAAATCCAATGGTGAATTTTATGAGAAAGTTATCTAACCAAAAGTTATTTAAAGGTGTGAAAGTAAGGAGGGTTTGTATATTGGATTGAATTGATTTTAAAGGAAAAAAGTCATCCAATCAAATTTATTTGATTTTCTTATTTTATTTACTCGATTAGTTTGCTTCAAAATGTAAATACGATCCAATCTAATCTAATCTAAATGAGTTTGAAATTGATCAATTTTTCAATTTTGTGTTATAATTTTTTTTTTATACATAAATTGATCGAATTCATCAAATATGAAAAATATAATACATTAAATATAAGTCTAAATTAATTCATTAAAGTACAATAAATATAAGTTCAAACCATTTTATCAAAATATAAATCTAAATTATAAATACAAGTTATTAATCTTACAACAAATGTCCAAATTCAAGATAGATAACTAAGTTTGATTTAAGAAATAGTTAAAATGTTCAAAATAATTATGGATTATAAAGGAATTTTCTTAGTAAAATATTATTTTATAAAAATCTATATAAAATCTTTGTTCAGGTTTAGATTAGACCAATTTTCAAATTTAGATCTAAAATACAATACAATCCAATTAGATTTTTAATTTTTGTTTTCTGACTTGATTTTTTTAATTTTAATTAGATTGGTTCAATTTTAAACATCTCTAATAACTTGATTTTAACGTACAAGGGTGTCAATTGATCCCTTATATATATATTTCAAGGTGAACCAATCCAATTAACGTACACTCCTTTATGGATCAATTTTTAAATTTTTTGTTATAAATTTTTTATACATAAATTGATCAAATTCATCAAATATAAAAAATAAAATACATTAAATATAAGTTTAAACTAATTCATCAAAATACAACAAATATAAGTTCAACCATTTTATCAAAATATAAATTCAAATTATAAATACAAGTTGTTAATCCTATAATAAATGTCCAAATTCAAGATAGATAACTAAGTTTGATTTAAGAAATAGTTAAAAAGTTCAAAATAAGTATAGATTATAAAGGAATTTTCTTAATAATTATTTTATAAAAATCTATATAAAATCTTTGTTCGATTTAGATTAGACAAATTTTCAAATTTACATCCAAAATACAATACAATCCAATTAATATTTTAAATTTTAAATTTTTTATATATGTTTTTTGACTTGATTTTTTTTAATTGGATTGGTTCAATTTTGAACATTTCTAATAAACGTGATTTTTGTTATAATTTTTTTATACATAAATTGATCAAATTCATCAAATATGAAAAATAAAATACATCAAATATAAGTCTAAACTAATTCATCAAAGTACAACAAATATAAGTTCAAATCATTTTATCAAAATATAAATCCAAATTATAAATACAAGTACATAAATTGATCAAATTCATCAAATATGAAAATAAAATACATCAAATATAAGTTCAAACTAATTCATCAAAGTACAACAAATATAAATTCAAATCATTTTATCAAAATATAAATATAAATTATAAATACAAATTGTTAATCCTACAATAAATGTCTAAATTCAAAATAGATAACTAAGTTTGATTTAAGAAATAGTTAGAAAGTTCAAAATAAGTGTAGATTATAAAGGAATTTTTTAGTAAAATATTATTTTATAAAAATCTATATAAAATCTTTTTCAGTTTGGATTAGACCAATTTTTAAATTTAGATCTAAAATACAATACAATCCAATTAATTTTTTTAATTTTTAGTTTTTAATTTTTGTTTTTTGACTCAATTTTTTTAATTTTAATTGGATTGACTCAGTTTTAAATATCTCTAATAAATGTGATTTTAACATACACTGGTATTAATTGATCCATTATATATATATATATATATATATATATATATATATATATATATATATATATATATATATATATATATATATAAAGTTTAGAAGGAAAAGTTGCCTAATTTCAAGGTGAAACCATATTATCGTAAGCCTTAATGTGTAGCACAGCTTAATTAATCTTATCAGTTGAACTAATATTTTATTAGCACAATAAATTGTTTTATATCATGTAAATATGCAAGTATGTAAGTATTTTAAAAATTTAATTTAAAATTCATATTTAAGAGTTATTATTTGCATTTAAAATTCAATAGATATAAGTAACATGTAGACGTTCATAATTTACATTATTATATTTTCTTAAATTTAGATACAAGCAACATTTTAAGATACAATTAAGCGTTATTTTATTCATCTAAACATTTTATCATTCAAATCATTCGAACATTTTTTTATAAAGTATCAATCGTTGTTTGGTTTAAACAAAATGATATCACTAATTACCACATGGTCGTACAATAATTTTAACTGAAGAAACTGAATTTAACCATATTACTTTTACATGTATAATAAAAGATAATTCTCTCATTTCACTAAAATTTTATGAAACTCTCCTTACCAACTTAATGAGTGCAATGTGGAATCTAAACCAAAGTCTTTGCACCTCTAGGACAAAAGAGCCACTTTGCATGGTAATAAGTCAAATATTGGTTACTTACTTTTAAAGTTTACAAAGGTGTCTTTAACGTCCACGAATCAGACTATTCTTTCTTCTTCTTTTTTTCTCTCTCTCTTTGATTGTTCTTTTCCCAAAACATAAAATGGTCCCAATTAAATTGACCGGTCTTGGGACTTCGGCCCTTTGTATAAAAAAAAAAAATTTAAAACGAAAACGAAAGAACAAAGATCCTTGTTTCAAAAAGGTGGTAGTGTAAGAATTTATGCGATTCACGTTATTTGCACAAGAACCGACCAACCAAACCAATGTTCCCTTACACATTTTCTGAAGTTAGATGATATTTCATGTTTCATGCTTCATGCTTCATGCTCAGGACGGATTTATATGTAAATAAGTTGAGATACATGCTTTTATTTTATTTTAATTTTTTTAACTTTATGTAGGTATATATATTTTTTATTTTTTTATATATATAATTTTTACTTTCATACTTTTACTTTTAAATATGTTATTTTTATTTAATAATTATTTAATTACATACATAAAAAAAATATTTGATAATAATAATAATAATAAAATTATTTAATATTTTTAAAATATAAAAATGTGAAGGGAATAATATAAATTAATTTTTCATAATTTTGTATTATATATTTTTTAATATATAAATATAATTATTAAAACTTTTTTTATGTTTTTGTATTGATAATATAACTTTTATTCCCATTGTTTAAAATTTCTCGATCCATCATTGTTCATGCTTCAGGCTTATGTGGTTCTCATCCAACCTTCAAGGTTCAAATACTATTATTTAACAGTAATAAATGATAAAACTACTAACTAAATACGTGTTTGTGATAGTTATAAAAATTAAATTATTTTAATAATTAATTATTACATAATTTTTTTATTATAATTTATTATAAAAAAGTTTTTATATTTGAATATATTAGTTAAAAAATAATTTTAAATTAATCTATTTTATTTAGATGATATAAAAAATCACTTTTATATATTGAATTATTAAAATAAATATAAAATAATTAAAAAATTATTTAATTAAATACAAAATAATATTTACAAAATAATTTCAACAATTTAGCTTTTAAAAAAAGCTGTTGTTGGTCTAAATTTTTGTATCAACAACTTTTTGATCCTTAACCCAAACAAGCATTATTTCTTTGTAACAGCTTTTCCTCCGAGTTAACATAAATCCGTCTCAAACATGTTTTAAATCAATGATACTTCACTTTCTGTTTGGGTTTACAGATTACTGCGAGCGAAGCGAACAAACAGAACTGGAAGACAAATTTATCGGAAAACGGGATGGTGATTTCCTTTTCAGTTTCCATAATAATTAATATCACAATCTTCCTTTTCACCACAAATAAACATGGTAATTAATCGTAATATAAATTTATCCAAAAACGGGATTAGAGTGGTCTTAGTCTGAGATGATCTTCATCAAATCCCAATTTCCAATATATGTTTAGGCTCACTGGCCACAGAGTTGGACTCTCTTCACCCGAGTCCACCCAACCCAATCATCGCCCAGAAAATCCCACACATCCAATTTTAACAACCCAAAAAAAACAAACCTAAATCTATTTGTTTTCTTGCCAAAATTTTTAAATTAACCACCACCCTTAAAAATCTGATTGACGGTAATAATAACAATCAATTCAAATACAAAGCGGACCACCTCAGCCGTCGAACCCGGTCTGGCTCCACACGGCGTCGCGAACCCGCCTCATGTCGCGGCCTTTCAACGTACGACCCACCCCTTCGAAAACCGAGTTTGCGGCCATCTTGCGGCTGCGCGCCAAGTACTCGTGCGGCGGAACCATCTCCGACTCATCGTCGTCGAAACCGTTGTCCATGACATGCAGCGATTCCACCGAGTCGACCCGGAGTATCTTGCTCCAGTCCGGCACGTTCACCGGCGCTGACGTGGCCATGTGGTGTTCGCGGGGCGACGCAATGGCGTCGTGCGCCCGGTACTGGTGGTACACGATCCTTGGCGACGTCGTCGTGCCATTACTCCCCGGATCTTCGAATGCCAGGGACAGGCCTCCTACGTGGCGGTGGTGCTCCTCCCTGATCCGACGCCGGGGTGCTGCTCTTGGCTCCCACTCGCCGGCTCGGTCTTCCGCCGTGGACCATACATCTTCTTCCCTGAGCTCCAATTGGTCGGTGGCAGTGGAGCCTTGGGTGTAGGTTGTTCCCAAGAAGCGCTCGCTTCGGCTGGTGGTGAATTTGCGACCCTTGGCCATGTAACGACGGCGGAATTGGGTCTCGGCGGTGGTAGGGTAGGTACTACTAGGAAGCGAAGCCAGACCAAGCCAAGTTTACATTACCAAGTCCATTGTCCTTTACCCTTGGAACCTGGCTTGGCTTTGGCATAAGCTGTGTGCATGGTAGTGGATGTGTATATATAGCCTTTTCTCTGGGCTTAATTAATCTCCATCAAATTTCATTTGAATTTGAGTTTCAGGTGCATTTTGTCTGCATTTCCCACCATGTTGTACGGTGAAAATAGAAGCTGTCACAATGACACTGTCAAAATAACTAACAACGATAACCCAATATATATAGCCAATATACAAATATAAAATCATTCATCCCTTATTTTAAGTTTAAATTAACACTCTTCTATATCCAAAAAATTATATTTATTTAATATGAAAACCTCTTATACTGTTGTACTTATAAATAATAAAATAATGATATCATTGTAAAAAAAAAAATTAAGATATTAGATGTAATAAATACTCATTTAACTAGAATAAGTGTAATTATCTGAACTTAATATGTTATGTTCTCCTCAACAACACGCAACTGTAATGGCGCGTGGAACCACTCGCCAATTTGATTGGACGGATGGAGGGAGATGGGAAGAGAATGCAATGCCCACTCCACTAACCTGGCGTGTGCTTCTTCAATCAAGTTTCCATTTTCGTCGTTGATCGCCATAATTGGCATAAAAAATATTTTTTTCTACTTCTGGCCTCGGCGATTGACATTTGAGGCTTCACTCATTTCCACTGCGCTGGAATTTTAAAAATATAGAGTAACTCAACAAGTTGGTCTTGATGGTGGAGGTACAGGATATTTCTGTGCGGTCCAATGCAATGTCACTTATTTTAAAACTACCTATTACCTAACACTAAATAAGTTAAAATGTTCAATTCAGAAGAAAAAAAACAGTTAAAAATGTTCGTAAGTGGATTAGAATATGCTCTAACATAGTCATTCTAATCAACTGACATGAACGTTCTTTCTTGAGATTATCATAATTTTTAATAGTATATTTTAAAAAAAAATTATTTTAAAAATCTTGATTCCTTTGGTATTACTTTGAAAATAGGCACTAATATTTGTTATTTTTATATCACTTTCTCTACATAAAAATCGAATTAATTTGCATTGCAAAAAAATACAACTGTCGTTATCCTTCACAAATTGACAAATTGATAGCGTATTTTCTTTGCTAAGCTGATATAAAATCAAAAGGGTTTTAGAGACGAGATAAATGCATGTACGTCTGTTCTTCACACTCTAAAACAATTATAACAGCGCAGGGGTATCGTGTTTGACTATGTCAAATGCATCCAATCAAGATCCCACCCACCACGTGGAGGATTCCTGCTCAACAAGGCGCGTGGATGCTGTCTCTATCCGCGCCACGTGAGCACACAATGACAGGTTGTAATTTTTTGTGAAAATAAGATAAGAAGAATTGCAGATGTGGAAAGAAGGCTGAAAATAATGATGATAATGACACCGAATTCAACCAACCTCTGCATAATTGATGGTTTGGGTATGGGAAGGTTGCAATGGTGATTAGAGCTAAAATAATCCCACCTCAGCGTGACGTAAATGGTAATGGGGTTTAGAAAAGCAACTTCAAAGTCCTCCCTCCATTCTCCAACTCCGAGAGCAGAGCAGAGTGTGAGAGGCACATTGAGCGGTCCAGAATTAGGTTGGGGGTCCGTGTGGGACCCATAGTGGGTGGGGACTGTCGTACATTGACGTGAGGTGAAAACCAAACCCAATATTCTTTATCAAATGACAAAATTACTTGTATTTGTAGACATTCACAAAGATTAGTAACGACATAAGAGATAAATACTTGTTTAATAAACGAGTATGGAGGTGAAAATTATAATATTTATTTTGGGAGTATCTGTAAACTATCGAAGTATGTTTTTTATTTTATATATATTATATATTATTATTTTTATTTTAAGATGAAATAAATATATATATATTTATTATTTTACAATGAATTTTTTTATTGAATAAGTTCATAATGATAAATTTTATTAAAAATATATATTATTTATATAATAATTATTTATGTGAATTGATTATTATAAAATATAATTAAATTTAGTTTGTTATTTATTATATTTTTTAATTTTGTAAGAATTTTACATTATTTAATAAAATTGTGATATATTGTATTAAAATTTATTTTATTTTTATTTTTATAATTTTTAAAATTTTATTTTAAATTATTAACTATCTACAAATATTTATAAATACCTACTTATCAGTAAAAATAACAAATAAATACGCCTAAGAGTACGAAGCGGAATCCCGCCCCACCTGGTAGACATCCATATTATCCACCCCCTATTATAGTTTAATATAAAATCAAAATATTTCACCATCAATAGGCCCACGAGCCTGGGGTCCAGGCCCAGTACAAATCTGAAAGCTTTACCCAAATGGCCAACTCTGCCAATGGCCAATGGTGGTTACGGATGTGCGGCTTTGGGTGTTGCTTTCCTCACTCATGCATGAAGGTACAGGTACTGTATCTGCAACTGCCATTTTTGAATGTATTATTGTATTGATGATGAGCGAGTGATCACAAATTTTTATGGGCCTTAGATTGTGGAGTGGCAGTAAGTGGGTCACAGTCACACAAATTTCACCGTGACTAAAGGTCCCATAGGAAATGGTTGGATTTGTCAGGAGTGGGCCCTGGGCCCAACTCTGGTTAGACTTAGACCCATCAGTGCAACCAAGCATCCTATGCTGTGCTTTTATTCCCGACCTCCCATTCCCATGATCCCATCAATTGCATTTTGTACTTGGTTATGTTACAAAAGCACTTTGCATTTGTTAGTGTTGCCTGAATTGAATCAGAGTGGTTAACTGGGTTTGGGGTAAATTGGATCAGCTAAAAAATTTGGTTCAGGCGGCTCATGATGGGATGGCCCACAGTGATAAATTAATCCCACATCTTAGGAACCATCCCCGCCGCACCCCCCCCCCTTTGTCTGTTGCTTAGCCAAATGACAGACAATATAACTTGCAAGTGGAGTGATTCATAAGCAGGATAGTCCCAAAAACTTGACCCACTATTATGTCAACTTTATGAACAAAGACAGCCCAGAAACTGCCACAATCTGTGTTTAGCTGTGGCAGTCATTGTGGTACTTGTAGAGGACTTATTTGCCGCTAAATCATAATATTATTGTTGTTATTAATTCACATTGTTATTGCTAAGTGTGTATATATATATACATATAGCTAGCTAGGTGGATCATTTAAATTTGCACAATCAGAATCAGAATCTCGTCTATTATACAAGCAACCAGCCAGTATGTAATAAATAAGGGAAATAAAAATGTGCAACAGGAACCCTAGGGTTTTCCATGTGATATCATGCTTTTCAGATGGGTTGGATGTACTTATTGGTGACAGATTTAGATTAGATGTACCAAGGTATTATTTTGGTACTAAACTAGTTTTATGATGGGTATATTTTATGGATCAATTGGATCCACTGGATCACCATTCACCAGCTTGAGCAACGATTGTACTAGGATAATTCTTTGATTGTTTTTTTGGAGTGATGAAAGGAAAAAAGGCCCACACTGTATGATTGGGTTTACTGTCTTGTCCTAGCGTTGGGTTGTGTATTCTATGCAGTTTAGTACCATAGCAGAAAAGAGGGACAGTGTCTCGATGAAGACTTTGTCCGTGTCGGGTACTCTGAAAAAATCAAAAATTAAATCACCATTCCTTTCTTTTCATTTTATTTGCTTAACCTAAATTTATCAATTGTAATTTGTTGTTATACTGAAGAGAACCAGGTTACAACATAGTACTTTTCATATACTGGATAGTATATATTTAGAGCAATCCAACAAGGCATAAAGGTCCACTCTTCCATCAAAGGAGGGCCACATGCATGTAAAGTGCATGCAAAGTAAATCGCTTTTCTCCTAAAGGATTTTTTTTTTTAAATACTCACATCTCCCTCCTATACAAGTTAGTTCTTATTAAACTGATTTCTGTGTTACTATATGCTTTCACTCTACTCTAGGCATATAATTAAGTACACTTCCATTTTTCATAACAAATTAACTTTCATTGGTTTTGAATTTCTTCTCCTCTAACTAGCATTAGATAAATTAGGTTATAACTAGCTAGGTTTTCTTCTTAATTTGAGCGAGCGTAGGGGATTGTTCTTTTGAAAGAAAACATTGCTATGCCAGCAATCAAAGATGATGATAATATTTATATTTTAAATACTTGTATTTTGATGTATCGATACTAAGTTCAAGCCTGAAAGCTTACGGGTAACTTTACCTAGGGTCCTAATGATAATTGGATGAAGTAATTTATACATCTTGATACTCGATATACTTGGCGAATCGACTACTAAGTAAGAGGATTGGGTTCCGATATATCTTATTGGACCTAAGTCCGATAACTTGTATGTATTTCACCACCTAAAGCCTCAAGGACCCCACCTCCTATATAAGCAAATACTTAGAGGTAACTCATGTTGGTTCACTTTTTTTGTCTTTATTCTTTTTTTCTTTTTGATTCTGAATCTAACTTGAACATCAGAGTATCTCTTACAGATATCCCAACCCTACCTCCAATTGAAAATCACTGTGATTGACTAGAGCAGGAACTTTTGGCAACCTTCGACTAAACTACCCCAGATAAAGAACGAGAACAACTTGCATCGGTAACTTAGGAAGCTCTTATATCATTGTCCTTAAAAGAATTTGCAGAATAGCTCATTGAAGTAGAGCAAATGCATGCTTTAAACTCCAATCCATCAAATTTACAGCTATCTATAGTGCCCAAAAATCTAGTGTGATGTTTGCTTATGGAATCCATTTCTTGTCCTTCTGGTGCCTCTAGCTACTTCGACTCTATAACTATCTTCATCTCTCTTTGAATCTATATTCTGATAAGTTGTATTCTGGACCACTTTTGACATTACCACTGCTAATATCGTACTATGAAAGAAACTACTTTTATTAGTCTCACTCAAATAATCTTTTAAAACCCATTTAGAATAAATTAAACTTGGATCTATATATCCAATCATCCATGCGCAAGATTCCAGAGGCATCATCTCATGCTTTTGATATCACAATTCAAATTTCAAAATAAAAAAACAACAAAAATCTGTTAACTAGGCCATCTTCCCACCTAACATAACCAAATGAATCCCTATCAGTAGAGTTCACCACTACCATCTATTTTTCTAATTTCTGCGCACAGAAATCAGTGGTGACAGGCTGCCAATGCAGGTGGTTTTATCATTTTTCTATTAGGCGCTACTGCGCTTCATATCTGACTGAAGATCATTAATCAGAATCAGTTCCATTCTTCTGAATCACAATCACGATACTATGTGATAGGTCGTGCCCGTCTCATCTCTTATACAATTGAATCGTTTTATACTTCTATTCACCAATTTGATGGACAACTTAATTAATTTCTAGATCAATTTGAAATAACATGCCTAAGATTTTCAACTATCGTTTCATTTTTATATTTCCAAGTTCTACTTTTTTCGTTAAAATAAAACGCAAAGAGAGTAAGAAATTTCATTCCAACTGACTAAAAGCAGTCAAGAAAAAACCAAACAAAACAGGCTTAGAACCATAATTCAAGTCCTACTCAACACAAATATTTAACAAGGATTTAGATACTCTGAAGTGAAGATTAAAAAATATATCATTTATTTTTCAATATTTGTTTCTTTTTTCGCTAATTAATTAAAAAATGCCCTTAAAGATTAAAAACACTTTTAGGTGTCTTATTTTTTTTTAGAGTATTCTCACCGAATAAGTAAGAGATTAATTTTTTTAAATACGGTCAGATGCTTAATTAAAAAAAAATTTAACGATATTATTTTCATAAACATAAATATCAAAATTAAATTTAAAATCACATATGTAAAGAATTTGCATTCTTTACATTCAAACTAACATTTGATTTTTAGGTGTCTTATCATAGGTAAAGAAACACATCTCAATTCATGATGGACCCATTAACAAATTCCAGTTGGTTAGAGTTGCACATCAAAGATAGCCACAACAGTTTTCTTTCACTCTTGGTAATTAAAAATCAAAACAAGGGCTACTAATTATAGTCACAAATTATTTGCATTTGCTTAACTAGTCTAAAGAGATTCACTTTCCCATTAATTATTTACTCAACAATATATGATTTCCTCTTGTAACCAGCTACCGCATATGGATATAATAGTTAAATAATTTATAGGAATCTTTCCCTTCAGAACTCGAAAGGTTTCAATTTTTGTTTTCTACATGTGAATCAACTACGCTGGTCTGGGCATGCATGCATTTCTTGTCTTCTTTTAGCTAGGTAAAATTACCAAATACAATTAATTACTTAATTATTTTAGTCTCTTCAAGTTCATGACTTCATATAGACATCTCTAACAAAATATTATCTTCAATAGCATCATTCTCTAACTTAACTATACACTTGAGCACTCCATTGCTTGTTTAAGCTAACAAACAAAAAGCCAAAAGCTACAGCTTGTTAAGAAATTGTTGTCTTTAAATCTGTCTCATTAATTGTAGTTATTAAATACGGACAAATGCACATGCAGGCGCGTGCGAGGGTGAGGCACCACCGACCCAGAGAAGCATCAACAATGGTGGTTTCATGGTTAATATATCCTTTTGCTGATAATAATGTTATGAAGCTAAATAGTTTGGTACAATGTCATTTTCAATATATCATCATATAACAACTCATGTAGTTGTGTCAGCAAACAGTTGCTCATTTCTGTTGCAGTGACAGTTAACTGAAAGCTCAATGGGTGTTTCTGTAAGGGTTGGTACAATAATAGAGAAATAATTTTTAGAAAGATAAAAAGTTAAAATTATTGTGTAAAATCATTCTTAAGGTTGAATGTGTTCTACTATTCTAGCCAGAGTACCCACTTGCATGTGTGTGTGTGTGTGTATATATATATATAATGTGGCTCTGGCGCATGCTCGTGGCAAGTTCGTTTCTTGATCAGGTGGGGTTATGGTACAATCATGAAGAGAAGCACTATATTGCTTCTCTCTGCTTAGCCAAAACGAGAATGAATGTGAATGATTTGCTTGGCAACTCACTATAAATCAAAGGGTCACTAAAAGGTCCCCATGGCTGATCAGATCATGGTCTTAATTGGCTATTTATAGCGGGTAGAAGAACTTAGTTAATTAGCTTTAATTATTATGGGTATCGCCCCCCATAAAACATGTCATCGACATGAAAAAATCAATCAGTCAGTTTATGAATATATGTGGTTATGCTTATTCCTAATGTACACTACTGTATTTGGAATTTGGATATCTTGTTCCGGAGTTTAAAAATAGATAGGTAAACATTTAAGGGGATCTATTCAATCACTATTCTATTTAAAGATTTAATTTTTGCTCTTCTCATTATTGGGATAGAATAAGAGAAATTAAAAGATAATGAAATTTTACTAATGCGTATTAATTTAAGTGGAAGAGATTTAAGTCTCTTAAGCATATGATATTAGGATCGATCTCGAGATTTATGTGTATAGAAATAATATCGTTGAAAGAGATTTTCGTTTAAACACTTAATCATATTCTGAGAAATTAATTTCTCATATATCGAGTGAGAAATATTCTAAAAAATAAATTTAAAAAAATAATAAAATTTCGTTATGTTCTATTATTAATCTTCTAAAAAGGAAAAAAAAGTAGTTTTGTTATATACATTCCCTCCCGGGCTATTCCCACTTATTTCATTCGTGCCTTTAATAAAACATTCAAATATTGTGTTAATGACATTAAAGTACATCTGTCTTTTAAAACATATTTTGCTAGCTATCACCATTATGCACATTTTGATACCTTCTGTCTTCACTTTAATTAGTTTCTATCTGCGGTTGCTTTGGATTAGGTTTAGGAGAATGGTAAGTCTTAACTCTTCCAGCAACCCCTCTAGAAACCTCAGTTAGTGTATGGGATCATTAATTTTTTTTTCCCAGTTAAACTTCCAAATGCATATGTTATACAGTAATAGTCCTGAACTGATTTTATAAGGGAAGTGCTAGAGGGACTAATTTGTGGAGCACGAGAGTTGCTCGGCTCATACTATAACTAACATTTTTTTTAAAATATTTTAATAAAAAAAGGAAAAAAGATATAGAGCCTTGATAGATGCATCACGAATTAGATCGAATAAGGCTTTCTCTCACAATTTCCCTAACGTTTGTCCTATAGTGTAGTTAGTTAATGTTTCGAACAGTGACTTGGACCTAGATCGGAGGATCAGAGAGGCTCACTGGAGACCTATAAGGAAGGTGGCGACGAAGACAACCGTGGACTTAGGCTGAGATCGAAGGCTAGGATGGTAGGTTCAAGTGTTTTGGGTGCAAAGCAGAACATATCTGACTCAAGTGGCCAGTCCGATTTTTGTCGCGACCGGGATCGCGGCGGGGAAACAGCAACTCGAATGGATTTTAGAAAATGACAATGGAAAAATGGAGTCGCCACCAATTTTATTTGAACTTGGAAAAATTGGAAAACCTTCCTTTGAAAATGGTCTTTGGAACCAGATTGGATTCGGGAGTCGGTTATGCTTAGAGAAGGGTGGAAATTTAATCCCACAAAGACTTCCTAACGCACCGTCATAAGACTTACCTTAAGTCAATTGTGCAAATTCTTAACAATCTTTGAAAGTATTTATTTTACCCTTTTTTACAAACATTGTAACTAAAAAGCGAAACCACAAAATTGTGAAAATTTAAATTTGGCTTGACAGAAATGAAATTATTCTCCTACGTATCCCCTGTGCAATGGGAACTCAAAGTTACGTAGTTCTTTATAAAATAAGTGTGGGTTGGTTGATTTTATTTAAAAAAAATTTTATTTGAAAGTGAATTCATTTTTGCACAGGATTCAAGTTAGCACTAGGCTACTCAATAAATCCTTATGATCCAAATGACGTTGAAGATAGCATCCGCTATTCAATCATCATCATTGGTCATTGCATGGATAAAAAAAAAAAAAAACTATTATTTTTTTTTATTTTTTATCATTTTATTTTATTTTGTTTTGCCAAAAAAAATGTATCATTATTGCCTTAATATGGAATGGGCAGCAGCCTACGTGATTCAAACTCAAACCTCAACAGATAATCACAATTCAATTTAAAGAGATAAAAAGTTGAAGAATTTGACAACAATAACAGCACACACCAGGGGACGTTTGGGGAAGGGTTTGGACCTGAGATTCGACGGTCGGGAGGCTGACTTCTGATGTCCGACGGTCGGGAATCGCCTCAGAATGTCGAGAACTGGTTCCTGTGGTCCGTCAGTCGAGAGCTGGCCTCTGAGGTTCGACGGTCGGTTGGTTGAAGGATTTGGTATCTAATCCGACTGTCGATTGGGAAGGATTTGGAGTTCGACGGTCGGTTGGAAAGGATCTTGGACCTGGTCGGTGAGGGAATGTAGCTGGTGTATTTCGACGGTCGAGTGAAGGGATGAATTCGACAGAATTTGGATGGGTTGTCAGTGAGGGGGTAGTAGCTGATATGGTTCGACGGTCGGGTGAAGGGATAAATTCGACGGTCGGATTAAGGGAATTGGATGGCTTGTCGGTGAAAGGAATTCGACGGTCGAGAGGAGGAAGGTTCGACAGTCGGTGAAAAGGGCGTGATGGAATTTGGGTCACGGTTGAGGTTCGACAGTCGGTTTGAGGAGATGGGGTCCGACGGTCGGTTGGTTGAAAGGAAGGATCTGACCTTTGGGGCTTCGACGGTCGAATATGATGAGTTTGGGGGTCCGATGGTCGGATGAGAGATTGGACTCAACGGATTTGGTTTCTGTTCTTGGGTGGTTCTGTGCGGTCCGACGGTCGGTTGAAGAGGTGAAGGTTGTGGTCCGACAGTCGGTTGAAGAGGATTGGGTTTGAAGGGTTACGGTCCGACGGTCGGTTCTGGGGGATTAGATGGTTTCTGTGCAGTCCGACGGTCGGGTGAGAGGATGGATTTGGTTTGAAGGGTTACGATCCGACGGTCGGCTAGTTGGGTTTGGTGGCAAATCTGGGGTTTGAATGATGTTGGGAATGGAAGAAGATTATGGAGATGAAGGTGGTGAGTAAGCTCACGTGGAAGATGAAAGAGAAGAAGATAATGGAGGGGTTGGGAAAATAAGGGTGCTGCCCTCTTTTTGATGGAACTTCACGTGGAGGTTTGGCTTTATGGTGGTTTTGGTGGTGAGTTAATGGACACGGTTAGTCACTGAGTGACTCAATTGCTGAAGGTTGAAAGTGAATGTGAGGGTAATGGCAGGAATGCTACGTGAGTGAAGGAGAGGGCAGAAAGTGTGTCTATGGTTTTGAAATCATGAGGTGGTGATTTAAATGGTGTCTCACGATTGGAGCTTGGAGGAAGGGTGATGGTGATAGAGTTTGAAGGTGAGAGGTGGTTGGTTTTGATGGTTACAGGAGGGAGTTTGGGAAGCAGGGTGATGATGGGTGTTGTATGGTGGAGGTGGACGTGTGGCTATGGAGGGTGGCTGCAAGATGATGATGAGGGTGATGGGAAGGATGGAGGTTCTGTGGAGATGGAAGTGAAGGGTGGTTCTTTGTTACGGTTGAGAGAGCTTGGATGATGATGGGATGAAGGATGATCAAAGTCAAAAAATTGGAGATGAGAGGGTGGCGAAAGATGGATGGAATGGGTTGTCCACCTCTCCTAGAAAAAATGATGGCAGAGACATTTATGGATGGATCCCTCACCTTTTGGAGGGAAGAGTTGTTGGTAGTGGGTGTTATGATTGCTCACCGTCTGGGAGTTTGGCATTTTCCTTCAAATTTTCATCTTCTCCCGACAAATCTCCCTTAAAATCCTCCTTTTTATCAAAATTCTCTCTTTTTCTTTTCTTTGCTGCTGACTTTCTTTTCTCCTTTTTTCTTTTGCCTCTATCATGTCTCCTTTTTTTATATTGAGTCCCCCATCCCCATGAAATCCAAAGTAAAAAACGTATGTGCAGCATGTGACTCTTTTTTTTTTTTTTTTTTTAGTTGATTTTTACTTTTTTTATACTTTTTTTTTTTTTTTTACCCTTGGTCAAAATTGGGTGTTCATGGTTGCCCTCTTTACTTGTTTCTTATTAGATAAAAGGAAAAATTGTAGTTTTGCCTTTTATCGTCGTAAGCAGTAAAAAATGAACTCCAATTTTGTCCCAATATGCATGAAAGGATAAATGCAAAATAAAGCAGAACAACGATGGAGGTTAAAATGCAATGAGCCGGTGCGCTCAAAAGTAAATGACAGCAAATGCATGGAATTCATGGAATGCGTGGAGCCGATGCGCTCACTAAAAGCTCGACAGTAAAATGCATGGAGCCGATGAGCTCAACAAAAGTAAAATGCGAGGAGCCGATGCGCTCAATGTAATTAAAAATGCATGGAGCCGATGCGCTCAACAAAGAGTTAAAATGCATGGAGTTGATGCGCTCAACAGAATTAAATGCATGGAGCCGATGCGCTCAACAAAATTAAAATGCATGGAGCCGATGCGCTCAACAGGAATTAAATGCATGGAGCCGATGCGCTCAAAAGAATTGACAGAAATTAAAATGCAGGAGCCGTGCGCTCAACGTAAAGTAAATGCAAGGAGCCGATGCGCTCAATGTAAAATTGACAGAATTTAAAATGCATGGAATGCATGGAGCCGATGCGCTCAAAAAGGTAAAAGACAGAATTAATGCATGACGAGCCGATGCGCTCAAAAAGTAAATGACGAGAGCCGATGCGCTCAAAAAGTAAAAGACAGAATTAACGATGACAGAGCCGATGCGCCCAAAAAGTAAATGACAGAGCCGTCGCTCAAAATTAAAAGACAGAATTAACAGACGAGCCGTCGCCCAAAAAAGTAAATGACAGAGCCGATGCGCTCAAAATTAAAAACAAATTTAAAAGACAGAGCCGATGCGCTCAAAAAGTAAATGACGAGCCGATGCGCTCAAAAGTAGGTAAAACAAAGGGCAAGTCGAGTCCCTAAACTTAAATGACAATGGGCAATCTGCCGAAAATTTAAAAGACAATGGGCAATCGAGTCCCGAATTTAAATGACAATGGGCCACTGAGTCCCAAAATTTAAAGACAATGGAATAAGCATCTTGAAAAAGATTTTTTTCTCTTTTTTTTTTTTTTCATTTTCTTTTCTTTGTTTTTCCTTTGCTTTTCTCTCTCTCTCTTTTTTTTTTTCTTTTCTCTCTTTTTTTTTTTTTTTAGCTTTTTTTTTCAATTTTAAAAGACAATGGGCAATCAAGTCCTAATTTTAAAAGACAATGGGCAATCGAGTCCCGAAATTTTAAAAGACAATGGGCAATCAAGCGTCCGAATTTTAAAAGACAATGGGCAACTGAGTCCCGGAAATTTAAAAAGACAATGGGCAATCGAGTCCCGAAATGGAATAAGCATCTTGATCAAAAGATTTTTTTTTTTTTTTTTTTTTCTCATTTTCTTTTCTTTGTGCTTTCTTTTATTTTTTCTCTTTTTTTCTTATTTTCTAAATTTTATTTAAAAACATTTGATCCAAGGACGACTTTGGAAAGCTTTGACCACTTAAACTTTATTCACATGCTTTTCTTCCTTAGATCCTTCTGGTTCTTCCTTCTTCTTCTCCTTTCCCTTTTTTTTTTTTTTTTTTTTTTTTTTGTTTTTCACTTTCAACTCTCCTTTCACGAAATGGGATGGACCATGGCTTGACCGCTTCCTTGAGAGAAAAATTTGCCCCATGTTTAACCTTGTTTCTCATTTAGTTGATTCCCTCGCAACTTTGATAACTCAGCCCCTTGTCTGCGTTGCTACTTCCTTCAACACAGCCTTCTCCTTAATCCTTCAAAAATTTTGCCCCAAGATGGCCAACTAAATGCAAACAAAACTGCCCCAGTGTAGCCGATCACACGCAATTCAAAATTGCCCCACGGGTGCACCCTTCAAGGTGTTTCTGTGCCAACTTCCTCTCGAGATTTTGCCCATTCATTTGCCCTAACTTTTGTTTAGACCGACCTTTCGTGTTTTCGGACTAACGGGCTCTTTTTTTCATTTTATTTGTTTTTTTTTTTTTTTTTTTTTTCTTCTTTTTTTTTTTTTTTTTTTTTTTCTCTTTTTTTGGCTCGGGTACTTCCTCTTCCATCAATTGGGATTTCCAAGATCTCTTCGATCTGAATTGGTCAATAAGAAATTACCATTAGATGGTCAAATCATGGTGTTGTACTCATAGTCACTTTACCTGAAGCATTATGCCACAAACACTCATGAATCCAAAAAGTACAACAGAAAGAAACGAACAACCTCCAGATTGTTCTTAGAAGTTTGACTACGAAAAGGATATTATTTACAACGGTTAAAGACACATAAAATAGCAAGAAAATCAAAAGATTTTTTTTTTTGCTTGAGTTAAGATTCGACAACTGGACATCATTAATTATCAAACACCCCCCACACTTACTCTTTTGCACGTCCTCGGGCAAAAAAGAAAAACCAAAACTAGGGAACAAACAAAATAAACTCAAAAGGTAAAAACTCTAAAAGACTCAATGACATTCAAGAATGAAGAGCAATTTATAATTCAAGTAATTAAAACATTCATGAGATAACACATCTTCACATCTCAAATCAACAAGCAAGGATACTTCAATTGAAAAACATGAGTAAAGAATGATAGATCCTCACAGAATTTATTCTCAGTCCCTCAAGTGTTTAAAAGGTAGGTATTTCACTCAATTCGACCCATGAAAATTGCACTACCATATGCTTGCTTATCTTCTACTTCTCCACTACTCAAAACACATGCACACACAAATCCTGAGGACTTTATTCAAGGTTGTAGTGAGGTCAAGGTAAAGGTAGAAGTAATATGGATATGTCAAGTTAAATACCAAAGAGAATAGAAGAGCATTATGATACAGTTAGAGTGGAGAAGATGTTTGAGAACATTCAGTCTAACTTTCCCAAGATTTTCTTAGTTTTTTCTCATACAGACAATGACCAATATCTAACTAATGTTTTGTTAAGGATCAATTGGTAGATTGAATTCCTTTAGGCTTGAACATTCTCCTTCTATTCCTGTTATTTCCAATCATCCACCCTCATTCTAGGTATGAATATATCACATGGTGCATTCTTTTGATTGTAGCAATAATCAGCTCTCTCTCTCTTTTCTTTTTTTTTTTTATAGAAACATATTTTCTTTTTCTTTTTGTTGTTTTTTTTTTTCTTTTTTTTCTTTTTTTTTTTTTTTTATATATCCCATCTGCACATGCACCCCCACACTTGTTCAAGAACTCATCAAATAACAAAGTCAATGTTCTCTTATTCCCTAAGGTTGGGTTAGAACATGGTTTTTTATTTAAGGCACGTAATGAGTTAGAAACAAAGATAAGCTCAAAGGGGTTAAGCAAAGGAAAATATGCAAGGTTGGCTATTTGGCTAAACTGGCTAAGCAAGAGGGCCTCAATCATGTTCATGCATGCAAGTGAAACGCAATAACCTCAAAAAGAATCAAAGCAAGTTCTAGAGTGATCATTATCATGAGTGAAAATCACACAAGAAAGAAAAGAATGGCATAAATGTTGAATCCATCCATTAGGCTCAAGATCTCACAAGATATAGTTCTATCATTCTCAGTCCACCAATTCAACATCCATAACCAAACATATGATTTTTAAGAAAGAAGACAATTTACTCAATCATGCAAATTTTCCTGAATTTCAATTGTCACTTCCATTAATAAACTAGTTATCTACCCCAACTAAAATGCGTCTCAAGAGTAAAATTACTCCCTACTCGCCATCCTTAACTGGTTTAGAAAATTACCGACAAACATGTAAACATATTAATACATACACATACCTTTTTGTTTTTTTTTTTTTTTTTGTTTTTTTTTTTATATATTTATATTTTTTTTTTTTTTATTTTAGGCACACAACGATCCTTCCCCCCAACCAGATCATAACATTGTCCTCAATGTGAAAGAGAGATATAGAAAAGAGCAAAACAACCTGATAAGAAGTGAATCAACGCTAAATAGAAATGAAACACACATCAAGTCTTTGCATCGACCCGATAAGAAGTGAATCAACGCCAAGCGTAAAAAAGCACACTTGTCGATGCCACATCGACCCTAAAAAGAAATCGATAATAGAACTTTAATACTTCCACAATTTAATACTAATTACTACCCTACCACTCCTTACTCGCCACCAATTAAGATCGTCTCAAGATAAAAATATTCCTTACTCGCCATCCTTAACTGGTTTAGAAAATTATCGACAAACACAACAAACATATTGACAAACACACTTTTTGAATATTTTGTTTTGTTTTTTGTTTTTTTGTTTTTTTTTTTTTTTACACAACCATCCTCTCCCCAACCAGATCATAACATTGTCCTTAATGTTAAAATATAGATGAGTAAAGGATAGAATTACTTTCTTTGGAGAAAGCGGACACAAAATTAAACAAAACAAAGTACAATAAAATCAAACCGATTAAAGAAAAAGTGTCGATATCTGTCTTGCTTCTCTTGTTACTTCCTTCATTTGCTTCCTATTGACCAATCTATATTGAGCCAATACCTTATCGTACATACTCAAAAGTTTCCAATTTATCAATGAGCTCATCAATAAGTGGAGGCAGAGATAAGAAGTTGTCTTCTTAGAAGGAGTGATAAATTTTTGTTCCACAAATTTGTCAAGAAAAAATAACAAAAGGTCAAAGAAATTATTAACATTCAACATAACCAATGGGTTTATGGTGGATGTTCAACAAAAGAGACAATTTGAAAAATTTCTTCCAAAGTACCAAAACCACCTAAGACAAGAAATGCATCGAATTGTCACCATTATTTTCAAATGCGTCCATGCATGGATGTTACCCGAATTTCTTCTCCAACTGTCTTGCCGGTGATGTTACTTTCGCCTAAAGGTTTAGGAATAACACCTAAAACCCGATCGCCTCCTATAAGAGCAAAAAGTGAAACAGCCCCCATTAACCCACGACAACCTCCCCATATACAAGATGAATCTTCCTCGCAACAAGTGCTTGACCAAGAGTACTAGCTGCGTTTACAAACTCTAATCCCTTCCCATAACTCGACCCACAAAAACACAGACATTTCTTAGGTTACGAATAGCAGGCCCCATTCTATCCCTTCTTCTCTTTGAGTGTTTCTGAGTTGAAGATGAATGAGAAGATGAAGTGTTTAAATAAGAAAAAGAATGGAAAGGGGAATAATTGCACCTAGAAGGGTAGGCCGGCTGTTGTCAGAAAAGGTTGAATTTAAGAAACATAAAATCTTTTTTTTTTTTTTTTTTTTTTTAACTTTTTTTTTTGTTTTTTTTTTTTTTTTTTTTTTTTTTTTGTGTTGTTTTTTTTTTGTTTTGTTTTTTTTTTCAAGAAAACCATCAGGGTAAAAAAAGTCTAGAAACCCCCGAAGGATCCCATCCAAAGGATCGTCTGTCCAAAACCAAAATTCAACAAAATCATACAAAGATAATAACAAATGATTACATACCTTTATGTACGGTTTCATGGCGATCTTTATCTTGCGTCATGAGTGCGATAATACCAAGACGCTCACCAATCTGGGCATTCTTCTCCTCCCGCTTGTGGGATATTTTGGATTGAGCTACGACGCCACTAATTAAAGTGCGTAAATCGAAAATACCACCAACGACCACGGCCACAAATGGTGAGAGGTCGTTTAGAGCCCATGGCATTAAATCACAGGATTCACTTTCGGAGGCATTGTCACGCGAGAATGCAAACACGGGGCACGCTTCTTTCTCGTCCATCAACAAGCGAGCCTTTGGTTAAAACACTGGAATGCTTGCGCGCTCTCTCGCAGAGCATGGCACACGAACCTTATTTACCGACCGGCGTGCGAAGGTCCACCCGAGTCAATGACGGCCCTGCCACTCCACCGGGGGCTCCTAATCTAATTAAAGACCAAGTACAACCGAAGTTTCGCCTCTCTTTTCATTTTTTTCATTTGTTTTTTCATTTTTTTTTTTTTTTTTGAAAGATAATATATACATGTTGTTGTGATTGTGGCTCACATCTTCCTCTCGGTTTCACGTCCCGTAAACGCTTAAACGCCTTCTATGAGTCGAGGATAAGCTTCCCATCCAATTTTCTTATAAATTGGCAAACAGGGTCTTTTTTGAGTCGATTCCCAAGACCGTAACGCTCTTGCTCGTCCTTGAAGAGATTCCACAAACTAAGAAGTTCACGCCGCACAACTCCACAAGAATGCGTCTCAAGAGTCAATAAGATATTATCTAATGACTCCATACTCAGTCCATTCTTAACGAAGAATATTTTATCTTCTCTATTTACAGAAACCAATCCCAAAGAGTGACATCGCGTGTTGCAATTCCATCGTGCACACTTGTAACAAACTTTCATTCTTTTTGCTCTTCTCCTTTTTGAAAATGAACTTTTACCGAGACCAGGCATGTATGGGACAAATGAATCAAGATTCACCGCCTAAACGAACCTTTGCTTCGATTATCCAAAGTATATCTTCTCGGGATGCCCTTATACATTAACAATCTCGATCTTTCACACCTAGCTTCATAGACTTTTGTTAGAGCATTTAGAGGGAGAGAAGGAAAATATTTTCTTAGATTTGAGAGAATGACCTCCATTTTGAAAGGAGAAGAAATCAGCTATTATGGGAAATCGAAAAACAAACCGACTCGAGAGTCACGGAGTACCGTTATCCGCCATTTAACCTAAGAACACGAACTCAACAACTTGACGTTCCGTAAATGGTTGAGTCTTGGTCCATTAACTTTAAGTACAATACCATTCCTAGGATTCTCAATGTCTATGGCCCCACAAGATACACGTGTTTGACAACAAAAGAAACGCGCCTCCTAGATCTCAATTTTCTAAGGAGTAGGTGTGGATGAGAATCTTAAAGCAAAACTTTATTGACCAATTTCCGCAACTTTTGCAAAAGGTGTGTCGACCTTGAATAAAGAAGGCCAATAAAATCCATACTTTGCAAGATTTTCGCAGTTGTTGTCAAAAAAAATGACTTCCACGTGCATCCGATAAAGTTTAATGGCACTACCTACCTCATTGTCGGGTACACAAAATTGTTTTTTTTTTTTTTTCATAATGTGTATGGAGAAGACGGTAACATCATACAAGGAATGTCATGCATAAAATGAGATGAATGAAATGAAAACATTTTCTTTTCAAATGCATGGAATGAAATGCATGATTTATTTTTTTATATATATATATTTTTTTAGAATGCTAAAGATGCCATGCATGAAAAAAAATTTTTTTTTTTTTTATGAAAATGCCTGATTTATCTTTTATTATTATTATTTTTTTCAAATGCTAAGGATGACATGAAAATGCATGATTTTTATTTTTTTAAAGAATGCTTGGAGTGTCATGAAAATGCATGATTTTTTTTTGAATGCTAGGAATGCATGATTTTCTTTATGCAATGTCATGAAAATGCAAGTTTTTTTTTTTTTTTTGAATGCTAGGGATGTTATGCATGATTTTTTATATGCAATGTTATGAAAATGCAAGTTTTTTTTTTTAATGCTAAGCATGTTTATGAAAATGCAAGTAATGAATAACTTCTCTTTTTTTATTATTCTTTTCTTTTTTTTTTTTTTTTTTTGCAAGAATGAATGATATAAGAGAAAAGAAAAAGAAAATACGCTCCCTTTTGTGCCCTAGCCAAGTGGAACCTAAGATTTGACAATCACTATGTTCAACCTATCGGTTGCAAGATTTTCGGACAGTCTAAACTTCTAAAAGTCACTTGCTTCCCAGATTGCCCTTATCTATAAAGACAAGGTCCCAAATCATGAATTAATCACAAGTAGGATAAACCCTCTCAATATGATCCGTCCATGATAATGGTAACAAACCGAGTGGTGTCTCAACAAATGTCAAGTGAGCATAAAGCCCCTCAATAACAAAAACGAGACTCCTCCTACTCCTCGGGTTCGCACGCACTCTGCATAGAGCCCAAAAGTGTGTGAGGCAAGTGATAGTGATGTGTGTGAGGGAGCATACAAACCTGTACAAAAATTTTAAAAAGAAACTACCCCCAACCTCAAAAACATATATACAATAACCAGGCAAAGAATCATCTATCCTAAGGTTTCAACAATTATGCACAATTAAGTACAAATTATATACAAGTATATCAGGTCAAAACAAACACAGGGATAACGCTATCAAATATTTACATAGAACAAAATAAATAAAATCCATTTACAAACAAAAAGAGAACAAAAACAAGGATAAAAAGGGTAAAATAAATAAATGAAAATTATTAACAATTTGCACAACTAACAACGACAGTTTGACTCTCCAAATATCCCCAAATGGAGTCGCCATCTGTCGCGACCGGGATCACAAGGGGGAAACAAGAACTCGAATGGATTTTAGAAAATGACAATGGAAAAATGGAGTCGCCACCAATTTTATTTGAACTTGGAAAAATTGGAAAACCTTCCTTTGAAAATGGTCTTTGGAACCAGATTGGATTCTGAGTCGGTTATGCTTAGAAAGGGTGGAAATTTAATCCCACAAAGACTTTAACGCACCCGTCATAAGACGGTACCTTAAGTCAATTGTGCAAATTCTTAACAATCTTTGAAAGTATTTATTTTACCCTTTTTACAAACATTGTAACTAAAAAGCGAAACCACAAAATTGTGAAAATTTAAATTTGGCTTGACAGAAATGAAATTTAACTCCTACGTATCCCCCACAAATGGGGAACTCAAAGTTACGTAGTTCTTTATAAAATAAGTGTGGGTTGGTTGATTTTATTTAAAAAAATTTTATTTGAAAGTGAATTCATTTTTGCACAGGATTCAAGTTAGCACTAGGCTACTCAATAAATCCTTATGATCCAAATGACGTTGAAGATAGCATCCGCTATTCAATCATCATCATTGGTCATTGCATGGATAAAAAAAAAAAAAACTATTTTTTTTTATTTTTTATCATTTTATTTTATTTTGTTTTGCCAAAAAAAATGTATCATTATTGCCTTAATATGGAATGGGCAGCAGCCTACGTGATTCAAACTCAAACCTCAACAGATAATCACAATTCAATTTAAAGAGATAAAAAGTTGAAGAATTTGACAACAATAACAGCACACACCAGGGGGACGTTTGGGGAAGGGTTTGGACCGAGATTCGACGGTCGGGAGGCGACTTCGATGTCCGACGGTCGAATCGCCTCGAGAATGTCGAGAACCGGTTCCCGTGGTCCGTCGGTCCGAGAGCCGGCCTCTCGAGGTTCGACGGTCGGTTGGTTGAAGGATTTGGTATCTAATCCGACCGTCGATTGGGAAGGATTTGGAGTTCGACGGTCGGTTGGAAAGGATCTTGGACCGGTCGGTGAGGGGAATGTAGCCGGTGTATTTCGACGGTCGAGTGAAGGGATGAATTCGACTGCACTTTGATGGGTTGTCGGTGAGGGGTAGTAGGCGATATGGTTCGACGGTCGGGTGAAGGGATAAATTCGACGGTCGGATTAAAGGAATTGGATGGCTTGTTCATGAAAGGAATTCGACGGTCGAGAGGAGAGAAGGTTCGACAGGTCGGTGAAAAGTGCGGCGTGATGGAATTTGGGTCACGGTTGAGGTTCGACACGGTTTGAGGAGACGGGGTCCGACGGTCGGTTGGTTGAAAGGAAGGATCCGACCTTTGGGGCTTCGACGGCCGAATATGATGAGTTTGGGGTCCGATGGTCTGGATGAGAGATGGACTCAACGGATTTGGTTTCTGTTCGGGGTGGTTCTGCGTGCGGTCCGACGGTCGGCTGAAGAGGTGAAGGTTGTGGTCCGACACGGTGGAAGAGGATTGGGTTTGAAGGGTTACGGTCCGACGGTCGGTTCTGGGGATTAGATGGTTTCTGTGCAGTCCGACGGTCGGGTGAGAGGATGGATTTGGTTTGAAGGGTTACGATCCGACGGTCGGCTAGTTGGGTTTGGTGGCAAATCTGGGGTTTGAATGATGTTGGGAATGGAAGAAGATTATGGAGATGAAGGTGGTGAGTAAGCTCACGTGGAAGATGAAAGAGAAGAAGATAATGGAGGGTTGGGAAAATAAGGGTGCTGCCCTCTTTTTTGATGGAACTTCACGTGGAGGTTTGGCTTTATGGTGGTTTTGGTGGTGAGTTAATGGACACGGTTAGTCACCGAGTGACTCAATTGTCGAAGGTTGAAAGTGAATGCGAGGGTAATGGCGGGGAATGCTACGTGAGTGAAGGAGAGGGCAGAAAGTGTGTCTATGGTTTTGAAATCATGAGGTGGTGATTTAAATGGTGTCTCACGATTGGAGCTTGGAGGAAGGGTGATGGTGATAGAGTTTGAAGGTGAGAGGTGGTTGGTTTTGATGGTTACGGAGGGAGTTTGGGAAGCAGGGTGATGATGGGTGTTGTATGGTGGAGGTGGACGTGTGGCTATGGAGGGTGGCTGCAAGATGATGATGAGGGTGATGGGAAGGTGATGGAGGTTCTGTGGAGATGGAAGTGAAGGGTGGTTGCTGTTACGGTTGAGAGGCTTGGATGATGATGGGATGAAGGATGATCAAAGTCAAAAAATTGGAGATGAGAGGGTGGCAGAAGATGGATGGAATGGGTTGTCCAGCCTCTCCCCTAGAAGAAAATGATGGCAGAGACATTTATGGATGGATCCCTCACCTTTTGGAGGGAAGAGTTGTTGGTAGTGGGTGTTATGATTGCTCACCGTCTGGGAGTTTGGCATTTTCCTTCAAATTTTCATCTTCTCCCGACAAATCTCCCTTAAAATCCTCCTTTTTTATCAAAATTCTCTCTTTTTCTTTTCTTTGCTGCTGACTTTCTTTTCTCCTTTTTTCTTTTGCCTCTATCATGTCTCCTTTTTTTATATTGAGTCCCCCATCCCCATGAAATCCAAAGTAAAAAACGTATGTGCAAGCATGTGACTCTTTTTTTTTTTTTTTTTATACTTTTTATACTTTTTTTTTTTAGCCCGGTCAAAATTGGGTGTTCACAATTTTTAAAGAGCTCCCAGGCTGAAGTATTGGGTGGAATTAACTCTCGCACATCCAGCCTAGATCTGTCCTGACGATGACTGATTGACTGGTGGGGTGTGTGACTGTTACTAGTCATGGTTGGGGTGTTGATTTTGGGTCATGTTGGTTTTGCGTAGGGTACTAACCAAGTTCTTGATATCAAGCCAAGAATAACTCGGGTTGATCGGGATAAGGTCGGATAATTAAGATCAACCTAGATAAGGTCAATTCAAAAGCTAGTTCAGGTTGGGCCACACCAATATCTAGGCTGGTGGTTGATAGGACATGTGTGCTCCATGGCCTCCTTAGCTTGGTGTTACGCTGATCTATAAGATGGTTGGTTGGGCTATGAGCCAATACAATCCATAGCCCACCAGTTTGGGCAACCAAGACATGGTTGGTTGAGCTTATGAGGTGGTTGGTAGGGCGATGGGCTGTTACGGTCCACAACCCCCCAACTTGGGCAACCAGGACATGGTTGGCCGAGCTTATAAAGTGGTCGGTTGAGTATTGTGCCGATACAGTCCACAACCCCCTAACTTGACTATCTGTAAAGATGAGCTGAGCTTAAGGTAGATTGAATTTGTGTTCGATTGGTACGATCCACAGCCCACAACTGAGCCATCTGTAAAGGTGGGCCAAGCATAAAGTAGGTCGAATTTGTGTTCGGTTAATACAATCCAGATAAACTTACCAATTAGCTTATGTTCGTGCCATTTAGGATCAAAAATTCTGAGCTCCTTAATACTGCTAAAAAAAACCTTATCATAGTTATCATCACCCGAGCAACATCTTGTATACTTTTAGCCAGGCTGCCTAATATTTTCCTTTTATAAATAAAGATTTGTTTGCATGCAATGTATAAGAATACACAGAAATCCAATGGTAAAGCCCAAAATAAAAAAATTATGAGAGGTGTCTTCCTTGTAGCTAGTAGAAAGTGAAAGAGAATTGTATCGTTATTCTATTCTATTCTTTGAACTCGCATATGGAGCATCGTGTGTTTAGTGTAAGAGGACTAGAAGAGTGAGAATCATTACAAGATTAGTTGGAAAAGTAACAAAGATGAATAAGTTAAAAAAAATGGAGAAACCACAAAGTACGTTTAATCTTTTATAAATTATTTTTCTCACTTAATTATGAATTTAAATTAGACAATAAATTAATTTAAATGCTAACTTCAAACAAAATATAATTTGTGTTTTTCATATTGTAGTCAGTTGGCGTTTAAATTAATTTGCACACACTTAACTAATCTACTATGTGCAAAATATATTTCTTTTAGTAGTTTAATCTTAACTTATAAATAAATTTGTGAATAGGAATAATTTGACATATTCTCATATTTTTTTTTTTGTGAAAAAATGGTATGGATTATTTCTATAGTTGATTAATGATTATATAAAGTTCAAAGCTTGTGACACTCATTTGAGGCTTGGATAATTCAATTAAAGAAAAGGTTTATTTTTTATATATAAAACAGATACCACACTGACTTCATGTAGGACCCTTGTTGAAAATAGAGTAAAGAGAGAAAAAATAATAATGATAAGATGATACTCTTATCTATTCTAGGAGTATTACACCACTCAATTAAGAATATAACACGTAACACATTGTAACCACAAATATCGTTGAATTAAAAATAAAATATTAAATTAAATTTAAATGCTTTTAAAATTGCTCATAATAATAGTATTTTAGAATTTCTCAATAAGATGGATCTACGATGTTTCTGTACAAAATGTGTTTGTGTGAGTAACACATTTCTTAAATTAAAGCATTCAAAGACTTGTTCAATGCTAATGACCTAATTGATAAAAGTTGAAGACATGTAAGAAGAATAGCAAAATTCAATTACCATAAATATTTTCCATCCTATTTTTTCATTTTCTATGTCCCACCCATCCTGGGGTCATTTTATCATGGACCTTATAGTTAAAGGTCCATCCCTGAAACTTTGACTTTACCTATTACAATAGGTTTTTGAATTTTGCAAGAAAGGGAAAATTTTTCATTACTCCTAGACCCTTTAACTATTGGTATTTTCACATCAATAGTTTTCAATTTTTTAACTGAGTTCATGTATAAGCTTCAAAAAACTCAATGTACAGTCGATATTTTTAACTTTCATCTCTTCCGTGGTGTTAGAGAAGTTATCTAATTATAACTTTTCATCAATTGTTTTCTATATCCAATCTCAACAAACAAATCACATAAACAAATTAGAACAATAAACACATCATCCAACCATAAATCTAAGTCTCTCTCCTATGTGAAGATCCAAAGCATAAGACAACATTTTTTTAATTTCTTTCACAAGTTAGAATGAATCCAATGAACATGCATAAGAATTAGTAATAGATTACATTATTGAAACTAACCAAGTTACATAAACAAATCTCTAAAATCTCCTAGAAATTGATTAACATTTTGAAAACCCAGATCATAAATTAACATCTAAAGCTAGAAAAGTGAATCAAAATTGTTTCTTTTGAATAAATCTAGAACAACAATTCCTCCATTTGTAGAGCTTGATTCCTTGCACGAGTGCTGTCAAGAGGATGTTAGAATTTTATTTGTGGACAAACATAAATCATATTATATAGAACCCAGATTAATTAGATGTCAAAATTATTAGAGCATTTTGTTTAGCCCAAATTGTGATCAGTATTGTTAATGGGCCTATTGTTGTTAAAGCACTGCTCATATATGTGGGTTTTGTTTATGGGTCCTGTATATGGATTTGCCATAATGGGTAGGTTTAACTCATTTTAACTAATTTATATATACAGAGAGAGGCCCCTATTCCTAACCACTCTAGTGCGTACAGTTGCCCCATTGATACTGACGCGTGAGCGACTATTGTGGGATAGGAATAGTATCTCTCCCTCATCGTGTTTTACTTTTCAGGATTGTTCGACAATGTCTTCTTCATTGATGCCAGGTAATCCTAAAATCTTTTATATGAAATTGATATGTTATAAATTATTGGGATTAATAGATCCGATAAATATTTTCTTTCAATTGGTATCAGAGCCAATGTTTTAATCCTGATTATGACTATCAATATCTTGTTTTAATCCCGAAATCATAACGTATGTAATGTTTAATTAATTTTATTTTATAATCGATTTCAAAGAATAAAGTTAGGGCTTTTATACATTGAGTTGTTTTGAATTCAGAAACATATTTATTGTATTTTGATATTGTGAATTTACAAATAATTTTATGCAAATTCATTGAACCCTAAAGTTATAATTCTTTTATGATTCGTTTTCCTTTTAGAGTTTTTTCAACAAATTGATTTAGGGCTATTCAAGATCCCTGTTTTCTGAGTTTAAAAACGTTTGGATCGTGAGTTTTGGTTGAGAAAGAGCATCGAATTTCTGAGAAAACCATTCACGGTGTGCATTGCGTGTGTTCATCGTTTGGTTGAGAAAATCCATCGTTTTCTGTTGTTTTTTTTGGAAATTAATTAGGGATATTGAAGATCCCGTTTTTCTGAATAATTAGACACCAAGAAATTGAATTTTGGTGGAGAATCGAGGGAGAAAATCAATCGACCCGTTCTTGGATGAACCGGTCGCGCGACCACGTACATGACGAAACGGGTGAAGAAGAAGGAGATCTGTCTCCAAGAGTGCTTCCCACTCGCGCAGTGGCGCGTGGAGGCGCGTGTGGGCTCGTTAGGGGTGTTTTTCAACTTCTATTTTTTGGGTTGTTCTCCACGCGCCTCTCTACTTTTTTTTGGTAATTTTTATTTATTTTTTTAATGCCGATTTAATATTTATTTTAAAATTTTCAGAGGTTAAAATTATTAAAAATATATGGTGCTGTCCTTTTTTGCTTCTGAAAATTTTTGTGTATTATTGTGATATTGTTGGGTATGATATATATTGCACACTCTCAGAATTGATATTGTTTGGTCACTCAAATATTTTTTTGGTACTATTTTGTGCATAAATTAATATATAATGTTTTGAAAATTATATGTTTTGTTGTTATTTATGCGATTAATTCTGAGAATTGGTATTTAAAGTATTATTGTATTATTGTAATCTCACCTTCGCTGGACAAATTATGTTGAGGTGTTAATATTGTTAATATTTTGTTAATAATGTTGAGGTGTTAATATTTTGTTAAGATTTATATTAATAATGCGCTTACCCTATCGGTTTGCCTTTATTAATGTAATTTTTAGTGATTTGTTGAGTGATGTTACTTTGGGCACTTTTCATAATTGTGAGCTCACCTTCGCGAGACCAATTATTATAAGGTGCTATTTTGTTGATAAAATATTGTTATGTTGTGGCTTTGGGAATTATATTGGTAATGCGCTTACCCTATCGGTTTGCCTTTATTAATGTGATTCCTAATGATTTGTTAAAGGTATTGAGGTTCTGACCTTAGAGTTCTCAGTATCTTTTCGGTACTAGCTTTAGAGACATGATTTTGATGTCTGTGGGAGTCTACTCATGTATTGTAATTCGGGACCATTCGGCGGGATTGCAAACGCATGGGGAAAACTCAATTATGATTTTGCTCAAATGTTGTACATGTTGATATGCTTAACAAAATCTCCCTTTAATGTATCGTTCTTTCAGCTTCATCGATGCAAATGAGTGCTATAACGAAATTGAATGGGACTAATTTTGAGAACTGGGTGAATTCTGTGAAATTGTTCCTGGCTGTCTCTAATGTTGATGCTGCTCTCACTGAGGATGAACCTCAGAGACCCACAAATGTATCTTCTGCTACAGAAAAGAAGAAGTATGAAAGGTGGGTTCAATCCAATAAAGTTTGTTTGATGACCATGAAGTATAGCATGTAAAAGACTATTAAAGAGAGCATTCCTGAAATAAATAATGCTAAAGAGTTCCTCAAGTCTGTTGGTGAGAAATTCAAGAAGTTTGATAAAACTGAAAAGGCCTATTACCTCTCTTTGTTGACAAAGACTACATATGATGGTGTGAGTGGTGTTCGTGAACATGTTTTGAAGCTTGTGAACTGGTACAACAAGTTGAGGTCCATGAAAGTGGAGTTGGGAGAGGATTTCCTGGTTTGGCAGGTGTTTGAGTCTCTTCCGGCTAGTTTTGATGTCTTGAGAACCACTTACAATGCTCAAAAGGAGGAATGGACTGTTGATGAACTTATATCTGTTCTTACTCAAGAGGAGCATACCATGAAGAAGGGCAAGGCTCACAGTGTGCAGTTTGCTTCTCACAAGAATGGTGAAAAGAAGAAGAAATTTACTAAAGGGAAGAACAGTAAGCCTCAATTTAAGAAAAAGTGGAATGATAAGTCTGGATATTCTTCTAAGCCATCTTCTGGTCCTGGTGAGACTTCTAGTGTTAAACCCAGATATCGTTTTAATGGAAATTGTAAGTTCTGTGATATATATGGACATAAGCAGTCTGATTGTTTAAAGTTTAAGAGTTGGCTTGAGAAAAAGAAAGGTAACCCCTTGGCTCTAGTATGTTTTGAATCGAATTTAGTTGATGTTCCTTTAAATACCTGGTGGCTAGATACTGGTGCAACTATTCATGTTACAAATTCATTGCAGGAATTCAGAAGCAGGAGGAAACCAAGTGAAGGGGAGTTGATGATCACAGTAGGAAATGGAGCCAAAGTCAAAGTAGAACATATAGGAGTGGTTTCATTAAAGTTGTGTACTGGACATGATTTAATTTTGAAAGATACAGTTTATGTACCTTCTATGAGGAGGAATTTGATTTCAGTTTCTGTTTTGGATAGTTGTGGCTACTCTTTCCATTTTAGTAATGCAAAAGTTTCTTTATATTATGATTGTGTTCTTGTTGGTTCTGGAGTATTGTCTAATGGTTTATACATGTTGAATGTTGATTCTCTTTCTGGTGATCAACGGGATTCAGATATCAATAATGTTGTTGGAAACAAGCGTGGTAAAGTTGCTGAAAAGTCTTCTATGTTGTGGCATAAACGCTTAGGACACATCTCTAGGGAGAGAATAGAGAGGTTGATCAAGGAGAATATTCTTCATGACCTGGACTTCTCTGATTTTGATACCTGTGTTGATTGTATAAAAGGGAAACTCACAGCTGGAGCCAGGAAGAGTGGGGTTACCAGGAGCGAAGGAATACTACAGTTGATTCATACGATATTTGTGGGCCTATTACTTCTATTGCTATGGGTGGTTTTAGGTACTTTATCACGTTTATTGATGACTTCTCTAGATACGGGTGGATTGATTTACTGCGTGAGAAATCTGATTCTTTAGATACTTTTAAAGCATTCAAAGTCACTTGAATTAAAATTTAGTAAGCAGATCAAATGTGTGAGGTCTGATAGAGGTGGTGAATACTATGGCAGGTATGATGAAACTAGTAGAAATCCTGGACCTTTTGCTAGGTTCTTACAGGACTGTGGTATTGAGGCATAGTACACCATGCCAGGCACTCCACAACAAAATGGAGTTGCAGAGAGACGAAATCGTACTCTGATGGATATGGTGAGGTGTATGCTTAGTCATTCTACTCTTTCAGAATTCTTGTGGGGAGATGCTTTGAAGACTGCTGCTTATATTTTGAATCATGTGCCAAGTAAATCTGTGCTGAAGACTCCATATGAGCTTATGATAGGCAAATGGCCTACCTTGAGACATTTCCGTGTTTGGGGATGTACGGCAGAGGTGAGACCTTATAACCCACATTTAAAGAAACTTGATCCCAAAATCATCAGTGGTTTCTTCATTGGCTATTGTATTGGCTCAAGGGGTGCTAGGTTCTATTGTCCTTCTCATACTACTAGAGTTATTGAATCTGATCGGGCTATCTATTTTGAAGGGGACTTAGGACATGGTGGAACTCAGGAGCCGCGTATTGTTGATTTTAGTGAGGAGCATGTTGTTGTTCCTATTCCTGTTGATCCCTTTCCAGGGATAATGTCATCTCCTCTGATCTATAATGATAATGTTGTTGATCCTGTTGATGTTGTCGATATCCCTCAACAAGTTAAAAATAATGTACAGATTCCAGATATTGTTGTGACTCCACTGAGAAGATCTGAGCGGGTTCCTATATCCACTGAGTCTACTAGATTCAGGGACTATGTTGTGTACTTGCAGGAGCATGAGTTTAATTCAGTTGAGGATTCTGATCCTATTTCTTTTCAAGAGGCCATGGTTAGTCCTGATAGTGCACAATGGCTAGTGGCTATGGAGGATGAATTGGCTTCTATGAGAAAGAATAATGTTTGAAAATTAGTAGAATTGCCTACTGGTTGTAAAACTGTTAGTTGTAAATGGGTCTTTAAGACTAAACGTGATGTTAAAGGTGAAATTGAGAGGTATAAGACCAGACTTATTGCTAAGGGATATAACCAGAGGAAAGGCATTGATTATAAGGAGACTTTCTCACCGGTCTCCACTAAAGACTCTTTTCGTGTTGTGATGGCATTAGTTGCTCATTTTGATTTGGAGCTTCATCAAATGGATGTTAAGACCGCATTCCTAAATGGTGATTTGTATGAGGATGTGTATATGGATCAACCTGATGGTTTTGTTAAAAATGGTAAAGATCATATGGTATGCAAATTGAGACAATCCATTTATGGATTGAAACAGGCTTCCAGGCAATGGTATTTGAAATTTGATTATATTATTAGTTCTCTTGGTTTTAAAGAGAATACTGTTGACCAATGCATTTATCTGAAGTTTAGTGGGAGCAGATTCATCATTCTTGTTCTATATGTTGATGATGTATTGTTGGCGAGTAATGATTATATTTTTCTGAATGAGACAAAGCAGATGTTGACAACACATTTTGATATGAAAGATCTTGGTGATGCCTCTTTTGTGTTAGGTATTGAGATTCACCGTGACAGATCTCGTGGTATTCTTGACTTGTCTCAGAAAGCTTATATTGAAAGGATTCTGAGTAGATTTAATATGAAATCTTATAATCCTTGTATTGCGCCTATTCAAAAGGGTGAAAGACTCTCTAATACTCAGTGTCCTCAAAGTGATAAAGATGTTGCTGAAATGGAGAAAGTCCTATATGCTTCCGCTGTTGGCAGTCTTATGTATGCTCAAGTTTGTACACGTCCTGATATTGCTTTTGTTGTTAGTGTACTTGGGAGATACTTGAGCAAACCTGGTGTGGCTCATTGCGGTGCAAAAACGAGTTATAAGGTATCTACAGGGTACCAAAGACTGTATGCTCACCTATAGGAGGTCTGACCGCCTTGAGGTGATAGACTATACTGATTCTGATTATGGTGGTTGTCCAGATGATTACAAGTCCACATCAGGGTATATCTTTATGTTAGCAGGAGGAGCTGTTTCTTGGAAGAGTGTTAAACAGACACTTACAGCTACTTCTACTATGGAGGCAGAATATATAGCTTGTTATGAGGCTACGCGTCAAGCGATATGGTTGAAAAATTTGATTACTGAATTTCTTATTGTGGAGAGTATTTCCAGGCCTCTTACTATTTATTGTGATAATTCTGCCGTAGTGTGCTTCTCTCAAATTAATAAAAGCTCAAAGCGTTCAAAGCATTTTGATACAAAGTTCATGTTTGTTAGAGAGAAGATTCAGGAGTTTCAAACTCGTGTTGAGCATATCCCTACAGAACTTATGGTTGCAGACCCACTGACTAAAGGTTTAGCTGTTAAAGTTTTTATTGATCATGTGACCCGTATGGGTATAGTGAGGTCTTTTGATGTTTTGGGTTAGTGGGAGTTTAATTTTGTAATTTTGTTATGACCTCATTTTTATTATGTCTCGAGACAATTATATTATTATTATCGTTGTCATATAATATTGTTATTGTTATTGATATACGCAGTTTTGTTTATTTATGATATGACATATTGTGGAGACATTTTGGACCCAGTCTCATTTTATTGTTGTGCTGAGATGTTAAATCTCAGAAAACATCTTGGGCGGATGCTTAGGGCCATTTTGTTGGGAAATGCACTTTGATCACATATTGACATGCAAATTTTGGATGTGTTTTCCCATTACCCATTTACCGCATTTTGATGGGTCACCGAGATATGAGTATGTTGCATGTATGATATCAACTCTTCGAGTATGATTTTCTGCATTGTTGGGATACTTGTAGTCTCATTTTGGACCATTTGTTGAGAGTGCTAGCTCGATTTTGACATCATGTTGTGGCCAAATATTGTTTGATTAATCTGGAGAATTGTTTTCTTATTAAAGTGATATAATGTGACTTATGTTGTCCAAGTGGGAGAATGTTAGAGTTTTATTTGTGGACAAACATAAATCATATTATATAGAACCCAGATTAATTGGATGTCAAAATTATTAGAGCATTTTGTTTAGCCCAAATTGTGATCAGTATTGTTAATGAGCCTATTGTTGTTAAATCACTGCTCATATATGTGAGTTTTGTTTATGGGTCTTGTATATGGGTTTGTCATAGTGGGTAGGTTTAACCCATTTTAACTATTTTATATATACAGGAAGAGGGCCCTATTCCTAACCACTCTAGTGCGTACAATTGCCCCATTGATACTGACGCGTGAGCGACTATTTTGGAATAGGAATAGTATCTCTCCTTCATCGTGTTTTACTTTTCAGGATTGTTCGACAATGTCTTCTTCATTGATGCCAGGTAACCCTAAAATCTTTTATATGAAATTGATATGTTATAAATTATTGGGATTAATAGATCCGATAAATATTTTCTTTCAGAGGAACCTCTTAGCCGTCATAGCAATTGCCACATTGGCGTTATCACTGTCTTCTCCTGGTAAGAATCAACCTCCGACTTTGACGGCAACGTATTCTCGCCAAAAAACCATCATCTCTGTCGTTAAGTTGCAATGACCAACAACCACCACCTACGAATCTATCCAAACCACAACCTTTATTTAATCCTCCTCTATGACTCACGTGACCTAGAACCTCCAAGTCGCCAGCCAGAGCTCCACCTGACCTCACCGCACCGCCAAGCTGAACATTAAAGGAAAGGTATATAGTAGTGGTAACAGAGGAATGTGTGTTATTCTTCTTTCTTTTTTTTTCTCTTTTTCCTTTTTTTTTAAGGTCAGTCTAGGGTGTTTATTGTAATAATTTGGCATAAACAATTGCATTTCTATTAGGACAGAACTTGGCTCCAACCTTTATTGGAGGGAGTCCCTCTAACCCCTATCTAATATGTTGCCACATGCCCATTACCCATTTAGAGCATGTTTGGTATGACTTTTTATGTCATCCAACAGTTTTTTTACACATAAAAGTTGTTGCAGTCATTTTGTAGCATGTTTGGGTAATATTGCACAAAGTTGTTGATGCCCAAATTGTTGGCAACAACTTTTGGAAAAAAACTAATGTTTAAGCTGTTTTATAAAAAATTGTTGTGATTATTTTTAACAGTGAGATGTAAATATTATTTTATCCTCAATCAAATAATTTTTTAAATCAGTCAAATAAATTTTTTAATCATTCTATACATATTTTGATAATTTAATACATAAAAGTGATTCTTTTTTATATCATCTAAACTAAACAAATTAGCTTAAAATCACTTTTCAACTAACATATCCAAATATAAGATTTTTTTCTTATAATCGATTATAACAAAATATTTTTATACAATAATCGATTATTGAAATAATATAATTTTTATAACTATTCCAAACACACACTTAATCATGTTATTATATATCAATTAACTTAATTAAATAAAATTAAAAATAATACATTATAATAAATTAAATAAATAATAAACATATAATAATAGATTATATGTGAGTTAAAAAAATTTCCTTTAACTAAAGTTGAAACGAAGTTCTATCATTTCTATTCAGAGGTCATCTAAAAATATTTTACTTTCCCATTTAATCTGATTAACGGGTAAATAATAATAGCATATAGTCATTCATCTAATTTTCACTACATCCAAAGGCTCAAAAAACAAGGTCCATAAATGATCTTTAAATAATAACATCATTAGAGGGTCACCCAAATCATGCCCTCCATTATACTTTTCCTTCCTTATCCACCCAAACAAGTGGCCTACTAGAGGTCCTCTTCCAGGCCTAGGATGAGTCCTGTATCTTAAAAAAACAAAAACAAAATCATCCTAAGACTTCTCTTTATCTGGTCAAAAGGCGCCCTGTGTTCCCCCTCTTCGCAAAAGATACTAACTAGTATTTACGGCCAAAAATTTAAAAAGATAGTATTTTGTGTCATAAAAGGTTCAGTTTAATATTAGGCCTGGGCTTGGCAGAAAAGGTAGTGGGCCATGGCTTGATAATATTATAGGAATGTTGACTCACGTTTAATCTAGACCCTTGTTGGGCCATTGATATGGGCTACCATTGCACTGAATTCTGGGCTCGCGTTGAAATTCCAAGCGGTCGTTTCTAATTCCTCTCACGCTATTTTATATCTATTTATAATATATATTTATATTATAAGTAAAGGGATAAATGTGTCAATGTGTCAATTTCACACCGGTACAATATTAGACATTCATATTACCACTTTCCATGTCCATGCGTAATCCATATATCTATGCAGATTATGACTTTTGTGGTATAAATTAAAAGTGTAAAAGAGATGCAGATAAAATATATGTATAAGCAACCCACACCCACCGGCAAAGCAAAAGCCCTTTTGAAGAAAGTGTGGGTGCTATGAATCGGATTTAACCTAACTCGAATCCGAATATGATATTTTTTTATTGAGCTAAATTTTAGGATTTAAATCAATTTGATCATAGTTCGTTTAGTAACCAGGCAAGAATTGGACTAACTCGATATTCAGATAAAAATTATAAATTTGATATTATTTATAATTAAGTTATAAAATTTTAATGGTATAAACAAAAGCTATGAGATATTTTATCATATATATTTTAAAATAAATTATATTAATACAAAAAATATTAATTTAACTCAAGATATCTTATATTTTATTATTAATTTTCATAAAATTATAAGTTTTAATACATGAGTCAGTTTCGAGTTTGGTTGGGTCGACTTGAAGTATGACTCGAACTTGACTCGAGAATTATATCAGATTTAATTTTAAGAATTCAACTTGACCAAATTAGTTTCGGATTGAGCCAAATTATCGGGCAGGACTAGGCTATGAGCACCCTTAAAAGGAAACTATTAAAAAACATATGGAACTGTTTTTCTCTAGGAACAAGTAAAAAAATTAATTAATAATTTAATAAATTTATAATTTAATTTTCTAATTTTAATAATTATTATCTTTTAATATCGTTTCTTTTTAATTTGAATATAATTAATAATATAATTATTTAATTAGAATATAAATCTAATATAAAATAAAAAATATAAGAAATTCAATACAATTTTAAAAAGAATTAAAAGTAACAAAGTTGTGTATCTAACAGTTCGCATTTATTAAATAATGTGTTTTTAATATTTTATTATTTAAAATTAAAAGTTAAAAAAATATGGATCCTAAATTCTATATTTCAATGTTTAGAGAATATCATTACTTAGGTTTGAACTAAGACTAAAATTGAATCGAGTCAGCTCATAAGTCTACTCGTAGCTCATTTTGTTAATAACTTAATGAGTTAAAATTTTTGACTCATTTACAAATAAGTCGAGTTTAAACTTTTATATATTTCACTTATTAACTCGTGAGTCGGTTCGATATATAAATATATATACATTTTTTAAGAACAATGAAAATAATTATTTAATTTAATATATTAGCATTTAATTTTATTTTCAATTTAACTAAATTATTTTTAATTGAATATATGTAAAAAACAACATAGATTTGAATAAATTACAAATTCGAGCATAAGTCATAGAGCAGTATAAGGCTTGATATTGACTCATTGAACTCGAGTAACTTTTGAGCTTAAGGTGAGCCGAGCTTGAGTCAAGAAAATAAGTTTGTTTATAAACGAGCCGAGTTTGAGCTAGGCCTAACTTGGCTCAACTCGACTCACTTCCAATCCTAGTTTGAACCAATGGATGGTTGTAGCTTCAATGCTAAATAAATGTAGGTTATGAATAATTATATTTCCATATATTTACACATACATTACATGATATTTGTACAATTTTAACTTTTTATTGTTTGATTATAATTAATCACACATAATTTTTTACATACTTATATTTTGATTTTGTCACACATCTTTAAATGTGACTGATATATGAGGACATATAATGTGCATCTAGTAATTTTTTTAAGCCCATACACATTGAACTATCAAAGTTGAGTAATTCTAACCTCACACACACTTCTATTCATATCAACTCATATTTATACAATTTTCATTGTTTGATTACATCTGATCTTATATCGTTTTCTCACCTTCATTATGATTATGTCATATAGGCATATATGAGATACACATCTAGCTTTTTTTCATCAAAGTAACTCTCAAATCACCAGTATCTATCTATATAAATGACAATTGTTCCTTTTCGAAAAAAAGTTCTTGCACGTCAGGTGTGCACACTTCTCACATTTGGGATATCTGATAAATGAAAGGAGAAATACTTGTGTTTATTTTTATGTAGATAATTGTATAAGTTGTATAGATTAAATTAATTAATAAGTGATATATTATTATTTTTAATGTAAAATACTTGTATGGCATAAGGATTTATATAATTATTCAAGTGTTGATTAGTTTACTTTATACAAATGTATAGAAAAGGTCTATACAAATATTTCTCGAATGAAAGAGTGTAAGTAAGATATTCCCTTCCATCTATTTTAAATGTCATTTTGGTGAAAAAAAATTAGTGCATTATAAGTATCATTTTCACATATAAATAAAATATTAATTGTTATAAAAAAGTATTAATTATTATTTTTTCAACTTTGTCCATATACTTTAAAATCTCTCTAGTCTCAACTACTTATGAAAATTAGATAGACATAAAAATAGAGCAATTATTTGTTAAAATCCCTCCAACGTGGCTGCAAACGAATCACAACATTTTCACAAGGATCCCATCCCTGCCAGCACCAAGAATGTAGTTGATTTTCCTCTGGCATATATCTTGCCTTTTGTACGTTCCTTCAAAAATAAAAAATAAAAATCATGTAGGGTCTACATCTAGTATACTTAAAGGTCGCATGGAGTAACCGGGTCCATTTTAGCGCTAACCATATCTTCTAGCAAAGAAAGACAACAGAAATTATAGGCGCATCATGAGGAATGCCATATTCCTGTCCAACATTCTTAGCGGAGATAGTAAGACTTTATTAAGTCCAGTTGAATATGCATATATATTCACTTATTACCTCTGAGTGAAAGTGAGTAAATTCTTTAAATATGTAGTCTTGAGTATGATATTAGAATTTATGTGTATTAAAATAATATTATTAAAAAAAAATTTATTTAAACTTTTGACTATACTTCAAAAGATTAATCTGTTACTTATCAAATAAGAGATATTCTAACAAACCACAAAAAAATATGCATTCCCTTATTCAGACAGGCATTTAGGTTAACTGTCAAGATAGCACAAGGAAAGTAAATCATAGCAAATGATGATGTTTTGTTTTCCTGTGTTTTTACCGAAAAGGGTTAATTACCAGTTAGCACAATATCCTGTGATAACCACTAAAATGAGTGGCAACGAATTTTCCATTTGATTAAATCTTCTGGTTGGGTCCAAAAGCTTCCTTTCTTTTCTTTTATTGCAGCCGTTGATAATTTTAGTCACAAAGGTGAGTGAGTTAAGGAAAGTGTAAGAGCACCAATAGCCTCAGTACAATGACCAAGAATTAAACAAATTACATATCAAGAGATCATAAAAAATAAGTGTGCATGACATGATTTTAAGGTGATATACACGAAGTAAATTGTCAAGGAATAACATTAACTCTTGCTGGGGCCAAAAATGATTTGGTTTTCCATAAAAGAACCAGCCATACTCAAAATTCAAGATGCTATCTACTATAACTCTAGCGTGATTACAATTGAATGAATGGATCAAAGGTTGAAAGGGCTGACAAACACATTGTTATTTTCGACACACAAGCTGAAAACTGTGAAGGTTGGTGTTTCTTTTGTAAATATGGTCCCCGATTCGCGCTAGAGAAAAGTAAATTAATGGAATTTTATTCCCCTCTATTTCTATCAAATTAATTTCTTTCAAACATGGTCTTAAGCCTTCGGCTTAAGTATGTGTTGTAACTGAGATTTCTAGCTTCTCACTCTTTCTTCCAAAGGGATGGCCTTCGAATTGGTTTTGGTAATGCCTCGTGGCCATTCTATGCTTCCTTTTATCCCACGAGTTATGTGTGGATTCATGGTGTCTGTAGAGTTTCGTTGTCCCAATAATTCCCAGTGTCTCAAGCCACCTTCACCTGAACCTTTACACAGAAAAGTAGAAGTAATGCCACTGCTCTCAATTGAGCCTGTTGTAAGTCTCCCTTTCCACTCATGAAACATAAGATCTTCTGAGTTTTGTTGTGCTGCCTCAGAATCATGGTTTTTGTACCAATCATCATCTGGCCTTTCATATTGATGAGTTTTTGCAGCAGAACTAGTTGTTCCATCACTTTGCGCATGAACTTAGTAGTTCAGAGGCAGAAAAAGCTTTCCACTTTGATTGTCCTATTGACACAGAGCAGACCCCATTATCACCGCATTCTGCTTCACTGCCTGATATATTCTTGTCTTGTTTAACACTATCAAGAGAGGTGTCTCTCCTTTGAGGTGGTGAGCTAAAATTTAGATCCTCAGTGTCCCAAAAATTAGTTACCTCCAAAACTGTTCTATAATCACTAGAGGTGCTTGATTGATGTAACACAATTATTGTTCAAGCCATCTTCTTCAAGACATACGATGTGGATGGTGGATGAGGGGCCAGTAAAATTGGGAGGGGAGTCTGCTTTAATCACTTTCTCGTTAACTTTGTCTTTTCTGAGCTCCTCATAAATGGAAAAAACATCATCTGACTTTGAGAAATCATATGAAAGTTGTGTAATACGTTGAATATTGATTGATTCAGCAGCCTGTTTGATCAAGTCGGCGTCACTTAGTTCCATGGTGTCTAGTTCATCTCCCCTTGACCTTAAGAAAGTTTGCAGATGAGCAATCAACTGGATCATCTGATTATACTTATCTTCAAGGGCAAGTTTTGCATCAACCAGCTTCATTTGGATACTTTCTTCACGCCATAGCTTAGCCATTTGAAACATCTTCCTCTCTTCTTGCATTTCCTCGCGAATTTTGCATGGAATCCCTCTGTAATCCCTCAAGCTCAGCCTTGTCTTCTCCTATTTGCACGGCTAATTCATTGCATACTTCCTCTATTAGTTGTCTTTCTTTTTTTTCTTCCTCATAGTTTGTGATAAATTGCTTGGCTTCAGCCAGCTCATGTACCAATTTGGTATTCACTATTCAGTAACTCCATCCTCTCTCTACTTCTCCTTTCCCTTGCCAACTTGTCCTTTAATCTTCTGGAGTTCTCTACGCTTCCAGAGGACTTTTTCCTCTTCAAGCTTCTGTACAAATTGTTCAACTTTTTTCTTAGAGCACTTCTGTTCAGCTTTAAGCTTATTGATGCACCTTTGAGCCCGAAGAAGTTGAGCTAGCAAAGCAGAGACAACAGAGTCACCTATTAATTTTGTTTCTCTCAGAAGCTTCCTGCTATGAATCTTAGCAAACACATTGGATGCTTCAGATTCAGATAAAGCAGGGCCCCGTTTTGGCGATGTCACCTCTTCCTTTGAACATTTGAGACATGCCATAGAAGATTCAAGCTGAGGACAAGATCCCCACAGGGTGAGCACAATTAACAAATTAGAAAGTAAAGGATTAGGAACTAGAATCTCAATATTGAAGTTCAGGAGGAGAAACATAGTGACAGTATAAAGTTGTATTTCTATTCTTCGGTTCCTTTCTGCAACATATTAACATCTTCGGATCAATAGTTAAGACTTGAGTTGAGATATATTACTTTCCATGTATAAATTGATTAAGTAAAGTATAGTTGGAAAAAAGATAAACCATTAAACCAAGATCCTAATCCTAAGGTTTGTGAATACTGAATACTGAAGGTGAAATTCATAATCCTAGCCTGACTAAAGTGGCGTTCCAATCTCAAGTGACAGAAGCAGTGTAAGCAATAATAAGAGCATAACAGAAATTCCAAGATTCAAAGTCTAAAAAAGAAACGAAAAGGATTCCTTTACGTTTCCCACCCTTTTCCAGGCCAAGAAGGAAAATTCTGAAATTGAAACAAAGTGAAGAATTGCATTGCACATAGCTCCTCGGCCCCAGAGTTGGAGAGATGAAAATAGGCATGTGGGAAATCCCACGAAACAACCTCCATAAAGCGCAACTGCCATGCCCATAACCCTGCCGCGAGCTTCCTCGCAGAAAGCTCGGTTTTTGGGGAGCCTTGGCAGAAATTCACGAGAGAAGTAGAAGTATTAGCCTCACCAATATGTTTCCGGCAATGTGGAATCGCCGGAATGTGTGTCCCGCAGGCGGAGTTCATTTGGCTTGGGAAGGTGTGGAGGCCATGAACATGAACATGAACACGAACAGAGAGAGCTTTCTTCATTTATATCAGATTGGGGAAACAGAGCTCCAACGTAAACTGACCACAAAACGCAAGAAAGGGACAAAGTACGTGGTGGCTGGTTGATGGTTATCCCTGCAGCCTGTACAACGTTGGATTTGGAATTTACACTAAGCTAATCAAGTTCGTAGTAGTAGTCAACCCACTAGGTGGCAGTGGTATTCAAGACGCGCAAGCCCATAGCCCTAAACCAAAAATCTTAAACCCATCAGTTTTATTAACCCCCCCCCCCCCCCAAAGTTAATTAAGACAAATTTTGATTTTAAAAATTAGATACGATGTATTTTGTTATATTTTGAGTTGTATACTTGGCTTAACTTGGTTTGATGTCATATATTATTTCAAAATATATATTTTTATTCTAATCATAAATAATAATTTTTTATTATATATAATAATATATTTATATTGATATTATTTATTTTAAAATATATAATATATAATATAAAATATATTTTAGTTTAATTTCATATTTTTAAAATTTTATAATTCAATTATATATAATATATAAATTTATTCGTTGTACCTAAATATCAAATCAATCTGATTATTGATCGAGTCATTCAAGTTATTATCAAATCGAGTTCAAGTCTAAAAAAATTAATATAATCAAAATATTAGATCAAGTTTAATACAAGTTAAATCTATCTCAATATAGTCTATTAACACTCCTACTTGGAGTTATTTTATCACAATTTTGTTCTCAAAATATTATTATTAATTAATTAAATTTAAATGCAAAAACTATTTAAAAAACATTAAAATTGTAAATAATTTTAATCTTGCGGTTGTAAGTTGTAACTACTTTTGAATATTCTTTAATTTCTCATACTATACATATAGTTTTTTTAAAAATGTTTTAAATTATATTATAATCTTTATTATTATTTATATTTTAATTGTAATTACATGCCAATCTAAACGTTAGTTTATATATAAAATTTTTATTATAATTGAAAACAGAATTATCCTTTTAAATTATTAATTATACATATTTCCTATTTTAATAATTTTTATCATAGTTTTTTAATTATTTTTCATTACATTTTTATAATTTTAAAAAATATATTTCAGTTTAAATCTATTTCACAATATTTGGGGTATGTAAATAGCATAATGCATAAATGAATCTCTTATGCCAATAAGACTTGGATTAATTGAAAATAGATAATATAAAACATTGTTGACAAAAAAAAAGTCTTGAGTTTGATTCTTGTTTGTGGACATTCATTACGTGTTTCTTTTATATTGAGAAAGGTATATTCTAATGGCAAATGTCAATTTTCACATATTTTTTTATTTTATAATTGAGTAAAATATTCTAACATGCTTTTTGTTGGTCTAATTTTTTACATACTCTCATCTATTTTTAAAAACAACACAAAATCTATTTTATACTTACACAAATACTTCTTATATTTTGAAAAAGTATTACACATAAATTCAATTAAGTATAATAAACTTAAAATTGAATAATAGAACAATAGAATCGTTAGCTAATTATTAATGACCTTTAAATGATATTTTTATCTTAAATTTCATTAATATTACTTGTAATATTAAATAATTTTTACTTGAAATATTATTTTTATCCTAAAATTTCTACTCTTAATTACATTTCTATCCATTAAGAATATTCTAGCAAACATATGAAAGATTGGCATGGTAAAATTTTTTACCATGGTAGAATTGCATTTTTATCATGTTCTATCGTTAATTGCAATTTTACTATGCTCTAAATTTTTTATCCATAATTGTATTTCTATCCCTTAATAATTTCATCATATTCTATGAAATTATTTTTTATGCAAATATATAAAACTAAAATTGTTCCAAAACCTATTTTTCTAAATCAGACTAATAGAAAGGAGGTTGGAGTGTAATTTTTAATTTTTCTCTTATAATCTCGCTCCCTCTTTCTATGCACAAGGCACTTACGACAGAGATATCTCCCACTCCCACCTCCAATTCTAAATTGCATCCACTTGTTTCATTCTTGCAGCAGGTTGCCAAATGTGGTTTTATTGGCTTTTGCTTCGAATCTTTGCGAGGAAATTTATATCAGCCAAGGAGGACCATATCCTTCTCTTCCTAGCTATCACAAATTGATTAATTGATGTCCATATGGTAAAATTTGTGTACTCTTCTCAGAATCTTCTTTCCCCTCATTCTGTGGAACTATATATGTAATTGTAGGCAGTACTGTGAGCCGAGCGAAATCAAATTCGGTACTCTTTGTGTTTTCCTTTCCTTTTTGTGTGACTAGGGATCTTACCCACTTTCTCCTAATTAATTGTGGCTGCTTTAATTTATTCTAGTGTAATGTGTTATTCGTAATTCACCATAGCCATTAACAGGCAGTATATTGGATAGGAAATTAAATAAAAGAGGTCATCTAATGCAGAGACAACTGCTAAATTGTCGTTAAAATTAACTCGGGACGATTGAGATAGACAGATTGTAAGAATTTATGTAGTCATATAAATTTAAGACACCAACATAATTAACATAAAATATAAAGTGTATCTAAGTTGGCGGCAGATAATTGGTTAAGGTACTAGTAATGATTACTTCTCTCACTAGATTCTTCTCTCTTTCTACTTCTTGTAACAAACAATTATTAAAGGAGTAAGTCAGAATATAACATATAATAGTTGTAAAGAGGAGACATAATTACATATTTATAACTATAATAGGCTCTTCTATCAAAAGACATTGTCAGGAATAAGTCTTAATGAGTCAATGGTTAATTGGCCTACATTGTTGTCACGTAATCACACTAACTTAATAATAGATGTGCATAACCCACAACATGGATTAATATTAATATTGAGCTTACATTATTTGTTTATATCTCAGATCATATTGTCAGCTCAATTTTTACAAACAAAACATAATAATTAATTATAGCCCACATAAGAAAATTTTAACATTCTCCCATTTAAACAAAATTAATTGTAATTTTAATTTTGAAAATGACTCTAGGACTGAGCAACTAAGAAAAAACTTAGTACGTGACCATAATATTTTAAAAACATATGATCTATAGATAATAGTTCTAATATAATTCAGTCAAATAATGTCAACTATGTCGAATCATGGTAGTCAGTGATCATTTATTGACACAACTTTTTTCTATAGTCACAATCATAGTTTAACACTATTAAAACAAGTCTTAGTGTGGTAGTGTAGCAAGAAAAATAGCATTCAACATTGATCCAAAAGATGTGTTAATTTTTTGTTGGTCCTCCGACTTCTCTTCAATATGTTTGGTTACAATATAAGTAAGGGAAATCTAATTTCACTTTAGCATGCTTGAGTACAAAATAAGCAAGAAAAAATCAAGCTTCCTATCTCACACATCCAATATGGTGTTTATGACGGGCAGCATCTACATACTTGAGTTTTAATACCAAACTCAAGTTTCCTAGAAATAAGTACACAATTTCTTTACAAGTATACTTTAAAGAAGTAAGAGAAATTGTATAGTTCATTAAGAACCTTCCTACCTCAACTCTAATATGGCTTCAATCATAGGCATAGTGGTCCCAATGACACCGAACTTTAAAATACCATTATGCCTCAAACTCCAATATGGTGTCAACCACGGGCATGGTAGTTTCAACAACACCAAGTTCCAAATTTTTTTGTAATTGATATACACAAAGATATATACATAAAACGATATAATAATCAAAATCGACATATCATCATTTGCTCAAAATAAATAATACATATCAACAAAATACTAACGGTCCATTTGGATAGTTGAATTGAAATTGAAACATAGAATTTTAATTTCAATCCCAATTATTTCAGAATTAACATTGGTTCATAATATTAAATTTTATATTTGGGGTTATTAAAGAATTTGGATAATAAATTATAATTCTAAATTCAATTACAATTTTATTATTTAAATCTATGATCTAAAATATTTAAAAAATTATGTACAAAATTAAAATTAATAAAAATATTCATACAATAATATTTTTATAATATAATAGTCATACATTTTTTATAAAGAAATTTCTCATCAAATTTTTTTAGAAAAAATAAATATGCTATTATAATAATTTTTATATAAATATAAAAAAATTCTATATAAATATAGAATCTCAATAAATATGATTACTCATAAATAAATGGAGAGAGAGAGAGAGTTTAATTTTTAAATTATGAAATTGGTAATTCTTTGGGTATAGGGTAAGAATTAAAAAAAAGTTTAACTTAGTTATTTTTCAATTTCATAGAATTAGTTTATAGAATTCCAATTCCAATTCTAAATGACATTCCAAACATAAAAATTATAATTAAGAAGCCTAATTTTCATTCCAAGCTTTAATTTTATACTCAATTTCAGGAGTCAAATGGACACTAAAAGTGTCCAATGATAGATATTAAGACATCACAATATAAATATCCAAACTCTCACTCATCACACGATCTCAAATGTCGTGATATACAACATGTCTTTTAAACAGTATTGGCCTAAGACTTTTGAATAAGGTTTTCCCTAACATGGAACTAATATGAACATGTTCAATAAATATGTCTTTATTTTTCACAGGATATCCGATATCAAATGTTTTCATTTGCAAATGCTCAAGACCATTACAAAATAATATTATTATCACAATAAATTTTCAATAGTTAAGTAATAAAATTCTTAATGCAAAGTTCATGTACATGTCACAAGTTTCTTAAACAAACACTTTGAGTAGTATGTAATAACATAACATACAACAAATTGCACATATATCCAATATGCCTTAAGAAAAATAAAATTGGTCAAAGAAATTTGAATTTAGTATTTATTTTTCATAGCAAATATTATGAATACATTCATATCACATTTGTGACATCACAAAACTTCTAAACAAATAGTCATCATACTCATAAAAGTTTTTAATGATCAAAATAACAAATTATATCTCCTTGCCTTTAGAAAATATATAGTAAATGATGTATACAAATTTGTGTAGCTACCAAACACGAAAATATCAATTGCTTGTGTAATATAAGAGCAATTCAATATTTTAATAAATACATATTTAAGAGATTTTAACATCATTCAAATGATTCAAAGAGAATCTTACAACACAATATTGTAACTAATTATTTCCACAAGCATATACATTAATATTATTTCTCATAATTGCAAATATCCAATAAATAATATTCAACACAACAGTAGCTACTATAAATTATATTAAATAAACAAGCATGTATCTTTTTTATTTATCTATTTATCAAACATGTAAAAGATACATTTCATATGAATTTATCATCTCCTTTTGAAGGTAGTAAGTCTCATGAAAAAAAAGGTTTCCTTCATATGCATAACTATATGCATAAAATTGTATATAACAAACATATGAAATATAATATAAACATATATACTTTGAAATCTTTTATGATGCATTCAAAGAATTCATATGAATTTCAATACCCGGGATCTTATAAATATTTTCAAACTAGACATCTAAAAAGAGATTTTTAAATTCACATAATAAATGATTTTACCATCATACTTGACATCAAATAATAGCTAAAGTCAAAAGCATACCCTCGATATCAAGATCCATATTATACTTATTTTAGATAACATGCTCTAATTGAGAAAAAAAAAGTGTGATATGCTTTAATTACATCAAACTTTCAAATATACAAATTATATTAAATGCATGTTATCTTTCATGTACGATATATCAATATTCAAATATATAACTCATAACATAAGCATATCACTGCTTCATATGAAATTCCATGAAATTGAATTCACATAAATTGTGATTTTTAAGCATTTCAATGTCAGAGAAAAACTCATACAAAGGAACATCATATGGAATAAAATATATAGCAAAATCACTTATTTCAACAAAATTTCTCACATCATATATTTATAAGCATTAACAGAGGCATAATAGTTAAATCAACATGGAGCAAATCTCTTCAAAATCATTCACTTTGCTAAAAGAATGTGAATCATTCAAAAGAAATTGCTAATGATCCTATTTTATATCCCATAAAACAAAATAACTAATTTATGAATATAGTAATTTAATTAAAAAAATCAAACTGAATATCTTGTCATAAATTATGAAATCAAAAGATTTCTAACAAAAAATTTGCTACAGATATGTTTCAAGAAAGAAAATAAAAAACATAGGTGCATTTAAACTATTTTAATTATCTTTAATCTTTTCATCCAATTAGAAATGAAGAAAAGAGAGAGAGATCTCAACTAGTTACAAAATATCACAGAATTAATATTAGGAACAAATCACAAGGTTCATAAAGTTGTTCTACATCAAATAATAATGAACATTTTGCTATCTTGGCCACACAACAATTCCAAATAACCATTAGAAACAATATCAATATACATTTAATTGAGTAAAAAAAAACTATCATGAAAGCATACATCAAATATGAAAAAAAAAATTCAAAATAAGTTAATAAGTTCGCTTAAAAATTTTATTTTTATTTTATTTTTTGAAATAAATAATGTGAAACTAACACACAAACAAATGAATGCATTACAAAAAAACTCTTTAACAACATGAACTATATGATAATATTATCTTATCATTTTATACTTTCTTTTGGGCATGGCAAAAACCCTCCAATCGTGAAGTTAACATATTAGACTACAACAAAACCTATAAATTAACACATTTGGACAGACAAATTCCTAAGAGTGTGTTTGGATGAAGTATTTTAAAGAGGGAAAGTATTTTTTGCAAAAATTTAAAATCCCTTACAATGAAATGACTTGTTTGGATTATTAACAGAATCAATTTAAAAATTCTGGAGTATTTTAAAAGAGTATTTTATGACCCAAAATAAATGATTTTAAATACTACCTAAATAGGAGGAATTCTTAAAATCCCCGATTCTCTCTATCTTCTCTCTCCTAATCCCGATCCTCATACTCTGTCTTCTTTCCCCCAATCCTCATCCCTCACTCTTTCCGTCTTCTTCTCTGTCTTCTCACGCCTAGCGCCGTCTCCGCCTCCACCTCCGCCTCCGCCTCCGCCTCCTTCCGCCGCGTCCCCAAGTTGCTGGAACTTCCTTAAGTACGCCGTTGTTGCTGCAATCATCGAAGCCACCGCCTTTGCCGGTTACGCCTCTTATGGTTTGTTTTTCCCCCCCTCTTTCTTACTGTTCTCGTTCTTCTTCATTTCAATTTTCAGAGTAGCCATTATTGTTGATGGATTGTATTAGTACATTTTTATTTATTTATTTCAATTCGGAGTGGCCACTTTGATATGTTAGTGTTGTTATTGAATCATATTGATCTGGAAATGATTGAAGTTGAAGAGGATTTTATTTTATTTTATTTTTTGGGGATGCAATGTGCAGCTTACAGTTTGGAGGATATAAATGAGAAAACGAGGTCCTTCTGTGAATCAGCAAAGTACAGTGCAGATGATGGAGTCACTACTCTCGATGTGAGTTTACTGACTACTTCTCATGCTTTCTTCACATAAGCATGGGTCCGTTCCATTTGTTAAAATTATATAGGGGTTTATATGCCTAACAGAAGTTTCGTGGATGAAATGACTCTTGGATTGTTGTTTCTTATTATTTGACATTCTGCATATATATGCTCCGAATTGAATGTTAAAATTTGTACATAGAGTTTACTTTTGGCCCCTATTTTATGAATTTATTTTTGGGGTTTCCTTTGGTTATACTTCGATTTTTAGATTAAAATTTTTATTACTTTGCTTCTTGAAAATGCCTTTGGTGGGCCTTCTTTGATATGATAAATTATCATTGTTTCCTTCAGTCTTAATATATTTATAGGCCACAACACTAGTAGGGTGACATGTTCTAGTCCATATTTTGTGCAGAAAATATATCGACTTTAATTTATAAAAATCGAGTGGTCAAATCCGTCTCAATTAATTTCGGGTCGAGTCAGATTTTGAATACTCCTAATGACAATACTTGTTTTGATAAAAAAAATATAAATGAAGGAAATTTAATTACTTTGTCCAAACAAAAAATTTAAAATGCTAGGGAATTTAATTATTTCATCCAAACAAAAAATTTTACAAATGAAGGGAATTTAAATGAAGCAATTAAATTTCTTAGCATTTTAAATTTTCTTGAATTTTGAAATACTCCATCCAAACACAACCTAAGGTCATTGTAGCTAACAAAAAGAACACGATGGAAAAATAAAAGTTTATCCCGTTTTGGGAGTAATAAACCTCTAAAGTCGTTATGTCTTTGTATCAACTTCATGAAATTCCTCTAATTACGACACATGATAGTCCCCTTTGGAGTAATGATCATATGCAATAATCTGAAGAAAAGAAAATCCTACATAATGATGAGAAAATATTCTTACGATCTTTGTAAATGAGCCACTTTGGTGATAAACATTCACATTGACCTTTAAAGAACTAGCTCATACTAGGATAAAAAATGTCTAAAAGAAATAAAATAATGTCAATATACTAATAATATGTATATTATCGATCTATGCAACAAAAGACACTTGCAAAACATGTGTCTCCATAGATCACAGAGTCATAAATTCTATTTATTCAAATAATCTCAATCATAATTATCTTGTTAAACAAATATCATAGCTAATACATAACAATATCAAATCTTAATGCAATACAAGATACAAAGAATATGCCCAATCATTTAATTTATCATTAAATGTAATAATTTAGCTATACAAAATAAAGTCCAATAAAAAATCCTAAAAAATATAAGCTTCTTTAAATAAACATAGAAGCCATGACAACCATTCAAATCTATAATCATTAGAGTCAAAAGAATGCTCGGGAAAAAAAATTGGGTATTAAATAACGGCTTGCCACCAATATAAGCCAAAACTAGAAACTAAAAATAAAATTACAATCTCCTCTGGGTTGGGTATGCAAAATATATAAATGTCCCTGATGTGAAGCCAAAGCAAGAAAATCCCCAATAACTAAGAAAATCTTCTTTGAAATGATAACCTTAAATATCAAGAATAAACTCGCATCAACATGTCTCACATAATTCATGATTAAAACACACCGTAACCCACTTTGGAATGACAATTGTATGCAATAATCGAAAAAATATCCCTCAAATAATAATAAGTTTGTGAACTCACATAAACAAATTACTTTAATGATAAATGTTTATCTAAATTTACAAAACTAACCATACAAGGAAAAAAATGTCCAAATAGACAAAATGAGTGAACCAGTCAAAATGAGATATTCATATCAGTATGTGTCTCTCTTGGTCATAAAACAGTAAAGTTACATTCCATAAATACTGAATTTTGTATATTGTGTTAAACACAAAAGGATTTAGGAAGAGAACATATTATCATTCAATCCAAAATATCCATGATTTTTTCTCTCTCAATAATTACAACCCATGAACTTGATCCAAAAATTACAAATAATAATTAAGAATATTCTAAAGAATATATATTTAACATAGCGGAAGAAAAAAATAGAATATAATTATTTAGTAAAATAACAAATCTGCCCAAAACCTTTAATCACAGGTTTTCCAATATCAACTTCTACAAGTTCTAAGAGTCAAAACATGTGCAATTATGATTTCTTCATCAAAACCAGTTTTTAATAATATATATGTAATAGTAAGAAATCAAAATAATAACATAATACTGCCCAGAATAATTGCTAGTCTTACAATTATTGTACGATGCATATAAGTGCAAAAGGCAAATTTCATACCGCAGTATCCATTCAAATGGGCAATTTAACAAAAAATAAAAAACTTAAATTCTGCCCAAAACTATAAATATTATATAAATGACGTTAGGAACCTATATAAAATACATTATTGACATCACAAATGGCTGACCTACAGGTCTTACATGCCTTATATTTGAGTATAAAATAGTAAAACCCATTTAATATATTTGCATAAAAAACTAACTCAACTATTAAAATGATAACATCATATTATATAGGTTTATCCTAAAATATAATAATAATAATAATAATAATAATAATAATAATAATAATAATAATATTATTATTATTATTATTATTATTATTATTATTATTATTATTATTATTATTATCCGAATTTTCCAATTCAACTATCAAACTCACAGTCGGACTATTAACTAGTGACCCGACCTTCTAATTTAATTAATTTTTGATTTGATTTATACAACTATGACGTTATCTCATCATGTCTCTTTAGATAAGTTTATGCATATCAAACAAATTCCAACTCCAATCTAATAAACAATCATGTACCGATTGCATATTGAAGGCAAGCACCGACTTGGTGTTCTCACGTTAAAAGCTTACCTTTATAGCATACATATTCATTAATTTCAAACAATTTTCGAGTTTATAAGCCCGTGGCAATGAATAGAACAAAACCCATAAACGAATTCGATGAAAACAGTTATCAAAATATTCGTCCATAATCATCTCACATTCACCCACAAGTAGCTATGGAAATTGTATACTTTTCTATAATACTATAATATGTATCTTGAATCTATATGACTAAATTCTGATATCACATATAAGAATTTATACAGTTATATAAATTCAAAACACCAATATAATTAACACATACTATAAAACGTATCTGAATTGATTATGGATGATTGGTTAAGGTATTAACAAGAATTGCTCTTATAACTAGATTTTTCTCCCTATCTACCTCTTGTAACAGGAGACTATCAATGAGACAAGTTATTTAACATATAGTGATAGTAGGAAGGAGACTTAGTCACATATTTATAATCACAACAAGTTCTCTCATCAAGAGATATTGTCAAAAATAAATCCTAATGAATCAATGGTTAATTGGGTACACTAATGTCGCATAACCACATTAACTCAATAATAAGTATGTAGAACTCACAACATAGATCAATATTAATATTGGGTTTACGATACTTGTTTATATCTCAAATCATATTGTCAACCCAATTTTCACAAACAAAACATAACAATTAATTGTTTCTAACATAAGAAAATTCTAACACACATAACTAGCATTTCCCTCTTGAGATATATATTTGGGAGCTAAGTCTGCACATTGATATAAAAGCTCCCATAATATGACTTGAATGTAATGTAGTTGAAGAATTCAGTGTTTTCTGGTTATGGTTGAAGGGGTTGCCCAATGCCCAGTAAGCAGTTGAAGGGTCTTTATGTGGGTAGACAAGCTGTCCTCAGTCTCATACCGTGCATTAATGAAAAACATAGGTCAGGTTATTAGCTATAGTGATAAGGATGCATGGAGGCATATGATTTTGGTGAGTGCGACACGAAAACATTGCTAAACTGGTCAGTCTCTCATTGTGCAATTTCTAAACCTTATTTGGGTCCAATACAGTTTGGAGTTGACCTTTAGTTAGCATAACCTCTGGATTGTTTGGTTCTGGTAGTCTTGAAATTAATCATGCAGTACAACCTAATTGGATTCTGCTATGTGAATATACATATTTGCTTATAATTGGATGAAACAATCAAACAAGATCGTTTCGTTAATTTTCCAACTGAAGGCATTACTCGCATTTATATAGGTGCTGCCACCCATCCTCCACATATTTTTTATTAGACAAGAAAATGAAATGTTACACGTTTATAAAAAGCATGCGAAATAAAATAGAAAATACAAATGCTGTTTCCAAACTTGGAATGACTCAGTATTCACCACCAATTGGAAAATTCACCACAAATGCAGAATGGTGTTTCACAAAAGTGTATTCTTACTTGTTTAGGGGGAGAAATCACTGTGATATAGTAACATGATTTTTGAAAGTAGCTATGGCCCTCACACTCAAACATTGCTTTAAAAAATTTCATGATGTCAGGTCAAGTTTTTGATTGGCCTAAATAGGATTTTTTACCAAAATATTATTTTTTAAACTATTTATTAAATTATCATTTTTTTAAAATTATTTACCAAAATACAATTCTTTTAAAATTATATATAAAACTATCACATTTTTATCCTATGTGACATTTTTTTTTTTTTAAAATATTTTTTATGCGTGGGATGCGTCAAATAAGATGACACATCCCACGTGGATTTGCCATCTCTGATGGCGTATTTACATAAAATACGCCAAGCTTGTTGGCGTAACTAAAGCAAATATTCAATTTGTTTTGATGCAATCTAAACAGAAGCGTGTATCCAAAAAAAATCAAACAGAAACATTTTGTGAGTTACACACTCCTCAATCGCTCATAAGGCCCTGTGAGAGCCAAAATGATCATCTTTTGTTTCGAAAACACGATATCTTTGCATGCTTTTACTTCAAATGTGATAAATCTCATTCAATTTACAAAAATGAAGACAATGATAAGGATCTATGTAAAATTCACCAATAAACATAAGCAAATCACCATAATTTATCCAGTTTAAGACTATAAAATATAAAATTATAAACCGTAATATAGGTTAATTATAACACAAAACTCATACGCATTTGCTTATCACAACAAAGAGTTTTTAAAGTCAAAATAGTTTTTTCTTTTGTTCTTTTTTTGTGTATGTTCTTGCATGTTTATTTGAAAAAAAAAAATCATTTTTTCAAACGTTTATTTGGTGAATAGTCTCCCAATCATGACCCTCCCAATTTTGAGGAGTGACCTTTTTTATTATATATTTTTGGTTAATGCAGAAGGGCATAAACCTGTTTGACATAATTCAACCAAAGTTTAATCATTCAGATTCTATGAAAATTTTGATAGAATTTTCCCTAAATATTGGACCTCCCTAAAAGCACATGAACCTGGATAATTCAACCAGTTACCAAGATCATTAATAAAAACTAAACGGCAAACATGTTTAATCCAACAATGGTACCAAAATTACAATAGAAAATCATCAATAATAATTCAAACAAAATTACTAAATATAACATTCTCAGATACATTAATGACATATAATTACACGTCAACGAGATGGGCCCGCATTAGAATGCGGTGACCTGTGAAAGGGATCGGAAGAAGGACCTGACTGTGATGTGTATGGTGAGTAACCTGGTGGCAGGTAACGATATGGTGGATAATCCTGTGGTGGGTAATGATATGATAGATAAGACCTCGTAAGATTTGTCCCAATCCCTAAAAACATTCACAATGATCAACTGTTTTGCCTTCCAAGCTTTTCGATATGAAACTTGGTAACCGAATTGGTTTCGAATCCGTTCAATAATTAAGCATACAGGTGCATCGGGTTTTGTTCTAACCATCTCCAAAATGCAAGAACAAATCATACGATAGTCTAACTTGCGGTGATCTAATGACATAGCTGGGTTTACGCAGCTGTGAGGTCCATTATATTTTGTAATCTGCCATGTATTTGATCTCTTGCTTTGTATGACCTTAACTCTCCAATTACAACATTCATCAAAATTAGGGCACTTAGCAGTTAGTTTTCGTGAATCAAAATCTTCAATCTTGTAATCTAGATGTCTGCGAATCGAATAATGTTTGAGGGCCAACTTCACGGCATCTTTTGATGAAAATTGCAAGCTAACATAGAATTCATCATTTATATTCCAAGTCCCACGACTATCTAATTCAGGTAAGTTATCAGGATTTAGGGCCTGGAGGCATAAACATAGATTGAGGAGCAACCGACAATGGAACTTATAAATTTTCTTCGGCATCAAAGTTTTCTGCCTCTATATCAGTGTCTGAATCATCAGTCTCAGCTAACTGTTCTTCATTTTCACTTGTCTCTCATATTGCATCTCTGACAAATGGGTTATCAGCTTCAACCATTGCACCACCAATAACAATCATATTGCATGACTCGACTAGATTAGAAGAACCAACTTGAGATTCAATTTCATCAGGAGCTTCAACATGCTCTTCCTGCCCACTTGTTTCTACCTCAATATACAACTCCATCGAGGCCACATTCAGAGTTTGACAGAAGAAATCTATTATGTACTTTACATCATCATCGTCTTCTAATAGAAGACCTATCCATCTTCATGGATTGTAGCATTGTGAATATCGATAGACAACCTTTGACATATGTACATTTGCTTGGAGCCTCAACTTAATTTGAATGAATCTTATTTTTTAAGCCATCCAAAGTCATATTGGCTATGATCACAATAGGTCTAGGATGAGGACCTTGATACATGAGACCCTTTTCACCATTATACATTATCCCATTGAAATAAATGTGTACATTAAAGGGTTTTGCTATGTTAATTTCACTTCTGAACAATAATAATTCAACACATATGAAATTAATATACACGTGTTAATTACAACAAAATTGCACATATAACAATGAATTTATATTATTATTATTTTAAGTACAAATAACTTCTTAAGTCCTACTAATTTGAATTGAACTACATTTATATAGTTATTTAAATCATGTCAAGTACTCAAGAAAAAAATCATACTATTATTTTATGTATAAATAATTCATATAATTCACACTACATATCCTATTAATCACATTATTAATTAGTCAAGAAAAAATCTATAAACCTCTAAATACGAATAAAATAACATAAATGTATAATTAACACTAATATAATAAAAAATAGTCAACAAATCATAAACAAAAAATTTAAACATTGAAATATATACTTACATATAAGGAATATTATCTGAATTTAATCACAGATGAAGATCCAGACACTACTTCTAGTAGTAACTGTCAAATTAACTACGTGACAGAGAGTTAAGAGTGTTTAGAGAAAAAAAAATTATAGAGAAATAGTGAGAATTGAGAAAATGGAGTGAATATCACGGATGGGGGATGAGGGCCTAAGTATATACTTATGTTACGTCAAACGTGTTAGCGTATTTAGTTTGGTTACGCTAAGCGCGTTAGCGTATTTAGTACAAAAACAACGTGAGATGCGCTAAATAGGATGACGCATCCATGAAGGTTACGCCAAGTGTGTTAGCGTAACCTTCATAGATGCGCCATCCTATTTGACGCATCTCACATTACCAAAAATTATTAAAAAATGTCACGTAAGACAAAAAGATGATAATTTTGTATAAAGTTTCAAAAAATTGACATTTTAGTAAATAGTTTTAAAAAAAGTGACAGTTTGGTAAATAGTTTAAAAAATGACATTTTGATAAATAATTTTATCAACAGTGACAGTTTGATAAAAAAAACCCAGCCTAAATAGACTCTTCCTATATATCCAAGCGGGAAAGGAGGAAAAAGAAAAAATAGAAGATAATCTTATAATGTTATATATGCTCTTGGTCTTCGTCTGTCAATTAATTGTTGCTTAAGCATAGGTTATTAAAATATAGAGAAGTGACTTTTGCACAACTATGTAACTAAAGGGAATGTACATAAACATCCACACACAAAAAAAGAAGAAGAAGAGAGATTGCACATAATTAAGAATTGTTAAGAAAAGGTTTGAGTATGATTAGTCATTATCTATTAAAAAATTGTAAGAGAAGGGTGTGAAAAATCTATTATTATGTGAATGAAAACAATAGCACTTTAATATGAATATTTTTAGCACGATTTATGAAGTTAATATCATGTCGCGGAATCATCTTCAATACATGAAAAAAGCCATCATGATTAAAATTGCAGAAAGCAATGAAAAATATATATGATTTTGTCATGTAAACTTCCATTAGTGAATCAGTGCTAACGTAAAGTGAAGATAAAATCATACGTTGAAGAGTAACAGAGTATGGTAATTGCTTGAGAGAGGTTGTACTTTTCGGAGAAAATTTATCCTTGTCTCTAATAATCAATAAAGACTTAGCCTCCTTTATTTCAACTTTTATCTAATCACTCGAAGGAAATCCAAGTCACTCCTATTTGTCAATTCAGCTGTAAATTTATGCTCATGTCTTTATATTCTGGTGTGAATTAAGCCTGCCTACAAATTTAATTTTGTTTAATTTCGCGATTAAAAAGACAAATCTCACAAATTAAAAAACACGAGAAAAACGTGCAGACGTTTTTAATGACCGTTTTATATATCTGATCCACCTTATAGACATTCTCTTTTTCATTAATTCTAAATTCTATATCATATTATAATATACAGTTTCTATTATTCGTTCAACTTTTATATGTTTAACTTTTTTTAATTCATTCACAAATTTATTTTATATTTTGTATATTACAAATCCGTAAAAATTACTATTAATCATATAATATAAATATAATATACATTTAAAATTATACGTCATTTTTCTAATAATATGTACCCAATAAAATATCAATATAATATCGGACATATTCTCCTTAAAATCATTATATATATTTTTAGGACAAATATGTATTGTTTTTGAATAATACTAGTTATATATATATTTACACATATATTATTTTAATTAAATTTATCTTATTATTATTATTATATATATATATATTCTGATTTTGACTAATAGATATGAATAAGAGATGTGATTTAAAATATATATATATAAATAATATTTTCATTGTTTATACATACATATGAAAAAATATATTCACTTTCCAACGTGACTGTTGTCTGCTGTAAAGGGGTAAGACCATAATCTGTTTGGATAAGAAGATTGACAGAGGCAAAGGATGAATGACATAGCAGACGATTTAGTGGAATACATTAGAGAGGTCGCGATTAGAATAAGAATAATAAAGGATGATTCAATGACCAGGTGATGCTTATCCATTGAAAGAGACATGCTCTCATTTTGGCGTCGCAAGTTACGGGCAAATCATATTCACGTGGTATCATTTTCATATCTAGTCGCCCTCCATTCACTCTTTGCCAAATGCCATCAAATTTGAGAGTCAATTATCCATATTTTATTTTATTTTTTCAAAGTCTAGACTCATCCTATGAGTCTGGGAAATTGCTCTTAGATCTCTAGATGACTTCTTAATGACTAGCATTTTATTATCTCTTATTCTTTTATTATCCATATTTTATTATCTCTTATACTTTTCTACCTTCTCCTATTCTCAATTTATCCCCTCCCATCCACCAAAAAGAGGAAAAGGATAATAATTTCAAGACAATTAAGTGTTAAAGTTTAGAACTATGGAGGGAATTCTGAAAAGTCTCGTAATATAAAAACAACTAAACAAGTTTCAATGAGGACATCAAAATACCTCTTCAAGCTCTGGAAATTGTAATTCAGATTTTGTTCTAAGAAAAATAAATTAAGCTAACAGAGTAACAGGATCACATATTCCAGAATAAAAAATATGGATCATTTTGAGAAATCGAGGGCAATCATTACATTATTTTAATACCATTCATCTATCACAGATACAAGTTTGTTATTAAACTCCAAAACGGGAGAAATTAAGTAGATTGAAGATTAAATTCCAAATAAATAGCTATGGTGTTTTTTGAACGCAATCAACTACCAACCCACCACAGTGCTCTATATAGCTAGCTCAGCTTGGAAAACCATATATGTGGCTGTTCTGCATGTTACTTTCTTATAAACAACACACGCAGGCATCTTTTTCATCAGCAAAGTTGAATCTCTATAATATCTTCATATGGGCTTCAAATTATGGAATATTGAGAATGATTACAAATGACATTCTGATTCTGAATCATTAAAGACTGATATAATTTGTCAATGCAAGATTTAAACCGTTATTGCATGTCAAACTGCCACGGTTGCACATAATGGAGCATCCATATAGTGTTTTTCAAAAAGATCCCCCAAGTGCTTAAACTAAGCTTATACGTGGAGATAATTAATTAAAGGCAAGTTGCAAGCCAAATATCCCAAGTCCAAGATTCCATTGGCATATGTACGTTCACACTCACTTGGGTAGCTACTAGCTAGCTAGTCGCAAAGACGCTGCTTTCCCCCTTCATTTCACACATTCACGATCAACAGAGCAAATCAAGTTTGGTCTTACACGGCATATATATAGCTACAATCATATTTGGTCAAAGCCCGCCCTCTTCGGCTGCCATGCACATAAAAGAGACCAGATCTAGCTGCCGCCATGAGTAATTAACTAATCATAATCCATTTAATTGTTGAGATATTTTTGAGTGTTCGCAGATCTAACACGTCAAATTTACATATAAAAAACAAAAAATTAAAAAAAAAATTTCACTAAACTCATTTATTATAAAAAATTATCCTCTTTTTTTTTTTTTTTTGTAAATATATATAAATATAACGTGTTATATATATGTATGCAACCAAGAATTTATCTTAATTATTAACCAAAATTCAATTTTCCCATCATCCATCTCTCTTACATCACCCCTATAAGTACCAAAACCTCCACCTCACAATTAAATCTCTCATTCCATCACTAACTTCATTATTCTAAAGAGTTATTAAATAATACACACATAAGCAGAGATATTCATTATATTAATTATATATCTATATATCTAAGAAATTAAAGAACTTTAAGCTAGCTTCTGATCATAGACATATACGTTCATTCATCTGTAAATATAGATGGGAAATTGTTGCAGGCCGGCATCGTCAATGGAGTGGGCCGGTGAGGACTGGGGTTCTTTGAAGTCTAAGAATACGACGAGGAAGACGAGCTTAAGCAAGGTGGAAGACGAAGGTCAAGGGTTGAGTTTCGGGAACGTACAGAAGGAGAAGCTTTTAGGTGAGCTGAGAGCTTCTTCTGATGCCAATGGAAAGGTGAAGATAAAAATTTCAAAGAAAGAGCTGGCAGAATTGATAGGAGGGATAGAGAAGCAACAGCAGATTAAGAAGCAAGAAGGGAAAGTCTTTGCTTCTGCAGAACAAGTTCTGTTTCGCTTGATAAACGCCAGAGATCATGCAAACCAGCACCATCATGATGCTCATCAGAGACCCTGGAGTCCGGTGCTAGAGAGTATTCCTGAGGTTAATTGATTTATGGTGCTGAAGGGTTGTGTAGTATAGAGATTGAGATGGTTTTTTTTTTTTTTCATTTGTAGGTACTTGTACAAAACAAGTAAGAAACCCAGCATTTTTTTTTTAATTTATTTTCCAGGTTTTCAACTTGTATTTTCATGTACGATTGAGGTTGAGGGAATGTATAATTGTGTATGGTATAACTGTATAGTGTATATTAATTCTGAAAGTGAAGTGATCTTTTTTTGTGTAAATCCAGAACTATAAAAAAAGATACCTCTTTATGATTCAGTTGGCTTGTATATACCATTATTCACTTACCATTATTCATGAATCATGACACGAACATACCTATCCAGAAGCTATACTCCGGTTGTTCTTTCCTTTATTTTATATGTGGAGTACTTATTATTCATTTGCTGGTTTCTACTTGGAAGGAGGATATAGGGAATGTCCCTTTGCTTTGTTTCTTTTTCTTTTTAAATACTGCTCTTAGTGTGATGAATGCTCATGTAGGATTGACATCCTTGTTTGGTGAAAAAACGGAATTCAATTCTAGGTCTTTTGAATCTACTCTGTAAACGACTTCGATTAATTTGTTGAGTCAAGTGACACTTTCTGATGAAAACATATATATAATAAAATGAGAGCACATGTGTGTATATCAGACGATCGATTCCACGAAAATTTCTTATGAATGATGTGGTGCACCCACTTCACCTACTTCATCTCTTTCAGCTAAAAAGAAAATCTGTGAGTAATTGTACTGCAATTCATTAGGAGCTATTTTTAGGAACGAAAAAGGTTTAGTAACCGGTAACCATCACCATTTCTCCTATGATAATAACCTAGTACCAATTAATGTATTTGACTTTTGATGACATAGATTCCATTACAGACATGAAGGAGACTCTCTGCATAATCCAAGACTTGATACTTGATAGGAAAACCAAGCCCCTTGAGTTGGGACATGGAAGATGTTTCCTTCCCAGCTATTCTTGCATAAATATAGTGCCAAACTTAGGTACAGACACAAACGTGTGGGAGAGAAGTATCTATGCAAGAAAAATCATCATTTCCTTTTTCCTTGGACAGGAGGATATTTCGTTTGTTTACTTTATCGTCCTAATCAATTTGTGTGTTTGTGTGTGTGTGTGTGTTTTTTTCCCTTTTAAAGAATAATGATGAGATTAGTTGTTGTTCTCTTTCTCTTCGTTCCTTTGCTTTCTCTTATTTACCAAAAAAAAAAAAGGTTTAATTGGAATATAGTGAATTGTAGTAGTTTTTTTGGAAGAAAAATATACAAACATTCACTAAACTTTACCTCACTTTAAAATAATTATTCTTATTATAATCTTTCAATTTCAGATGAAATGCTCTTAAATTTTTTGAGATTTTTAAATAAACCCTTTCATACATAAGTTAAATAAAAATTAGTTATCATACATATGACTTATATGTATTAATCAATACACATAAGAATATCTAATTTTTTATAACTAATTTCAATTTTTTAAAACTTAAAATTTTTCTCCTTTTAACTTAATTTCTTTTTAAAATATTCAATATTTTTTATTTTATAAAAATAGAAAATAAATAAAAAGGATAAAAAAATTTCTTTTAAAAAAATAACATGGACAAATTATGAATTGTTATGTGTATTAATCAACACATACAACTCACGTCATAACTTATTTTGGCTTCATTGGCGAGCAAAAAGATCTATTTGCAAGTTTTAGAAATTTTAAAGACCCCTCACTTAGATTTGAAAGTTCAAAGTTGCTATTTCAAAACAAGGTAAAGTTTAAAAGTTTATCTATGCATTTTTTTTTTGCATATTTTTTATAGGTACATTATTAGAGTGAATTGTTTAATATTTATTAAATTCTAAATTTATAACAAATATTTAAAATTTTATTAAACATAATAAAAAATTAATTAATACTTGATAACTTACAATAAATACGAGGAATCTTATATTTTATTCGTATATCGTATAAAAGTTAGGTTGGGCGAAGGCTTAAGGAAATCGGGTGAACTTAATCCTCCTAAAATATAAGGGCTCGACCAATACACCACCACCACCACCACCTCCACCACCACCACCATCACCACCACCTCCTCCAGATTGACCACCGCCGCCGCCATCATCACCACCACCACCACCATCGACACCGCCGCAGCCACCACCATTACCGCCACCACCGCCGCCATCGCCACCATCGCTAAGCCGTTTGCCGGGCCACCACCGCCACCAAATCACCATCGCCGCCACCACCACCACCACCACCACCACGCCGCCGCCACCGCCACCACCACCGGGTTGCTCACCACCGCCCCACCACCGCCGCCGCCACCACCACCACCACCACTACCACCATTAAGGCCACCGCCACCACCACCACCTCTACCGCCACCACCACCACCGCCGCCGCCATGCCGCCACCACCACCACCACCACCATCTCCACCTACCGCCGCCACCACCACCACCGCCGCAACCACCACCGCCACCACCACCACCGCCACCACTACCATCACCACCACCACCACCACCACCACCACCACCACCACCATAAAGCTTTTTTATTATTATTTTTTAATTATTTTAACTTTTATGCTTTAAAGGATATTTTGGTCTTAAAAAAAATGTTATACAATCAAATTAATTTATCCTTTTGTTATCAAACAAAAGATAGGATTATATCTTATCCTATTAATTATACTATCATACCTTATACTATCCTATCATCTTATCTTATACTATACTATCATATGCACCAAACATAGCCTTATATTTTAAACGTTGGTTGGGCGAAGGCTTGGGTTGAACTTAATTAAAATATAAGGGCTCGAGGCAAGAAGATTGAGTAGTCAAATCTAAGGGGCAAATTGAGTCAATTGATAAATTTACCGGATTGAATTAGTTCTATGGGTTAAGTTAAGTTAAAATATACTCTAACTTACAAGGTATGACTTAAACAACGAGTTAGGAAAATATTGACTTGCACAAACCTAACCTATTGAAGTAGTGTATTTTTTTTTTATAAAAATTATTTAGTCATTGTGACATTTCGGATTGCTTTCCTTTAACTTTTTTATAACACCAAACAAGTTTAGGTGTAGACATTGTAACCAAGAAAAATAGAGATAAGAAATTCAGAAAGCATCTAATGGACCATTACAATGTAAATCTAATGGATCCCTTGGATGACAAAAAAATATCTTGAGAAAATTGAGAATGAAGTAAATGATTATGTTAATTTATATGTTATATGTGATGACATTGACTTCAATTAATTAATGTAGTTTGCTGTTTATTACTTTTAAGACTTGTTAGCGTATTCTATATTTCAGACTTATATTAACTTAATAAAACTTATTATGTTTATTTAACTTGTTTGAGACTTATTTTATTTGTGTAAAATCAATTATTTGACATATTAATTTATTTGAGACATATATTATTTTTAATTAAAATGTATTATATGTAATGAATTTTCAAAATTGTATTTCAATATTTATTTTAGTAAACTTTCTTTAAAGTATATCGAACTCACGAATTTGATCAAACTCAACTCACTAATTTGACGAGCATGCTGGGTTCACAAAATATCAAGAAACCCACCCAACTTACACCACTAGCCAAATCTAGATAAATTTGTTTTCTAGCCACACTAAAATTCTCAATCTTAATCCTCAATTAATCATCTCATGAATTATTTAGAATTCTAAATCCTACTATACAAATAACTAACACCAACCAACAAACTAATTAGCTAACTAATAATAACTAATTACAAACTAATCATAACTAATTAGAATTCCTATCAATATCTACCCCGTTCAAAAACAAGTAAACAACTTCGACATCAAGGTTGACGTAAAACAAAGTATTAATAAGACATACAAGGGCAAAATGAAAACAAATTTGGAGGTTGCAGCCACCCTGACGAAACTCACCACATAACACCACCAACACATATTGAGCAATGAGCACATTGCAAACTCCCACCTTGTACGCTGCCACGATACCTTTTGAGTCAAAGGGGAAGATTAGTGGCCAGCAGCATAATAAGCCATATTCCTTGTAAAAGCATTCTTCCTTGAACATGATAATTCCATGGCAATCTTTCAACATCCAATCAACAGGGGAATCGTGGCCAAGATGGGCTCCTTTTTTTGCTTGCTGGTTCTCCTCAAAGTCTCAAATTGATGATGCAAGATCTTATCATGCTCAACCTTTTGTTGTGCGCTGGTTATAAACAGATCCTTTAAATCCAATTCTGAACCTGGCATTACTTCCATCACATTCCCGGCGACCGTGACTTCAATCTACGCCATCTCAGCTATTATCTTCCTCTTAGAAGGATATTTGCCCACCAAACTGTAATGATTAAAAATGAAACCAGCAATTAAGTATGACGTAGCCTCCAAAATCTCAGTGTATAATGCAGTATTAGCATTTTAGTTAGTTGTATTACACAAATGGCAATCCACCATTGTGCAGGCAGTGGCATTGCTCTCAAAGCTTTTTATGTCTGCAACAATTTCTTCTCAAAATCTCCTAGAATTCTTCAACCATTTACCCGAAATTCCTTCTATTAGAAACTTACCCACAGATCTTCCACCAAGGTTTGTGGCAGCTTCAAGCCCATCACTCTTTACCTTCTTTCTCAGCCAACTACACCAGTTACTTGGGCGAATTTGTGGGCCATCAGTGTCTGAAACCACAACTCCCACATGCAGGTTTCATGTATATTACACAATAAAATATAATATAAAATAAAAAATATGAAACCAAACTAATCAAAATTTTTAGCAGCAAGAGATTAAATAAAGTAATCAAATTTAATATGCAGACTCCACACTACACTAAACCTATTACTTCTCATCAAGGATGCTTGGGTGGTCCAACCAAAAGGCTGATCCAATGATGTCGTTGTGCTCTACAATGACCTTTCCATAGCTTTCAGAAGACTGTCCATTCTTCTGATGAATGAGAACATTGTCTACCCTGTCCCAGAAAACTGAGGATCCTTGTCGGAACATGATTGGTAATTTATTGTAGTCAATAGCCAATTCCTCAATTTTCTTTTGCAGCTGAGCACCCTTTAAACTTTGCTGGGCTTCCCTTTTGTTTTTTCCAGATGCAACAAACTTCCAGAAACAAGAGTTATACTGATTGTTGATATGACAATCCACTTGCTCCAAGAAAGATAGTCCCTCAACTCTGTAGATGGATAGCTTACCGCTCGTCCATCAAAAGAAGGAGGGCAGTTTAACTGACTTTGTGGGAAGAAATCTTTCCATCTCATCACATAAGTGGATGTGAAGAATGACACAATAGCAGAAATGACTTTACTGGCTCTTCTTTGATAAAGATCAGTGGTTTAATAGCATGGGGTGTACGGAGACTGAGGAAGCCCGGATAGTGTAATATTTCATGTGGATTTCATAATTCTTTTATTTCTATTTTGTTTAAAATAAAATGTTTAACAAACTTTATAATGTGTTCGGATGTTTTTTCATTAATGAAACAGAATGAAATAAGTAGGGATAGACCAAAAAGAGAAGGAAATGAATGAAATATAGTTATTTTTTTCTCTGTTTGGAAGATTAATATAAGAGAACGGAACGAAACTTCATTAACCTTGTTTTGAAGTTATATTGTAAAGGAACAAAATGAAATGATTATAATTTTTAACTTTTTAAATAACCATTTTAATAGTTCTTTTATTATTATTTGTCACATATATCTTTACAAAATAAACCTTCATAAAAAAATCTAAAATTCTTCAAATGAATCTTAAAATAATCAAAATATGATTTTTCTCATTTAACAATTCCATATTAATGAAGAGTTCAAAATCAAAAAATTCATTAAAACATATAAATCCATAAAAACAAAAATAAATAAAGGGACTTTTTAGTTTTGTGAGGTTTTTTTCTTTTTTTCTTTTTTGTAATTATCTTATTCACTAATTCCAATCGTGACACTTGCAACACCCTCAATAAAAGTATGTCTTTTCCATAACCTACCATTGGCCAAAAGTCAAAGTCAAGTCAACCCAAAAGAAAAACGCCATTAATTAATGATGACAATTGAGAAAAGTCACCCTAAATTTTGGAATGGTTTGACAACTGAACAAATAAACAATAGTTTGGCAATTTAAGATGAACAACAAATATGAAATATATGAAAATCAAGAGGGGTGCACGACTAGAATGAATATATGAGGTGTTCGACTACTCACCTTTTATCACATAGTATGTAATTTATGGAAGTAGTTAAAATAATTAGTTTGTTAGTTAGGATTAGTTAAAATTAGTTATGTTAGTTATTCTCTATGATGATGTAAACAGTGGTATATATACCACATTCTGGTTAATGAATCACTGATTTCATTTCATTCAATTCTGTTTTCTGTAATATGGTATCAGAAGGCATTTGATTTGGCTTCTTTTTAAAATTCGTCTTCATCCTTCATTTTTTTTTCTCTCTGTTCTTGATTGTTCATCGTGTTTCCATGACAAACTTCAATTTTGCTAATGATTTTGTCAATCCTTATTTCCTTCATCCCTCTGATAATCCAGGGTTATTACTTGTTTCTCAACCTCTGACAAGTGATAACTATAATTCATAGAACAGATCGGTGAAAATAGCATTGAGTGCCAAGAACAAATTCAGGTTTGTGGATGGTTCTATTCCTAAACCTAATGGCATAGATTCTGTTCTTTTTGTTTCCTGGGAATGTAACAACAACATAGTTAGTTCTTAGTTGTTGAATTCAATTTCCAAAGAGATTTCAGCCAATGTGATATACTCAGATTCAGCTGCAGCAATTTGACATGATCTCAAAGATCGATTTCAGCAATGTAATGGGCCAAGAATCTTTCAGCTGAAGAAAGATCTTTTGAGTCTTTCACAGGATTCCATGAGTGTCACTCAGTATTTCACAAAGTTGAAGGTCATTTAGGAGGAACTGAGTGATAATCGACCCTTAGTAAATTGCACCTGTGGTGGAGCTAAAGCTTTACAAGATCATCTCTAATCTGAGTATGTGATGTGCTTCTTGATGGGATTGAATGAATCTTTCTCTCAAACTCGTGGTCAAATTCTGTTAATGGAACCCCTTCCTCCCATTAACAAAGTTTTTTCTTTGATATTACAAAAGGAAAAGCAACATGAGCTTGGCATTGGTCAATCTCAAATTTCAGGTTCACAAGCTATTTTTGCTGTTAAAACAGTAAGTTCCAAACAGAATCAAGATTCTAAGCAGAAATTTGGACAAAAAGATAGGTCGTTATGTACTCATTGTGGTGGTTATGGTCACATCAAAGAGAAGTGTTTCAAGCTTCATGGTTTTCCTCCTGGTTATAAAAAGGGTTTCAAGACTGGAAATTCTACACATTCTAATATTGTGCATCAGGTCACTGATTCAATTGCTATTCCAACAAATAATAGTACAGTTCAATTCACTTCAGAACAATATCAACAACTCTTATCCATTATCACTTCTCAGATTTCTCAAGCAGCCAAGCCAAATGTGGAGCATATCGATCCTTCTCATTCATCTCCTATAGGTTACTATATTGTCTACTACTGCATCTGAAATTCCTTTCCATAACAGTTTGTGGCTTCTAGATTCAGGAGCCACCGGTCATATTGCTTGTTCCTTGACAAATTTCATTCAGTATTCTTCCTTACATGACGCCTTTGTCACTCTTCCAAATCGTGATAGGGTTAGTGTTCATAGCATAGGCACTGTTCAATTGAATCCATACCTTGTTCTTGAAAATGTCTTGTGTAACACCCTCCTTAGGGCATCACATTTCCGACTCCCGACTCATAATCTGAAAAGAAGTTCGCACAAAGTTTGAGTTATAAAAGATGGGTTTCAAAATTTCTTCTTTACTGAAACGTAAATTTACTGAAATATTAGGTAATATTGAAAATCATATTTCAACTATTCATTATGCAATATTGACACCAATTAATATCACAATTTAAAGAGAAATATAAAATTAACAGACTTAATTTTTTTTTAACAGTAGCAAACCCCATGACGGGTCCTACTTAATAGTACGATACAACACTAACGAGAAACTTTAACATACTTATTCCTTTTTCTGCCCATCTTGATGCATCAGACATCTGTTCCTTTATCAACACTGCACACCTTCGAGTCCTGAATGTCCACTCCTTATTGTTGTCACCAATCTCAGAGTATCCATCGCCTGTTATGTCTAAGACAACTCGATCCTTCTATTATTTGATTTTAACAAAGATGCATACACGAAGAAAACAATATAACAAAGAGGTGAGATCACCTACACCAATACTAACATGGCGACAGAGATAACACAAACAATGAATATCATACGAAGATCATACCGCAATTATGATCATGCCATCAACATTAATCAACTATCATCATCCAATCATTTATCAATTCAATTATCATCCAAGTATTCAAAACAATTGTCATAACCAATAACCAATATTCCACAATTAATATATCACACAGATATAAATGCTAAGATTTATGCATATGCACAAAGACTCATTTTATCAAAAATAACTTCATGGAGGTTTTCACAATTTCGAGAAGAATGCTCTGGTTAATTGTCAGCCTTAACCCAAAGACAATCTCTCAGTTGTTGAAAAGAATCGTGTTCTTGTCGGGTATCGTCAATGCGTTGCAATGGACTGCATCGCCAAGTGGCACAGGGTACTCGCTAATCCGTCCATGAGTCGACCGCCGCGCTCGACGCCCCAAGATCCATCATAGACCTCACTATCAATTCTCATTCTCTCTTCAACCACAAGGGCCATAATAGCTATTAGCTATATTTTATACAATGCACGAATATATCAGTGCAAGTCCAACCCCAAAGGGCCAAATCTTTTTAATTTCATTTGTTCAATGTAATCATATGCTTCAATGCATATTTTATACAATGCACGAATATATCAGTGCAAGTCCAACCCCAAAGGGCCAAATCTTTTCAATTTCATTTGTTCAATATAATCATATGCTTCAATGCATATTTTTTTCAATGCACGTATAATGTACCAAATCCAATCACAGACATATCTTTTCAATGCATGTATAATGCACCAAATGCCAATCACAGGCAAAACATGTCATTTTCTCACACAGCATCCATATACTGGTTCTACAGTATTTATACTATATTTTCAACAGAAAAATCATATTATCACATTTTCATAGTTATAAAATTCTTTCATCGTGTTTTCACAAAATTGTGCAACATTTTCATTTCGTTTTCACAATTCCAAAACGTTTCTGTTACGTTTTCACAATACTGTAACTCTTCTGTTGCACCTTTAAATCACGTAATAAATTTTTCAACATTTTTCTTAATCGCATAAAAATATACGTTTCTCAAATCGCGTAATGATTTTTCATCATTTTCAAAATTGCGTAACTTAAAAATCATTCTTTTAAGTTGCATAAATTATTTTCCATCATTTTTAAAATATTTAAAACACTTTCCAAATCACATAATGATTTTTCGTCATTTTCACAATCACGTAAAAATATTCTCTCATTATTTAATCACGTTGTGATTTTTCAACGATAGTTCAAATTACGTAAAATATTTAAACGTAATTCAAATCATTTAAAAATGTTTTAACGCATCTCCAATCGCGTAGTAATATTTTATCATATTTCAAATCGCATAAAAATATTTTACTATATTTCCAAACACTTAGAAATATTTTACTATATTTCAAATCACGTATTTTAAAAATTACATTTTTAAGATACGTAAATAATTATTTTTCACCACAATTCCATTACAGAAAATATTTCTCATTTATTCAAAAATTTCATTTCAACTTTCCTCAAAATAATATGACTTTATACTTTATTTAATACATTTTCTTTACTCAAGAAAATCTTTTTCCACATTTCTTTACTCAAGAAATCTTTTTCCAAAATATAATTCACAAAATCACTTTTCTATTGATATAAATCAACGTTTCAAAACTTAACATTTTCTAACATACTTCAAAACTCAAAAATAAGTTATACGTTAGTAGATTTTCATAATACCACTATATTCTTCATTTTTCCCAAATCATTTCCAAACACAACCTTCTTCAAAATAAATTGAAGTTCAAAACATTCTTGTTTACAAAAACTTAATTTCTCAAGTGATTAAAATCTCGATTCCTTTTCAAATTCTTGTATTAAATCAAGTTACGTTCCACTTTGAAAATCACTTTGTTCATAAAAATCAAGGCATTACAAACCTTAAAAAACGTGGACATGACTATTGCAACCATCAAATATTTTACACAAACAAAACCATTAAAAATTTTGTTTTCAAAACCGCAAGACTTATGGTTATAAATCCAAACTCATTTGTTCAAATTCATTTTTATTTTCTTTGCAAAATCCTTTTTTTCACTTTCTTTGCAAATCCTTTTTCACTTTCTTTGCAAATTCTTAAAGTCATCATTACTATTTTCATTTAAATCTCATGTTTTGTAAAACACTTAAAAACTTTTTACACAAATAAATCAATAAAAATTCCTCAAGAACCATGTTCTTGTACTCTTTGAAAAATAAACTCTTTGTTTATTTTCCTTGTTTTTCTAAACATCCATTTTCATCATTCATGAAAATATTCATTTATGAACACCTATCTTGAGGTGTCTTAACCGATATTCACCATGTTTCTAGGGATCAAAAATTAATTTTCTTGTTCTTGAAAATTTTTAATATGAACCCTAATCAAGAGCATCAAAATCGTAGTCTTTCCTTGGCCACTGGGACCAAAAATTAATTTTCTTTCCATCATCAAATCATGGCATACACATACATACACATCATATATATATATATCAAAAGCATGTCATATTATCATCATGCATAGTATAAGCATACCATCAAAATCATAAAATCATACAAAGCATATCTAGCATAAGCAAATAAATCAAAGCTCATAAAACACACGTAAATTATTACATGATCATGGATTGGAATCCTCACATGGATTCACCATCCATCAAATTTAAGACCATCTCTCACTACCATACTTGGTTGGTGAGATGGATCTCCCTCTTACCTCTTGAAGATCCTCAAAAACTCTTTGTTTTACTTCTCTTTCCAAGTCCTTCACCACCAAGGGCTTCTCAAATACAAAATAAAATACATAGAAATTAGTATACTAAACTTGATTAAGAGGAACCATGGATCAAACATGGTTTAGAACATGAAAAAGAAAAGAATAAATGAAGTTTCCTTACACTTCACCACAAATACCCTATAACTTGGCTCTTGAAGAAAGTTCATGAAGATGAATGATTTAGAGAAAGTCTCCAACATGAAAGTTGCTTAGAATATCATGTAGATTCAAGATCTATGGTTGGATGAAATTAAAAGTGATGGAAGGTGTTTGTGGGTTGCTTGGCCGAACCATATGGAGGAAAAAGGAAGGAAGGAATGGTTGCTTGGTTCTTGGAATTTTGAGAGAATAAGATGGAGGCTTTTGGGTGAGAGAGAAAAGTGAAAATGCATGCACAAAGTGAGTGGGCTTCCGTGTGAGTGTTGGAGAGTTTGAAGAGTTTTACTTGAAATAATATCTCATTTTAGGTTCACACTTAAAACACATGGTCTTCCATTTTGTTATCTTTTTCTTTGGCCTAAAAAGGCTACTCCAATTTGTCTCCTCCTTTCCAACCATCTCCAACCGTCCCCCTCTTCATAATGCATGCAAAGTTGTCATCTTTTCATGCCATTATTTGAAGCATTTCTAGTCATTGATTAATTCAATTGTTAGGATTTAGGTAGACTTTTGATTTTTAGGAGACTTAATCTAGGCCATTAGATCTTTTTCCTTTAAATTCTAGCCATTAGATGTGCCTCCAAAAATAAAGGGTCAAGATTGCTCCTTCAAACTTTAAATCCAAGGGTTATAATTAGTCATAGCTTTTTTAGAAGACCAAATCTCCACCTTTGATTAATTTTTCATCCAATGGTCTTTTTCACTTTTTAAGACTAAATCTCCACCCTTGATTTAATCTAAATCCAATGGTCATTAATGATTCATCTCCACCATTGATTAAATCTACATCCAAGGATTAATAATGGTCATAGCCATTTATAAGACTAAATCTCTACCCTTGATTTAATTTCCATCCAACGGTTATAATTTATCCTATTCACTTTTAATATCAAATCTCCACCGTTGATTAAATCAAGATCAAGTCTCCATCATTAATTAAATCAATAGTGAATATCCAAACCACCAATGTTGACTTAAGCAATATAATTTCTATTTTTTTTATCTACTAAAACCCCACGAAAGAATATATTTACTGTATTTTTATCGCCCAATAATTAAATACAGTGTCAAATACAATACAAGAAAATTTCTAAAACTGTTTCCGGATTCAGGTTTAGTAAGATCCCCTATTTTCGTCTAAACAGTACAAATTTTTCTATGCGTAGAAAAATTTTCACTTTGTGGGACCCACCTTGGCCCACGTAAGGTCACCTGGGTCCACCTAGGACCACCTGGACCCACAAACAGTAAAAAATTTCATAATGATCCATAAAATCACAAAAATTAGAAAACGCACAAATATCAAATCAGATTATGTAAAATAATTACCTAACGGTAAAAATTAAATTACGTAAAGTTTTCTCCGGCCCAAAAATTTTTATTTTCCTGACACGGAGTGAATCACTCAAAACGATCAAATACGCTGACAGAATAAACAAAATAATTTTACAGCATCCAGAAATTACTAAATAGTAAAATTCTATTAACTGTCAAAATTACTGTTTAAGAGATACAAAATTTGGGGTGTTACATCTTGTATATTCCAGACTTTCATGTCAATTTACTATCTATCAGTGCTCTGTTAAAACAGTTTCCTTATACAATTTCTTTCAATAATGCTTGTTTCTCTATACAGGATCACAGCAATTCGAGGGTGATTGGCAGGGGTAACCTGATTGGAGGGCTTTATGTCTTTAGACCAGATATCCCTTCATCACTGAAAGCTGTATCTGATTCTAATTGTCATTTACATAGTTCTGGCTTACCTAAACAATGTTCCCTTAGTTCAGATTTAAGTAGTGTAAACTGTTCTAATTTCGTTTCCTTTGATACCTGGCATTCTAGGCTTTGTCATTTGTCACACAAAAGGCATTTATCTATCCCAACGAAAATATGCAGTTTCATTACTTGAAAATACTAGTTATTTGGATTGCAAACCAGTTGTTCTTCCTATGGAACCAAATATAAAACTCAATACTTCAAATGGTGACTTACTAGAGGATGCTTCCATATACGGAAGACTCATTGGTAGATTAATGTATATAATAATTTCCAGGCCTGACATCTCTTATGCTGTCAATAAGTTGAGTCAGTATATGAGTTCCCCTAAAAAACCTCATTTATAGGCTCTTCATCATTTACTGAGATATTTGAAGAATTCTCCTAGTCAAGGTCTCTTATTCTCAGCATCTTCTATTCTCAACATTAAAGCTTTTGCTGATGCTGACTAGGGAAGCTGTCTTGATGCAAGGAGATCAACCATTGGTTATTGTGTTTTTTTGGGAGACTTATTGGTTGCTTGGAAGTCGAAGAAGTAACCAACTGTATCCAAATCATTCGCTGAGGAAGAGTACCGAGCCTTGGCAAGTGTATCTAGTGAAATCACTTGGCTAACAACCTTACTCAAGGATTTCAAAACACAGCTGGATACTGTTATGGTCTTCTGTGATAATCAATCTGCCATATATCTTGCAACCAATCCAACTTTCCATGAGAGATCCAAACATGTAGAGATTGATTGTCATTTTATTAGAGAAAAAGTGAATTGTGGTTTGCTTAAATTGGTACATGTGAAATCCCAACATCAACAGCAGACTTGCTAACAAAACCTGTCCAAGCTGCCCAGTTTCATCTTCTCATGTCCAAGTTAGGAGTCTTAGACATATATCTCCCAACTTGAGGGGGGGTATCACATAGTATGTAATTTATAGAAGTAGTTAAAACAGTTAGTTTGTTAGTTAGGATTAGTTAAAATTAGTTATGTTAGTTATTCTCTATGATGACGTAAACAGTGGTATATATACCACATTCTGGTTAGTGAGAATTCACTAATTTCATTTCATTCAATTCTTCTATTTTCTATAATACCTTTCTCCACGAAGTGAACAAGGAATGAAAAACGCAACAACCCAGCAACAACATAGCAGAACCATCAACACATAGTCTCTGAGAATTTGATAAATAAGATGAGGGATAAAAATGTCAAGTACTTATTTTTAACCTAAAAAGTTTATAGTTCCTCCCATTCCACATCAATTTTGGAGAGAACAAAAGTTTAGTCTTTGAGGGGAAGAGAGGGAAAATGGATCTTCATATATTCCTTTTACTTCCCATATATTTTAAAATTTCTAAATAAGAAAAATTATTTCTCTTCCCCTCATTCCCTTTCTCTTCCCTTTATTTCTTATCATCTAAACATAAGGTTACAATGAGTTGAGCTCACCGAATATATACATCCCAGACCTCTAGCATTACTTCCATTTTTTAGGGGAGGGCCCACCTCGATGAGTTTTGGGATGCTATAGGGTTTCATGAGAAGTGTAGAAGGGATGGGAAAAAAGATAGAGTGCGAGATTTGAACTCCCACAATGTTCTTGCAGTATAGAGTAATTAATTATAAAATTTTAATAAAAAATTAATTTAGTTTTGATGAAATGTTAATGTAAAAAAAAGTTTTACACTTATATCTAATATATTGTTACATCATTTAACAATATATTGTTAAATTTATAGTGTAAAAATTTAATATTTCATATAATTGTTAATATATTAAAACTTGTTAAAGATAGACATCAAGTTAGTTTTATAATAAAGATTTTGGACATCAACTTAATCCCTCAATATATCTTTTGAACATCATTTTGGACATCATTTTGATCCATTTACACTATAAATGACCAAATTTATATAAAAAAATATTTGAAGGATTAACTTGATGTCTCATATATCTTTAAGGAATCAATTTAAGTATTTACTCAATTTTTTTTATAAGACCAAAATAAAAATAATAATAAGGTGATGTCCACAAGTTCTATTGCTTCTCTCTCTATATATATTGTTAATTATCACTACTATATTTTTATAGTAAAATAATGTTACTACTATAGACATATAGACACCCAAAAAATTCCATGCATTTCTTGCACCGATTATGCAATAACAAGCATCAAACTTTATATTAAGTTGTGTGAGGTGATAGAATTAAAATGTGATTTTACAAAAATCAAGTGAAGCAAAATATAAATAAACGATACAAATTATGTAAATGTAAATTAATGTATGTGTGTTTAGTGTTATTTAAATAAAATTTATGTCAATTTCCTTTTTAGGTCACCATTTTAATATTTATCTGAAAAAATGTGCATGATTTTACATAAAAATAAAATTGAAATGTAGATATAAACCATCCTCAATATATGGATCGATATTCAAAATAAAAAAATTATAAGGACAAAAACTCAAAAAGGTGAAAATTATAGGAACTAAAACCTTATTTAAACCGCTTTTATACTCCAAAAGGAGTTAGGTTGATCTACATGTCATTCTCATGGGTGAGTTGTTCTAAGATGTTAACTTCTTTCGACCCAAGAGTAAAATGGAATGATTTCTCCCACAAAATTTACTTAGAGATCAAATACATTTCATATTTTTAAGAGACATAACTCACATTTAGTGCATTACCCAATGCGAGTTACATATTTATTTTTATCTTCAAGAATAAAAACATAATATTTGACCGATTCAATTTGATCAGATATGTCATAATTATATGAATAAGTATCTTTAAAGTAAGTTTACTTCTAAAATAAAGAAAAATTATTGCATATTGGAGTACAATAAATGCATATTTTTAGATATATCTTTATTATTAATTTTAAGTTAGTGACTTAAAATTTATTTAAGTTTATTTAAAATTAATGATAGAAATTCTTATTGGAATATGTATTAATTGTGCTCCACAAGAAGAGTTGAATATACGTGCCAAATTTAAGTGAACTAGATCATGTTAGTCTACAACTTAAATGGATTAGCATAATGCGCGGTTGGCCTGCGGATTGCATTTCATATATATATATAGTATCTGGTGAGAGAATTGAATTTTAACTATTGAATCTTTTATAAATAATCAAAATTAAAAAAATACATATATATATTTTTAAGTGATCACATGACTTTTAAATAATTTTTAATCTTAACCATCTATATATAATTATATGGTCAAAATTTATTTATTTCACTCTCTTACAATAAAAATTTCTCACATTAAATATGCCCTATAAATATATATATGAACAACATCATCCTATTTTATTGTTTTAATATTAATATATATTTTTTTGGGCCATTATGTAAGTAACATCAAGTCTGGTAACGTGTTGAGCCAGTAAAATGTAGAAGCTCGTTACTTGTCAAAGGCCAATTGGCTTTTAAAAAAACAAACAAACAAACAAGCGGGTTCGCAAGCACCGCATACATGCCAACCCGCGGGTTAAATAGACTGGCCTATAGGCCCATATTTAAACTGCCATGCATTTTAATTGGTCTTTAATTTACGTGGACCGCGAGTTACACAAGCTGGGCTACGGACCGCGACCGTATACTTACCTCTAATAAGAATATATTATAATTTTTTTTAAAGTAAATAAATAAAAATATATAAAAATTTTAATTCATTAAATAATTTAAAAATGAATATATTTTACTCAAATAAACTTAATCTAGTAGAGCATTTTTTTAAGAAAAATAATGTTTTTATATCATTTTTATATACTATTTTTTTTATTTTTAAATAATTGTGATTAAGTGAAAATAAAAATAAAAAAAGTGATATAATTATTAATATGAAAAGTAATATAAAAATTAATATAAGAAAAATAATGTAGAAAAATGATGGTTGTTTTTTTAATTATATACCCCAAAGTTTGCATCTAGGGATGATGAATTTTATCCATTTCACAGATCTTGCGGATAATACCCGTGAAGGAAGTAGGTAATACTGTCTAATTTTTTTTGGGTATAAATACTCATTTTGTGTTATCCCCGTTTAATAAACGGGACGGAATGAGAATAAGTGATTCTCTCCGTCTTGCAGATATATCTGCAAAAAAATTACAAATATATTTTATATAAAATTATTTAAAAACTTCATTATATAAATAAAATATGGTAGAGTTATATAAATCAAAAATATTTTAAGTGTTTGGTATTATTTTTGAATTAAGTTGTGTTGGATAAATTTTGAAAAATTATAATATTATATTTTTTTATTTTTTTATTTTATTTTTTAATTTTATTATTTTTTTATAATTTATTAAGACTCTAGATATCATAAATATCCATTTATCCACACAAAAATAATATACGAATACTCACACGAATATGAAAGCGAGAATCGAGACGGGAACTAATATTATCAGCAAAGACAGAGGGCGAAGGCCTACTATCCATCTCCGCCACGCCACGCCCCGCCCGCCCCACCTCACCCCACCCCACCCCACCCCACCCGATTGCCATCCCTATTTGCATCTAAATTGAAGTTAGAAAAAATGCAAACACGCAGGGAAAACGTTTTCAGGAGAAAAGTTAGAGGGGGCAATAAAATAAAAAAATAGAATTGCTAATACTATTATTAATTTATTACACAAAATGAAATTAAGCCACGTGGAGGTTTTGTTTTTCCCAGCAGGTTGGAGTTGGAGTTGGAGAGGCAGAGACAGAGAGAAAGAGAGATAGGGGTAGGAACTCCTAAATCCTAGTCCAAACCCAAAATTATTACTCTTTCATCAGTTTCCTTTCATTTATTTTTCCGTTTGAGAAAATCCCATCCCAAAAACATTAAAACAAAGATAATATAACAAAGGGTAACAAGCGACCTTGTGCTAGAGCAAGAGCAGATTTTCTCTTCTCGCCATAACCACAAAATTTGTTTCTGTGGTTGATTCTCCCAACCCCATTTCGCTCCTAACGTCTTTCGATAGCCGCAATCCATCTGTGAGTTTTTCTTGCTGCATTTACGTTTACGTAACAATAAAAGACCAATCTTTTTGTACCCAAAAAAAAAAGACCAATCTTTTACCTTTTTTTTTTTCATGTTCTGGCATTGTTGAAGTAGAATGTGATTGCCACTCCTGTAAATTTGTTCCTCGGTAGTTTAGGGTTTGATCCGAGTTGGGACAACTGGTCGTGGATTGGTACTATTCACATTGCAGCTCGCCTGTTATTAAACATGCATTATAAAGAGATTCTTTTTGTTCTACCTTCCAAAGAAAGCATGTGATATTTTCCTTTTATTTTTTATTTATTTTTCGAGATTGTACATTTGTGGATAAACATTTATCCTTCGTGTCTAATATCTTCCTTTTATTGTTATTTTTTTGTTTTGTTTTTAAGTTTCTTTAAATCTAAAGATTCACGTTGGTTGCAACAAAAGTGGTGCTTTTGCGTGTATGGACTCTGTTCTTCTGTTTAAATTTTCTTGCGAATGTTGTCTTGGACATACTTGCTTACTTTTGGTGTCTTTTTAATGTTGTTTTTGTTCTTCTATATTCAATTCATATTCTCTGTTACTTGTTCTTTGGCAATGCAGTAGTATGCTGGTTGGTGCAACTGTGCAAGAGCCAAATCCATTAGAAAACATTGAATGTACTTAACTTTGGCGAGATACATTCAGAAAGATTCAAATCCTAAGAACATGGCTCTTAGATATTCAATTTCTCAGATGCTTGTGCACAAAGAATGATATTGAATTTCTTAGATGCTTGTGCACAAAGAATGATGATTTTCAAATCTTAGTAAATGTTAAAAGAACTTGAATCACTTATTAGATGCGCCCATTTGTTTGCTGAAAGATACTGGTTCACAGTTTAAGGCTAAATTCATTTCATTGGAGTGCATGTCTTCAAAATGTGAGCAACTGGTACACATGTTGTCTAGTAAGAAATATTAATTCACTTTCCACCATCCTTCTGTAAGAGGAAGCAGATACATTTCTCTGGAAGCTTTGCTTTGTTATTGCCTCATGTTTCATCTCCCCCTGATTTACTTCTTTACTCATAATACTGGGTCAATTTGATTCTCTCATTTGTAGAATTAACCAGCTTAACTGATGCTGTCTCATCTTGGTTAAAATTGTTCCCCCCTCACTTGAAGTTGATTAAGAGGGATAAATGTATGCACGTTTATACTGTTCATGTTCGATCTTTTGCTGTTCAAACAAATAATTATCCCTTTATGATTTTCAGAGAGATTTTCTAGAGACGTGTCAGTATCTTTCATTTTGGAAGATGAACCAACAGAATCAAGGATCAGGCTCTCCATCGAGTGTTCCAATGAAGCGGAAACGTGGCCGGCCACGCAAAGAAGAAAGTGTAGCTCGGGGGGAGAACATGCCTGTAATGCCTGTTTCTGACAATGTGTTGAACTCCAACCAAACAGCAGCCACAACTGTTGATTGTGATGATGAAATGGTGGGGAAGGTGGTCACTGGTGTCATTGAAGGCACTTTCAATGCTGGATATCTTCTTAATGTTAAGGTGGCAGACACTGATGCTTATTTAAGAGGCCTTGTATTTCTACCAGGCCAAGTTGCTCCAATTACTCCAGAAAATGATGTGGCTCCACACGTTAAAATGATTAAAAGGAAAGAGATTCCGATTCCAGTTCTGAACCCACAGACCGAGATACATGGTTCTGTTCCCTCATCAGTACAATGCAGCAAGCAACCTTTTCAGCTAGAATTGCAGGTGCCTATGTCTAAAGAGCAAGTGTTACCAACTGAGATCCATTCTGGCATCTCAGTTTCACTTGAGAATCAATCTGGCTCTAGTATGGTACCCATGGCTGACTTGCCAAAAAATGAAACTTCCATTTCCAGTGGAGGAATTCCACAGGGAATGTCAGAGCCTGGGGGGCATGAGAGTCAGTCTGCCTCGATCATGTCAGAGTTGGAGTGTGACAAAACTGTTGAACGAGATGAAACATTGCATGAACTTGATGCCTCCACACAGGTAAAAGAATCCAGTGCTGATGGAGGAGCAACAGAAGACTCACAGCCAGCATCTGAACCCATCAACCTTGTTCCAACAATTGAAAACACTGATAAGGAGCTCACAACTGGACAGCTGGCAGTGCCATTTGTGCATAAGCTGAATGAGCTGATTCAAGATGAACCAAATACCTCAAATATCGAACTCAACCAAATCCCTGAAACTGCTGAGCCTGAATCCATGATCTTTGAACAGATTAGTAAATCTGTTGACAACTTTGTGGACAAGCAAGCTTCGCCAAAAACAGACGTACTAGAAGATACAAAGACACAGCTTGCTATTGAGACTTTGAGCAAAGTTGACACCTCAAACTCAAATGGAAGACCAAGTACTGATGCTGCGAATATTCTTGATGTGGGATCAATCCAAGTACTTGAGACCATCCAACCTGAATTCATGCCATCTGAACAGATTAGTAAATCTGTTCCTTCTGAGTCCAAGTTTTCATCTGAAGGATGTGATTTCCGGGAGAAGAGTGATCCCCAGAACTGTAGCTCTTTTAGTGCCATTAATAAGGTGGATGTCAATCAACCTACTGAATCTTTGGATAATTCTGTGGAACCTGAAAACCGGATTGGATCAGACATTTCTTGAAAATTTTAGTTGGAAAAGATGGAGAAAGTGGTCTGGCATGGTCAGAGCCTAGGCCCCAGAGTAATCCAAGTAATTTGGTCACCTGATTTAACAGTGTTATTGGAATCGAGTAGACATTCAGATTTATAGTTTCAAGTCCTCTTGGTGGTTTTTTTTTTTAATTATTATTATAAAAAGTATTGTCCTTTGCTCAACTTTTGTTTTGTTTATCTCTTTCTAATAAATGAGTTTTCTTTTCAATAATCTTTTTTGGTTATCCGTAGGATAATACTGTTTATGCATTTTACCTCTGATATTTGAATACATGGTATTGGGGGAAAATGTACACTACTGGATTATTGACAGAGATAGATGATATATGAGTGTGCAGACTATTTGTTAAATATGACTGTCAACAGTTTGATAATACAATCTGCCATATGTTCGGACAGAAGAGGCAAACATGTTTGGGGGTAAGCATCTACACCATCCCCATCTATTAATTTAATCTTGTTATTCAGCTCTTGATAATATGAACAAGAAAATATAACTTGTTGCTTAGTTGGTGACGTTAGGATACAATGACATTGTTTGATCTATATAACCGATCTCACCTAATAAAAAAAAATTTGTTTGTTATTGTTACTTAGCTAGTCATTGTTAGGTTGAAAGTAAGCGTTGTTTATATGGTGGGTTTAAATATATTTTTTGTCGCAAAAAATATAATATATTTTGATTTAGGTCTTTATTAAAATCTGTTTTCAACTTTTTTAAATATTTTTTGTTTTAGTTTATGTTCTTAGTAAGTTTCCATTAAGTGTTTCTGTGACAAACAAAGTCATTAACACATGACATTAGTAAATAGAATTTTTATTTGTCACGTAAATACTTAAAAAAAATTCATTAACAACATAAATTAAAACAAAAATATTTAAAAAACTTGAACTAATAAAATAAAATAAATTTAATAAGGAATTAAATCAAAAAGTTTATTTTTAGGGGAAAAAAACATATTTAAATTTATAGGATATTTTAAGCTGTATATTTGTAAGAACGAAATTGTGTTGTGTGATTGTATGAACTAATATTGCAATTAATTTTAACTTCCGAGTTCTGCTAATGAATGACCAAGACCAAAACAGATAAAATTTTGGAAAATAATCCTATCAAATATATCCTGTACTTTAGGAGAGTAAAGGACGAAATACATAGTTGTTAATAAAAATACTTACTAATTTGCACTACATGTAGCCTTTTGGTTAGGATTTTAGACGGTTGGAAGCTGTTTAAGGCATCAAAATCGCCTTAATAATAATGTCGACATGTTTGACAAAATCTTTTTGAATGACATCGTGATGATTCAATATTATTTTTATTTCAATAGTTGTAGAAAGAAAAATGTTATAAAGCCAAAATTTGTGTCAAAATTATTTTTATGGGTGAGCAGTTCCCACCAATTTATTCCATGATTTCATCCAACAGGCCAATTTTATTTTTTTTTTGGCCTATGCAGCATTACTTTTAAAATTTGAGTTTGAGTGCATTTTTGTTTCAACATGTTTAGGAAAAACTATTTTTAATAATATTTAAATATGTGAGACACAATAAACTTAGAAAGCTATTACTTTACACTGTCTAAACATATTTAAATTTTTTTTAAATCAATTCTTTAAGCGTCAATTTTTTCACAATCAATTCTTTTTTCTTTTTCTTATTTTGGTTTACATGATCAATTCTTCTATAATCTAACTAGGTATTTAGCTGTTTGTTGTGTTGTACACCTAAAATACGGTAAAAAAACTTAATGGCTTATGACATACCCTAACTTTAGAATGAGACTACCACTTTTTCCCTAGACTTTTATATAAAAGAAAATAGAAAACAAAAATGTAAACAATAAAAAAGAATATCTATATCCTTTTTATATATCCAAATAATATCTTTATTATTTTTCAGAAACTCAACCAAGTTAACCCTAAATACTCATGGTTAAGAGAGCTGCAAAACCAAATTACTTGTCGGGATGATTTCTTTGAGGAACTGTAAATCACAATTGATTTTCACTCTGCTGATTTATCCAAGCGTCACCTACTCACCTTATGTGGATGTACATATATTATCGTAGCTTTCATACTATTTTTCCTCATTAATCATACTAGTTTTTTGAATCCAAATAACTTGAAATTAAGGATACGAATAAACATATGCTCGCATGTAATAGTGGATCATATGCCCAATTGGTAATTGATTGTCTAGAAAAATGCTACAAGATGTATGCTATTTGCATTAAGTTGTCTAGAAAAATGCCATATGCCCAATTAGCATTAAGTTGTCTAGAAAAATGCTATATGCCCAATTGGTAATTGGTTCTCTAGAAAAATGCTACATGCTATTTGCATTAAGTTAGTAAAAAGGTATGAATGTAACATAAAAATTTGAAGGCATGCAGACACTTCCAAATTTTGATTTTGATGTGTCCCCCTTATTGATGACTGGAGTACAAACTATTTTTTACCACCAGCTTAAGTGTAAACATAGCAAAACTAATATTTTACGCATAATACATAAATTAGTACAAGATACCGAATGGACCAATTCATCAAATATATAAACATCAAAGAAGTATTCAGCAAGCAATTTTTTATGGATACAAAAGAAGGTTCGCATAAAATATTAATGTTATTAGCAATCATAGGAAACTAATTTAGAATAAAAAAGAAGAGCAAATTTGGTTTTCCACGAGACACGAAAAGAGAAGCTATTGAAAATAAGTATCATAGGATTACAAAAGAAAACGGAAAAATGGGGGCCGGATTTCTCAACTATATCCAATTTGCTGCTGTTGCTGAGGAGGCTGGTAATTTGCATACCCCGGATAACTGCCATACATGTTGGGGTCCTGTCCAGCAGGAGCATAACCATAATTTTCATAACCCTGAGCATATCCATAATATCCACTACCATTCCACTGGTTTGGATCTGGTTGAGTCTGAAAATCATCCAAGGAATCCAAATTCATTCATCAAAATCAGTAACACGTTGCAGCTAATGCAGCTCAGAATTAAAACAATCACTAAATTTAATTACCTGTTTGTTTGAAGGACTTCGGCCCCATGAAAGCCGAACATTTTGTCCACCCAAAAGGGTTCCATTTAAAACCCTCAGTGCCTCCTCTGCACAGCTCCTGATGCATGAAAAATCATGGCACAATCAGAGCGCTGCAAAGACACTAGGAAGTAATCACACAAGATAAAAATATCAAATATCCAAACGGTTAAATTACCTGTCCGCAAATTGGACAAACCCACATCTTTTGCCTGCTGGAATCTTCACGTGAACTAACTCTCCATACTGCCCAAAAACTTGTCTCAGATGATCATCCGTAACATTAGGATCCAAATTGCCGACAAAAATCTGCAATAAAAAAATCGAGTCACAAACAAGCAGGAAGGATGGTAGTTTCTATATTGCAAAGAAGTACGCACAGTTGTATTATTTGGATCATTCTCGTTCTGTGCCCCTTGAGGATTCTGATATGAAGCTGCATGTTCAAAGTAAATGTAAAGTAAAAGATGAATGACATAAACACAGGGTAGGAAGCAGTTCTTGGAAAAAGACACCAAACAGAGAAAAAATATATAGCAACTAATTTTCTAATAATAAAAGGCACAACTAAGCATAATATACACATACATCCAGTAACAACAGCTATTAGGAAACTTTGAATATCCCAATTTCAGCTTCAGATGATTCATTCCAAAAGCATGCAGACGTATATAGTTTAATTACAGAAGCAACAAAATTACTGGTGCCTTACATGCACCACAAACCTTCAAATATGAAAAGTTAAAAAACTACACTAATAAAAATTTAAGTCATTACAAAATAAACCACACATTTCAGTTAACAAGTGCATATATAGATAAACAGCACGTTGAGAAGCAATAAAATGGTCAGTGCTTTACATACACCATATATCTTCAAATATGAGAACACCATTCACCAATAGAAATGAAATCACAAATAAAATATAAACCACACGTTCAGATAACTTAATGAGAAAATTCAACAGAAATAGTTGTCATACAATGAGGGCAGGATATTTGGCAATATTTGGATGAAAATAAATATATATTAAGTAACAAACAAAAGGGCAAGAAAAAGCAAAAGCGGCAGAGGAGAAAGTTTTATATATATAAGCCATGATCCTCCTCGTATCCTATATCTCTTTAAAATTTTCCAGTATTTAAGAAAGGGTACGAATAATCAGAGTTTGCCATAGAGAATGAAAATAAGAATGGAGCAGGATGTCAAATGCTTGTGCAGGCTATAGAAAACTTCACAAGTCAATTATCAAGTTATTGACATTTTGACAGATTAGGCTACCCATAGGTCTGAGCAATATAAAGTAAATTACAACTTTAATTGCATTGCATAGTGCTGAGAAATTAAGAAAGATAAAATGGGGACAGACCCTAAGCATCAAGACAATAAGAAAAACCACATGATAACACAAACAAAACCAGCCTGCAGAGTGCAGTTTCTAGAAAATCAAAGCACTAAACACTGGTACCGCACAATTTTTTTTTTCCTTCATGGACTGGAGATTAGAAACTTTGATTAATAGCCATCAGATAGACGAGCAAAAGAAATTATAAAAATGTAAACAAGATCTGATTTAGAGCAAGGGAAAACTACAAAACAAATTGAAAGATGTAGTTCTTCCAGTAAGCTCAAAGGAGTAAAATTAAAGGAGCGAAGATTAAGAACGGTGGACTGAAAAATATAAGTAATTAGAATAGCTGCGCTATGTAATTTGGCTAAAACCCAACCAACAAAATGAAATGAAAAGAAAATATAAGTAATTAGAATAGTTGCGCAATGTAGGCGGAAAAGAAAATGCCACCAAAAATAATGGGCAAGACATAATCGGATAACTGACCTACACAAGGCCATGCACTAAAATGGTAACCATTTCAGCTGAAATCAGTTCCAGGCTCCGAGATGACAGAGCCTCCTGACACCCTGCTTTGAGACAATAGGAGTTCTATAAGATTCTAATATTCTATTATTCTATATCATTTACTTAGCCCAAATTTTTAAAGGAAATTACAGGAAGAAATGAGTTTGGACTGCATATCTCCAAGAGTGTAACTGAAAAGAATCATAAATTAAAAGATAACATTTAGGATACACGCACAAAAGATAACTAGAGACATAAAGCCTTAAATCCAACTAGTATCAATAACAAGCTCAAAGTTGGCATCTGAAGGAAAACAGCTCAAATTTTTCTTTATGTAGCATATCAAGCAGACATTTCCAGCAAAATGGCCAGCATATAACAACTATGAAAGAGACAAACCTTTTGGCTGAGTGCCAGGGTTTTTATTAGAGGCTGGTCCAATTCGCATGGGTCTTGTTGAACAAACAACCCCTTGCATTTCAGTCATAGCTCTAACTTGCTCACTCTCATCTCCAAACCTAACAAAACCATATCCTTTTGTCCTCCCAGTGAGCCTATCAATTACAACTTTGGCCCCCTTGACCGAGGAATAACGAGGCCTAAATATCTCCTGCAGGTGGTAATCAGTAACATCTGCAGCTAAGTCTCCAACAAATATGGTGTAATCAGGAGTATCATCATGACGCCTCTCGCCCGCACTAAAAGTTGCCCAGTTCAATCTGAAGTTCTGCCCACCATTTGGCATAATGGTGCCATTATACGTTTGAAGTATTCTCTCAGCAGCAGCACGACTGGCAAACTCAATAAACCCATAACCTTCTGACTGACTAGTTTGCTTATTTCGAATGACTTTAACAGAGGCCAACTACAAACAAACAATGCACTTCCTTCAGTAATAAACAGAAAGAACATGAACCACCCGCAGGCTATTACATATTAATTTTACAAGCAATACATTGATGGATATATAATAGAATAATCCATCTAAATCAATACGAAGTTCAAACAAACACAAATCGTGAAAACAAATTCTCCGGGATGGAAATTAGTAAAACCCCTGATTTATAACACTATTGAGGTTGACAACAGAAAACACAAATCGGCATTAAAGGAACCTCGAATGTACACTTTTTTTTTTCAAAAAAGTATCTCCCTTCCCATTCACATAAATTTCTTGCTTGAACTAACACCCCAACTTCCCCCAAAAAAACAAAAAAAAATGTATTTTTTATTTCAAAAAGTCTATAGTATAACTCCCATCCCATGTGATGAAAAACATGGCAGAGTAATTTCGAGTTCAAATCTAACTTTCGAATTCATTAAAAAGAAAAAGAAAAGAGTCAATTATCACGGAGATTTCAAAATAATAGAAAAAGAGGAACGAAAGGAAAACGAGAGAGGAAAAAGCGGTTATATTATACCTCGCCGGTATGAGCGAAACAGGTATAGATATAGTTCTCGTCCATCCAGTACTGCAAATCACCGATCCAAAGGGTACGGACCTCATCGGCGCTGGTCGGCTGAACGGGTTGCGGAGGAGGCACGGACTGAGGCGGCGGCTGGGCCGATGGGGCCCACATGGGCGGTGGCTGAGGCTGGGGAGGCATCATCATGTTCATGTAGGGTTGTTGCTGCTGCTGGTATTGCTGGTTGGGTTGTTGGGCCATGGTGTGTGGAGCCATGCCTCCAGGTCCAGCCTGCATCATCTTCAAATCAATCTCAAATCTCAAATCTCAAATTCTAGAGAGAGAAAGCACAGGAAACAAAGAGAGAGAGAGAGAGAAAAGGAGCAATGGGCAATAGGCTGTGTGCCGTGTCCTGCTTTAAAGAGTGGTTGAGACTCAAACCCTAGCCGTGATGTGAGGCTATGTTTGTTACCATTATTATTATTAAATTTTTCTTTCAACTTTTTTTATAAATGGAAGAAATTCTTTTATATCTGTAAAAAAAAATCTTTTAATATGAGCTAGTATTGTGAATGGCCACATAAAAATTATTTTATTTTTTTATAAAATTATTTTCTTCTTATAAGAAAAAGCTTTAAGCATACCCTATTCAGGATTTTTTATAAACAAAAAATAAGAAATTAAAATACTTTATATGATCATTCTTAACCATCCTTTAATATTTTTATAAATATTTTAATTTCTTAATAATTTATGTCTTTAAAATATTTTAAATATCTAATTAAAGTAATAATAAACAAACACAAGCAAACTAATTACTTGGCTACATTTTATTTCATTCCGTTTTCTAGATTTTTTCTTTAATTTCTTTTCCGTCCTTTACCTTCCTAATATCTAATGATTCTAAACGTTAGAGGAAGAAGATGGAATAAAAGGGGTGTGAAACTTTAGATAAACATTCATTAAATGAGTGAAATAAAAAAAAAAGATTTTTTTCCTGAATCAGCCTTGATCAGATTTTCTTTTAATTATAAAAGAAGGTAAAAAAATCTTGTATAAAGAGGAAGAGATTTTCTAAAAGCCTATAATGAGGGTTGGCTCAATTAATAGAATTAAATAGAGTTTATACAAAAGTTTTAAGTTTGATTTTTGCTGATAATAAATCATATATAAATATTATTGTAAATTCTAATTCTAACTAAAACTTGTAACATGCTTTAAATTTTTTTTTTTACAACATGCTTTAACTTTAAATGAGACAACTCTTCCTCCCAAAGTGCTACGTGAATTTTCTTTTTAAGTAAGTGAATATTTAATACCGGAATCAAGTAGTCCTTTATTTAGTTTTATATTTTCTATCTTTCATTCGATTTAAGTTCTTAATATACAAATTATAAGCATACAACCAACAAGTTTATAACTCTAGTAGCACCAACTAAAATCTAAATTAAATTTTAGGTGTGATAATAATAAGGATGTTCAATTTTCTTCCCGATCATCAATTTAATGATATGGGAAATTTGATCTTTCAATACAAGACTTAGATGCTTGCAATTAGAGTTGACAAAATGACTTGAGTTTGATAAATTATCTCCAATAGTCCAACAAAAAATATCAATTAGATTTAATTTGACTTGACGTGGTTCAATCTGATTTAATTTGACTCGAAATTCGGTTGGCTTGTTTTGGATTGAACTAGTCCGTTGACTCGAATTTTAATTATTTTTTTAATATAATAATATACACTTAAAAGAAAATTATCAATTTTTTACTTGAAAAATTAAAACCTAATTAACAATTGGACTACTTATGTAATTTATTTATCAGTGGTCAAAAACTAAGTAACTCAAATTTTTTATTTTTTTCATTATTTTTTTTAAAAAGAATTGTTGGGCTTGTGGGCCCTAACTCGTAGCCTGTAACATTGTTAGCCCGAAAACATACTTAATCCGACTTGACTCAGCCTGGTCTCGACTCATTTTGCCAACTATACTTGCAACTTCAAATGTAAATAAGAAAACAAAATTAAATTACTCTTTTGGTCTTTACAATTTTATTGAATTTTTAAATAAATCTCTATAATTTAAAAAATTTAATAGAATTTCTATACTTCTAAAAACTTTTAAATAAATCCCTATTGATTGATGACGGTTAAACTTTGTTAATGAATGTTTACAATTATGTACAAGCTATTTTGTGTTAATGTTATAAATTTTAGAGACTTGATAACAAAAAATTTTAATTAGTGAAGATTTAATTAGAAATTTATTTAAAATTATTCTAAAGTAAAAGGATCACACAAATAACTTTTAGCACCTATCTTAAAATTTAGGGAAACTAAAAGACCAAAGGAAAAATGCATTCAAAGATGTTTTCTAATATGACCATTGGATGAGACTATTGACACTTTTAAATGTCTATTCACACTTTCTACTAACAATTTATAGTTTAAATTTCTAAATTACACTTACCTAAATACTTTATTTTTATTAAAGCTAAACTTTAATTAAGTATATTAATATTTGTCTATTCACACTCTATAACATTAATTATTTAATTTTGATTTATGTATTTTTAAACTTTTATAATTTTTTAATTTTTATTAATTTTCATTTTCATAGCATCTTGTTCATATAAAGCCATAGCAACATGTCCTACTAATTTTTATTATTTGAAATATCATTAACAAGATAATATGTTAAATTAGTAATCTAATTTTTTAATAAAATATATTATATTAATCCTTCAATTATCTTTTATGAAGTATAGTTATTATGAAATTATATTTTAAAGAATAAAAGTATTAATCATCCAATTTTGTTCTTCTGATAATCTGTACATTCTTCTATGAGGATTTAGCAGTGATATTAGATACGACTTATTTTGTTCTTATGTAATATTTATGCCTTTACTCATAATAAATAAATTTAAAAAAATTTGTCTACATATATTATTTTAGTCTTGTATACACTTTCTTCAATATAAAAATGGATAAAACTTAAATGCAGTCCCATAAGTGCTTTGGTACTGTTACTCAATTATAAAAAAATATTTGTACTAATTTTTTCACATTATTTTCAATTCATTATCTCTTTTAATAATTTATTCTTCACACCGTTTATTTTGTTTACTTCATTTTTTCCTCTGTTAAAACTTCTAACATCCTTCAATTTCCCATGGTAGAAGAATCCATCTCAAACCATTGGCCTACTGACATCTCCACTATTAGGTGGTGCCATTTGCACGAGAGGGTTGATGCGCAAATTTTCAACCAAGTTAAAAAATTTGATACGGGATTAATTGTTGCGAACTTAAGTGCAGGTTATTTTAAGTAATAAATTTCTCAGAAGTCTGAAGTCGATCCACAGGGAATTGATGAAAATTAATTAAGGTAAAGTAAATATTTTGTAAATTTACTTAGGTTAGGAGATCCACTCTTGGTAAATAAAGTAATGGTAAGATTAATTCTTTTTATAACTCAATTAGAATCCACACATAACAGAGGTTTCAATCAAAAAATATAACATTTAACGTTCATTAAAATTATATACGTAATTATATAATGATACCTTTAATTATTACCACCACTTATAAACAGGTTAAAGCATTCGTTGTGTCAATATCTTGTCTACAACAAATCAAGAACTTCTCTTTATAAGGATGGTTTCTAAATTATCAAATTTAAAATATAATACATATAATGACTATTTGAAAAATAAATGATTTAAGCACAAGAGAGAAATGAATCTAACATTTTTTTATTACCAAGAACTTCACACTTTCACTTAAGTAAAATGAAACTTAATTACACATAGGAGAAAAGAAGGAAAAAGACAAGAAGAAAAAGAAAAACTGAAGAACTAAAGAGAGAATGAAGGAATTCCTCCTCTCAGTGAAGAGAGGAGGCTTTCCCCTCTCTCTCCTCTGTTTCCAGCAGCCTTTAGGGTCTCTCCCAGGTCAGAACTTCCCTTCAAAGAGGCTAAAAGTGTCAATATATAGGCATCCGACATAAACTTCTCGCAGAAGTTTTCAATTATTTAGTTACTGGAGCAAATGCATGGTTGTGCATGAATACACGACCTAGGTCGTGCATGATTCTATTTGGTGGAGCAAAATCTACTGTTTTTAATTACAAAAGTCAGAGGAGTACATGGCCTAAGCCGTGTACTCTTGCACGACCGTGTATTTTTTACACAGCCTAGGGCCTGTAATCTAACGCAGGCCTTGTAATTTGAGTTAGGCCCTGTAATTTGACTCCTTCATTTTCGGCCTGAATTCTTCGCAAAACTCATCTTTCACAATTTTAAAAAGTGATCTTGATATTTATGAATCATCAACTCCTTCTTCAAGTGAATACCAAATCTTGTTTAAGGTTAATGAACTCCATCATCTAAAGGTTTTCAGAAATATTTTCTGGCCATTCTTCCAAGAAATCAATTCCAATTTGAGTTATCCAATCGTGTTATTAGGCTTTTGAGGTCTTCATGAAAGTTGTAAGGAATTATCTTAATTTTCCTACAAGAGCATAATCACATCAAACAAATATTTGTAACTCAAGTTATATCCAGTTTACTAAATACTATCAAAGAGATAAATTAAGACTAATTTATGCAATAATTTGTTCAATGATATAATTTGGCTTAATATCATAAAATGTGTCAAAACTAACTAAATTAAATTTAATTAAAACTTAAGAAACCTAGTGAGAGATTTATAAAATGTATAAAATACAGTGTTATCAAGGGTCATCCCATTATCATTAAACTTTGCCACACCGCTCCACGCTTGAAGCCACAACAGAACTCAACCACCACAAACTTGCCATAACCACCGATTGCAGTTATCTTCTCCAACCAACACCAAAACCCAAAGGACCAACACAACAACCACCTTCCCCCACATCGAGCAACCACCTTAAAAGCATCAACAGCCACCACCTTCAACTAGCGACACCTCTGCCATGTCATCGTCCAAATACTAGCCACCATAGTCGCATACCTTCCACCTTCATTGAACCCACCACCACCTTCCTTCACCACAACTCGGACCACTTCGTTGTAATCACTACACTTCACTCGAGGAACCATCATAACACCATGAAATGGGAACAACCAACAACCACCCCCTGCAACAATCCTGCCACCTACACTCATCACCAACCACCACTAGTTGCCATGGAATCCATTCTTTGAGCCACTGAGTTGCCTTACTTCGTCGCCATCCAAACTCCTCCACTGTCAAAACCACGCCACCATACCTGAACTGCGACGCACCAGGCGAAGAACCATCATCGCTGCTCCTAGCCAACTACTCAGTCATCGTCAATCCACTGTCCAACATTGTTCCAATCACCAACGACCACCAGGAGTCTCCTTTCACAACCACACAGCCATCAAACTCAACACGTCCGCTATTCCGTCGTCACGCCACTGCCGAGCTAGTCACATTTGCACTTCTGCCCTCCATGCAACCAACGCCCAGGAGAGCTGTCGTCCCACAATGACGCACGTCACATGGAAATGCAACCACCCTACCACCACTCTGCCTAGCCAGAACTCATCACCACCGCAAACCAGACCCTTCCTCATTGTCGTTTGTTGCCTCATCAGCAACACGAACTTCGCCACCCACCATCACCACTCAACTATCTCTGTCATTGTTGGACATCTCCACTCCTACGTCCCGATCACCCCAAGTAACAACAAGATTGTCTGTTAACATCACAAGGCTAGGAGTGGAGATGGCATTTTCTTCGTTGGCCACCAGAGGAAGGATGGTGTTGCAAGTCGTACATGAGCAGTTTTCGGTGGTAGAGGCATGATAGGAGTGGAGATGTCAGTAGGACAATAGTCTGAGATGGACTCTTCTGTCATGAAGAATTGAAGGGTGTTAGAAGTTTTAACAGAAAAAAAATAAAGTAAACGATGTGAAAAATAAATTATTAGAAAGGAGAATGAATTGGAAATGACATGAAAAAATTAGAGCAAATGTATTTTTGTAATTGAGTAACAATATCACTAGCACTTACGGTAGTACACTTAAGTTTTGTCTTATAAAAATTACACACATTATATCTTGCTCATTCATTTCTCCCGTCCCCTCTCTCTCCAATTTAGTCATAAAAATCAACACTTCTTTTTGTTTGTATGTAATATCTGTATTGACAAATTGTGTGTTTATAATTTTTTTCCATTTGATTTTACAATAACAATAAATCAAAATTAAATTTATTCTAAAATGAGTTCATTTTAAAATTATACTCAAAATTAAAAAATGTCATATTTTTTCAAAAAACTTCTCATAGCTTAGTTTTGATTAATTATTGGTGTAAAATATTTTTACACTCTTATCAAATTAATTGATCATGTAATATGTGTAAAATTTATATCTGAGATTTTTTTAGCATTTATAGTTGTTATATTGTTAAAAAATATTATTTTGTTTTAACTTATAAAATAATTATTATCATAATTAAATTAATTTGAAGATAATATAAAATTAAATGATAATGTAATATTCAAAATAAATCAAAAATAAATCCTAAATTTTTTTTTCTATACAAAAAATTATGTTTGACAAAAATTAAAATTCTTAATTAAAGTTTGACTTTAATAAAACTAAAATATGCAGGTAAGGATAATCTAGAAACCAAAATCATAAATTTTTAATGGAGAATGTTGATAAACATTAGAGAGTGGCAATGGCACAATCTCAAACCACTGTATTCATTGACCAGTACAACTCATTTTGACCGTCACATCGGGTAGCATTTATTTGCGTGCTCCAACCAGTTCAAAACTCAAGGATATGTATGCGCCAGTTATCTACGAGAGAAATACTCGTGAAAGTCTAAAACACATTTATGCCGACTAATTCGATCACCGGTAATTCTTACACGGTTTATGATAGATATTTAAATTATTATTTGATATATATAAAATAATAAAAGTTATTATAAAATTATATTAATTATTAATAATATTTTTATACATATTAAATAATAATTTAAATATTTAAATAATTATATGATAAATCATCGTATTTATTTAAAATTTCTCTTCAATCAATATTTAAATAAATATATAAATTTTTGTATCTTATAATTATTTGATATTAGATGTATAAATATTTAATCTTTATAATTATTTTATATTAAAAATAAATTTTTTAACAAATATTGTTATGATATTTAAATAATTTTTTTTTTACATAAAAATATAATTTTTTTAATTCTTAATGTATTAAATACTTTATTTTTTATGATTTTTTTATTTAGAATCTTTAATAAATGTCATAAAAATACTTTTTAACAACAAAATCTTAAAAATAATAATATATTATCTTTTGATTAATTTAATTTACACAATTTGTATAAATAAAATTTACACAAATATTTCTTGACATAAAATCACAACGCAAGAAATACTTGTGCAAATAAATTATATAAATTCTTATATCACATATTATTTTAGATAAAAATAATATATATCATTTCTTGATTCATTTAATCAACACAATTTACATAACCAAATTCTACATATAAGTTATAAGTATTTCTCAAAGAACGGAGCTCATAGATGCCAAATGAGAATTTCCTCACCAATTAACCCGAAGCTTAACGTTTCCGTTTGATTATACATGACACACTGGCATATTTGTATTAGAAAAATATTATTATATACTTTTTTTTAGAAGTATATATATTTTAATATATTTTTTAAAATGTCAATTTAATAATAAAAAATAATATGATAAATAATATATATATAATATATATATATACTACTAATGATAAATTATCAAAATTGATTTACATTTACCGATTCAATGGACATTTCATGGTTGACTGAAACTGGGGAACCTGAGAAAATTTCTGATTGACATGTGCAGTAAAATCCTTTTTTTTTTTTTGGTACAACATGTGTACTTAATTCTAATGCTTAACAGCCTACAGCCTGTTTGGCTGATTGGAACTGTTACATGTTTATGGCTTTTTATAAGACCCAATAGGTACGAAAGCACAAATTTTCATTCGCCTATGAATACTATGTAAAATAATTTCAAGCGTGGTTACAAGTCAGAGAACGTCAAGAGTGTTTCTGATAATTATTTTCATAAAATAAAAAAATTTATAAATATGAAAGCGATTTATTTTCTAGAGCTATTATTCGATACTCTTTTTTTTTTCCCCCCCTCAATTTCAACAGAGAATATCATGAAGCCTTCCTAGAACGGCATTGAGTCGCCTGATTCTATATTAATTGTTTACTTCATAGTTCATACTAAATGATCAAATGTGTAATCTGTTACACAAACTATTAATCATTAACTATCAACAAAGCTCACTCCTAAATCCACGAGATGAGGAACAATGGAAATAATGGCAAACGAACGCTTGATCCCTAGCATATATTGAGCAATCGCACATACCACAGCATATGAACACGATAGAAAAAACTTTAGGCGCGTGCTATCAGTTTCAGAATCTCAGCAGCCTCCTTCAATCTTCTCTCTCTGTTTTCTCTAATAACTGGACTAGGACCCCTAGCATTTCTGCATTTCCGCAAAACAGTTAATAGAAAACAAATTCAAGATTCGTGTTAGATTTATCTCAACAAACTTAGGATTATATATATATATATATATATATATAAAGACTTATTTGGTTACACTTATAAAAAAATTATTTTAAAGTTCTTTTTTTAAAGAACTTATTTTTTAAAAAATTATTTTGTATTTAGATGTAATATTTGAAAAATACTTATATTAATAACTACTAATATTAAAATCATTTATTCTTTCACTTATTTTAAAAATTGAGAATTAATAACTTTTAAAATAAGTGATTGAATTATTATTATTTTTAACTTTTACTTTATTTTAAAAAATGACATCCAAACACACTTATAAACATTTATTTTTAAAATATAAATGCTTATTTTAAAAATTAAATGTATCCAAATGTACTCTTAATCCAGTTGCCAAGGTCTGACCTTTTCTCGTAAACTGCCTTTCTTGTAAGCTCCTCAACAAGACCGTGCAGTCGTTTTAGTAGGGCAGGGGACTTGAGTATCGCCTGAACGCCTATATGAGTTGAACATACCTTCTTCAAAAGTTCAGAAGCAATGAAGTAGCCGTCCTCCTTATTCCTGGAAGAAATTTTAAAAGTTACAAATTATAAGAACAGAAAACAATCCTACATCAACTTTCACCAGGTAACCACTATTGAGTATTGAAACCTCAGTAACTCCATGACGATTATCTGTACAGAACCGTGACTCTGGATCAGCACTTCTAGTAGATGAGGATAGCGGGCAAGGTTTCGGAGAGTTGACAGAGCATGCTTTAGAACCTCCTGATCAGGTATACTCCGGCTGACTGATCGAATTAGCCATAGCAACGTGTCAATAGCCCCTGCAGCCACAAGTTCTTCACAACATTTCTGAGAATGTCCTGTAGCCATATCTGTCAAAAGACAGACATATAAATTAAAAAAAATAAAAGAACAAGATCACTTGTCAGGACTCATCGAATGTTATTTGTTAGCTAGATAATGACATGAAACCAGAATGCATGAAGTTAAACGGTAGTACTAGAGCTCGTATCTATATTTTCTTAATTTGTGGAAAGTAATAGGGAGAGGGAAGGAATCAGGACAATCTAAATCACAGGCACAGCAACAATTGGCTCTTATATGTCTTTGACTCTTCTGGTCACCTAAATGTATTCTAAAATATGAACTTTTACACATATAGCTCTTTATGCAAATTAGAATTAGAGCACATACTTGAAGAAACTAAAATTCATGCTTGAGAGGTCATCTACTTAGTTAAAGAACAATAATGGTAGCAACAAAATCCAAATAGCTCTCACCCAATGTTGAACAAGTATGAAGGATGTCACTAAGACTCTTCATATTAAGTAACTCTGAAAGCGCAGCCAAGAGTCTGTTTATGAGACGCTTGCTGTCATCCACATTTCTGGCAGATTCCTGCACTCTCAAGCGCAAATCCAATAGCTGTTCTTTTGACTCTTTACGTGCAAGGTAACCTTTCCAGTGGGACTACAAAAGTTATAATAAAAAAGAGAAGGAAGATTAACAAATAGGGACAAACTAATAAAAAAGAAAACTAAACATATTTGGAAATTTGGCTTGGGTTATAATCAGCATCAGTAGCATCATAACGATTTGATTGATCCACTTAGTAATGGAATATATATGTGTGATGGTTTAGGATAAAACCAAATATTAAGATAAAGGGGAAAAAAAAAAGGATTTCCTCAGAGTTTGTTCAACCCCGAAACACAAAATTCACTCCCTTCACTTATCTAGGGATAAAAGACGGCTTATCTTTTAGAAATGTTATATCAGCTTCTGTTGTAGTTTCCCCCAAAAATACAAAACCTTTAAATCAATAACACTATAGCTAACTCAAACTACCATGTTTGTGTGAACAGCCAGTCAAACAAAATACAAAAGAACAACAGCGTAGTATATCACAATAAGTTGATAACAATTGAAAATTTAAAATACCATACTTGGATGACAACAATATGGTGTCTATGAACAGTGGCCTTTCGCCTGGCTATCCACCCACGAGTACAAGACTGAATAATAATGGCAGACTTCGTCATCAATCTATGTAACAAGAGACCCTTCCACCATCGTTGCAATTTCACAACTGAAAACAAGTATAGTTCCAGTTGAAAACTATAACAGCCAACCGGTCTTGGATTGCAACCAACAGAAATGACTGCACGCAGCAGAGAAGCACCGCCTACATCACGACAACATTAGATAATAGTATAGTAATAAAATGTGAAACCACAACTAAATCATGCAATTACTAGCTTAATTAAGATAAAGTATAAAGCACTGATAAAATGTGAACTGATTACCTAATAGCCGATTTCGAGTTAAATGCCCCCTAATAAAGCGCTGGATCTCCAATGCAGCATCATTCTGGCAATACAACGTAACATAGGAACAAACAAATAAAAAAGCAAACTATCGCAACATACATACTTCTTAAAAAAATAGATTTATGCACAGTTAGTTCAACCCCGAAACACAGTTTGCTCCCTTCACTCTTCTACTAGGGATAAAAGACTGCATATCTTTAAGAAATGTCATACCTGCTTCTGCTAAAATTTCCCCAGAAATTACAAAACCTTTATATCAATAATAACTATTAGCAGTTACCATGTGCGTGTGCACAGCCATGTCAAACAAAATACAACAGAACTACAGCGTGTATAACACTATAACAACTAGAATACCATACTTGGATGACAACAATATGGTGTCTGTGAACAGTGACCATTCTCCTGGCTATCCACCCACGAGTACAAGACTGAATAATGATGGCCGACTTATTCATTAATTTAAGCAACAAGAGACCCTTCCACCATCGTTGCAATTGCTTTACTGAAAGAAAGAACAGTTCCAGTTGAAAACTATAACAGCCAAGTGGTCTTGAAATGTAACTAACAGGAACGACTGAGCGTAACTGAGAAGCACCACCTACACCACGAAAACATGAGATAATACTAAGAAAACGTGAAACCATAACTAAATCAAGCAAATATTAGCTTCACAAAACGTGCACTAATAACCTAATAGCCGATTTCGAGTTAAATGCCCCCTGATAAAGCGCTGGATCTCCAATGCAGCATCTTTCTGACAATTGAGAGCCTTCTGGCATTCCAGGCTTCGAATGACACACTGGATATCAACTACAGCGTCTCTTTGCAACAGGAAGTCCCGTTTCACCAGCCAACCACGGCAATGCCTCTGGAATCGTTCAAGCAAAGTAGCAAATTATATAATATTCTACAATTAAAACTACCAAAAACGCAAGGCATTTCTCCAAAATTCAGAAAAACCACGCTAGAATAGCAACTGGAATTAGATATTTCACCGAATAAGAAACATAACAATAACGACAATGCAACTATGAGTTGATTGGGGAAAAAAAAAACCTATGAGTTGATTGAAATATTATGAAACGATCAAAATGCTACTTTCATTAATTGACCAGTATGCGTCCTTTTTTGTTTTTTGGTACAACCAGTAGGCATTCTGCCTTATAAAGTAACACCAGAATAACTCATTATTTTCTTTGTGTCAAACTGGAAAGTCATACAAAGTAAATGCAAATGAATATGAACAGAAGAACGCAAGTCAATGTCTTACTTGAATTTCAACAATGCGATTCCTACGTGCACAAGCTCCCTTCCGTGCAATCCATCCACGTAAGAAAGACTGAATGACAATAGCTGCCTTAAACGCAATTTTGAAGTGCTGAAAAGCCTTTACGCATCTCCACATTCGAAAATAAGATTGAATTTTTATGACAGATTGAATCTGATGTAAAAATCTTTTTCTCAACAACCAACTACGGAAATTACATTGAATTTTAGTTGCAAGAAAGTGCTGTTTCCTAGTAGACTTGCAGCATATGAACTTCTTCCAAGCAAGCTGAATACTAACAGCTGCATTTGTTTGAAGATCAAATGTAACCTTCTGTTGGGCTAAATTTAAAGCTTTCTCTTTCTGATCTAGCTGACGAATATATCTAGATCGTGCCATCCAACCACGAACAAATTTGTGAACAGTAGTAGCAGCAATCACTGAATCTGAAGTCATAAGTTTAGGACTTATAATACATCCTTGCAGTTGCTGATGCCTCCAATAGAGCCAACTCCTCACTGCATGCTGGATAAGCTGTGCTGACCTCTTCAATCTCAAAAAAGAATGCCTATGAACGAAAAGCAAGGCATATCTCCAATATGTTTCGGATTGCTTCAATATTTCTGTGTGGTTGAACAAGCATGACATGCCAATAAGTAATGAACCATAATACCGAGAAATGTTTGAGACAAGCTGATAAATTGTATACCACATGAAAAGTTGTACACTGGAATGGTGGTGAATATCACGCAGGTTGATTCCAGCCTCACTTTTAGCCAAGCTCTGAAAACAGTTTGCAAAAGGGTAACAGCCTTTATCATCTTCAGAATCTTGCGACGTGCAACCAATCCTCTGATATGAGATTGTATTGTTCTTGCAGCATTTTCTAAAAACATTGAGTAACAGTTGTCAATATGAAAGCAAAGAACATCAACAACTCAAGTGTTGCATGGAATTACAATGGATTAATGAGCTATAATATTGATTGGAAAACAATCACACAACACCCTTTTACTAAGCAATGCCCTGGAGAAAGAAAAAGAACTACAAAGACTATGTATTCCATGTCAAACCTTGGGTTCATTATCATTGCAAATACCCATTCAGTTCCATCATAAATGAATACGAATCAGGAATTAACGAGGGATGAACTAACGCCTGCCTCTTATTTTCACATGAGTAATTTCAGGAACAATTACCTAGAAAGTAAAATTGCACCTGATATAGTATTTTTTTTCACGGCTACAGTAAATGCATGTATGGTGAGTTGGTGACATAGTAGCAAAAAGAACTGTGCAAGTCGTATCAGTTACCTCTTCTAATGTTGGTGCTGCATTCAATGGTACTGGATCTCTGCAAATTAGAGACAGCTGGTTTCATGATACGGTTTCGTTCAGCCATATCTTGCCACCAAGCCTGGATGGCCCTGAATTTTCTTGCGGCATCTATTTTAATAAATCATAAGATTTTTATCAAAGATCAAATATTGAATAAGAAAAATATTTATTTCTTGAATAAGATCATATGCCATTCTTATCATTAATCTAAGACGTTTGTTTTGGGACTATAATATAATCACTTCGAAAAAAATTGACAACAACACACTGTTGTCTCAGAGCCAACTATCATGCAATGCAAGAACCACAAATGGACTAGCATAAACTCCAGTACAAACCTACATACAAGGGCATTATATATTTTAAAGATAAAGCCCATTTAAGGTTCACCGATCTACTACTATTTTAAAACAATATGAAATTTTCTCACTTTTATTCTCAATGCTAGAGTCATACAAATCCAACTGATACTACTATCACAATGAAAGCTCCATTAGTAGTTTTATGTTGGTGGCAGAATCATTTGATAAAATAAGATATCAGCCCTATAATTGCAAAAGTTATTGCATGTTTTAAGATCAAAATCATTGATATATGCATAGATGTAGAACAAGAAATATAAACGAATGACATGCATAAATAACTAAAATTCACACCACTAGAAAGTCAACAAGAAACCTTCATTGCCATGCACATCTGAAGCATCTGGCCTTTGTACTGATTCAGAACTTGAAAGGCACTGTACCACCCTCAAATGTCTACGGTAGGGACTGTGGCAATCATAGCCTAGGAGCTTATGGAAATTTAAGTGATCCTGGAAAGGAAGCAGAAAAGAAAGGGAGATACTACTTAAGTACAAATTCTGGAGTACAACAATAACAGGAAGTGACAATAACAGGATGTAACCATAATCTTCGTTCAGTTTACCACATTTTTCTTGACATATAATTGGCTTGCTAGGAAAACCAACAATATCACCACACTTCGATCACTGCAAGCGACATTATATTGAAGTAGTTCACTTATTTGAAGTACCTGTAGAATAATATATACCCAGATTCCATTATACCACCACATAGTATCATGTGAGATACTTATATATGCACAGGTATAATTTTTTCTTTGGGTTATACGCAACCATAATAGTTGTGCATTTTGAGATACATAAATTATCCAACAATTTTGAATGTCCATAGAATTCATTTCGCTATACAATGGGAGTTCATGTTTCAACCTGGAAACGAATTCAAACATGTATATATGTAGCTCTCAAGCAAGTATTAATGCAATGCATACATAAATATAGCATATTTCACATGCTTGCACATCTAGGAAAATGACCATTCTTTTCCGTAATCAGGCCAAAGTTTGACATTTTCCACTCCAATACTTATAATCAAAATTTAGCACAAATTTTTGCCAGGCTTGTGCTTTGTCCAGATTCATTCCCAATAGGCTTTCACACGAGAGTGTTAGATAAACAAAAATCAATCTTTGTCCCTCACAAAAGGAAATCCCACTTACAACTTTAATTAGTTTGAATCAGTAACAAATATTAGAGTACATCAGTAAGGCAATATATGGAAAAGAGTGTATTGTTATGATTCTAGCAGACTCTTGCCAAGTAAAACATAGAATTGTAGAATTAACCACAAAAATTAATGTGTTTCTATCAATGTATCGGATATATGTGATGTGACCATGTCTTGACAATAGTTCCAGCATGCATACAAGAAGTAGACATTTACACAAATTAGGGAATTTACTAATTTACCTCTGGAAAATTCCCCAGTAACGTTGTCAACTTCTGGGACAATATAAAATTGTACAGTGCATCTGAATATTCATTGACTGACATAATTGATGCCTTGCCACTTTTCTTATTAACTTCCTGTAAATAATAATAATAATAATAAAGCTAAAGAACAAGAAGGTATTATCAGCATTCAGCAGGAACCTAAAGAAATTCAAGACCTTCAATGAACAGGAATTATGAAGTTCCTTCTGGAAGTAATAATCAAGTAAGCACCAGATAGCCTTGCCATCAACAAGGGAATGAAAATTGACAATTCCAAAATCATAATTTTCACAAACAGCCTGCGAAAAAGTAATGACAAGGTTAAAATGCAGATAACATAATGAAACATTTTTCAACTGTGTGCCAGCATCTCACACATTTCAAATACACCATCTAAAGCTCGAGTAAGAAAATGAAACTGTTAGAATATCTGAAAAATATCTTTATTATATCTTGAAATATTTTAGGTATCTCATAGGATCTCTTAAGATTTATTTCCTATTTATTATATTTTCTGATTTGTTTCCTTATTAATTAGGATTAATATCCTAGTATTAGTATAAATAGGACTATCGGGTTTGTCTTTTGTATCACAACATCATCACACCAATATCAATATAGTCTTCTTATTTTGAGTATTCATTTTCTCTCTTTTCTTCTTTTCTACCTAAAACCTTCCAATTCAACATGGTATCAGAGCAGTATCATCCTCCATGACCTGTCCCGTCACTTTCGCTGCTGAGTTTCCAAAGATCTGGAACTCCGATTAGCCGCCTCTGGTTGTCGAGTTCTCCTTTCGAGACCCTCTTTCTATATCTTTTTCCGCCAACCGTGTTTCCATTTCGGTTTATTGGCCTTTCTCCCTTACCGCGACGTCTTTTCGGCATCTCATCTCCCATCTCCGCTGCATCCACTGTCCAGCTGCCTCTTCGACCGCCGCTATTCTTTCCTGACTCGTCTCCGCCTCCTTTACACAGATCTCCCCTCAAATCCTTCATTTGACATCTCTATCCCCTTGTTCACTTGCGTTGAGACTTTCAGGTACCTTGTACTTTCTATTTTTGGTCATTGTACACTGATCTATGGCTGTTTCACCCTCTTTTCGGGCTCCTTCGCCGTTCGTTTGCCTCACCACATCATCTCAACATATACTTTAATGCCGGTGTTTGTCATGCTGTTCTTTTCCCACTAATGAATCATACTAGTGGTGACTTCTCTTCCCATCAACGATTATTCCGGTGGTGACTTCTCTCCCACAGATGAATCATACTAGTGGTGATTTTTCTTCCCATTGACGATCATTCCGATGGTGATTTTTATTGGTTTTGACTCACACCAGCCCCCAGCTTTGCCCCAGATGCACTGGCCTTGTCCATCTTAGTCCCAGATGCATTGGTCTTGTCTCCATCCCAGATTCAGTTGCTTGCCACTGTCACACTGTTTGTCATGCTGTTCTTTTCCCACTAATGAATCATACTAGTGGTGACTTCTCTTCCCATCAACGATTATTCCGGTGGTGACTTCTCTCCCACAGATGAATCATACTAGTGGTGATTTTTCTTCCCATTGACGATCATTCCGATGGTGATTTTTATTGGTTTTGACTCACACCAGCCCCCAGCTTTGCCCCAGATGCACTAGCCTTGTCCATCTTAGTCCCAGATGCATTGGTCTTGTCTCCATCCCGTTCGCTTGCTTGCCACCGTCACAGTTTTTAGTTTGTTTTCTTTAAGATGTAATTGTAACAAGCTTAAAGCTTAGTAAGCTTTCGCTTGAAGGGGAGTGTTAAAATATCTGAAAAATATCTTAAAATATCTTTATTGTATCTTAAAATATTTTAGGATATCTCATAGGATCTCTTAGGATTTATTTCCTATTTATTATATTTTCTGATTTATTTCCTTATTAATTAGGATTAATATCCTAGTATTAGTATAAATAGGACTATTGGGTTTGTCTTTTGTATCACAACATCATCACACCAATATCAATATAGTCTTCTTATTTTGAGTATTCATTTTCTCTCTTTTCTTCTTTTCTACCTAAAACCTTCCAATTCAACAGAAACTAAAGCTGAAACAAAGTATATCAGACCAACAAGTATCAAAGAACAATTAGCCATGGAAAAAGCAAAACAAAATTGCATTTATCTAACTATCCACTAACACAATTCATGACAAATCTGGAAAAAACATTATGTTTAACAATCTTCTAGCATAAGTTCATGACAGATCAAGCTAGCTCTTTGTATGATAACTATTATATTAATATAGAAAGAATATTACTCATGAGCCTCTTGTAAAACAAGAAGAAAAACATCTAGGAAAATTACTATCCTTTTTAATCAGCCCTTACTAGTTCTCATATCATACTGTAAGATGTTAGCAGTAGTGTGAATTGTGCATGGATACTAGGCAGTTTAACAAAGCGTGCAGTCGTGAAAAGTGAATCAGATAGTATGCAGGATTCTCATTCTTGTTGGTTTCTGAAGGAAACTATCTACTGGGTAGATGAAAGTAAACTAGGACTGTACCTGAATCCAATTCAAAAGCAATTCCAGAGAACTAGAATTTGCACTGTTTATGAGATCCTGTAAGATGGAAGAAAAATCAAAGCACAATTATGATAGAAGATATGAGCTTAAAGAAAAAAAGGTGAAGAAGTGGATGTATTCCTTTTTAACTAAATTGAAACATGAAACTCATCTAACTTGGAACATACCATGTCAGGTCCTCGAATTTTGGAAATTTCCCCTACTAAACTTGCTTTGTCAACCAAAAGAGGTAGCTGCAGGTCCAATGGCATAGGAAATTACATTGCTGTCCAGATTAGAAGTTAAGAGTAATCAAATCCTAAGGCAATTTATTATAAAATTTTAAAAATCAGCTAAAAACAAAGCTGCCACCTGCAAGTGAACAAACATATTCCAGAGCAAGGAAAGTGTAAGTTCTTTATCTCCATTAACAATGTCATCTGCCTCAATCATCATCTCATCTTCATCTTGTAGTGACACACCAGCTTGCCTAAGATATTGTAGGGCAAGACCACAATTTGCCAAATTTTTCTTAGGAGTATCTGAGGGAACTACAATTTTCTGTCCACACAATGATGATGCATCAAAATTCATAACTAATTGCATTAACCAGAAAATAATAACATCGGAGTGTCAAATATGCTGATATATAGACATAGATATAGATATGTAACCAACCATGAGAATAGAAGAATTATGTTGCAAGAGCTGAATAGCTCTACACAGTTTTAATCCATCTTGGAGATCTACAAATAAATCTCTGACCCTGAAATCATACTCAACAAGAGGCCCCTACAAAATCACAAAGCAGTCAGATCAGATAAAATATCATCATAAACCATATCTTGAACTTGATACGATGTCCTTCACTAATTTATTAGGGCATAAACATTAAAATGAAACATCTGTTATTGCCATAAAATGCGCCAAGACCTCCAAAAATGATATTGTCCACATGCAGCTCACACACACTCACTATAACAGACAACCTCAAACTCAAGCAAATGAGCATAACATATGGAAGGAATAATTGACCTGTTGATGAGATACTTTGTACCCTAAAATCACCAAATGTGCTAGAAGATTGCCTTCTCCGTGCATTACATCTGACGATAGAAATTCTAATTTTGAACCAAAAAGAGAGAAAAGTCAACCTACAATGTAGAAACTGCTGTTACTAAACTATCAACAGAAAATAGGACTAAAACATAAATGAAGACTTACCATGGATCACTTGATTACTTGATTTAATCCAGGATTCTGCTTTGAATAATAAAGGGGAACCCCCATCTACTCCATCAATACCATACTCAAGTGGGAGGCAACTTTGACATTTAGCTCTATCCAGGAGAAGCACAAGTAGCAAAATTTTCTTCAAAATCACATTCCCCAAATTCTCATAGTAACCTGACCTATATACGCCTTCAACCATCTTGTTATAAGCATATTGTTTTGCTAGACCCTCATGTGAAAAAAATAGCTTGTCAATGACCATTTTCAAAAATATGACATCTTGATTAGAATTAACATCTCCATTTAACACCAAGGAGTCACCACCAAAAATTACATATAATCCAATTCGGAGCCAAATTGGATTATAACACATTAGTATCCTTGTGGCCTTATCCTTCAACCCAACATCTGTTACTATCGGGCAGTGTGCCTTCAAATTTAGCCTTCCTTCGTCAATTGTCTGAGAAACAAAACAAACGAAACTGACACACTATTCAATGCCTTATAATTCAAAGCAGATATCATTTGACAGCCCATAACAATGAAGTTCAGCCAGAAGTTCTATAAAACAATTCAAAGTTTCAAACCAATTGCCAGCAACCAAATGATTAGATCATATCACAGTATAAAAAGTATTTCAAAAATCACAGAGCATCAATTATCCCAGTCAGTCTCCTATGTCAATGAACACGACTATAATACTTAGAGCACCCATAATTGAAGGTGCACACAATATCCTGAGCCTTCTAACTATTGACAGAAAATTGAAGCCAGGCCTATGGTAGAGAAAACAAACCTTATTGACTTGATTCATAGCTTCGAAGATCTCTTTACATGTTCCGAGGCTCAGATAAACCCTCATTCGCTGCTTCAAATCATCAAAACTGCAGACATCCTTCAAGGAATCCCTCAAGTAGGAAAACGTGGAATTCGGCAACTCAGCTGCAGCATTTTCTTTACCAACAACACGGTATTCATCCCGCGACCACGTCTTCCTCTGCCGCTTCGGAGTTCGCCATGCCGAATCAACCCCGACGGAAATTCCTGGGCCACTGTCTCTCTTCCCCTTGGTCGCCGGCGTCGCAGAATTAGCGTCTCGGATCTGGACTCCGGAGATGGACAAGTCGCAACCGCAGGAGGCGGGGTTTTCGAGCAAAAAATTAAGCCAAACGGTGATTGACTTGGCTAGGGATTTAAGGGACTGCTCCTTCATGATTTGGGCCTTTCTGGAGGACTGAGACTGCTCGAGTTGGAAGGCCTTGAGTTTCCTGGCTGCGGCAGCTGAGTGCTTCTTGGGGGGAGGAGCGAGGGAGGGGCGGCGGCGGAATGCGGAGGAGCGAGGAGTTTGTTTGGAAGCGGTGAAGAAGTGGGTGGAGGGAGATTGGGTGTTGAGGGAGAGGGAGGGGCGTTTGGGGGTTCTGAAGTTGGAGATGTCCTTGAGAAGAGAAGAAGACGATAGATGTGGAAAGGGAGAGGGTGAGGGACAAGGAGGTTCGTCACTATCCATTGTTTGCGTATTCTATTGTCTGAAACTGAAGGGAAGAGAAAGAGAGAGAGAGTGATAGTTCAAGTATTCAATTTGAAGGGTTTGTGTTTGATTTTTGAATTTGAAATGGCTGTGGCGGATAGCGGGTAAATGATAGTGGTGGAGGAGGAGAAGGAGGAGGAGTGATACGGATCACGTGACAGGATCCCAAAGTGTTTTCTTTTTTCTCTTCTTATTTGATTTCTATAATTATTTTAGAAATAAATTTTGCAACGGGTTTTTATTTTTTAAAATTAGTTAATATTATATCTTCTGATTATTTTTTCAAAAAATTAACAATGACAAGATTACGAAGTTAGTAGTTATCAAGAGAAAAAATAATTAGAGGTATCAAAGGATTGGTTGGACATTTTTGGGTTAAGTTAAATAGGGTTGAGTATATTTCAGATTAACACTTTGCTACTTGAGTTCAATTTATTATGAGTTACAAGTTGAGTTCAATCTATCAAGTTCTTCATTTTAATGCAATTAATTTAATCTTTAAAAAAATTAAATTGATAAAAATTAAGAAATTTAAATAATTTAGTTATGAGATAATAACAAATATATTAGGGAGCTAGCCGAAGTATTAATTGAATTTTAATTTTTTAAATAAAAAAATAGTGGTATACTCTTAAGTAATAACTTATTAAATTAAACTTAAATTAAACTAACGAATGTTCAATTTTAAATTGAATTAAATCATGTTAAATAAATAAGTTTGAAATTTGAATTTTGTTAATTTGACCACATATTTTATCTAGTTATTCAATTAATTCATTGAGCTCAAGTGCTCAACCCATTTTAACAATTATATAGATAATTTATTAAGTTAGTAACTATTATGTGAGAGAATATGCATTAATTAACAAAATTCATATTTACTAAAATAAACTTATTATTTAAAATAATATGCATTAATTATTATCACATTGACAAAAGGCTTTAAATTACTACCACGCTTGAGACGAAATTACGTAAGCAATCGATAAAAAACAAAAAACAAAAAATAATAACCTTATGAGTTTTTCTAACTTGTTAAAGAATCTAAAATAAAAAATTTTATATAAAAAGTAAAGTTTTTTTCAATTCTTAATATATTAAATATTTTATTTTTCATAATATATTTCTTATTTTGTATCTTTAATAAGTGCTCTTATGATACTTTTTAATAAAATTCTAACCTTATTATTTAAGTTGGATAAGAAAAAGACGAAAATAATTTTTTTCTTAAAAAATAATAATAAAAGGTGCTAACCTTCAAATGAATTTTGAAAGTTAGCATTCTCAAATTACTAGCAAATTGACAGACCAATTTGTATTTATTATTTTTAATTTTTATTATTATATTATTAATTAATTAAATATTTATATTTTATTATATATCACATGTTAGTATTTGTAAAAATTATTCTACCTCATACAAAATTTAAAATATTTATGAATTTATGATGCATAAAGTTAAAACAATAAAAAAAATTGCTTAAACATACAAATACCATGAGACCACTTAATTAAAAAAAACTTAATTATATATATATAATTAAATTCGAATGAAAAAATTTAAAAAACTAAGATTTATGACCAAAATAAGAGAATTTCCTTTATTAATAGTATAGATAATAAAGGCATAAATTTACCATGAGTTTCCCATGACATTCATTTCAAGCTTGAAAAATATGAAAGATAATAACTATTTACAATGTTAAATTTATAATGAAGTAAAGAAGTTACACAAGAAGATAAATTTAGTTTCAATACATCTTGCAGTATTGGTTAACAATTATATAAATGTTGAATTGCCTCTCTTATTATCAGATGTCTTTGACCCTTGAGAGATGCAATTCAACATTTACACAACCACCAAACCATATTGCAAGATGTGGTGGATCTAAACTTACCTTATTGCCATGGTAAGTTCTCTACTTTTTTTTATAAAAAAATAACGTTGTACATAGATATTATTTCTCTACTTCTCCCACGTAACACAGAGCGATTGGACTTTATATAATATGGGATGAGTAACAAGGCTCAAAACAAACAATTAAAGATTTAATACCCACTAGTCACTCTTACCCAAATTTCGTAAGCAAAGAAGGTGATTGGTAGGGGGACAACATGCACTCCAACTCCAAAATCTGCTATTGTTTCAGTTATTAGTGGTGAAGGTGAAGGAGTAAGACATGTTTCCCATATGTTTAGCAGAAGATTTCTTAGACTAATGTAAGTATAGAATAATTTATGTTATTTTTAATTGTGATAATTATTTATTTTATTTTTATATATTATTTAAATAATTTAAGATATTTTATTTGTTATTTAAAAATTTTGATATATATCTTTATTGTTAAGAATGTTATCTTATTTTTAAATTAAAAAAGAATTTTATCTAACTTTTAAGAATTTAATCTTATATTTTCTTCATATAAAAATTTTATCTTATCTTTAACAAATTATCATATGATAGAATTTTATATTTGTTTAAGATTTAATTATCATTCATTATAAATAATACCTTTAATACCTCATGAAGAAGTTTTTGATAGTGATGGAATAAAAATATAGACTTTTATTCCTGGAAAAGAAAGACTTTTATTCTTAATAAGTTTCATCTCATTATATTGATATATAGCATATGTTATTCTTGATTGTAATTATTTTCCAGTATGAATTCTTTTTTGGTGTTCCTTTTAGTATGAATTATATTTATTTTTCATTGTAAGGTTTGTACTTTAATTTTTTTTTTTTCATGATTTTTAAATTACACGTCATTTTTTATAAAATATTTATGTGTTCAACTATTTCTTTGAATTATTTATGTGTTCAACTTTAAATTTATGTGTTTAACACCATTCAAATGAATTATATAAAAAACTAAAAAGATTTAAATATTAATAAAAGTCATAAAATTTTCCTTTCTATTTCTTTGTGCAAATCACGGGTTACAAATATAGTTTTAAATTGGATTATTGTGTGATTTTTTCTTTTGATATTATTTAGATAATTTAAGATGTTATTATAATTTGTTATTTATAGATTTTAGTGTATATATACATATATATATATATATTAGGAATCTTATCTTATTTTTAAAACTTTAATCTTATCTTTAATAAATTATTTGTTACTAGAAACCTTTTATCAGATAAGATTTTATATTTGATTAAGATTTAATTACTTTTTTTGTTAAAATATTTAATTGCTTTATTATCTATTTTTATATATTAAATTAGAGTACATTTACTTGAAACTTACTTAACTTCTTATTATACTCTTTCCAAGGTAATATAGAATAAAATGACATGTTTCGTTTTTAATTTTTTTAAATTTAAAAATTCAGATTCTATTTTTTAAAATTTTAAATTCAAATGTTTTTTAATCTAATTATTATGCATATCTTTTTTAATTTTATATATTTAAATTAATTTAAAAATTTATATATCTCTCTTAACTACCTTTCTTATGAAAAAGTTTTCAATATTAGTAGACTGTTTACGCTATGCTATCTCTGCGTCATTTCTCAAATCTGTTATTGTGGCACTTGCTGTTAACCCATCTACACTGTAAGCTTCATTCAATTTTCATACTGTTTATCTTTTATTTGTTTGTGTTTCTAATTCCCAAATAATAGCGAAGTTCTTCGAGATCCTTTTGTTATTTAAGTCTAATTATATTTGTTCAAATTTTGGGTTAGTGGTTAATGAACAATTCAGTTTACAAAATTTAAATCTCAAATATTTATACGTGTTATTAAATAAATAAATTTACTTATTAATGAGAAATAAATCTCTCACATAATCTTTCATAAATATAAACATCAATTATATCTCATATAAATAAGAAATTAATTATAAAAGATATCAATATCATTAGATTCTTATATCAATTAACAATATTTAATTCAAATTCAATTACGATTCTTCTAATTCAATAAATACCCCATAAGATATATAACAAATTTATGTATCTAATTTCAAAAACTACTCATTTTATACACGATCTAACTTGAGTGTCAGAATATTTTTTGTAAATATTCATTGCCTCACATCACTGTTGCAACTGTCATGCATAGGAATAAATCATCATTGTCAACCAATTCAAGTATCATTTTAATTCACGTTCAGAACAATATTATATGATGAGGATAAATTAGGCAAGATAAATAAAAATAATGGGTGAAGAAGTTGAAGAATGAATGGTATAAAGCTATGAGCATATGCCCATCACCATTACCCGCTCATATCTCACTAACCCTATGTTTAGATGTTTTTTCATTAAAGAAACGGAACAGAATAGGTGAGGTTAAAACGGAAAGGAAATGAATGGAATGAAATATAGTTTCTATTCTCTTTGTTTGAAAGTTTCATTAACGGAATGGAACTTCATTACCTATGTATTCCCCCTATTCCACCTCAATTTTGGGAGAGAACAAAAGTTAGGCATTTGAGGGGAAGAGGAGGGAAATGATTTCTCATGTATTACGTTATGTTCTCATGTATTTTAAAACTCCTAAACAATGAAAATTATTTTCGTTCCCCTCATTCCCTTTCCATTCCCCTCATTACCTATCATCCAAACATAGTGTAACATCGGCTGCTCCATTGATTTATGCCTTTCATTCCCTTTTGATCTCATTCTCAACAATGCTTTCTTTGCAATCGTCCTTCCACTGATTTCAAATCAAATCTTTGTTATTGATGCTCCTATCTTGATGTTAAAACTCAACAATTAATGCTCCCTTGATGTATTTTCTTGCTCGATACTCCAAGCTTCTAGAGGATAACTCCTTCAGGGGGTCTTTTACATGTTCTTATTTGGTGCCACAGTGTTGACTGGAATTGTTCTTTTTGGTGGGATAATACCTGTGTTTTAAGTTGTGTTGTTGCTATCTTGTTGAACATGAAAGGATCCCATCAAACTGGGTTTATGCTTTGTACATAAAATCAATATTTTCTCCATTTATTCAGTTCTAATCAATGAAACCTGATCTTAAAGTTTTAGCTTGTAGGTCCTCTTGGGATTCTCTATCCTGGACCTCCTGGAGCTTGGGGTGGATTTACTCAGTGGTTGAACTTAACCAACAATTTTGAAGGGGCAAAGATATTATTAAATTTTTCAAATTTGACTTATAGAAAAACTACGGTGTTAACTAAAATTTTCAAATCTAACTTATCAAGAAAAAAAAATCTTTAAAGTTGGATGATTAAGATATCAAAAGCTCAACCTATGTCTAAATAAAACCTTAGAAATCATAAGTTTAAAGAGAAATATTTCAAAAAACAAAGTTATAGTGGGGTCATGTTGTTATTCAATAAAATTGCATTAGAGTATATAAGGAGTATGAACTTGTAAATTTGTACAAATATCATTCACAAATTGTATATATTAGTTGGTTGAATGTGTGTCTTATTAAAGCTACAACATTCATGTGTTATATAAAATAAAAAAGTGGTAGTAAGTTCATTCATTAAGATAAGATTAAGAAACAAGGACATTATAGGAGGTGTTTAAAATGCTCTTATTGAAGTTTTGAGTATTAATGCTCCAACCAAAATTATCTGTTATAACAAGTAAAAATATTTGACTCTTTCTCTTTCTTTTTTCTCTCCAACTCTTACTTTCTTTTTTTTTCCCTCTCCAACCTCCTTACTCTCACTATTCTCCTCCTTCTTTACCACACATTTGACCAAAGGCAACTATTTCCAACGACCACCAGCACCCACCCCAATTGTTTTCAAAAGGTAACAATGACAGATCTGGGTTTGATTCAACCATGGGTGCATCACAGTAGGGGAATTGATGGCGAATCTAGGTGATGCAATGGCGACCTCGACCACTGGCCGTAACCCTCGCTAGAGTCCCGGTAGGAGATTGAGGGGTTTGGTTGGGTGTTCGATGGCGGAGCAGGTGAGGGAAGTGATAGTATGACAACGCGGTAGATTTGAGTTCGGTTCAACCATGGGTGCATCGCGGTAGGGGAGTTGATGGTGGATCTGGGCAACACGACGGCAACCTCAATCACCGGCCGTAACCCTCACCGGAGTCCTGGCGGCCATGCCATTGTGTGGGGGTGGGAAGTGACCATGAAAAAGAAAAAAAAGGAATTTGAGAGAGAAAAAAATGGAAATGATTGATTATTGTTTATTTGTTAATAAGGTTGCAGGCCAAACACAAGAGTCATTGATTAATTTTTTCACAAAATCAACTATTTTTTCCACAAAATCAATGATAAAAAGATATGAAACATCTATGCTCAAAACTCTTTTAGAAACATTAAAAATGTTTTCCTATTCGGGGTGACTAGTCGTTAGCCCCTAAAAATCCCATCATTCATCAAAGCACCATTTGCAGATGAGATAGTTGTTGCGGCATAGCTTGCCAACATTATATTTTCTCCGTTCACCGGCGTAAGAAGTTCACAATGGTTGATTGAGTTTGAGAATTCCTAACTAACTAGTAAGTTAGCCTGTGCAACAGGGTACTTTGGTTTTTTTAATTGTTATTAAGCTACATTAAATTTTAATTTTAGAAGTGCTATATTTTTTTACATTAAAAGATTAAAAATAAACATTTTAATTTAATAATAATAATAATAATAATAATTAGATATTATATTACATCAAATTAAAAATTAAAACTCATAAAAACCAAATAATTAACTATTTTCTTTATAAAATTTAAATATCATGACATGGTAGGCCAATATTCACGCTAGCAATTCCAAATAGTTCACTGCTAATTTAGGAGATGTTTGTTTCGGATTATTCGCCATGTCCATCAACTTTTTTCAGCAAAAAAGTTATTGGGTGTAGAAGTGGTCATGTTTGGGTTTGAAGAAAAAAAAAATCAACAACTTTTTTTGGAGGGAAAAAGTTATTGATGAAAAAGCATAAATTTGAGCGTTCTTTTAAAAAAGCTGTTGGGATTATTCCCAACAGTGAGATGTAAATACTACTTTGTCCTCAATCAAATAACTTTTTTAAATTAATCAAATAATTTTTTTAATCATTTTATATCTATTTTGATAATTTGATACATAAAAATAATTTTTTTATACCATCTAAACAAAACAGATTAGCCTAAAATTACTTTTCAGCTAACATATACAAACATAAAACTTGTTTCTTATAATCGATTATAACAAAAAGTTTTTATATAATAATCGATTATTAAAATAATTAAAATTTCACAGGTATTCTAAATACACACTTAATAATATTCAAATAACTTAGCCAAGTATTCAAATATTAGGGTTCCAAAAATACACTAACCTACAGCCGAATTAAAGACTTATTACAAAGTCATCTATGTCATCCTCAAGTTCATCTTTTTCTTTTATTTTGTCATAAGGGCACGTTTGACAGGACGTATAAGGCTTGAAATGACAAATTTATACAATATATTATAACTTTATCAGTTATTTGTGTGACTATAGCATTGTATAAGTTTAAGTTTTGATTGATAAGCTCATCAAACACCAATCCTTCGTTGTCTCCTCCAGTGGACCCAGCCACCCAAAGCCGCCATCGCCCTTCATTTCGTCAACTACCTCAAAATCAACTGAACTACAAAGACTCATCCCAAAACACTTGAGAATAATATACCTCATTTATGTTTCCACAATCCAAACGTCGACCACCATGTAAGCCAGACGCGTCCCACCACCCTATAAGCCAGGTGTGTAACACCCCAAAATTTCCTATCCTATAAACAGTAATTTTGACAACAATGTAAATTTTACATGTTTAGTAATTTCGATCTTTGTAAAATTATTTTGTTTATTCGTCGTCAATTTTTGATCGTTTTGAGTGATTTACTCTGTGTCAAGAAAATAAAATTTTTTGGGCCAGGGAAAACTTTACGTAATTTAATTTTTACCATTAGGTTTTAATTATTTTACGTGATCCGATTTGATATTTGTGTGTTTTCTAATTTTTGTGATTTTATGTGATTTTGAATTTTTTTTTGTTTGTGGGTCCCACGAGGTGTTTGTGGGCCCAAGTGACCATACGTGGGCCCAGGTGGGTCCCAAGAAAGTGAAAAAAATTTTACACATTGAAAAATTTGTACTTGTTTAGACGAGACAGGATCTTACTAAACTGAATCCTAAACGCTTTTAGAAAATTTGTTTTATATCGTATTTATTTATCTAAGATAAAAATACAAGAAATACATTCTTTCATGGGATTTTTAGTAGATAAAAATAGAAATTATATTGCTTAAGTCAACATTGGTGGTTTGGATATCCACTATTGATTCAATTAACGGTTAAGAAATAAATTTAATAAAGAAACATAAGATAATCATCATTGATTTAATCAATGGTGTGAGAATAAACTTAATTAGCAAGCTTCAATATCAACCGTAGATTTAATCAACGATTGTAAAATTAATTATATAAAGTGACCATTTACAACCATTGGATTTAGAGTTGATCAAGGGTGGAGATTTGGTCTTAAAAAGTGACAAAGACCATTTATGACCATATGGATGAAGAATTAATCAATCGTGAAGATTTGGTCTTAAAAAGTAAGAGAAAGTAATTATGACCATTGGATTAAAAGTAAGAAAGAGTAATCTTGACTTTATTTTGGAGACACATCTAATGGCTAGAATTTAAAGGAGAAGAATCCAATGGCTTAGATTAAGTCTTCTAAATTAAAAGTCTATTTAAATCCTAACCATTGAATTAATCAATGGCTAGGAATGCTTCAAATAATTGTATAAAAAAAAAAAAGATGACAACTTCATGCATTATGGAAGGGGGGACGGTTTTTGGAGTGCTTGGACAAGGAGGAGACAATTTTTTTAGTAGCCTTTTTAGGCTAAAGAAAAGATAAGTCAACAATGATTTGATTAATAACTAATTAAGCCTAATTTGATTAATCTAATGGCCTAATTAACAAGTTAAGTAAACTAAATTAAATATTAAATTGTTATAATCTAATTCTTAATTAGATATCCTAATTTTAATTAGAGATTATAATATGTGAAATAATATGTTAATTAATTAGTTATATAGTTAGAATGTTAGTTAAGATTGGTTAGGATATTTAACCTAACTAATTACCTAATTAATTAGCATGCAATTAGGTAAAAATTGAGAACAATTAATTCCCTAAAATACTCAAGGAGCCACACGATTTTCATGCAGCTTGGGGAGACTTTTTCATGGTTCTTGAACCACCAATAATAGTCATGCAAACTAAATTAATGACCATTATTGTTTGTCATGGTCAATATGACCATTATTATTTTGTTTGCTTCCTTTGGATTGCATGATGAAGGGGGGGACGGTTGGAGAAGCAAGAAAGAAGAAGAGACATGTTGGAGTAGCCTTTTTAGGCCAAAGAAAAAGCTTGAAGACATTAATTAGATGTCTTGACCAATTATTGGTCATTTTCCTAAAGCAAAATTATTTTATTCTTTCTCTCCATGCAATGCTACGGTTGCCCACTTCAATTCAGCCATTTGATTTTATTTGTATCACATTTTATAACACTTAACTCATTCTCTCTATTCTCTCTCTTCCAATTTGTCAAGAACACCAAGAACAACACCATTTTCTTTCCTTCCTTGAGCATTCGGTCACCACCCATGGAACCACTTCCAATCTTCCATAATTTTATTTAGCTACATATCTTGAATCCTCTCATCAATTCAAAACACTTTCATGTTGGAGACTTTCTCTAAATCATTCATCTTCATCACTCAACCAAGCCAAGAACACAAAACAACTATTTTCCTTCATTTTCTCACCAAATGGTTCGGCCATGACCACCAAAAGCACCACCCATCACTTTTAATTTCATCCAACCATAGATCTTGAATATACATGATATTCTAAGCAACTTTCATGTTGGAGACTTTCTCTAAATCATTCATCTTCATGGACTTTCTTCAAGAACAAAGTTATGGGGTTTTTGAGGTGAAGTATAAGAAGACTTCATTTCTTCTCTTCTTTTTCATGATCTAAACCATGTTTGATCCATGGTTCCTCTTAATCAAGCTTAGTATACTAATTTCTATGTATTTTGTTTTGAATTTGAGAAGCCCTTGGTGTTGAAGGACTTGGAAAGAGAAGCAAAATCAAGAAGCTTTGAGGATCTTCAAGAGGTAAGAGGGAGATCCATCTCACCAACCAATTATGGTGGTGGGAGATGGTCTTATATTTGATGGATTGTGAATTCATGTGAGAATTCCAATCCATGGTCATGTAATAATTAATTGTGTGTTTATGAGCTTTGCTTTATTTTCTTGTGCTTTGATTATTTTTGTCTATGCTTAATATGCTTTGCATGATTTTATGGCTTTGATAGTATACTTATAATATGCGTGATGAGTATATGGCATGTTTGTGATATTTATGATGAAATATATATATGTATGCCATGATGTGTGGATGGAAAGAAAATTGATCTTGGTTCCAATGGCCAAGGAAGAGCTACGGTTTTGATGCCCTTGATGAGGGTCAATGTTGAAATTTTTCAAGAATTTGGAAATTAAATTTTGATCCCTAGAACAATGAGAATTTCGGCCAAGATACCTCAAAATAGGTGTTTACAAATTAATATGTTTATGGAAGAATAAAATTGGATTGATTTGAGGAGTATGAAAAATAAACTAAATGTTTGTTTTTTTTAAGAAAACATGAACACAAATTTTAGAATGAAATTTTATTGATTTATTTTGTGTAGAAACAAGAATGAAATTTATTTAAGTTAGAAGAAAAATATTTCATGGTTCCAATGGCCATCTATAAGGTTTTGATAATTTAGAAAAATGTTTTGATGCTATGAAATACAAGAATTTTCAAATAAGAATTTTTGAAAAGGAAATTAAGTGTTATAAATTAAGTGAAGTGGAATTTTCATAAATAAAAGAAAAAGAAGATTGAAAGTATTGAACTTCAAATTAATTTAAAAAGAATCAATTTTTAGAAGTGATTTAGAAATATAAAAGAAAATGTTTGTAACTTAAATTTACTCACGAAGAATTTATTTGGGTTTTGGAAAACGTTAGGAAATTTAAAGTTAAGAAACAATAATTAAAACAACTCAATATGATTTTGTAGGACTAGATCAATAAAAAGTGATTTTGAGAAAATATATATTAAGGAAAAGATTTTTGACTAAGAATGAAAAAGGATTTGCAAAGAAAGTAAAAATGAATTTGAACAAATGAGTTTGTTTTATGACCAATCGGTACTTTGGTTTTGAAAATAAGACTTTAATGGTTTTGTTTGTATAAAACCATATCAATTTAAAAGAAAAAATATTTTGATAATTTTTCAAATAGTAATGCCTAGATTTTGATGAAACAAAGTAATTTTTCAAGTGGAAATATAATTGATTTAATACAAGAAATTTGAAAAGAGAATCAGAGTATTTTATTCACTTGAAAAATTAAGTTTTGTAAACGAAAATGTTTTCAAACTTCAATTTATTTTGAAGTAGGTTAATTTGGAAATGATTTGGGGAAAAATAGAGAATATAATGGTATTTTGAGAATTTACTCAAGTATAACGTATTTTCAAGTTTTGAAGTACGTTTGAAAATTTTAAGATTTGAAACATTGATTTATATCAATGGAAAAGTAATTTTGTGGATAATATTTGAAAAAGAATTTCTTGAGTAAAGAAACGTGGAAAAAGATTTTCTTGAGTAAGAAAATGTGAAAAATGAAGTACAAAGTCATAATATTTTGAGAAATGATGAAATGGAATTTTTGAAGGTTAAGAAATATTTTTCGTAATAGAATTGTGGTGAAAAATGATTTACGATCTTAAAAATGATTTAGAATATAGTAAAATATTCCTACGCGATTTAAAATATGTTAAAATATTTCTACGTGATTTGAATTACGCTTTAAATATTTTACGTGAGTTTAAATATTTGACGTCTTGTTGAAAAATCACTATGTGATTTAAAAGTAATAGAATATTTTTACGGTATTGTGAAAATATAACGAAACGTTTAATTTTGAAAACGTAATGTAAACATTTTGGAATTGTGAAAACATAATGAAAATGTTGCTAATCTTGTGAAAATACTGGCGAAAGTGTTTTATAACTATGAAAACATGATAACATGATTTTGTGTTGAAAATACAAAGATAATTACTTGTTTAACCAAATGTATGGACATTGTATGAGAGAGTGATGTGTTTTGCCTATGATTGGTATTTGGTGCATTTTATATGCATTGGAAAGAGATGCCCGTATTTGGATTTGGTGCATTATACATGCATTGAAAAGATTTGGCCCGTTGGAGTTAGACTTGCACTGATATACTCGTGCATTGTACAAATGAAATTGAACAGATTTGGCCCGTTGGGGTTGGACTTGCACTGATAAATTCGTGCATTGTATAAAAGATAGCTAATAGCTATTATGGCCCTTGTGGTTGAAGAAAGAATGATAATTGATAGTGAGGTCTATGATGGATATTGGGGGCGTCGAGGCGCGGTGGTCGACCAGTGGACAGTTGGCGAGTACCCTGTGCCACTTGGCGATGCAGTCCGTTGCAACGCATTGACGATACCCGACAAGAACACGATTCTTTTCAACGACTGGGAGATTGTCTTTGAGTTAAGGCTGACAATTAACCAGAGCATTCTTCTCGAAATTGTGAAAACCTCCATGGAGTTGTTTTTGAAAAACTGAGTCTTTGTACATATGCATAAATCTGAGCATTTATATCTGAGTGATATATTAATTGAGGAATATTGGTTATTGGTTATGACAATTGTTTTGATTACTTGGATGATGATGATGATAATGCTGAGGGCATTATCATAATTATTGTTTATGATGATTGAACTGATAAATGATTAGATGATGATAGTTGATTAATGCTGATAGCATGATTATGGTATGATCTATCTGTATGATATTGCTATTTGTGTTATCTCTGTGCTGCCATGTTGATATTGGTGTAGGTGATCTCACCTCTTTGTTATATTGTTTTGCTGTGTCTGTACTGTTAAAATCAAATAATAGAAAGATCGAGTTGTCTTAGACATAACGGGCGATGGATACTCTGAGATTAGTGACAACAATAAGGAGTGAACATTCAAGACTCGAAGGTGTGCAGTGTTGACAAAGGAATAGATGTCTGATGCATCAAGATGGACAGAAAAAGGAATAAGTATGTTAAAGTTTTCCGTTAGTGTTGTACCGTGCTATTAAGTAGGACCCGTCATGGGGTTTGCTACTGTAAAAAAAAAATAAGTCTGTTACTTTTATATTTCTCTTTAAATTGTGATATTAATTGGTGTCAATATTGCATAATGAATAGTTGAAATATGATTTTCAATATTACCCAATATATTCAGTAAATTTACGTTTCAGTAAAGAAAAAAATTTGAAACCCATCTTTTATAACTCAAACTTTGTGCGAACTTATTTTCAGATTATGAGTCGGAAGTCAGAAATGTGATGCCCTAGCTAGGGTGTTCAATTAGTTGGTATCAGAGCCAGGGTGTTACAAGGTGCATCCCACCTAGATCTCCACTTCATTCACGATGGCCAGCTACCGTTCGATCCAGAAACCGCTACCCCATAATCACCCAGCCACCGTGCCTCAACCTCGAACCAGCAATTCCCGTCCATGGCCAAACCGCTAGCAAACATGAAGAAACACTATGGACAAACTCACAGTCACAATAACACCTCAACATATAATGGATGAATTTAAAAAACTAAAATTGGGATGGTTATCTTTGCAGAACCGAGATAAGTACATTTGTAGCCCAAGTAGGTCACCCAATCGACCTTGCCCATCCACGATCCCAAAAGCATGATTTGGTCCTTATCTTGGTGGCACCAAAGATAAAGAAGGCAAAAGTAGGAGGGTTGTGAGCCTCATTTTCTCTGCTTGTGGAAGCTGAAGCCAGAGAGGGAAGACATCAACGTGAGGGGGGAATAGCATGAAAAGGCACCTCCTTTTTGCTCTAATAATAATAGAGTGTGCCTTCAAAATTCTAATATATGATAGAATTGTTACCTTCTACCAAATTCAAAAAGATAACATACACCATAAAAGGAAAACTTGGGATTTATGTGAACGGTGTGTTTAATATAGACTTTCCGGTCAAAGGTCCTACCATGGACCTTGTAATATAAGACGTCAGATCTGTGTAAAATAAGATGGACGGTTGTGATTGTTGACCAGTTACTTGTTATTTAGGTAACGTTAAAAGCTAAAAAGTAATATTGGTCCTTGCAAAAGTTTACTCATGATCATTGGTAATTGTAAAATTAGTCTTTTAACAAAAGGAAATTATGCAACAACCTAAACACCAGATCTAAGTTGGTGTTGAAGATAGTGGCAGAATGAGACTCTCCGGTGACGTGGAATTTTGGATCACCATTCCTCCACCATGCTATTGTCATCCAAACCACCAGAACACCGAACCGCGACCAACATCTTTGCCATCCAAAACAATAATCCACCGAACCCAGATCGCAACCTCGAACCCAGCCACGTCTGAGACACAGATGGTGCGTGCATCTGCTGTTTTGCTGTTCGAGGTGGTTCCTTGAACCTAGCCATGCCAGCGACATGGATGGTGCGTGAATCTATTATTCTGTTGTTTGAGGTGGTTCCTCGAACCCAGCCACGTTTGCAACGCAGATAGTGCGCGAATCTGCTGTTCTAATGTTCGAGGTGGTTCTTTTGGTGGTGGGTTTGGGTTTGGCTTACGGTGGTTGACGGATCTGGGCGGCGTTATGAGTGGTAGTCTGACACAGCGCGAGGTTGGTGGTAGATCTGGCTATGGTGGTTTGCAAATCTGGCGGCACGACTCATGGGCAGTGGATCTAGTGGTTCGTGGGTTCTGGGTGGCTGGGAGCTACGATTTCTGGCTGGGACTTTAGGTGATTGGGTTTTCTGGTGGCCGGGTTTTAGAGTGAAGGGAGAGGACAGCGGTGTAACAGTGGATCTGGGTAGTTGGTGCACAACGGAGGTCAACAGTATCTGTGGCTTGGTATTCACGCATGGTGGCTTCCTTCTCTGGCAGTGGAAGACGCTGCAACAACTGAACCACCATCTGTGTCACACCTCCAAACCTCCGCCCAGATTGACGGTGGTGCAAGGCCAAAAAGAAGATTATGGATCGTGAGTCTTGGTGTAAGAAATAACAATAGTTGTATGACTTTAAGAAAAAAAAAAGATAAACTTTAAGGCGAAATTACAAAATTTAAAAACTTATGAACATAAGTAAAGTCAAAAGTCCAATGATAAACCTTTGACCATAAGGTCCAACATAAAACGACCTTTTTGTGAAAGCTTTGAGACAAAAGCTTCTTTCCGCATTCAGCCTTGATCGTATCCATATGCATCAAATCAATTTATCAAGGGAAAATTACAAATGCATGAATTATATGTAATATTTAATTTGGTTGCATATACTTTAGTTTCGTTACTTCTAAAACGTATAAAATAGACATTATTTTTTAGTTATCTATTTTACTACAAAATGTTAATAAATGTTAAAAATTTAGATAAAAACAATGATGTGTCATTTACATGCACATTTTAAAATTTGATATCTAAAAAAAGTGCAATTAAGATGAGAATAATTTAGAGATAAATTTTATTAAAGAGATGCACGTGAGAAGTTCTTTTTTTTTTTCTTCTCAACTAATTCTAAAAAGAATATCTAAGAAATGAGAATTCAAGAGTAACTAAGAAAAAAATTAAAATAAAAAACTAAAAAAAAGCTAAAACAAAAGGGGAAGCAGTTCAATAATTTAGGATCTAGACATCGTTGTGTAATTCATGTTATACTTTGTTCATTTATGATTATCATCATCGTTAGAGTGCTGCTAAAGAAAATGTTGGACCTCTCTTCCATTTCTCCATTTTTCTATTTCCTTCTGTTTGTACTTTGCTCTCAACTTTTGAGAATTCTTTAATCATTATGCTCGTGTTTTGCCACTGCGTTCACTGCAATTCAGTCCTAAAGATTAAATTTTTATTTTATTTTCTAATTTGCTTGAACAAAAAAATGACTAAGAGGAGGAAAAGGAATACATGCATATCTTGTGCATTTTTTTAATAAATTTTATTCTTAAATTATCTTAACACATGTAATTTTTATTTAATTTTTATCGTCTGTTTGTTGTAAAATACATAAATTAAAAAATAATGAATCTATTTTACATATTTTAAAAGTAACCTTATCTATTAAAGATTTTTTTTTTTGAAGTTTTTTCATTTATCAATGAAGTTTGGTCTCTCTCTTTTTCCCACACCACTGACACCAGCTTGGTCTCAAGAGAGCTGGCTTCCATCCATGAGAAAGAAAACGTGTCACTCTGTAATAGAAATAAATGATGGAGGAAGAATTTTGCGACTATAAAGACATATAAGCACGAATATGTCGTTTTTTAAGTATATTTACGTATTAGATATGTGGTAGTATTAGATAGGTGAAGACGCATATAAGATAATGTAAAAATTAAAAATTATTATTATTTAATTTAAATATATTTTAAATATATTTAAATATATCTTAAATATAATTTAGACATAATCTATTAATATTTAAAAAAATTAATATTTACAACTAACATCTAATTAATAAGTTAATAATTTATTCAAATTTAATTACATAATTAATATCTTAAGTCATTATTTTTTTATATCAATATTTTAAATTTTATTTTTTCACACGTCATTATTAAGCTTTTAAGTTTTATATTTTTATGCACTACTAGTTTTATCTACTCATTTTATCTCTACTTGTATCTAAGTCATCTATTTTGTCATTATCAAAACTTGTCTCACACTACTATTCTCTCTATTTAATTTTTTTGATGCACATATACTTGTACATGGTTAATTTTATTAAGAAAAATTAATTTACGAGATCTTTTAAAAATTTTTAATAAAAATTATTCTCTATAATTTTTGAAGAAACTTATTATGTAACAAATATTGACACATATACGATATATATTAAGATATTATAAATTTTTAAATTTATAAAAATAATATTAATAAATTATAAATTTTTTAAATTTTGTAATTATATATATATATATACATAAAATAAATTCTTTAATTTCATTTGATATTAATTTATTTATATATATATAGTGTTTGTGCTCTAAAATTTTTAAGTTTAATATATTAATATATCATTCCGTATGTATCTTGTATTTTATAAATTTTGTCTCATGTCACAGGACACGTATCAACATAATGGAGCTGGAACGTAGATGGGCTGAAGAGCGAGTACGCTCCAACAATGGTTCCACTCAGCAGGAAAATGGGAGAATTTTCTTAAACACAGGGTAGATGCGGAGGCGAGTTGACGTTTAGTTGGGCAGTGGAAATAGCGAGACAACATGGAAGTCTATTTCGTTTGTTTGTTTTTTTTTTAATTTATATGCTTTTATTAATTAATAATTACAAAATGTAACCTACTTTTTACGTTATTTCATGTTTTTAAAATTGTGTAAAGAGAGTGTTGAAAATAATAATTTTTTATTTGTATTATTTCTGTAACATAAATTTAAAAATATGAAATAAAATGAAAAATAATGTGATATTTTATAATTATTAGTAATCTTTTTTTATTTTTAGTTAATATATTTTTACCGATGATTATAAAAATACTTCCTTCTTTCCATCCAATTCCCTATTTTCAAGATTTTATGAAAAAAATGATAAAATTAACAAAACCTTGTAATTATGAAATTACGAAAATAAGAAACAAAGTGGAACTAAGTTATCATTTTTGTAATTACCTAGATATGTAGCATGGTGTTAGTTTTCACTTACTAAACCTGGTTTTAAGAAAATTGCCAATTTATATATATATATATATATATATTTAATATATTTATATCAGTTTCTAGATTTTAAAGCTAATGACAAAGTCACATATTTTTTTATTAATATATCGACCATTCATATAATATCTTTATTTTTTTACAATAAACACTCTTACCACTGATACATCATATATATATATATATATATATATAAGTTTCTAGATTGCTTGAGCTCTTGTATGAATCTACATTCATAGTTTAACGTCGTTCAAATAAAAAGCTATTTGAATAGGATAAAGGTCCTAACTCATTTTTGCTATTCAATTCATTAAAACCAGGCATAAATTAATTTAAGCAACGACCTCAACCTTTTGCAGCATATTTATCAGCAAACACTAAACATCGTATGAAATGTTGGAGAAAAAATAATGGATGCATCATTGCCATAATACTACGACATCCAGACTACATGAAAATTTGTATTTCTTTAATACTCAGCCCAAAACGTCAATCCAAATTATCCTTCCCAAGCAGCAACTGCTGAGCACCACAGATGTAAAGAATTGCATCTGCTTCTCCTGCTGAATTTCAAAGTATCTAACCAAAGCACCATTAAAATCATAACCAATGGGGCAAATGAATAAATTAAGATCCAAGATGCACTGTAGTTAACGGATAGGGTGATATTGGGCTGATATCCTCTTTGGGGGCAATTTGCGCAGGATGAAGAGGACTAAAGCTGAAGGCAGGACCTCAACCAGCTGTATTTTGAAAAATGAAAAGTAAATTCCAGATGCCAAGAAAGCAAGAAACCAAAAGTCTGGTGGCAATGAACGAAAAGGAATACTCAGTAGTATACCATGTAGTAGATCAAGTCCAAAATAGGATGATCCAAAACATCAAGAGATGCATCTGAATCAAATGCAGATAGAAAACCCTGCATGCATATCAAAAGTGTGATTAAGAACGAAGGTATACTGCTTGAATAATAATACCATGCATATCATTATTTAACTTCAACTCTACAGCTTTAGTTCTCATGACAGGCTTAAAGCCTCTCCCTTTTACCCAAAATTCATCTCCACTTAGGACATACTTTGCATTTGATCACTCTTATCATGCTGACCACCAAAGGTTCTATTGTGCTCTTTTGATTTCCATCTTCTCCCTCTAACTTCTGTTTACACTAAAATTGTTTAACAGCACATCTAACAGTATTGCACTAGAAAGTTGAAACCCATATTATAGGATTCTCACATTCAACTAAAGTAGTGCCACATTTAGATTCTCGTGAACAAATTTATTGGCATTTTTATCCCACACATCATCAAACTATACACCCTCTCATCAACTACATATACATAATTCACACTTTCAATCGTTAATTAGTTATTCTCAAAAGAAAAAAGCTACATTTCCATTAATCATACGACAAATATTTTTTGTGTGAAGTATACAAGAAAGTATTAACAAAACAAGAACACAGTAAACCCTTAAATTAAAATGTTTTAAATACCAAAAAAAAAGTTTTATAACTATTGAGAAACCCAAATGTGCCATTCATAGAATATATCAAATGCCTATTACTGCACTCAAAGCTGATAAAAATGTTCACATTTTTTGGTGAATGTCTGTGGAATGTGGATCGTGACCCCTCTTGCTGCAAGCAGAGGGGAGAATACTAACATATAAATAGCGTAACAGAATAACACAGGATGATGTACAGAAGATAAGCAGAAAAGAATTATAATTCTACACGTGTGACATATTTACATAGACAAGCTTAAGAAAACAGGTGAAACAGATAACAATAATAATAAATATATAACTTACCATAACGCATCTTATCAGAAAACAGGTGAAACAGATGACTGTGACAGATCCGACCTGCAATACAAATCGCATATTATGTGAATACAACTAATATTGATTTGAACAATTTCTTTTCAATTTCACCTTGTTATATGTTTGGAACAGAACAGAAGACGAAAAGCAAGCAGTTCTTCTCAGTTCACAATGATGAGGTCTAATCCAAGGGAACATACAGAACTTAAACCTTATTGTTAAAATGGGTAATGTTATAGACCACGAACTATAGAAAATACAAATGTCTATGCCTAAAAAGGAAAGTATTGATTTATTGTAATTTAAGAATGGGAGTGAGCAAGCTAGTAAAAACTGATTTCATTTGTAGCACAAACAATTGCATGACATTGCAAAAATACGACTCATTCCTTCCCATCATATGCGAAGATTCTACAGTGGAACACAATTTGAGTTTTATAGAGGAAAATCTAGACATGACAAAGAGAAGCTAATAAAGGGGGTACAAGAGTTTGCATTATTTATCCTTTAGATATGACAATGGACGAAGGCAACAGAGAAACTCATCATCAGATAGGAAAATTTAGATTATGATCTCCTCATTCAAAGCCAACACCCTGCACATCCAAATATTTATAGAACACTTAAATAGCTGTCTTTCATTACTGATTTTACTATTCACTAGTGGAAATTAGGACTTTAGTTGTTGCAAATACAAGAAACTCAAATTCTTTGTACTATGAAAGTAATAACTAACCAATGCTAAAATGACACTCTACCATGCACCTTTCCAAAACCTCTGCCTCTCGTGTGTATGTTTGGAAGATCCATGTATTAAAAGAATAGAAGAGAAGAGACAACAAAAGTGGACAATCATTTGTTATCGAAGTCATTTATACCCGCACATGAACATATTTGCAATGTAGTACAATATTATGGGGAACCTGAACACATTATGAAAAGTAAATTTTTTTTCCTAAAAAGAGGGCGGGGTGGAGTAAAGTGTGACTCAAATGAGATTTTTCTGTAGAGTAGTGGCAGAACATGATTTGCACAAATGCATATTATCAAATAGACACAACGAGAAGAAAATGCTCATACCTCATGCAGTTTCTTCCTTCTCCCTTTAGATTCGATTGGGAAACGCCTCAGCATGAAAAATAATCTAGAAACATTTAATATGTTCCAGGCGGAAATTGAAAAGGCCGCCCATAACAACCATGAATTACCAGTGAGTAAATGAAATAAAGGCTGCAGAGGTATTTCATAGTTTCCCAGACAAAATGCAGAAACCTCACCTTCCTCCATATAGCAAGAAGCCTAATGCAGCCATAAATGACACAACTGAAGAAAAGAAACGAAAAGTAAATTTCATTAAAAAAAATGTCTATGCATATAACAATTTATTATTTTAAGGTGGCAAAACTCATTCTTAAGCTCACAAGTGGGTGTGAAACATAAATCAATCTTTGATTAAAAGGCTAACCTGCAATAAATATCTTTCCAATGAACTCCACAACAATGTTTTCATCTATCCAGAGGTATATCCAAATACAAACCTAAATCCAAAGCCACACTTTAGTATTATGATTATCGATGTCAACTATCAAAGAAAATGTTCCTTTTAGCTTTGAAACAATGGAGAGATTTATGCCTTGCTTGACATGCATGTTGCAGAAACTACATATAAATTAACCATAATTACTGCCCAAAAGTGAAATTAAATCGCCTGTTTAAAAAGCCAATAATTTCTAAATCAAATAAGTCATGGTTGAACATTTGATACACAATCAAGATGTACAAGTTTCCGAGAAATTCATATGCCATGATATTTCCAGATACCAGAAGATCTTGACTTAAAACTCTAATTTTTTTTCCATATTATTCACCACTACTTTTCCATTCCAGCAAAAGTGGTTGGAGGCGGGCTGCCAGTTGTTGATACAATAATAGGTTATAAGATGAGGAGCTACAGCCTGACAGTGTCTGGCCAACATCATGGGATATAAAAACTCAAAATGAAGAGCACGTGTCCATGAATGAACATAGAAAATGCACCAAAAAATAAAAAATAAAATAAAATGCTTCAGACGGAGAATATGACATGAACAGTTGGTGCAACCATATTGCAGTTGCAAAGGAGATGTCACTGTGTATTGACAGTGTGTGCACTAATAAAAGAGAGAGAGATAGATTATAGATACCTGGATAAAATACAAGGCACCGTTTACTGAAATATAAACTATCCTGAGCTTATCAGTTGGTAAACTCCTTGCCTGTTCAGTCATTGGAATAAAATTAGAATTTCCTATACCCAAAAATAAAAAGTGACAAGAATCATAGAGAAAAAAAAATCCTTGATCATGCGAAAATGGATAATTCTTTTTTTGAGAGTTGGTTTCATTTAATTCACTGAAGTAAGGTACTCATTCGTAACAATTAAAATAAATAAACTGAAAAGGATAAAGAAGAAATTTGACTCGCCTGATGATAAATTTCAGCCCAAAAAAGGACTAGAAGTGTATATGTTGAGAAAAACAATAGTCCCGGCAGATCTAATAGCACCAAAATCAAGACCTAATTGAACAAGCAGCCACTCTATCTCTATGTCAGTACACAAGCCTTAGTATGATTTTAGTCAAATATCACAGGTGCAAAACTAACCTTAGGGCGCAAAAGAAAAACTAGCTTGTGTAATCCAAACACCACTGCACGTACTGCAATATGAAAAACGCAACCCAAAAAAAAAAAAAAGAGTGAATAAAATGGAGATACAAGAAGAGCAGAGATCCTGAAAGCAGGAGCAGAAAGAGTGAGTGTGGATGTGAGGTCACCTCCGTTAACAATGAAGTTCATAAGGTGGAAAATTTTTTGCGTAGTCCAACCATACTCAGGTACTCTTAGTTCAATTCTTACCAATTGAATCTGGCAGCATTTCAATATCAGGTTAGAAAAGGCGTATCATTGTAAGAATCCACAAACTAAAGTAAACTAAATAAACAGAAATTGCATAATGGAAGGAAGTGTTTTAGAAGAGGCGTAGGATGATAAATATAGAGAGGAGACCAGAGCAACGGAGGAGACGAGAGCATAAGCAGCGCAGAGGGAGTAGAAAATTGCGTCCTGCCAGCGACTGGAGTCGTTGATTTGGTCCCACCACTGCCACTGCCACTGCCACAGCCACAAATTGGGGAAGAAAGGTGAAATCTCCATCTCCATATCCATGGGGATGGGCGTCCTCATTTTGCGACCAGGCAATGTGAGCGTTGGCCGTTGAGGAGGAATAACGATTGTTGGGTTCTTTTGTCTACCAGACAGTCTACCGAGAGAGAGAGACTATAAAGTGTGTGTGGGCCTTTTTCAATTTCGCTTAAGTACCAAATCAAAATGGAATTGGAAGCCTTTCTTACAAAATCGAATTCAATAGGGATTCGCCTAATTAGAGACGGAGGCACCAACTTTCGCGCGCTTTCTCTCCCTCTCTCTCCCGTCTTGTCTTATCTTAACTCTTAACTAAACTTCTTCAAGTTGAGTAGCAAACGTCAAAGGTCTCTGTTGCACTACATTTACTGCTTCCCCACTTATGATGCTTTTAATTTTATTTCTTTTGTTCAAAAAAAAAATCATACTGACGCACGAGAGGCTGTTAGATTTACACGTGATTACGATTAGGCATTTAGGGTCCCCTAGATGTAGATGCGTAATTGGAATTAGGCGGCAAACAAATTTAGTTGTGTTGCGTCTAACACTTTATCACTTGTCAAAAAGTTATAATTGTTAGATAGTATTTAATTTTATTTTTTTACAGTGGTAATGCATAGTCTTATATTTATAATATGTTGCGAATAAGTACGAAGGATTTTACAGTATATACATAATGTATTGTTAAATTAGATTGTCAAATATTTTTAATGTATGATTATACGTATATATAAATTTTAAGATGATTATTCGACTATTATAAATTTAACAAGTTGTTAATTGACACGTATTATTTCATTTTTTAAATTTTAAATCTATAAATATTTCAAAACATTTAAAAACGATGTTAGTATAATATCCCTATCACATCATTGACCCGCGATATTCTAGCGGAGCTTTGCCTAAAATTCCTTTTTGCCCATTTTGAGTTGTAGTACGTGGCAATTGACATGAATAGCCTTCTTCACCACCTCTTTCCTTTATTGGAAAGAATGCATGAGATACATACGTATGAACTTATGAAGGGATTATTAATTACTAGTTAACATTAAACAAATTTTAACATAATAATAGAAATAAAAATAACTTATATAACCACTACGATATACGGTTTGGTGACATAATATAAAAGTATTATCTTACACTTAATGAGTATACTAGACATCTCGTTTAGATTGATTGTTCATGGACCACGTTTTTTTTTAATTATTATAAATTATGAAGTATAGATATACGAACACGAGATATAATACTGACATGTAGATAAGGATACATTAAATTTAAAAAATTATAAGATACTGATAAAATATATATATCAAAGTAAATTAAAGAACTTAATTTATATATATATATAAAAAATTTTAAAAAAATTATAATTATTTGATATTATTTCTATAAATTTAAATATTTATAATATCTTAATATATATATATATATATATCATATATGTCAATATTTACCATTTAGTAAGCTCCTCTTAAAAAATATGGAGCATAATTTTCTATTAATATTTTTAAAAAAATCTCCTAAACTAACTTCTTCTAATAGAACTAATCATGTACAAGTACATGTGCATAAAAAAATTAACTAGATAGAATATTTGTGTGAGGCAAACTTCGGTGACGATGAAGTAGACGGCTTGGTACGAGTAGAAGTAGAATGAGCATATAAAAATAATGGTGTGTGAAAATATAAAACTTTAAAGTCTAATAGTGGCGTGTGAAAAGATAAAACTAAAAATATTAGTATGTGAAAGTAGTTGCTTAGGACTAGGGGTATCAAAACGGACTGGCCCAGGAATGGGCTGGCCCATTCGAGAGTTGGGTCATTTCGGGCTAACTCATTCGGGCCATGTTAATTTCGGGTCAGCATTTTACTGGCCCAACCCGACTCATTTAATTAAATATAGTGTTATTATAGCAGGCCAGTCCAGCCCAGTCCATTTGGACTATTTTTAATTTTGTGTTCACTTTTACTAATCCAGCTCATCCATTTTGTCGAGTTATTTTGACACTTTTACTTGAGACGTCAGTCATGTGATTAGGTTTGAGTGAGTTACAGGTTTATTAATTAAACGTTAGTCATGAAATTAAAACTAATTTTTTTAAAAAAATATTAATGAGTCATGTCTAAGTCGGGTCTTAGACGTGTTTAAGCGTGTCCAAAACGTATCTAAGCGTATTCGAGACGTGTCCAAATTAAAAAAAAATATTTTTTAATTAGATACATTCAGACATGCAAGACACGTGTGTCGTACGAATGTCATCATATGTCTGACACGGACACGTGTCTGACACGTGAATACACCTAAAAAAATACTGTATTCATACTTCATAGATTATAAATAATTGATTTGGGAAATTTTACAAATTTCAACCAATAAATAACTCACACATGTTTAGGTTTGGCAATGGAGTTGCTAGGGATATGTTTTTACTCAACCCAACATGCAATGCAATGCACCCTTAACGATTAGAACACGTACTCGTCTAGCAAGAAAATCATCAAAACCTGCATTCGTCCTGTCCTGTCCTACATATATAAATATTTTATATTAAATTTATATAATAATGAGTAACTATCTAAAAATTAATTTATTATCTTATATAAATTTAAAAATATGTTCATAATAAACTCTAAATTAGTAAAAATAAATAATGTACTTGACTTTATTAATAATTAAACTAAATATAATAATGTTCCTATATTAAAAAAAATTAAAATTAAACTAAATATAATAATGTTCCTATATTAAAAAAAATTAAGCATAATGTTTATATAGAAGTGAAATGTAATGCAAAGTAGGGCCAGGGAGGTTGATTCCAAAAACCAGCCCCATAGGGGGTGAGTACCCGCGGATGAAGATGTAATTAAGCTTACACACATTAGGGAGAGATAAGAGTGAATGTGGAATTTAATCTCGAGTCCTTACTTAACCACAAATAACTTTACCAGCTCTGTCATCTATACGGTGACATATAATTAAACACATTTTTTCTCGTTAATTAAGGATGATTTTCTGGTTAGTCTGCTTTAGCTAATCTAATATCAATAGTGGTCCCGCTGGATAGTTGATAAGCCACATGAAGAGGAATACAAGTGCTTTTCTTTCTTCAAGTAAGTTTCGTGACATTCTATAAAAACAAACTAATAATAAAGAAAAAATATATATTTGTGGTTGTACATACATTTCAGGGCTACATTTTTTTTTTCAAGTTGCATAATAAAATAATAAAATAACACATAGCATTGACTTATTGCATGGATGTCACAATTATTTTATGGACTACTCTTTTGTTGAGAATAGTTATCTTACATGTCTAGTTAATTTTTTTCAACATATCACCATTCACCAATATCAGTTCTAAATTATAGTTAAAAGTATAGCGACCATAAAAAATAATATTATACATGTATGTAACATAATTCTTTAATTGTGTTCAAAATGTGTACAAAAAAAGTGTGTTCAATATAAGAAAGTGAGAGAAACTATAACTTTAAAATTTACTGATTTAGTAGAACAAACCTAATGATGAATTCTCATTGTGTGACGTAATTATTAAAAAAAAAAGCCATTTGTTAATCCAAAGAAAGATATATGATATGCAAAGTATTAGGTATATCACAAATTAAGTTTGCAAACATTTCAAATAAAAAAAAACGTTTAACTAATTGCAACATCAGCTATGATACTTTGATAATGAAAATTAGAGCTGGCAAAATGGGTCATCTCGTCTCGACCCGCTAAAATGCGGGGCGGGTGAGTTGGTCTATTTTAAGAAATGGGTTAGAAGAGCCAATCCATCCCGCTTTAAGGCAGGTTGACCCGCATAAAAGATAAAATAAGAAAAAATAGATGAGTTGACGAGAGTTAACTAAATTTAATCCGCTTAAAAATAAAAAAAAAAATTATAAAAAAATTAATAAATACAATAAAAAAGAATGATAAAAAATTACAAATCATATATCTAAAATATAATTTTTAAAATAGTCTAATTAAATATTTAAACATAAATTATATAACATCAAAGAGTTTATCATTTATAGTATTACTTATCATTTAAAAAAAAAAAGAATCAACCCATTTGACCGCCAACCTTTCCGCCATGCGATTAAGCGAGACGAGTTATGCGAGTTGAAAAAAAAATATGAATTCAAGGTTATGCGAGTTGAAAAAAAAATATGAGTTCAATCCTTGAACCCAACCCACAAAAAATAACGAGTTGACGGGTTAACCCAACGAGATAAACTCGTTCTGTCAACTCTAATGAAAACCAAGAGCCATTTGTCAAAAAGCCGTGCAATTTAATATAGAGTATTTGATGGTTTAAATTATCTAATCAAATACAATAATTGGATACTTATCTCCATCTCATATGATAGCACCACATTTCTTATCAATTATCACCAGAGTCATACCACTTGGTGTATCTCTATTGTTTTAATATTAACATGTATCATTAAAATACAAAAAGTACTCGACAATAACATTAAGTGGATCCGTGGCGCAATGGTAGCGCGTCTGACTCCAGATCAGAAGGTTGCGTGTTCGATTCACGTCGGGTTCAATTCCCCTACAATCCCTTTTTTTTAATCTATTTTGTTCCCAAAAAGTAACCCTCGAACGCAGCGTTTAATCCACTTCGCACATCGATGTTCCTTAATATTGCACTATCTCTATCCTCACAACGTTTGATTTCCAGGAAACTGATATAAGTTGTATTATTATTGTTGAGTCTCCACTCGAGTTAATTCGTCCTTAAATGACACTTATTTATTTTCACCTCATCTAGCTGTTTAGTTACAATCTATGAATTTCTCCCGTGGAGAAGGTCGCCTCATGTGAGATCGATATCCACATTAATTTAGAAACATGTACATGCAAGCTAGTTAATTTTATGGTATATTGACTTTGAGTTTCATAAAAAAATTATTAACAAGTGTCTCTCGTTGGATAATATTCCCAGTTCCACCAGCTATATTTTTTTACTAAGGATATTATCGTGTTATGAAGTAGTTACAATATTAAAAGTTTAATTTGGATGCTAATATAAATTTTTTTATATTATAATCTAATTATATATTAACATATCATTTAATGAGTTTAACTATTTTTTTAATAAAATGCTTAACTATGTTAATAAATATATAAGACATCAAATTTATTAAATGATGTAAGAGCACATCATTTGATACAAGTATAAATGTTTTTTTACACCGCATCAAAATTAAATTCAAATATTAATTACTTGTAATATAAAATTATAATGTTAACGTGATTATTTAAAAAAAAAATCCATCAACACTTACGAAAATTCAAGACATGTACACAATGTGACAAGGACTATTTGGATCACTTGTAAAGGTCCGAAACTCTTTAATTTGGTTGGTTTTCTTGTGAAAAACATTTGTCAGTCACTTCCTGAAAATAATCTTTGAGAACACTCTCAATTTGGATGGTTATGGAAGAAGCCAATCTTTGAAAGCAAACTGCCGTAATCTGCTTTGCAACGAGTCCTTTCTCGTACCCATCCGTCATCCTTCTGCATCTCATCTGGGTGCTGCACGGCTCAAATCTGAGTCCATTTCGGCTTGCTCCATTGTACTTACCTCAATGGAAGCTCAACTAGGCCGAGTTAGATACTATTGCAAATCTCCTAAAATATTGTGCTCCGTATGCTGCAGTAGATGCCATTGTTGTTGAAGCCACTAAATAGCTGCACCAGAAAATGGGTCAAGTTCAATATCTGGGAATACTCGCTAGAAAGGCCCAAAAAAAAAAAAAATAGAAACAAAAATTTCTTTACTAATTACCTCAAATAAGTAACATATGATTGAGTTTGTTGGGTTCCAAATTCTGGTTGAAGAAGAGCTGCAGCAACTAGTACTAATTGGAACACCGTATTCACCTGTTCAAATTTGTATTCCTCCTCAAAAAGTAGGATAGATAAAAGGAAATCTTTAAGATAGAATGGATAAAAGGACATCTATTGACAGGTTCTCTATGAGCATAAATAATCTACTTCTCTAATCTATGTATACAATGTTTTGGTTTTCCTTTTTTTTTTTTGTATCAGAAGGAAGTTTTTTTGTGTCTCTGTGTGAGTGTGATTTTTTATTTTCAGAAGGAAGAGGGAGGGGGATTGGGACTTGGGAATGTAATCTGAGACCACTACAAGCTGAGGATAGCCCAAACAAGAGACACACAGGATTTCCCTGCGGCCCTTAGCAGTTGATAAACTATATTCTAATTTCTCCAATCACTTTTATGGCTATGCTAACACTTATCAATCAATAATGCTCTGAAATCAAACTCCAACACTCGGTTTAATTGAAGGATGGGTTTGGGCAATATAACTATCTTAGATGTTCTATCTGTGCGGCAATATAAGTATCTTAGATGTTCTATCTGTGCATATCTCAATCCTAATCCAAACATTTATTAGGGAGGGCAACACGATTAGCAGGTGATACACAACTAGTATACATAAGCTACTCCACACCTAATGTCCAAAGCCATGCACTGTGTGTAATAAACTAACACCCATAAAGCTTACCTTGCTTATAAAGAGTGGTTCAACCTTTTGGCGACAGGTCCCGTCAAGGTTAAAAAAATCAAACCAGCTTTTCCACTGAGAGAAGCACACACAATCAAGGTTTCATCTTGATGACTACACAATTTCTCAAGCAAAATGGAAAACCACATTGTTCTTACCTTCCAACCCAAGCTACTTGCTCTTAGAAATACTGCACCGCCAATGAGGAAGACATCTCGGAACACAACGAGACCAACAAGTCCGGCTTCAAAATGAGATACCAAAATGGATATCCAGTTTTACACCACATAGATGGGATACAAAGTAATGTCTGTATTCTCAAAACATAAATGCTAAATAATGCAAGAATTATTTGAATAAAAATGCTTGTCACAATTCACATCCTTTCAGCCACTGAAATCATTAAGTCCAAGCAACATATAATTAAAAGAAAAAATAACCTAATGCTGCATCTGATTGCCAGCCCAAAACAAGTAAAGATTGATGAACCTCCAAAAACTCATGTGTTTACGGTTCAAAATCTTAGTTTTCATCCTCTTCTAATCCTTTTTTATTGAGCTTTGTTATCAAATTTAATTATGTTTTTATTGTCTTAAACTTTGTTTTTATTACGTGTTATAATTGTTGTTTTTGATAGGTGATTACACATAGAAGAACATTGGATGCTTGAACAAAGAAGAAAAGTTGAAATTAACATTCTGGAGGTCCAGCGCCTAAGCGCCCAGAATCCAGCCCTTAAGCGCTCACATGGTAGAAAAGCAAACAATTTTTTGGACGTCTAGCGCCTGAGCGCCCAGAAGCCAGCGCCTGAGTACCCATTTCTAGCGCCTGAGTGCGCGAATGCAGCAGCAAAGACCAATTTTTACGTTCTGGGTGCTTGAGTGCCCAGAACTCAGTGCCTAGGCGCTAGGCGTTATAACAACATACGTCTCCTTGTCTATAAATAGAAAAAGTTGTGCTATTGAGCAGCCATCAAGGAGAGAGAAACAAAAGCACAAATCCTAAGTTGTACTATTTCATGATTTATGTGTTTATCTCTTCTCTTAATACTTTTCTTAATCTGATCAATTTGGAAATGATTTTAGGGTTTACGTATGATTTGGTAAAATTGTGCACGAAGTTAGAACTTGTGATAAACACCATAATTTCTGCAATCGCTAGGAATAGACGTTGTGGGTTGTGTGATCTTTCTTTTTATTCCCTCGTTTTTTATAAAGTCTTCTCTATTTGGGGTTAAACTAAGGGATTGGTTAACTCAAAGTAGTGTAAAGAGAATTAATATACCAAAGGATTGGATATTAATTAATTTTGAGAATTTGATCATGAATCATGGAATAGAACTTAGTTAAACCAATATTTAAATTTGCATCAAAAAGTTTCAGTGAAATCTGAATCCTGTTTCAGTGAAATCTGAACCCTAACACTTTGATATCATTGTCTTTCAATATTAATTTCACTCTTGCTAATTTTAAATATTTTCTTTTATTTACATTCTTATCAACTCTCATATTTTCGATAGTTTAAATAGTGTTGATTTAATGAACTTAGTAATTGGCAACATAATCCTCGTGGGAACGATACTCTACTCATCATCTATTACTTTTGCGATTTAGTGCATTTGCCAATATTACAACAAAGATCGTATGTTAAAATCTCCTACTGACAATGGAAGATAAAAATAAAGTGACAGCCTTGCTAGGACAGTAAGACAGTAAAAGCAAACTGATTGTCACAAAACAAACAGCTCAGTCACAATATTTGACATTGTAGCTAAGCACAAAATATTATCAGGCCGAAGGGCTTCTATGGGAAATTAATAAATTATAAATAATATAATGTATATGCTGCTATTCCAGAGAGAGAGATACACAAAACAAAACTACTTACGATGCAGTAGATCTTTATGCACCATTGCAAGAGCAACACAACCAATAAGAACCTGCATCCGGAATTGAAAACAGATAATGAAACAAAACACAAGCCATAGGCAGGTTTCTATCAAGCAACTGCAAGCGTGCAAACTCAACTGGCTAATGACACTGCGCTTTAATTAATTATAATTATACCTTGTCAGCAAGGGGATCAAGGTAGGAACCCACTACAGAATCGATTTTCATCTTCCTAGCCACGTATCCATCCAGCTATAATCAATTACATCAGAAGAAGAAAAAGATAAATATGTTTAACATGTCATTGTAGTGAGACTCAACTCAACATATTTAAAACCAATAATTATTTGTTTTCAACATTTCATACCCAATCTGTCGCACCAGAGATGGCCAACGCTATCATTGATGAAGTATACAACTCATTCGTGATCATCCTGTACAAAATTTTCAATCAAACTAGCACATTAGGATTATTATTATTATTACTTTTTTAATTTTGTGTGTGTGTGTAAAAAATGGAAAAATGAACGTACCATCCAAGAACAGGACCGGATATTAATCGGGTAAAGGAGATGAAATTGGGAACATTAACGAAGCTGTGGAAAAGGGGGTGCTGGGAAGAGTGGTCCGAATCGGAGTGAACCGGATCCAGCAAAGGGAGAGGTGAAGGGGTTCTGGGGCGAAGTAAATTAAGATTCAAATTGACCTTGGGGAAAACGACGGCGTTTCCCTGAAAATAGAGAGGGGTGGCGGACTGAGAGAGCTTCCATGGGGGGCAAATGAGGAAGAGAGGGCCAGGGCGGCGCTGAGCCTGAAAGGGAGAGAGCAAGAGCAATCTGTTACTGTTACATGGCAACAGGAAGAGTGGGTTGTTATGGTGATGGTTATGGTGATGGTGATGTGCGTACAATGGCCAGAATGGGAAGGTGTTTGCTGAGGTGAGAAACGTTCGAGCTTTGGTTTTGGTGTTGATGTTGTCGACGAGTATTGATTTTAGGGATCTCAAGAGAACCATTATTGAAACATTTTTTGGAACACAAATTGGTTCAAGGGAGGGTTTTGGGTTTTAGACTCGACTCTTCTCGGTGAAGATGGACAAGACGATACGTGCGTTTTCCTGGTTGAAACAATTGTCCCTGCCTGCTGTGTTGGTGTTCAAACTGACACGTTGAATTTCAGACTTTGAAGTTAGACGGCTAGTCGTTTGAACTCAGGGGATTACAGGAAACGCAGAGTCGTTCAGCCATGATTTAATAATTCATAAGGGTTGTAAGGTAAGGACAAAGGATATGTTGCGGAATTTTAAAGATAAATGAAATAAAATGAAAAGGTAAGGAATAGAACAGAATGAAAGAGAATATCCTACTCTATTGTATGATATTGTTAGATTTGGTGTTTGGATGTAAATATTTGGTATTGTATTGTGTGATAAATTTATCTATTGGAATTTGAAATGTATTTCAAGCAAAACTTGGTTTGCTATTTTAATTTTAAGTATTTTAAGATGTTGGATCAAATTAGATTGGAATTAGATATTGTATTTGGATGTAGGTTGAATTTTAAGTGTTTTAAGATGTTTGATGTAGTTATATTTAATATTGTATTTGAATGTAGATTGAATTTTAAGTAGTTTAAGTGTTTAGAATTTAAATGTAAGTATTTGACATTGTATTTGATTAAGTTATAGTGAAAATTTTTTGAAAAATTATAGTATTATACTTTATTTTATTTTATTTTTATTTTTTAAATTTGTTAATTTTTTTGTAATTTATTAGGTATTTGTAGATATTTGTGGATATCCGTCTACTCGCGAGAATGGGAGATGAGTACTTGTGCAAATATGGGGCGAGAACGAGGACTGAGGCGGGGGCAAATATTCATCCGTAGGGGTAGGGGACTATTACCTGCACCGGTCTCGCCATGTTGCCATTCCTAGGTAGTTTAATAAGTTTAGGGCAAAACTTAAATAAAGTTATTTAAATATTTGTGGTACTTTTTTTTAATGAATAATTTAAAAAAGATAATGAGGTGGTTAAAAAATAAAATATATATTATATTTTTATTAAAGAATAGCATTACAAACAGCTTAAAAAATTTTACTTAAGTTTTATCCATAAATTTAATAAGGGAGAAAGTAAAACATTCAAGTCATTCATTCTTTGACCATCTAAGTTGGGGAAAAAAATTAAAGATTTTAAATAGTATCATCCTATTCTCTGTTTTAAAATAATTTTTAAACACAATATTATTAAATTTTATCATGCCATACATTTTTACTCCCTCCTTTACTATTATCCCAAACATACCCTTTAAGGATAAGTATTGGAAATTTTTTATTTGCACTCATAACGTTGTGGTTGACGGTGGAATTGGCTTAAAAAAAAGAAAAAGGATAAATTGTTTGGAGGAGGAGAAGCTATCTCTTAATTTGTTTGGTTGTCACGGTTATTTCCTTTTGATAAACAGTATAGGATGAGGAGAAACCTTTCCTTAAATCCTTGTTTTGCTGTGATAATAAAATATAAAAAATAATCCTTTCAATTATAAGTAAAATGCTATTTTTACAAGTTTTTGAGCGAAAGAAAATAGAAAAAAAGAATTGAAGGAAATATAAGAGAGAAATAATTATTTATTTAAATATTTGAATAAAGAAATGAAGATAATGTACCCTTCTCTTTGTTTGACTTAAAAGTGGAAATATAAAATATAAAATATGATAAGACTTTTATAAACTAAACTTGTGGGAAAAGTGAGATTTAAACATATCATACAAGTAACAAACGGGAGCACAACTTGGTGTCCGCGTGAGATTTAATTGTAACTGAAAAACTAAGCTCCTTCCCCTTTATGTATCAATGAAAACCAGCTAAGATTAACCAAGTTAAAGGCAATCCATTTTGATGCCATGTGAAAACAAATCCAAAATCTAAATTTAGAAATCACATTTCCCTCATAAACACACATAAAAAACAGATTTCCGAGTCTCTGGAACTGACGTAACGTCTTACAGTTTCACAGCTTCAAAATTAGCCATCAAATCTATAACTATATTCTTCCATTTTTCTTTTTATCCTTTGTGCTTGCATACAATCTATCTTGTTCTGAGGGATCAAGTTCTTGGTTTATGTTAAGGCTTTTAACCTTAACATAAATTAATTGGGTTTGTACCAAAGGCAATAGCTACCCACAAGGGGAGGGGAGAGAAAATGAGTTGCTTCACATGTTCTAAAACGGACACGCTCTCTTTCAGAAGTAGTCCCACGCAAATTTCCAAAGGCAGAAGAAGAACATTCAAATCGTTGATGGGGGCTATGTCACTTAAACCAGGTGTGCGGTCAGGTGCATTGGTGATACAGATATTAATTAGTCTCTTCTAATTCCATCAAACTGTTTATACGATAATTCCTTCCTCATTATACCTGATATACTCATTTTTGTTTGTTTGTTTTCTTGTTTTACTATTTAATCTGATTGAATGGACATTTGGTTTTCATTTAATTGATCAAAGGGCAGTTTCAATTTCTGCCATGCTGTAGAGTTTTGAGAAACAAGGAGAGCACAGAAAGATATTTCATCAACTGTTTGGTTCTGTTCTGTCCACAAATATCATAAGCTTTTCTGAATTGAAAGGACTTGTTACTAATAAATACCATAAATACTTTAAATTTAACTTTATTATTAAAGAAATAGTGAATCATCAATTTTTCCTGTATTATTTTACAAAAGAAAACATATATACTTAAGTTTTCATCTATAAGATCACTCCTAAAAAACTCCTAAACCAGGGCTATTCTAATAATAACTATACAAATAAAAAGATTACAAATGATCAATTAGGATCATAATAATCTTTGAATATTCTCCCAATATATCGGGTAATAATCTTTTGCAATATTCTCCTAATATTCCATATTAGATCAATTAGGATCGGTGTAATAATCTTTCTATTCTCCTAATATATCGGTAATAATGCCGCAATATTCTCCCAATATTCCGTATTAGATCAATGAGGATCATGTAATAATCTTTAATATTCTCCCAATATATCAAGTATAATAATCTTTGCAATATTCTCCCAATATTTATTACCCCCCTCAAGTTGGAGCATGAAGATTTCGAATGCCTAACTTGTCAACAAAGAATGAAACGGTGCACGTCCCAGGGCCTTAGTAAAAGTATCTCATTTTGGACACGAGTAAGTATAAGAGGGCTGGAATGAATTATTTCATTACGCACGAAATCATTTCAATGTGTTTCGTGGTTGTGAAAGAACGGGATTTTTGGCAATGTGGAAGCGACTTGACTATCACAATAGAGTTGCATAGGGGTGGGATGCTTGATAAATACCTTTCACCCACTTCAGAGCATGTTGTTTTGGCCATCGAGCGATACTCTTAATTTGTTTTGTTGCTTCTTGGTCTTCCAAGATATATATACACAAGCTCTACCACTCATCTAGCTAAGATCACTCCTACAAAAACTCCTAAACCAGATACCGCTATTCTAATAATAACTATACAAATAAAAAGATTACAGAAAGGATCAATTAGGATCAGTGTAATAATCTTTGCAATATTCTCCCAATATATCAGTGTAATAATCCTATTCTCCTAATATTCCATATTAGATCAATTAGGATCAGTGTAATAATCTTTCAATATTCTCCTAATATATCAATAATCTTTTCCAATATATCGAAACAATATATTAGAGAATATTGCGAAGATTATTACACTGATCCTAATTGATCTAATATGGAATATTAGAGAGAATATTGCAATTATTACATCGATATTTGGGAGAATATTAAATATTCTCCCAATATATCAGAATAATCTTTGAATATTCTAATATTCCGTATTAGATCAATGAGGATCAGTTAATAATCTTTGAATATTCTCCCAATATATCAGTATAATAATGCTGCAATATTCTCCCAATATTCCGTATTAATTATGTCAGAACTCAATAAATTATTCCTTCATAGTTTTTGACAAATTGCGTCATGAATTTCCAAATTTTTAAAGAGTGAAGGTTAAACCTAAATTATTCCATGATACTTTTATTAATATTCAAAAGATTATACAATATTTGATAATAAAAAAATTCCATATTTGAAACCATGGCTTCCAATGTAAATTTTGGTTTCTAATTTGTATAAATACATGTTCTCAATTGCAGGTAGAAGTAGGCAGAGACGCATTATTAACTGCAAAAAATAATGTTGAAGTATTCACATATCAAGAACTCGCTGCTGCAACTGATAACTTCAATCCTGATTGCCTTGTGGGCGAAGGTGGATTCGGGAGTGTCTACAAAGGATACATAAAAAGCATTAATGAAGTATCTATCTCTTCCTCTTTCTTTCTCCTTCTCCAACACACTCATTAGTCTTTGACATGTTGAGTTGTTTAGAAGTTGTGAAAGTCTCATGCTAAATATTTGGTTCACACTTCACAGACTGTAGCTGTGAAGCAACTGAACAGGAAAGGATTGCAAGGAACACGAGAATTCCTTGCAGAGGTTTTGATGTTAAGCTTGGTGAAGCACCCAAACCTTGTCAAGCTCATTGGTTATTGTGCAGAAGGCGATCAAAGGATTTTAGTTTACGAATTCATGGCCAATGGGAGTTTGGAAAATCATCTTCTAGGTATGATAGAGAAAAAAGAAATTCCTTTTACTAATTTAATGGATCAATTGACCCAGAAACACTTTTTATTGGTTGCAACACTGACTAGAGTTAATTTATCTCAGACTTAGCTCCAAAACAGGAGCCTCTGGATTGGCATACCAGGATGAAAATAGCTGAGGGAGCAGCTACAGGACTTGAATATCTGCATGAGATTGCTGAGCCACCAGTGATATATCGTGATTTTAAAGCATCTAATATATTGTTAGACCAAGATTTTAATCCAAAGCTCTCTGATTTTGGACTTGCCAGGATGGGTCCAACAGGAGGCAAGGACCATGTCTCAACAAGGGTGATGGGGACCTATGGCTATTGTGCACCAGAATACGCTTCTACAGGCCAGCTAACCACAAAGTCTGATGTTTATAGCTTCGGTGTAGTGCTTTTGGAAACAATCACGGGTAGGAGAGTGATTGACATTGCAAGACCAGCAGAGGAGCAAAACTTGATTGACTGGGTATGTTGCAGTATTATTTTCTTCTTCAATAAGAATCTTGATCTGGTTTGAACTTTGAACTTTGAACTTTGAACAACAACAACAACAACAACATCAAATTTTTCCAAAGGCAGAAGAAGAACATGGATCAAATCGTTATATGGGGATATGTTATTCGTCTAAATCTTTTTAATCGTTTCACCATAGTGTTTATTAGTTTTCAGGTACTTCTATTGGTGATACAGATCTACTTTCTTAGTCTCTTAAACTCCTTACATGTCCAAACTATCTTTTCCACAACAGATTCCTCCTCAAATTCATTTTCCTATCTTGTCTTGATAATTCCTTCAAACATCATTATACCTGATATTACTCTTTTTTTTTACCGTTTCATTCAGTACCACACATCCAACTTTGAACTTTGAACAATAATATTAAATAGTCTAGGAGCATGGCATTTATGGTTGTCCTTGTTTTGATCTCAGGCACAACCATTGTTTAAGGACAGAAAGAAGTTCATTCTAATAGCTGACCCTTTGCTTGAAGATAAGTTCCCTGTGAAGAGTCTATTTCAAGCCCTTGCTGTGGCTGCAATGTGTCTCCAAGAGGAAGCTGAAACACGACCTCTCATGAGTGACGTTGTAACAGCTCTTCAGCATCTAGCAGCACACAAAACAAGAGAAAAAAACATGGCAAGTGAATCCATAAAGAGTGCTGGGCATATTGAATCATTTAGTGGTGGAAGTTCACGTAGAGACCAACACGCGTAGGCGTAGCTTCATCACCACTATGGAATTCACTCAAAGTTTGAAGAAAACACAAAAAATGTTGTACAAAGATAAGTGTGCTTAGTTGTAACTCTTTCTGTACAAACTCTTGAGTTAAATTTTAGGTTGATGCTCGCCGGCTTTGAAATCAGGATCTTTTTAGTCCATGAGTTTAAATTTGATCTATTGATAGTGTAAAACTTTTTACCCTATCATTGTCACTGTTTTAGTGGATCAAAATTAAATCAAGAGTTTTTTATTTTCTGTTTCTATTTCATTTCACCTATAAAAACCTCGTGTTCACATCCAAAAATATTAATGTGGGCACAATTACAAAATATGTTGATAAATACAAATGAGTCACAGATCTGAATATGATATATACATTGAGCATGACATTCATTTACTATCTGATCCTTTGTCTTCTTGACTGCACCATATTTCCAATAAGCTGCATTGGATCAAATCTGCTTATTCAAACGATAGAACACTGATTTTATATTTAATCTGAAAGCTATAAAGGCAGCATCAGAAACAGATGACCTGGCAGGGAACTCGAAATCAACAAGAACCCCAAAATAAAAGAAAAATTGCCCAATCTGGCAACACAACATGAAAATAACATGAATATGCTGCAAGTATTGGTCACTCAAGTTGCAAGCGCAGACTAACACAAGAAACTCCAGAGTCACTTAGACCTGAAAGCTGTTGATGTCATTCTTGAGGATCCTATAGCTGCAACCAGGAATCCTGTTAAATTGAGTGCTTTCTGCTACTTCTGCAGCAGAACATATTTTTGGGAGAAACCCATTTGTACCTCTTCGCTTCCTCATCTTCCCTGTCATTAGCAAGACCCAGAAAGTAGGCCTGGACATGGAATAGCCTCTGCTGGAAACCATGTCCACAGAGTGTGACTGAGGCTTCTGTGAATTCCCTACTTTGTCTAACTCAAACTTGGTGAAGTACTCAATTTCCTTCATGACTAGAGATCCAACAGTGCCCCTTGTGCCTATAGCAACTGGAGCAGAAGCAGCCATTCTATCTGGGAATTTGGTTTTAGTGGCAGTGGCACTGCTTTTATAGTGCATTAATTTTACTGTTAAACTGGAGTCTCGAAGGAGGCTTCTAGATGAAGAAAGTTGTGGTCACAGTTCTAAATTTAATTTTCAATTTGGGGCATCTCCTTTTGATCTTTACTAAAATGTAGATAATAAAATGCTTTATGAAAAGCATGAACTTCCATAATTGAAACTTCAAAAAGTGAACATGAACATCATTTTCTCCCTGTGTCAGCAATAAAAACTCGCTTGTTTTCCGGGCATCACACTTTACCCTTTGACTTCTCAGACTATATAATAGCTTGCTTCTTATGCACACTAGTCAGTAGTAAAATTATTCATCATAGTACATATGAAATGGGATTTCTGAAATCTGCACCCTTAAATTCATCCATAATTGCAATATTGACAAATTTGAAATATCTACAGGCGCTCAATTCATACTCAACGGTTCACCTTTTATTTCTATTGGGACAAAGTTACCCTCCACCTTTCATGTCTTGGCTAAAGGAAAGAGGTTGATCTTTCATTGTCTTGGTTGTGTGCTTTTCGGTTATGGGGGTCCTATTAACTTCCTGTCTTGCTGATATTTCCTCTATTTGAAGATTCTTTTACTTTATATTATTCTTATATTTATTTGAAAGTGAAATGATGCATTATCATGCAAAAAAGACTAACTTTGTGCGCATTCGTTGACCCCAGTGACTGAAATAATATTAATCAGCTGGTTATGGAATAGGATACTCACATTAAAGGCAGGAAATTCAATAGCTACAGGTATTTCGAGTATGTGATTATGTGTGGGGCACAAAAAAAAGTGCCAAGGAAGAGAATCTTTGTAATGGAAACATCTGGTGTTCAAAATTCAAACAACTTGATAGAAAGTACAAGGATTAGCTAATGTAATTATACTTTTTAAGTGCAATCAATTTTGTGACGAGTAGCGAATGTAATGGTACTTTTAAATACAACGACAGTCATGGCTTTGAAGGTGAAAGAAATATTATTGCGTGAAATCATGAAGAAATTCTTAAGTGAAAACTTCTAATCTTAAATATGCAAATCAATTTTTATCATATATAAAATAATTTTAATAGAGATATTTATATTTTTAACATGATTCACATAATTTTACATATATGAAAAACTTATTTGAATACGTCTAAAATAAGAACTTCCCACCTAAGAATCCCTCAAAATCATGTGGGCAAGGGATTAGTCTTGGCAACCGTCTTAGTGACAAGGTACGGAAATTTACTATACAAATGATACGAAACCCTAATGCAACGTTATTAAAGTCACATCGGAACAAGGAAAAAATTAAAATAATACGAAGGGCTATACTAAACAAATGACAATGCACATCTTTATAAGCCTCAAAATTGGATATCGACTTTAATTCTATAATGTTGATCACAGAGACACACTCTGTGCTTCCTTTTTTTTTTTCAAATATTTCCCCTCCCCTCCGCCCCCCCCCCCTCTCTCCCGCTCCCTCCTTTGTTTTCCTATTTGTTGCTTTTTTTATGATTATTATTGTATAAGATTAAGTTAACAAATTATTGTACGCTGGGGAGATGGCACACATACCCTAATCTTCGATGTGAGGCAAGAGCACGTTGCAAAGCAACATTGATACTAGCACCATCCCTGAACAATGAATCATACAACTGACAAACAAATTGTGACAGTTCCTCTTCATCATCGTCCCAAAAAGATAAAGTGTGGTCCCCATTTTTCTCAGCGTCACTATCTTCCCAGTCACTTACTGGACTGGCAGGTGCGGACGAGGTCTCATCATCTGCTTCATCCTCTCCAATTTCAAACTTTCCGTTTTCCATCACATTCAACTCCCTGGAGCCATCAAAGGTTGTCAACTGAGACTCTGGGGGTTCATTTGAAGGACATATAACAGCTTTGGCACCGGAGTCCAGAAAGGCCTTAATAAGAGCAGGAGTAGGTCCATATGTCCCTGTGCATATTATGATCCTGTCTCTCCAGGCTCCAACCTAGGTTATTCAAAACACCAATAAAAGGAGAAAACAGAAATGAGTCAGAACATTTCCATGTATATTACACAGGATCTAAGCTTCAAACGGCTGGCAATTTCTCTCCCCTATACCTACCCCAGGGAAAATGCGGTTGAACTGGAGAACAGAGATATCACACAACACAAACTCCACTACATCTTAAATTGAAACCATCAAAAAGGAAAGCATGGTTCTGATTGATATTAAGAAACTATAAGAAGTTATTACTGTCACTCTTCTTCAAACCAAAGATCATTATTCTCTTGATGTGATATAAAAAACTTGAAAGATAAAATGTTTATCCCCACATTCCCAGAAAAGTATGCCATAAGGAAAAGACTGGACTCATAAAAACAGACACCATAATTGTCAAAATGATGGCTGTAGATGATCTTTAAATCCTACTGTACCCAAACAGTCCAGATGCGTTACAAAATAAGCCAGAGCTAGTGTCACAGTAAAATTGTAATCCAAATAGTGGGATTGCTCAGTTTTTTTTTGAAAAAAAAAAATCAAATGGACTCAAGCTTTGTAAGCCCTGTCCCCAATATATTCGCTCATATAAGGCATCCTTGTATGTAACCAGATTAAAGAATCCCTCAAGAATGAATGAAGTAAGTAACAAGAGACAAATTAAGCCATATAAAAGTGGACCCAGTGCAATACAAGCCTACAAGGTGATAATCATACTTGGATATAACCTCCAACTTTTTGCAGAGTATAAAAGTGACTCATGCATAATCAAGTGATTAACATTCAACGATCATTCTATATTTAAAATCTCCAGATCAGATTATGAAAGTGGACATTGAGTAGCAGCAAATAAGAAATATCTGTAACAGTTTGAGTAAAGCTCCACAAAATATACATCTAGAGGGACAATAAGAAAATCAAGGCGGGAGCAAAGCACATACCATCCATCGTACATCATCAGGTGATAAGTGCATAGAAGGGACAGTCCTACGAAACATATATGAACCAATTTCTTGATCATCTTCCATAACCTACATAAAAGATATCCAAACTCAAGTTTCTAATAGATGTATTAATTTGATTTCAAAAAGTTAAAAAGAAGCATAAAGGGAAGAAGATATACTAGGGTTTGACGGCCTAGATAACGGTGGACAATGCCTCCAATTTGGAAATAAGATTTAAAGGCAACCAAATCAGAAACAGTAGAAATATTGGCCAGGAGAGATGCACCCTTTCTACGGTGGCTCCTCATTGTTGACAACAAACTGAATTTAATGCTTTGTAGAAATTTTTCAGCAAGCTCTCCCGGTTCAGCCACCACAAATACATCATTGTGCCAACTAAATAAAAGGCCAGTAACATCATGCTTCCATCCATATTGAGAAAAAGAACAGGTGACAATGAATAGGAATTCATAAAACATATTAGCAAATACCTCACAATTAAGCCATCTGAGTCATTTTGAAGAGCCAAATGTATAACACCCACTTGTGGTGAATTCTGCAATTTCTCATGCAATGATCTTACAGGGAAAGAGAGCTGTCTAAGTCCTCGAGGAGACAACGGAGGTGATGCAGCTGTTATTCCCAATTGACCATCTAAACTTAAAGGTGGGACCAGATCAATTCGTCCAATCCTCTGACCAATATCAGGACTATACACAAGTGGACTCGAAGGGAAGCTTCCTGCGAACAGAGGTGATGCAAATGGAGTTGGGAATGTTGTCGATGGCACTGTCTTTACAATCCCAGACAAACCCTGCAAGAGGGATAATCGTATCCCACTACGAGCACAAAATGAATCAAGTGCCTGGGCATGCTGCATCATTCTTCCATAATCTGGATTATGTGCAGCTTCAACAAGTAGTACATTACGCCTCCACCCTAATGTGGGGCCATTAGCACCTGATAAAACATAATAAAAAGAATCTTAATTTTTAAGGGGATCACTGAAAGTGAAATTTTAAAGTATAGACAACTTATAAGCTGCAATACCCTCATTTGTCTCCTTTGTCTTGGGTAATTTAGATCTCAGATTCTCTGACCACTTCTCTTCATGCTGGAAAGGAAGAAGCAATCTCTCACAGACATTTTCAAATGCCTGATGATTATTTTGTATGTATTCTTCAATTGCAGATTCCAACTTCAGCCAGTTAGTTGGATCAGTCTCATCAAGTTCCATATCACAACGTTCATCAACTGCGAGGCAAACCACAGAGAACACTTACTGCGAATTAAAGTTCTTTCCAAGAATAGATACTCTTTAAGGATACTTCTCTATCAAACAAGGAAAAGAAATGAAGTTAAAATTGAAAGAGAATAGCAAATTACTGAAAATTGATTCCAATAGAATTAGATGAAGGCAAAAGAAAGATTCTTCCATTCCCACACACCAAAACACAAGCATGGTACCTGGATTGAAACGAAAATACTGTATCTCAGGAAGCATAGGAAGCAATGTACTTAAAGCTTCCTCCACTCGATCAACAGAGCATGCACTCTCAATCAACACCTGGCCCGTATCAAGATACCGCCAACCACCTTTTCGCATCTACAACAGCACAAATGTATGATAATAAAATATTAAGTAACTCAAGAGCTTCAATATTTAATGACATATATCCAAAAATCAAAATTACTAATCACATTCTTTCTAATTTTCATGTTCACAGAACTATAGAAGCAAGTGTGACATTAGAATAATCATCAAAGCCCTTGATTTTCTTTTCCAAATACAGAACATTATTGCAGAACTAAAACAGAGAAGAGTAGTTACCCTTGTTCGAACAGAACCACACCCTACTGAAACCAGACAGTCAATTTTTGTGTCAGGCCACAAAAGTTCTGCTTCTCTTATGGCAAAAATTGTAGGATTGTTTGCCACTATTGCACCATCTTGCCAGCGGTTGACATCTTAAGGCACGTTGCAGGATGAAAACATATACATGTCAAAAACAATACAGAAAAGGAAATACCTAAAACTTAAATACAACCAACTCGATGCAAACAATAGCAGAGCAATCAGTACCATCCGAGAAATCATCAAGATAATAAGGAGCAGCAGATGAAGCTCTGATAGCTTTCCATACTTGATGCTTACAACTTCCAATGAATGCACTGCGCTCATAGCCAACTTGTGCACCTGTAGGTGATGCTAATACAGTAATCCCTGAACTTTCTGATGTTGCAAGAGCCACCTCTGGTGTTCCAGCAGGGTACTGTATTTTAGACAGTAAAAGTAAATAGAGAGAGGGCAAGAGAATTAAATATTATTAAGAAATAATACATTGACAACCACACAACAAGTGTAATTTAATAGGCACTATAAATACCAGTAGAAAATATTAGCCTCATACCTGATAATTGCGAAATATGAATGGCTGTGCTGGCATCATGCTCACCAAGGTTGATACAACAAAAACTTTGGGCACATTTTTCACAGCAGAGTCTATCATTAGATCCCCATCCTCATCAGCACACATTTCCTTCAATAGCCTCTCGAACTGATCTGCACTGTGCTGCAAGACAATAAGTCATAATTCTCCTTTTAGGGCATACAAATACATAGATGATAGATACAGCTGTCTAATTCGCTAATAGCTCCAAACAAAAGAATGCATTATGCACTCTGTCTTCAAACGTAAAATACATGCTTCTAAAATAGAGAAGTGATTAAAAAGAAAAAAAAATTGTCAATACAACAAAATAAAGGAAAGAAGTGCATACTTTTGATCCGTGAACAACAACTCTAAAACTCTGTGATGAACTCTTATAAAGTTGGTCTAACTTTTCTCTCCAAGTTGCAGCTTCATTGTCCTTGGGAACAGGCTCAGCAAAAACAAGCTTCCCTGATCCAAAATGTCTTTGAATCAGTTTATCTAGAATTGCAGGGCAAATAAACAGATCAATAAACAAAAATAGTGCATGCCATTCTTAAGCAACACCCTCACCAAGATTTTTGTATATATCTTCACACTCTTCCAAAGTCATCAACTTAATCCCAAGGGCAACAGCTAGCATTCCACCCGTTGATGTGCCACATATTAAATCAAACAACTCATGTATTCGTTTTCCAGTTCCCTTTTCAATTTCCTTTAGCATTTGCAAAGTTGCTAGACCTTTCATCCCACCTCCATCCATTGAGAGTATGCGAAGTCCTTGCTTTGCTACTGGTCTCCCTCTTATCGCACGCCTCAGGTTTTCATTTTCTCCTACAAAAGCAAAAAATGAAGAAGCCCATTCAGTAATCAGGATAAAACATCCCGAAAAACATAGATAAATTTTATATTCAGAGACAAACCAAGAATTGCCAAAGCACGAGCTGCAGCTTTATAAACACGTGGTTCAGTTGCAACAGCCAGGCGCAAGAGAAGTTCTCGCAAGCTTTCAGAAGTAACAAGTATACGGCGATTCTCCAGACAAAAGGCCAAATTCCCAACGGCTAACAAAGCTAACCTTTGTACCTGTTGAGATTAACGAGATTTATTAATAAGGTTCCATTCATTAATAAGGTTCCATGAATAGGTTCATAGGTTCATGTACAGATTCATGTATACTAGAATTCATGTACATAGGGAGTAAGCTATCTTATTAATTATATTGTAAATTGTACCTATTCTGATGTATATATAAATCACACATGCTGAGTATTTTTTACTCAAGCAATTCAAAAATCCTCTTTAAGTGGTCTGATATTCAAGTTGGTATCAGAGCGGGTTGATCCCACTCCTGCTCTTCATCCCCGTTACTGTTCCAGCCGCTGTCAAGGCTGGAACCTCGTCCAAAGTCCCCTCATTTGTCAGAGTGAGGGCCCTAGTCATCTCAAACGGCCATTTCCGGCTATTCCCCCAAAGTCCTGTCGCCGAAAAGTGCCCCACGCGCCGCCACTCATCTGCTCAACGTCCAACGCGAGTAAGCCACGCGCCGCCTTCCTAGTGCCGGATTTTGTCGCCGCTAGTCCCATTCTGCTCGTCGAACCTCCCTTAGTCTGTTTAAATGGTCACCTGCACCGTTCATCCCTGTTTGGCTAGTGGGTCTTAGGAGTCCACCTTTGTTCTTCAATGGCTTCCATGTCAGAAACCTCGAACGCTGCCTTTGGTGTTTCTACTCCCTCAAATAAGGTTCCTGTCTCCTTTGTGTTCTCTGGAAATCCATCTATTACTTCAGAAAAGCTCAATTGAAGAAACTATATGGATTGACAAGCTGCTGTGAAGATTTGGTTTTTGGGACAAGGACTCTCCGACCATCTAACCAAAAGGCTGAAGATATAGACATTACAGAACGAGACCAGTGGAAGAGAGCTGATTATCAACTAGTTTCGCTCTTATGGCAGTACATTGACCTGAAGTTGATGGTTCATTTTCGCAACTATAAAACATGCTACGACATATGGAAGAAGGCTCGATGTGTTTATTCAAATGATGTCCAACACCTCTATGATGTGGTACACAATCTAACTACACTCCAAATGACGGATCATGATCTCCCAGCGTATTGGAATAAAGCTCAGTCTACCATTGATGAAGTCAAGTTGGTCTTGACCGGAGATGATGTCCAGAATAAGATTGATAATATGTGCATGGAGTTTGTCCTTCACGGTCTTCAGAAAGACTTTGAATCTGTTCGGAACCAAGTTTTGACAAATCCCAATGTCCCTACAGCCGAAAATCTCATTGATTGTCTGCTGTGTGTTCCTTCTCCGAAGGCTGTGTCAGGAGCTGGTTCCTCATCAGGTTTAGAGTCATCTGCATTCCTTTCCAATGTGGCAAGTCGTGGAGGCTGAGGTCGTGGTCGAGGTGGACGAGGAGGTCGTGGTTCCGGTAATCGTCCACAGTGTTCCTACTGCAAACGTATGGGACATATTCAAAATAAATGCTATTCTCTAATTGGATTTCCAGAGAAGACTGCTCATGTGACTTATTCTCAATCTTCGGGTCCATAAAAACAGGATGAAAGTGGAGGTAATAATCAGAATGTTTTGTCAGATATTGAATATAAGGAATATCTTTAGTTCAAGGCTGCTCAACAGAATTCATCTTCAGCAGCTGTAGTTCATACTAGTAATTCTATGATTTGTCTCTCTCGTTCCTTGCCTGTTGAGTCCTGGATTTTGGACTCTGGTGCTTCCGATCACATAGCTAGTAATCCTCTCTTTTCTCAAAAATATCACAACCCAAAAGTTCACACTACATCACTCTTGTCGATGGCTCCAAGGTAAAAGCCAAAGGCATTGGTCAAGCCACACCTCTTCCCTCCTTGCCATTAAATTTTGTACTCTTTATTCCTGGTTGCCCCTTTAATCTAGTTTCTGTTAGTCAACTCACTCGTAATCTTAATTGATCCATAACCTTTACTGTCAATTCTTTCTCTATAGAAGACCGGAATGCGGGGCAGATAATTGGCACAGGATCTGAATCACATGGTCTCTACTATTTCCAGCCTCCATCTTCAAATTGCTTGCACCATTGCTGATTCACCAAGTCTCCTTCATCGTCGTCTGGGTCATTCAAATCTAAATAAACTGAAGAAAATGGTCCCTCATCTTTCCCACCTGCAATCTCTAGAATGTGAGCCATGTCAGCTTGGTTAACATATTCGATCTTCTTTTCCAAGCTCAGTTCATCATAAAGTAACTTCTCCTTTTGCTCTTGTCCATTCAGATATTTGGGGTCCTAGTCGAGTCAATTATATCTTAGGCTATAGGTACTTTACTACTTTTATTGATGACTTTTCAAGATGTACTTGGATCTTTTTAATGAAGGAACGTTCAGAGTTGTATACTATTTTTCAGAACTTCTGCAATGAAATTCAAACTCAATTTGGACATCCTATTCGTATCTTGCGTAGTGATAATGCAAAAGAATACTTTTCTGCTCCCTTTAATCATTTTATGGCTTCTCATGGCATAATTCATCAATCCTCTTGCCCACATACACCACAGCAAAATGGTATTGCTAAAAGAAAACATTGCCATATTATTGAAACTGCTCGTACCCTTTTGTTACATGCAAATGCACCTTTAAAAATTTGGAGTGATACCGTACTCACTGCTGGTTTTTTGATAAATCGGATGTCATCCTCTGCCTCGAATAACAAAGTACCTCATTCCATGTTGTTTCCTCAGGACCCACTTTTCACAGTTCCCCCACGTGTTTTTGGTTCTACTTGCTTTATACATGATCTCACACCAGGAATTGATAAATTGTCTGCTCGTGCTATCAAGTGTATCTTTCTTGGTTATTCTCGTGTACAGAAAAGATACAGATGCTATTCTCCTTCTACTCATCGTTTCTACATATTTGCTAATGTCACCTTCTTTGAGGATACACCTTATTTCACTACGTCGGTGACACCAGATTCTGTCTCCCAGGTATTGCCCATCAATTTTCCTATTCCACTTCTTACTGACTCTTCAATATCAGATTTGTCAGGATTTTCTTCTCCATCTGTGTCTCTCACTCCCCGTCCTCTTATTACTTATCAACGTCGTCCTCACTAAACACAATTGGAGGAAGTTGCCACTGAAGAGACAGGTGATTCATCTTCTGCTCCAATCTCTAACCCTACTTCGGATCTACCTGCATCTTCTGTTGATTTACCTATAGCTCTTCGCAAAGGTACACGGTCTTCTCATAACCCTCATCCAATTTATAATTTCTTAAGTCATCATCGTTTATCTCCTTCCCACTGTGCCTTCGTGTCTGCTATTTCCTCTATTTCTATTCCTAAAACTGTCCAGGAAACACTCTCATCCAGGATGGCGACAGGCTATGGTTGACGAGATGGCAACTTTAGAATCCAATAACACTTGGACACTTGTTCCCTCTTCTTCAGGGAAATCTATTGGCTGTCGTTGGGTGTTGCTATCAAAGTGGACCCAGATGGCCAGATTGATCGGTTGAAAGCCCATTTAGTAGCTGAAGGTTATACTCAGGTATTTGGCCTAGATTATGGTGATACTTTCTCCCCAATTGCAAAAATGGCCTCTGTTCGTTTATTCTTATCAATGGCAGCTATGCGTCGTTGGCCTCTGCATCAGTTGGACATTAAAAATGCATTCCTTCACGGTGATTTCGAAGAAGAAGTTTATATGGAACAACCTCCTGGGTTTGTTGCTCAGGGGGAGTCACGTGGATATGTTTGCAGGTTACATAAGGCCTTATATGGTCTCAAGCAGAGCCCTCGAGCTTGGTTTAGCAGATTTAGTGCAGTCCTTAAACAATTCGACATGATCCGCAGTGGAGCAGATCACTCTGTGTTTTATAAACATTCTCCCTCTAATCAGTGCATTTATCTTGTTGTGTGTGTAGATGACAATTGTCATTACAGGAGATGATCATGATGGCATCAAACGCCTCAAGGAGTACTTGTTTCAACGTTTCCAAACCAAAGATTTGAGACAGTTATGATACTTCCTTGGAATTGAAGGTCGGAGACTAGTAGGGAAGTTGAATTATCTTACTGTGACCTGGCCAGACATTTCTTTTGTTGTTGGTGTTGTGAGTCAATTTCTTAATTCTTCCTATAGCAGTCATTAGGATGCAGTAATTCGAATCCTGAGATATATTAAAGGTTCTCCGGGATGGGGGTTGGTCTATGAGAATAGAGGTCATACTGATATTATTGCCTACACAGATGCAGATTGGGCAAGTTGCCCAAGTGATAGGCGATCAACCTCAGGTTATTGTGTTCTTGTTGGAGGCATTCTCATTACATGGAAGAGCAAAAAGCAGAATGTTGTTGCGAGATCGGGTGCAGAGGCAGAGTATCGAGCTATGACTCTTACTACATGCGAACTCATATGGCTAAAGCAACTTCTTTCTGAATTAAAGTTTTGCAAAATAGGGCCTATGGATCTTATTTGTGATAATCAAGCAGCTTTGCACTTTGCCACTAATCTAGTCTTCCATGAGCGTACTAAGCACATAGAGATTGATTGTCACTTTATTCGTGAAAAAGTTATCTTTAGAGAAATTATCACATCTGATAACTCCATAAAATGTAGTTATTTATGCCCCATATTTGTGCTTCATGGCATGCTTAATCCTTGTTCTTACGCATATTTGGAAGGTTTTATGCTTATAATTGTTAAATGTCATTTGGATACCTTCCTTTATGTTTTTGAGCAATTTATGCATATTTATTGATTGATTAAGTAGATTTGCAATTATATTTAATTTGGTGCTTTCTCTAATGTAGGAAGGGCTCAAAAGAGATAAATTGATGCAAGTCAAGGCCCAGCATTGGAGGAAAGAAGCCAAGGAAGCATTCCAGAGTTCCACGCCGCGGCGTGGAAATGTTCACGCCGCGGCGTGATGGTCTCAGCCAGCCACATACTGACAGGACAGACAGCTCCACACCGAGGCGTGGGAATGTGCACGCCGCGGCGCGCGTCGGCGAGCTGAGCCTATTTATTTTATTTTTCACGCACCCTCTCGCTCGCTCTCAGTTTCTCTCTTTTAGGTTTTTAGGTTTTTAGTTTTCTGGGTTAGAGGCTGCGGCTAGACCTCCATTGGAGGTGGAGATGGAGCTTGGGGAGCTAAGGATGGAAGCCCTCTTTCCATTGGAGGAGGATCCGAGATTCAATGGCGAAATCCATAAGCTTTCTCCTTCTCTCTTTTCTCTTTTCTCTTCCTCATTTCTTGAACATGTATTTTGTAATTTGTTCTCATGTTCATTATATAGCTAAGCTTTATTTAGGGATGACTTTGGATCCTTTTATTAATATTAATGATTTGCTCTTTTCTGAGTTTGTGTGGATCTTTGATTTTGTTCAATCATATTGTGCTTAATACTCTTGAGTGTTTGGCCAACATTTGAGTGATTTGATAAAATCTAATGAACCTAAACATAGGGATTTGGGTTTGAGATCGTATGTATGGTTGATGCATGTTCGATTCTATTCCAATGGCGGGATGAGTTGATTCGCTAATGGGATAGACATATACCTCTTAGCCATGCATAGCACGTGTTTGAGAATAGACCTTAAAGAGTGGATTTTGCGTTAGCTCTCAAGGACACTTAGAGAGTTGGGCAAATGACACCATGGTTAGATGACCTAGACATAGGCGTTTAGCTAATGTAGATTCTCAAGCTAACCTAATCAATGCATTTATATTTATGAGGAGGATTGCTTGTTGTTAGTTGATGTAAAGGGTGAAGAAGGATTTCCCTAAACTCTAACCGTTTATCCTTATTACTTTATGTCTTTACTTTCTTTGCTTTTATCCATTTTTATGTTCTTGAATAGAATTAGGTAAGTTATCGGTTAATACTTAGCATTGGAAATAAACTTATCCTCGTGGGAACGATATCTGTATTCATCATTTTATTACTTGTGCGACCCGTGCACTTGCGGTTAGCAAATGGGCAAACACATTTTGACCCTAACAACATCATTTGTGAATTCTAATGATCAGCTGGCATATGTGTTCACTAAGTCACTCCGAGGTCCAAGGATAACATACATATGTAACAAGCTAGATGCTTATCACATATATGCACCAGCTTGAGGGGGGACTGTTGAGATTAACGAGATTTATTAATAAGGTTCCATTCATTAATAAGGTTCCATGAATAGGTTCATAGGTTCATGTATACTAAAATTCATGTACATAAGGAGTAAGCTATCTTATTAATTACATTGTAAATTGTACCTATTTTGATGTATATATAAATCACACATGCTGAGTATTTTTTACTCAAGCAATTCAGAAATCCTCTTTTAAGTGGTCTGATATTCAAGTGCACCTATAGAAAGATAAACCTTAAAATTAAAGGACCATGCAATACAAGGAATCAATTATACCATTATCTATGAAAAGAAATTAACTTGCCTCTGGATCTTTATGGGCACATAAGATTTTCAATGATTTCAAAACATCCTTGGTCATCATCTTCTCAGCCACAGTATCAGATGTAAAAGCCAACTTGACCACAACTTGCAATACAGATATTACCTCATCCCGACCTGCAGATTTGAGAACTGTTCCAATTGGTTGCATGATGTCTGCTTTCATCAGCTGCAGTGCGACAGAATCATCAGAGGCAAGGGCACAAAGAGCAGAGCAGGCTTGTTCAACCTGTAAAATATTAAGAAATCACAACCACTGGAGATAGCAGAATAAATTAAAAAAACTTGTTTTGTCTAGACCCATTAAAACATACCACATGACAGTTGTCACTACTTATCATACTTATAAGCTGTCGCACTGCATTCTCATCTTTACCAACAAACACTCTATTTGCTTGGTCTTGCATTATCTTTCCTAGAGCAGATGCTAGTAAAGGGTGATGACAAGAAGAAAAACGGAATATAAGAGAGAAGGCGGCACTGAGCTTATGCCTAGATGCAACGAAATAAGAACTGTTTTCCATCTGCAATGACCAGAAAAAAGTATGTTTGACTAAATATGTAATATGTTCTAAAGAATAATGCCAGAAATTAGTCTAGTTAGTTTGTGAAATGCTACCTCTATTTGCACATTCACTGATCTCAAATTTTCATCGGCCACAATCCTAATATTTGCAAGAGAAAGGTGGCGAAGTTTGTGGAGGGGCAAAATTTCAGGAAGAAACTCAAGAGGATTTCCAAATAGCCTAAGAACCCGTAATTCAGCCATAGCCCTGCCAAATGTGGTAGCAATAAGAACAGAAGAATACATGGAGTCTAAACTAATTTATAGCAGATCGTCTAATCCAAAAACCTGAAGTCAAGAAGAGGCCGAACAAGCTTGTTGTTTTCCAATGACAACTCCACCAACTGCATACACTGTCTCAATTCCACTGCTCAATAAACTAAAAAATCAGATAAATGGGCAATTTTTGCAAGAAATATTGATTTTAAGGCCTCAGTTACTTTACGAAATATCTAAATAGTAAATGCAACAGGGCTAGACACAGATGTGCTCCCCAAATCCACAAGGTTTTTTTTTTAATGCATTGTTGCAGTAAAGGGGCCTAGAACTTCCCTTACCCAGTGCAATCATGCTTTTCATGTTAGTGTTCAGTTGGAAGCTTCATGTAATCTAACATTGCTCATTACTTTCAGGTAGTGTTGTCTGCTCATGTTTACTCAGTATACTTATTAGATGATGTAAACATTATTTCCACTTCTGCTAGGTACACAAAAAAACTACTAGATTACTACTATCCTTACATGGTAGTAATTCAGACAAAGGAAAGCTTACCAGGTACCGAGACAAGCATGTTGTTGTCAACTCTGAGCACTCTTAAGCTTCTTACCTCACCAACCTCAGGCGGCAAAACAGTCAGCTTGTTGTTATTAAGATAAAGTTTCTCAAGATGTGGCAATTGAGTAAGCTCTACCGGAAATACCTGTACATAACTATACAGTTAAAAAAATCCCTGATCCAACTCAATTATGTCTGACTTCCAACTAAATTATAAAATTCAAGGCGACACCAGGGTGACGCCCCCAAAAAAAAAAAAGCAAACAAACATAATCACACAATTTGAATCTTGCATATGATGCTCCAGAAATATTGCAGAGAAGCAAACAAAATCACTAACTAATTCCTTCAATTTTGGAAATTACATTACCAACAATCAGCAGATTTGCAAAATTCACTTGCCAGAAGTTATAGCGCCATAAATTGCAAAGGTAACACTTTCTTTTTCGCAAATTAAAAGTTAATAAAGTTTAAAACTCACACAGATTGAAATTCATTGCTTCAAATCATACGAGAAGAAACAACACAAACCTAAGTAACATAAAATGAACAGAGTAAGAACAAATGAACATAAAATGAAGCTAAATAATAACTACCACTCACCGACAAGCCACAGCCACAAATACTGAGCACAGCAAGACTCATCCAATGGTCACCGCAACCGGCAACGCCGTCGCCAACATGTGGCGTTGAGGAAGCCAAATTGGCGCGCAACAAACGTATCAAAACCCCAGTGCCATCGCTTTGGTAGCCAGAGGCAACAGCCTTGGCCATTGTGATAGCCCTGAGAGGCTCCCTTCTCTTCACAACCTTCATTCCCAAATCCACATTCTCATCATCGTCGCGAGGCCTCAGTTCGACCACCACGGTGTCCTGCGGCATCGGCAGAGCCACCATGAGCTGTGACTGAAGCTTGAGCGCAGCCTGATCCTCGTCCTCCGATGCCGACCAATCCAATTCGATGCGAAACCCGAGTTCCTGTTCCAGCGAGAGGATTGAGGAAGAGGAGGACGACGACGACGACGAGGAAGACGAGGAGGAACGGGAGGAGGTTGAGGTGCGAGCGAGATTCTCGGGGGGATCGTCGGTGCCATAGCTGAGAGTGAGGTGGAAGATCTCGGAGGGCCTCTTCCACCCCAATCCCCAAGACATTGTCAATTCAAGATTCAGCTACGCCATCGCATCGGTGAAACAACCTGTGGATTCTTGCATTCGGATTCCACAGAGGATCCGAATCCGATTGTTGATGAATGCTCAATGCTGATTGATGCTGGTTCAACAAATCAACAGTCTCAGAATGAAAATATGGCAGAGACTGAGACTGAGTTTTGCTAACGAACCCAAGCTGTTCGTGTTGCCCGTAACATATAATTCAGATTTAGTTCCCTATTAATTTTTTTCCAAAAAATAATGAATTTTGAAGTGACAATGCCCAATAGTTAATCATTAGTTAATATAAGTTTCAACGCTGTTCGGTATTTATTGTTTTTTAAGATTATGATATTTTAGTATTTTATTACTATAAACCTTACAAGCTTGCAAAATATAGAACTTTGGCCATTGTATTTTAAATTGTATTTTAATTTGGATTTGGTTTCGAAAAATTGAAGTGCATTTGAAGGAAGACGCCATGGCCGTCTATCCTGAAAAGTGCATTGGTAGAAAGGAACCTAACTAGTTCATTTAATCAATAATGTATTTATTTGGTGGGCTGGTGACTAATTTTAAAATATTTATTGGCTTTTTTTTATAGAGCAATTTAATATACAATAATGAAATTTATATACTGAGAATATGACACTTAAATAGATATTGTATCATATTTTGATGTAAATATAGTTAGATATTATTATAAATTATATATAAAATTGAAATAAATATGTTATATATAAATATGAATAAAATATTATTTAAATATCATATTTTGAGTGTTGAAATAATATAACTTTTAAATTTAACAATTACAAATACAAATACAAAATAACATTGTCTTTCCAAATAAGTTCAAAACTAGATCCCCCGTGCATATGCTCTTGCAAGCGAAGACTTCGACCATCCTTATGTAATCTTTTGCTAATGAAGGGGAAAGCGGTTGTCGAAGATTTAGAATTAATCACAATTATTAAAAACAATTTTTGTTAAAAGGATTTAAATTCTTCACATTGAATTTTGTTTTTACTTTAGAAAATTAAATGCAAAATTGGATCATCTTGTGCCTAAGATATGATAGGTCTATCATGATTAAAGTAGACTTTGATGAGCTGATTATACAAGCCCAACATCTGCGCTAGGTAGGCCCATCTAAGAACGTTAACCCAATGAAAGTCCGGGTCAACCAGACCAAAGTGTACCTACAAAACCTGACCAATCTATACCCAAACGGATAATGATTCGACAAGCATGTACTTTATTCGACCCACCAACGGTCGTTTGGTACCATCGTGACCAACGGTCGTTAACGTCTTCGCGCCTTAATGACAAGACATAACGATTAGAATCCTAAATGACTTGAACCGATAGTATCTGAAAAGTTGATCCTCCAGAGCCTTTTATAAACTTGCTTGTTAGCATAGGCCAAACATGTTCCCTTTTTTACTCAGACACTTTGACTAGCCTACTTTGTGTACTAACCTACCAATCATCTGACCTACCTAGGTTCATCCGACCTCGTTGTTGCCTTCCATGTAGGTCTCCAATGAGTCCCTTCTACCTACCAACCTAGATCTCGGTTAAAATCCGGAACATCTGGCGCCCACCATAGAGCTTTGGTAAAATTTTCCTACCCTACAACCAACTTGCAAACTTTGATCAACCTATCGATCACCAAAATCACTCATCCAACAAACTATGCCCACCAACAAAAATAACGTCAATAACGAAACCAACCAAGAAAATTCCCATCCCAACAACATCAAAATGTTGATATAAGCCATCTGTGACATTCACACCATAATTGATCAGATGACTAACAAGAAGCCGCAGTATACAGAGCTAGAAAGGGAGGCTAAAAGCAGCCATTGCTCACGGAGAATTAGGTCTAGAATACTCCAAGTGGAAACACTTGTAGGCAGACTAACTATCCTCCACCTATTGCTGACCACCCATTTTTTGAGTTCATAATGTTAGTCCCATGGCTGGAGGGTTTTCGATTGCCAACCATGGAGTTCTATCATGGGACGACCGACCCTCAAGAGCATCTCACCATGTTCAACTCAATGATGGTCTTGAACGGTGGGACCGACCAAATCAAATGCAGGGCCTTCCCGACTACTCTGGACAAGTCGGCATTGCTTTGGTTTTCAAGCCTTCAAGTCAGGTCAATTTACAATTTTGCAGAACTTTCAGCCAAATTTCTTAACCATTTCTCTACCAGCAAAGTCCACCAAAAGATTTCGGCTAGCCTCATTAACCTGAAACAAGGACAGGAAGAATCACTCAAGGAGTTTATGAGAAGATTTAGCGAGGAAGCCATTCAAATCAGGGACCTCAACCCTATCGTGTTTCTACATGCCATCATGGCCAGCTTAAGACCAGGATCTTTTGTAGACTCCTTGGCCAGAAAACTACCTATAGTCCTAGATGGTCTGAAGACTAGGTCTATAGAATACATTAACATGGAGGAAATAGCAGTGGCAAGAAGACAAATGGACCAGCAATTCTTGGAGCCAGAAACTAGTGGAAACAAGAGTGATCTTCAAATCTCCATCCGATCAAGCTTCCAAGACTGACCGTACAGAGGTCGCAGAGTAAACGAGAGAAGAATACCGATGAGGACTAAAAAAAGATCTAACCAATTTGATCGCAATAATTTGGTAACTTCAGGCAATCCGCAACCTCAATACGATATATACACCTTGCTCATCACCTGACAGGAACAATATTTTAGGAGTTTTACAAAAGATGTCCTATAATATTGATAAAAGTAAGAGGTGTGACTGTTGGTGTATACCCTAAATGTTACCAAGTGGCTTCCAGTACTCAAGAGGGGGGGGTGAATTGAGTATTAAAACTTTTTCGCAAAACTCTTTTTAAAATAAAATACAAATATAAACTTGATAAATAAAAGCACGAAGGAATAAGAAGAAGAGAATAAACAAGAAAGAGCACTAAAATAAATGTGCATAAATTAAATTGCTTAAATTAAAGAGATTAAAGAAGAGAGAAGCGATCGATTTATCCCGGTTCGAATAACTTTGGTCTACGTCCGTCCTCGAAAGTCGAGATTTTTCACTAAGTATACAAGCTTCAATAAAGGTGCTTGCTACCTTACAATAGAGCACTTTTCACACACAGACACTATATAAAGTCTCACTGCGAGATACCTCACCCTTATACAAACCTTTGAGGGATACCTCACCTCGATACAAGTAATCAAAAAAATAGAGATGAAGAGAAACTCTCAAACAGAGTGTGTAATACAAGTTGAAGTGCTAATGGAGCTCTCACAAGAATATCTCAAAGTTTTTAAGCAAGAAGAGCGTAGGAAAAGTTTTCACATAAACAGAGTAATCGAGAAAAACATTCGAATAATGGTCATAGAAAAAGCGTGACCCAGGCTTGCTATTTATAGAGAAAATTAGGTTAAGCGAAATTAGTTGGGTGTGATAAAAGGCATTAAAAGTCAAATTTCAATTTTTTCAGAACTGAAGGTTCGTGTTTATTCGAATAGGCACTTATTCGAATAAAGCTCAACGTAAAAAAAGCTCATTTGAAAGGGTTATTCGAATAGCAACTTGGTTATTCGAATAACGTATTCAAAACGAGTTCGACAAAACCTTTATTCGAATAACAGATGAGTTATTCGAATAACGTATTTAAAACGAAGTCGATAGAAACCTTTATTCGAATAACATGGATGAGTTATTCGAATAACGTATTTAAAACGAAGTTTCGAAAAGCTTCAGCTTATTCGAATAAACGAATGTTTATTCGAATAGCCACTTTGAAAACAAATGTTTCTCATGAAGACATTTATTCGAATAGGCAATGTGTTATTCAATAATTCAAGTTAAAAAACTGTTGAAATGGATTTTCAAAGATGTTTGAGTTCAAAAACAAGTGAGCTATTCTTTGAAAACTTTTCTTTCAAAAGACAAAGAGATATTAAATGTGAGTCCGTACAATAGATCCTAAGTCCTAAAAACTAATCAAGCAAAAAACTTGGACTTGGTCTATTACTCATCTTCATTTAATCTTCTCGTTTGTTATCATCAAAACAAGTCTTCAATGGTAAGCATCCAAACACACTAAAGGCCAATTTATTTTGATCGTACATACATACATTATATTATGTTATTTATTTAATACATGAGGCATTTCATTTATTGTGTTGTTTATTATAAACATAAAAAAGTTCTTGGAATAGTAAGCTTAATGTCATACGACATCAAGTGAATGACTTGATCGTGAAATCTTATTATATAGAATCAGAACACTATTATTAAATGTCCTTAATCAAGTACTATTATTAATTAGGATAACAATAATATTTTGAAACTAGTATGTGCGTAGACTGATGACCATATCTCACGGGTCATGGATATGAGATATCAAGTCTTCATATGGATACATATTAGAGTAATTGTAACACTCCAAAAATTATTTTTTTCTCTGTTATATATGTTTTTATAATTTTTGTGATTTTTTGTGAATTATTTGATTATTTTGATTATTTTATTATTATTTTTAGACTTTTGTGTGTTTTAAAACAGGGTCGAAAAAATAATCTTTTTTTGAGGTCGGGAAAATTTTGACTATTTACGCAAGGTAGGGAGATCTTATTAAATCCGAAATCGGGAATAGATTTTGAAATTTTCTTTCTCTGAGATTTATCTAACGGGTAAAATCTAAGACCTTCTTTTACCTAATAAGCAATCATTATGGATTTTACTAGTAGTAACTTTTGTCCTATGGTAAATAACCATGGGTAAAAAACTAATTATGAATATAGTCCTAATTTTTTATTAATTCATTTTGTGACTCATTTCACTATTAACCAATAGAAAGATAGCTTCTAGGTTAAGTTTTCATATAAGTCAAAATAAAATAACCATAGTTCAATGTGAACCAATGAGAGGAAAGATGAAAAATAAAATGACAACTCCACTAACAAGGAGGCTCATGGCCATGGAGTGGATCTAGGACCTTCTTGATTGATCTACTTGATTACATCTTCTATATAAACCTATCATGCATAAATTTTCAAAAACTACAACAATCAAGAGCCTTCACAAAATTCTCTCCTCTTTTCTCTTTGATAACCCACTAGCAAGTATTTCTAAATTCTCTCCAAGCTTTATCAATTCAAAGTAACCATATATCTTGAACCTAAACACCATCCTAAGACACTTTCATATTGTGAGTTTCTTATAAATCATCCATCTTCAACCTTTTCTCAATGCTTAAAGTTTGATGGTTCTAGGTGAAGTTCTTGATCTTCACTTCTAAATTTTATTTTCTAGACCATGATCTTGATCCATGGTCATCTTATTTCAATCCTTAGATATTAATAAATTTATGTTTGATTTGTTTTAAGGGTGTTTTGGTGGTAGAAGTTGTTTCAAGGAGCAACAAAGGGACTTTGATCATCTCCTAAGGTAAGAAGGAGACTAATCTCATCAATCCATTTTGGTGGTGAGAAACAAAATTGTGTTTGGATTAGTGAAAAATTCATGTGAGATTTTATTCACTTGTTGGTGTGAATTTTGTGATTTATGCTTGCTTGATTATATATTTATATGATTATTATAGTAAACATGAAATTGTTATATCATGATTTGATGGTTAAAATTCTTTATATGCTATGAATCATGTGAGAAAGAAATGATTTTTGATCTAAAAGATCTCTATGGCTCACAGCCATATAGCTTAAAGATGGGTATCCATGACTAAAATAATTTATTAATTGAGAACTTAGATGATTAAGTAATAAAAACATGATTTAAGGATTTATAAAATTAAAAGGAGAATTATTTGAGAAAGAATGATTTTTGGCTATTGTGATGGAAATAAATTTTTGAAGGGTGAATTTTAAATCTAAAGTATTTTATTTATGAAAGTTTTTAATAAAGGCAATGGAAAAATATTTTTGAAATATCTTGATAATATAGGTTTTCATGAAAAACGTAAGAAAATATTATTTAGAGGAGGTTTTGTAAGAATACGTTGGAATTGAAGTCTAATTTCTATATTAAATATGGTAAGTTTTAAATTAAGCTTAGAATATTAATAAAACGTTTTACGCAATTAAAAATACATAGAAAAATCTTTATGCAATTTAAAAATGATTTTTATTTACGCAATTAAGAAAATGTTTTAAAATTTTACGCAATTAAAAAATGTTGTAAAAATATTACGCGATTTATTAACGTAACAAAAGTGTTACGCATTTGTAAAATACAATAGAAATATTGTACGTTTAAAAAATATAGTAGAAATACTGTACATTTGTGAAATATAGTAAAAATATTTCACTATTGAGAAAAACAGTAAGTTTTACTATTAGGCCAACGTACTGGACCCAAATACGTCAGTTGATGTTTTAGCCTAAAGTTGGCTTATTTTTACGTGAAAGTCACGTATTTATCAATTATTGATTTGTGAAGCATTTGAACATGCATTATCAAAGTCATTGTGATTTTGTTTGTTAAGGCTGTATGCCTAGGAGATTGAATTACACCTTTGTGCGGGTGAGAATTGCATAGTGTAGGTCACGTATTGACCTTAGGGGCGTCGGGGCGCGGGTTTTCCACAATGGCCAGTTGGTAGTACCATTATGTCATGGATCAAACCGATGCAAACGCACCGACGATCCGGACTAAGACATTGCTCCTTTCCAGATACGATGTAGACTGTCTTGTATAAGCCATGATGCGCATGTTGAGGACATTAAAGTACTTGAATTGAGGCTAACGATATACAGACAGGTTCTCCCGATCATTCTCTCTGATGTTTTGGTTTAGTTCCATTGAGTAAGGGTCTGTTCATTGTGCATATGCATAGACTGTTGACATATTACTGTGAAATATATGTATATGAGTTATCTGTTGAGATACATCATGACTGTAATTGTTGTAGTTGTATTGTATGACTTTATTATTATTACTATTTTCTTGCTGCTACTTTGGTATTTGATGTAAGGGATCTTACATCTTTGTTGTATTATTCTTCCTGTTTTCTGTTTTATGTCTATGCCTGTGAAGACAACAATGGCAATGAGGAGGAACCTGATAGGTTTCGTTAGTGTACAATTCCACGGAGGAACGAATGTGTGGCATATTCACTGGGATACCGAATGCGTAGAGTATTATGGAGACATTACCGTATCCATGAGTAGAACCCACCATGGGGCCACTACTTTTACTTTTAACGCTACAGTATATTTAGAGTTTCATATGCCTATGAGGGATTTATGAGGTGATATTTACTATACACCTAGGGAGGACTCCGAGGTATCTTCTGCTCGGACTCCCGTTCCTCGAGACATACCCCATCTAGGGAATTTGCCACTGGAGCAGGACGTGGAGGAGAACCTGGAAGAAGATCCAGAAGGAGATCGGGTGCAAGACCCTAATATTCAATTTTTAGTCTTGGGTTAGGTTCAATTTTAATATGGTAGTTATACATAATATTTGGAATATGTAAGCTTTATGAATTTACATTTTGTTAAATGATGTATTTATATGTAAAGAGTATTATTCAGTTCTATATGCTTAGTGTTCTATATGCTTAGTGTTCTTCATTTTCTGATAAATTTATGTCTTCCGTAAAAAAGAAATTTTGAAACCCAGATTTTATATTATGTAAATCTTTTATTACTTAGGTTAATTATAAAAGAATTTGTAAGAAATGTAATTCCTTATGGAGGGTGTTACAATAATGATGTATTAGACTAACCCACCATGAGAGCGCTACGTGAATCGTTACGTGAGTGTCATAAGTGGTTCTCAAAGTGACAATGGCATATATGGTCCTTTGACCTTAAATCACTATGATTCCTACATGAGGAGTTGTATGTTTTAATGCCATCAAACGCCATCTGTAACAAAGTGATTATTGGACACACTGCGAATCATGCAGAGGGATGTGAGTGACCTAGATAAGATTTGTCCCTCCTACATAACAAAAGCGATATCTTCGGCCTTCCTGATTGAGTGAGACTACGAAATGCATGGCCATGCTCAAATGAGTCAATATGAGATATTAATCTCATTTGTTATTACTTAGTCTACTCAAGTATCAGGAAACAGAAGATTGAACTATACAAGGGTGACACCTTCCATGCCTTCTGTTCAATCTAGATATCTAGACAAAGAGACTAAACTATATGGAAACATTGGTCACGGAAAGGTTATGTCAAATCACTGACATTCTCATTACTTAGGTAGCAGCGATGTGTTGCTAGATATCACTCACTACTTGTAATATTAAAATAGGATTTTAATATTACTACTAATGTTATGAGAACCAATTAGAATTCAAGTAGGGTCACATAAACATAGAAAGTCCAAGGTTGCACCGCTAAACCTATTTAGCAATTAGAATCCAAGTTGGACTAGGATTCTATTGTGATATGCTCTTTTCTTCGCAGAGCACTCATAGACTCCAAGATCACGGATGAGTTCAAGGTTGCTAGGGTTGTTCTTGCTAAACTCATCCGATCCAAGCAAGGTAAGTATCATGTTCGGTTTGGATTGGATGACTTCTAGTATCTCGCCATTTTAAAGTAGTCACTTATTATAAATAGTATTATTAAGAAGAATAATACACAACAGCATCGTAATTCAACAAACCCTAGCCATTTATAAAGTCATACAAATCAACAAAAAATAACATGAGCAATAATGAAAGTTCAGTGAAAATTAAATTTCTCTTTTCTTCGCAGATAGCATTGTGTAGGAGACATGAGACTCCAAGATCGCAGACGTTGGACTTTTGTGAGTTTAAGTGCAAAATCGTTCTTATAGACAACGTCCGAGATCGATTTTTCAAAAACTTCATCCATTAATCTATGGTGCTAGTGATTTGCTTGAACATTTTTCATCTAGCTTCAAGAGGTAAACTTGAAAAATCATATTTCATGGCTCTCCTTTTCGCATGGATCCTTGGTAGGAATCCTTTTTCCGGTGCATTTTTGTTCACGGATTTCCTAACAGTGACTACCACAAAATGTACAAGTACATAACCGAGGAGTGTATTACTCTAAAGGATAAAATTAAGCAATTGATTTAAGAAGGACATCTCAAAAAATACATTTATCGATGAAAAAGTAGAAGTAGGGAAGCAAAAGAAGGGAACCAGCCCATAAGAAGGAGCCTGAGTTCGGGAGAAAAAGGCAAAGTTGTCGCAATGATCACCAATTCCCAAGATCAGGTGATTAGGGGTGTGATCAACTCAATAGTTGGAAGGTTCACAGGAGGCAGAAGCTCGAGCTCATCCAGAAAGCGCCACCTCTGAGTAGTGATGTCGGTAAGTCACCCACCTCCTCTTCAAGTTAAACAGCAGCAGGAGGGACTAGTTATTTCATTTTCCAATAAAATTTTTTTGGCCTTGATGAGTAATTTAGACGATCCAATGGTGATCTCCTTTATAGTTGGAAATTATCAAACCAGAAGGGTGTTGGTCGATGGTGTTGGTAATACACCATTTGAAGATTATAAATTCCAGAAGACGATTTAATTCCTTTTAACGAAAGTTTGGTAGGCTTTTCTGGGGAGTAGGTAAACGTAAAAAGATATATTAAGCTCCGAATGACCTTTGGAATAGGTACACTTCTCAAAATTGTTCTAGTTAAATATATTATAATTGACTGTCATACCCCCATACAATGCTATTCTAGGGAGACCATCCTTTAATGCTCTCGAAGCAGTGGTATCAACTCTTCATTTAGCGATGAAGTTCCCAGTCTCAAAGAATGATGTTGGAGTGGTGCACCCAGATCAAACGAAGGCTAGGATCTATTATAACGAGAGCTTGAAGCCGAAACCTAGAGTTCTGACTAATCATATTGATCAGTGCAATAAAAGGTCATTCCACAATGTTAATATGTTTGAGCTCGATCTGAGAGGCAACGAGCAGGACCAACCACAATTGACCGAGGAGTTGCAACCTGTTTTGTTGGGTCCTAAACTCGATCAAGCAACGCATATCAGAGCCCACTTGTCGATCGATGTCAAACAAGAGTTGGAGGAGTTATTGAAGAAGAATTCAGACTTATTTGCTTGGATCATCGCAGACATGCCTAGAATTGATCCGAAATTTATTTCTCACAAGCTCTCTCTAGATCCAAGAGCAAAGCCTATCGCTCAAAAGAAAAGGAAGCTGGGGGCCGAAAGATAGAAAGTTGGTGCCGAGGAGACAAAAAAGCTCTTGGAAGCAAGATTCACTAGAGAAGTGGAGTACACTACATGGTTATCCAATATAGTCATGGTGAAGAAGTTGTCAGGAAAATAGAGGATGTGCACGGACTTCACCGATATCAATAAAGCATGTCCTAAGGATTCTTACCTATTCCCCAACATAGATCGGTTAGTTGACGAGGCTTCTGGTTATCGATTCCTTATCTTCATGGATGCATATTCAGGGTACAACCAAATTCGGATGCATCCAAATGATGAGAAAAAGACCGCCTTCATCACCAAGTTTGGGAACTTCTATTACAGAGTGATGAGTTTTAGTCTAAAAAATGCCAGCGCAACTTACCAGGGGCTAATGAATAAGGTATTCAAGGATCAGATCGACTGAAACATTGAAGTATATGTTGATGATATGGTGGCCAAGACTCTGGTCAATGAAAATCATTGCTCCAACCTAGCAGAGATTTTTGCATAGCTAAGAAAACATAATATGAGGTTGAACCCTAAGAAGTGTGCTTTCAGGATTCAGGCCGGGAACTTCCTAGGTTTCCTTTTCACTAGTAGAGGGATTGAAGCTAACCCAGACAAGTTCAAGGCTATCATGGAGATTAGGAGCCTGACAACAATAAAGGAAGCGTAGAGATTAACGAGGAGAATTGTCGCTCTATCGAGATTCCTCTCAAAATTTGCCTACTGAGCTCTATCCTTCTTCCGATGTCTCAAAAAGCGAGAGAACTTCCAGAGGACAGAAGAATGAGAGAAGGCTTTCAATGAACTGAAGCATTTCCTGGTCACTCCTCCAATTCTAACCAAACCTGAGCCATGTGATCAGTTATTTGTTTATATTTCTATTTCTGACCAAGCATTGAGCTCAATTTTAGTGAAGGAGGACGACAAGGACCAAAAATCAATTTACTTCGTCAGTAGGATTTTGAAAGGTCCAAAGCTCAGAAATTAGAAAAATGAGAAAATAGTGCTTGCTTTGGTGGTAACAGCTTGGAGGTTTTGACAGTACTTCTAGAGTCATTTGATCATCTAAGAACCGACTAACTCGATCAGACAAGTACTTAGAAAGCTACAACTCACTAGACGGATTATCTTATGGTCAGTCAAGTTGTTCGAGTTTGACATTCAATATTAGCCCAGAGGACTGATTAAATCGCATGTATTATCTGATTTTTTGGTTGAATTATCCCCCCATTCCACATGATTCAAATTGTAACACATGGACATTATTTATTGATGGAGCTTCCAACATAAAAAGAAGAGGGACATAGATAATCTTGGAGGGGCTGAACAAAGTCCTGATCAAACAGTCTTTGCAGTTAAATTTCAAAGCAAGCAATAACCAAGCTGAGTATGAAGCTCTCATAGCTGGACTTGCCTTGGCTACATAAATGGAAGCAACTCGGCTGATTGCTAAGTCAAATTCTCAACTGATCACGGGACAAGTCAAAGAGGAATTTTAGATGAATGACCCCCAACTGACCAAGTACTTGATGAATGTCCAAAACACAATCAACAAGTTTGAGTAGTTTGAGATCATGCACATCCTGAAGGATTAGAATGCTCGAGCCGACTTACTTTCAAAACTAGCTAGCACGAAAGGGCCTGGAAATAACTGATCTGTGATTTAGGAGGTAATTGAATGACCAAGCATTGAGTTGGAGGAGTCCTTCGCCATTGACGATGACCCGAACTCTTGGATGAGCCCGATCATCAGATACTTACGGGATGATGAGCTTCCGACTAATAACAAGAAAGCAAAGAAGCTGAAGAAGTCAGCCAGTTATTATACCTTGGTCGGCAATGAGCTGTTCAAAAGAGGATTTTCATTTTCACTTTTAAAATGTGTCGGCCAAGATTGATCATGGTCAGTCATGGAAGAGGTACATGATGGAGTCTGCGACAGCCACATAAGAGGGTGATCTGGCAAGGAAGGTATTAAGGGTCGGATTTTATTAGCTAACTTTAAAGGTTGATTGCTTAAAGTACATCCAGAGGTGCAAAAAATGTTAGAAATTTACAAATCTATACAAAGTCCCACCCAAAGAGCTACACAGCCTAGAGACTCCATGGTCATTTTGCAGATAGAGGATCGACCTACTAGGTCCATTCCCGTCAGGGATCGGACAATTGAGGTATATCATTATTGCAATTGATTACTTCACAAAATGGATCGAGGTCAAGCCCCTCTCTAGTATTACGTCATAAAAGGTAAGAAAATTTGTCTGGAAAAATATAATCTATCGATTTGGTTTACCATTCATAATTATATTTGACAACAAAACTCATTTTACTGATAAAAAGTTTTAAGAATTTTGTGTTAAAAACATAATAAAATAGGTGTTCACCTTAGTTGAACACCCTCAGACAAATGGGTTGGTCGAGGCAGCAAACAAAGTCATCTTAATCAGATAGAAAAAGAGATTGGACCGAGCCAAAGGGTTATGGGCAGAAAAGTTGCCCAGTGTTCTTTGGGTGTACCACACCACGACACAATCATCGACTCAAGAAACCCCCTTCTGATTAATAATCGGAGCTTATGCAATGATCCTTATCGAAGTCAGAGAACTGAGCTTTAGAAGATCATTATTCAACGAAGAAGTCAACGGTAAAGGAATGAAGACGGATCTCAACTTGTTGGAAGAAGAAAAGGAGATCGCTCATATCCGAGAGGAAGTTGCCAAAGCCAAGGCAGCCAGGAAATATAATTAGAGGGTCTGAGCAAGAAAGTTCGAAGAAGGAGACTTACTCTTGCACATAATTGATGATTCCAGAAAATCACTTGCGAAGGAAAGTTGGCTGCCAATTGGGAAGGATCCTTCAGAATTCTAAAGGACATTGGTGATGGAACTTACAAGGTCGAAGATCTGACCTGGAGAACTTTCCCAAGAATGTGGAATTCGGCTTCTCTTCGGAAGTACTTTAGCTAAGTTTTTTATAGTCTTCATTCTTTTTTAATGTATTTTTTAATTGATTACTAATTGATGTACAAGAATTATGATGATGTACTATTTTCCCTTACTAGAATTTTTTCTCATTGGGTTTTGCCTGGAAGGTTTTAATTAGGCACATCTTATTTCCATTATATTAATAAAGTTTTTTCCACTCTTGTCTTGGATAGAATAGATGTGAACGACTCAGCTTAGGAAAATCAGAGGTCATGGTCAATCCATGATGCCCGTCCAAGAATGGCCCAGCTCAGGAAAGTCTGAGGTTATAGTCAATCCATGATACCCTTGTAATAACGACCCAACTTAGGAAAGTTTGAGGTCATGGTCAATCTATGATGCCCTTTCAAGAACGGTCTAACTTAGGAAAGTCCAAGGTCATGGTCAACCCACGATACCCCTCTAAGATAGCCTAGCTCAAGAAAGTCTGATGTCTTGGTCAATCCATGATGCCTCCTCAAGTCGGTTCAGATTGAAAAAATTCATAGCTTAAGTCAGATTAGATTAAAAAATTCAAGTCAAAATCAGACCAGATCAAAAAAATTCATGGCCTCAGTCAAAATTAGATCAAATTGAAAAAATTCATAGCCCAAGTTAGTTCAGATAAAAAAATTCATAGCCTAAGTCAAAATCAGATCAAATTGAAAAATCATGGCCAGTCAAGATCCAATCGAAAAAATTCATGGCTAAGATTTGATCAGATCGAAAAAATTAAAAATGAATGAGTACTTTGTCATCCGAAATCATATTCAGTCCTATGATTATTAAAAAAGAAAAAAAGAAAAAAAGAAGATACACATGAGTCCAAAGTACACTGAAATCCATAATACTTTACAAAAAGAAAATCTGATTGAGCAAAGATACACATTCTAAAATTCAAAACGTTCATTCCAAATCCACAAATAAAATCTGAATTACACTTGGTCATTCACTTAGTCATTATAAATTTCAAATACAAAAGACTAAGTCACACTTGGTCATTACAAAAATTCCAAAGTACAAAAGAAATTTTCATGCTTCCTCTCTGTCCTCGGCTAGTGTACCGACTTCCTCTTCTTCTTCAAGAGGATCAACAATTCGGTTGTCGATTACTTCTTTAAAAGCCCCGATCTCACCCAAATAATCATTAAATACCTATTCGGGATTGAGAAGTTTGGCTTGTTTTAGACCAGTCTCATAGTCAACGACCCTCTGCTCTACTGCTTTGTCCTTTAGGCTCTCTAACTCGACCTCCAACTTGGTATTATTGTCGAGCGCCTCTTTTAATGCCTGATCGGTCATTAACTTCTATCTTCTCACCACTGCTAAGTTTTCTACAACTTGTTATTTTTCCTTTTCCAACAAGTGCAACGAGGCTTCAAGACCATCAACCCGGTAAGCCTTCTCCTTCAGAGCATCATTCTCTTCTTAAAGGCCAGTCACCTCAGCGAGATATACTATCTGAGTCTTCTCTAGTTCTGATCTATAAATCTGGATGAAGGTCGTCAGCTTTTTCCTCGAGTCTTCTAGCTTAAGCTCGATCAACCGAGTAACGCTTGCCGCCCAAAAAAGTTGGACCTCCGTCCATTGGCACAGTCCTATTCCGCCAACTTTTTATTTTTGGTCTTTATCGCTTAAAAATGTAATGTGTATGTCAGAATGACTTCAATAGGTTTAGGCTGAAGAATACCTTAGTCGATCTTCTTCTAATGGAAATTAAAAATGAAAAATACATTTCTTACGTAAAATTTTGGAAAGCTTTCGGTATTCTACTTTAATGTGAGAAACTTAAAATGAGATCAACAAGAGCTCCATAGGAAGACTTCACTACACTTAAAATGGATTCGCTAGCACAAGGAAAAGTTTTCCACTATAATCGCAGAGTCTTGAAGGGGAAATTAGTCGGCCAGAGAGAAAACACATCTGCACTAGCATCAAACCAACTTGGTGCCTCAAAAGCACTTTGGATCTCTGGATTCTAAGAGGAAGAACCCTCACCTACTGGTCGGCATTCTCCAGTCGAAGAGCCCGCCATCGCATTTGTGTCAATGTTTTGATCCTCAAAGTTCGACTGAGACCATTTCCTCATTAGTGGTTTTGATCTGGTCTCTGATGACTCCAGTTCTAGAATGACTTGAATAGGTTTGGGCTGAAGAATACCTTAGTCGACTAGAGCAAGTAGGGCAACTTCTTCGCTCTTCAACTTTTTCAATCGCTTTTGAAGTTCCTGAACACTAAGTTTTGGAGCCATTGATTCTGCAATAAGAGGAAATAGTTAAAATACATCAATAATAGAATAAGCTTGGAAATTAAAAATGAAAATACTTACGCAAAATTTTGGAAAGCTCGGACGGATCATCTCTGAACTTTATCAGAGAAACAATGTCCAGAACAAAAGATTGTTCCAAGAGATCAACAAGAGCTCGATCTTCTAATGGAAGACTTCGGTATTCTACGCTCAAGATAAGGTTAGGCTCACTCCGCCAGTATAAGGAAAAGTTTTTCACCCTATACTGGTCTAGGAAAAACAATAGGTCAGTCTGATGAGAACTCACTCAGAAGAATTTTGGCTTAAAATTCTTATATGAAAAATCAAAGACTAAAAGTAACTTCTTCCTTGGATGACCATTTATTGACACCCAACCACCCTTGCCAACGCATTTGCACTGAAAAAAAAAAGAATACTACAACGCTTGGATCCCAACCGAGAAACTTCACCAACACTTCAAAAGCTTGCACAAACACCCAACTATTTAGATGAAGTTGGGTCGGGGCAACATTGAGTTTCACTAGAACTGTACACTGAAAATTCGAGAATGGGAGCCGTAAGTCGAGTCGAAGGAAGAAAGTGTCATACATGTTGATCCATTGATACGCGTAAAATATACTAAGAGCAAATACATTCTATCGCCAAGTAATATAGAACTTGAGTCCTAATTATCGATCCCACGAGGAATAAGTGGTAATTACTAGATTCGTAAAACTCTTTATTATTTAGACAATTAAAAGTGTATGAAGAAATTTAAAATAAAATCTGAAAACAAATAAAGAAAAACAATGAACAATCAAATAAAGAATAGATAATCAATGAGAGAGAGATTAGGGCGCAAGGTTCACTCAAATCTAATTATTCAGGTTTTCTTTCATTTATGATGTAAGGTAATTCTTTTGCCAATATTCTCTTACTTGCTATTGAATCCCAATTGTCATAGATGAAACAATATTCTATTCCTAAATTAAACCACCTATTTGGTCATTTAGTTGAATTAATTGGGAATGCATTAAGCCTCAGTTCAAGAGATGAACTAACATACTTGTTAATTTCATTGGTAGAATAAATTGATGTTTGATCATTCACTAATCTAATCCTAGGTTTACCATATAGATCCACTCATTGAATGCGGATGGTCACCAGTCAAATAATGAATTAACACATGTCAAAAATGATCAAGTTATGACAAGAATGCAAGTAATATGATAGACCCTAAAAGAAATTACCTTAATCAAATTAAAAATCAAACCTAAATAATTAGGAAAACAATATCCCCCATAACCCTAACTATGAGTTTAGCTACTCATATTTGATAACATTGTATTTTATACATTTTATAATCCTCTCACTAGGCTTCTTAAGGTTCAATTAGGCTTAATTAAGTTAGTTTTGACACATTTTATGATTTTGAGTCGAATTGGACAATTAAATAAATTATTGCATAAATTAACCGTAATTATTTCTTTGGCAATGTTTAGTAAACTGGCTATAATTTGAGTTTCAAATATCTGATTGATGTGATTTTGGTCTTGTAGGAAAGTTAAGACAATTCCCTACAACTTTCATGTTGAACACTTTTTCAGAATCAGACTCTTTAGAGGTGATATTGAGCTTTGAAATCAGAATAGAAGAGCTGAAACCGGGCCTAAATACTGTGCAGTAATTGGACCATATCTTGAGTTCTAGGCATGATTTTGGACTGAAACCAAAGCCATTTTAAAGCAAATATTCAGGCCTACAACTTTCATGAAGAGCACTTCTCTCAAAAATGAAAAGATGACTGGACGCATGGCTGTACATTTACTCAATTGTTATTTGAAAAAAAAAGAAAAAAAATGAAATAAAACATCATGGCTTACGTTAGGAAACTTAACAATTAAGTTTCACTATTCATGTTACTATGCATTGCACAGTAACATGAATTTGCCTATAAATAGGCAATTGAACATTTGAGAATCCACAATTCCAGGACGGAGGGAAGACGAAGAGGAGAGAGGCTTTTGGCGGTGCCTACTTCTCTCCCCGGTCTCCCTCCAATTTCTTTTCTATTTTTTTTTTTTCTTTTTCTCTTTTCTAGTTTATGTGTAAATAAGTCTTAGTCTACTTGGGTCAAAGTGTGAAGCTCTTGGTAATAAAATAAGGTTAGATTTATTCCTCTCTTGTGCTTTAATGATTTATATTTTAAAGTAGTTATTATGTGTGTTATATTTTGTTTCTGATAATTTAGAAATTATCCTTGTAAATAGAAGTTCTTGATTTATTGTAGACAAAATATTAGCACAGTAAATGCTTTAACCCATTTACAAGTGGTGGTAATAATTAAAGGAAATATAATATAATTACGTATATTATTTTATTTCGTATTGTATTTTGTTTCTAATCAATTCAGAAACGCTCCTTGTAAAGTGGAGTTCTTGATTTGTTGTAGACAAGAGATTGGCACAATGAATGCTTGATCCCATTTATGAGTGATGATATTAATGGATGATTAAAGGAAACATAATATAATTACGTATATTATTTTGATGAACTTTTAACATTGTATTTTCCGATTGGAACCTCCATGTTGCGAGGATTCTAATTGAGTTATAAAAGGAATTAATCTTACTTTTCTTTTATTTACCAAGAGTGGATCTTTTTACCCAAGTAAATAATTTTTATCGTAGTAACAAAATATTTACTTCACCTTAATCTTCAACAATTCCCTGTGGATCGACCTCGGACTAACCGAGAAATTTATTACTTGAGATAACCTGCACTTGGGTTTGCAAATGCGACAATTAAAAAGTGTGCATCAATGTTCAATACAAACAAACTCATATCACAATACAAACCCATGGAAATAAAACCCAAAGAAAGGGAAACCAAAATCACTTTTACGGTGATTATGATCTTCAAGCCTTCAATAATCGAATCCTCCCTTCGAAGTCGTCCTCCAAAGTCTGCTACCTCGAAAGTGTTATCTCAGGATTAGGGATTGTTTGCATTGTTGTGAATCAAAAAAAACTTTTTTGCTAAACTCATTTTCCCCCTTTTATAGAAAAGTTGACAGCTTTTTTGTTATTTTTGTAATTGATTTCTATTTATCATGGGACCATTGAAGATTGTTTTATCCCATTGAGAGTTTGACAGTAACTCGAACTTTTGTCATCTGACTTGCATGATTTTTCTCACCCTTTAGGTGATCGAGTTTGCTCTCGATCTCAACAGAGAAATTTTAGGATTTTCTGTTAGCTTTACAATGCCACAAATAGCACATCGATCTGATCTCTGTAACTCAAGATATGACTCAATTAATGAGTAATGGTCAGGAAAGTGCGAAAATCTGAATTTTGCTCCAAATCAAATCTCTTTGAGAATCCTTATCCAATCTCCAATCTAAGATTTTGTATCTAATTAGAACTTTAATTAACATCTAAGAATAAGATAAGAATTTTTCATATATTTATCTTCAGGAATTTCTTATTTTTGTACAAAATCTGATAATTTATTTTGAAAATTCAAATATGACTAGGCGAAAAGATAATTATTTAAAAATAAACAAAAACTAAATAAAAATCAATTAAAAATCCTAATAAATAAATCTAAAGAGATAAGTGTATTTAACACTCATCATCCATCCTACTTCTTCGTTCGGTTCAAGAGACATGAAGATTCTTTCTTTAGAATGGCATGGTCGATAAATGAATCGAGCTTCGTTCCCGTCAGCCGCCAATACAATACATTTACGAAGTAAACTAATACTCTCAGCCAAGTTGTAGACCAAGTAGTATTTCTTATTATCGGGATTAACCCAATTAAATGGGTCCTCCGAGGTAGGGGTAGATGTTTGATTACCAACAACTCAGTCAGAAGAGCCGACCCCTAGATTCTCAATAGCCTTCTTACTCCTGCTAGGGAATAAATCCCCAGAACCTCCACTAATTCATTATCACCAGAGGCTCCACCCTCCATACCCAAATTCCTATTTGAAGAAACTAGGAAAAATGCGAGAGAGACGGGGAATAGGGGAAGTACTTGATGAGAAAATGTGTTCCTAAAAATCCTTGAAAGGCTGGTGAACACGAACCTTGATGAAGGAGTGAAAGAACCTCAAACTGTAATGAAGGTCTTTTGAAGGAAGAAAATGGAGGAGAGAACCAGAATGAGGGAGAATGCCAAGAAGAAGAAAAGGTTGAAGATGAATTAAAAGAAGATGAGAGTTATTTTAAATAAAAGAAACCACTGGAATCAATGACTGAGAATCAAGGAAAATGAAAAGGCTTGATCTAGATCGTCAAATGCATTTCACAGTGGGGTTTCAGAGGCCGAAAATCAACGACGGGGATGCAACTTGATAGCAGCACTTTAATGATGAAATAACGTGACATGATGTTTGCCTAGTGAATGTGCGATGTCATGTGGCACACTACACGCGACCTACCACGCAAGAACAACCACACAAAGTACAAAGTGTTCAATTAAGAAGGATCGCCTTACAGAACGCTTGGTCTTCCCATATAAGCTTAGCCTATCTTTACAGATGATCAAGCTGGGGTGCTGTGGACCGTCATAGCCCAATTGACATCCGACCACTTGTAAGCTTGGACCATCTTCACAAATGATAGATCTATGGGGCTGTGGACCGTCATGACCTAATTGATATCTGGCTACTCATAAGCTTGATCCATCTTCACAAATGACAGATCTGGGGGTTGTGGATCGTCATAGCCCAATTGACATCCGACCACTCATAAGCTTGGCCCATCTTCACAAATGATTGAGATGGGGTTGTGGACCGTCATGGTCCAATTGATATCTGACCATAAGCTCGACCCATCTTCACAGATGACTGAGCTGGGGGGTGTGGACCGTCCTAGACCTAAGACATGATAAGTCTGTTATGACTAAAGTAGACCTTGATGGGCCGACCATACAAGCCCAACAGCTGCGCTAGGTAGACCCATCTTGGAATGTCAGCCCAATGAAACTCTGGGTCGACCCGACTGAAATGTACCTACAAGACCCGACCGATCTATATCCTAACAAGTAACGGCTCGAAAAACACGTGATTTATTCAACTCACCAACGGTCGTTCGATGCCATCATTAACGTCTTCGTGTCTTAATAACCAAACATAACGATCAAAATCCTAAATGACCTGAACAAATGGTATTCGGAGAGTCGATCCTTCAAAGCCTTATATAAATCAACCTGTCAGCATAGGTTAGACATGTTTCATCTTTTACACAGACGTTCTTACTAGCCTACTTTGCATACTATCATACCAATCACTTGACTTGCCTAGATTCATCTGACCTCGCAGTTGTCTTCCCTGTAGGTCTCCAGTGAGTCTTTTGCATATCAACCTAGGTCTAGGTCAAAATTCGGAACAAAAATTACTATTATATGATATAAAAAAATCCTAATATTTCATTATTAAAGAGGGTTTATTGTTGAAATAAATTAAAAAAGGTTTATTGTTGGCACAGTTTAGCCCAAGGGTGAAAATTCATTAGATAAAGGATTGTAGTCTAATTTATGTTTCCTTCCTTTTGATATGTCTAACAACTTAACAGACACGGAAACTCATATCTTGCCGCTCGATTACTGCCTCCATGTATCAATAGAGTTGCCCTTTTTTTTTATAAACTGTATCAATATAGTACTGCCTAGGCATGCTTTCGCCTACTTAATTGCAATCTTGGAGCCTTCAATAAAAGTCTTGTGTTGTATTGTATGGCATAATGGACATGTTCATAGCCGCCCATCACTATTGATCAAATATACTATTAATGGCTAATTGCAGTCACTTGATCAACATATAGTTGATGACTTGACCATCTCCAATTTCAATCTTCTATGAGGCACGAGCCCAGCCAACCTTGTTAACTCATTCTCAGCTCTATGAGCTATAAGTTCTGTGGAGGCATTACAATGCACCTAGTAAGATTTTGAGCATTAATATTTTAAGTAATTTTACTTAAGATAATAGGTAAAATCAGTTACTTCAATTTTTTTTTTTTAATTTGATATGGGTCTTATTTTTTCTTTTATTTCAGAATTTTTTTAAAAATCTGATGGGGGGAGCATCGCAGGGAGGTTTCAGGGTGTCTGAGAGAAGAGAAGACAGAAACAATGCATCTTTTGCTGATCCATGGAAGATGGAGGTAGATAGAACAAAGACAAAGGCTGCTGAATCTCTCCTCAAAAAGCTTTCTTCTCTAACTGTCTCGGATGAGGAAGGTAATGGTGGTGTAATCTAGCCTATAAAACAGGTTCTATCTTGTGGGAAGGCATCTTTGAATGAGGACGATGCCAGTTCTGATATTGGCAATTTAGTGTGCATAAAGAAATCAGCAAACGTATGTAATAAGGGGGATAAAGAAAACGTTCTTGATGGAGGGGTCCATGAACGAGTTGCAACTACTGAGTTGACTCACTCACCGAAACCAAAGTCTGGTAATATTACAGTTTCATTTTTTCTCTCTTCAAGACAAGTTAGGTGTCCCACACCTTCGGACAAGGATTTAAATTTCTTGCTGAAGAAAATCGACAAAGTTGGAAGAGAACTCAGAGTCTCAGACCTTGCAACACGTTCCAGAAAAGACTCAAGTTTCTTAAAAAAGAAAATCTCCAGCTCTAGTGTATTAAGGCTGCTGAATTCATCAGGTAATACCTTGAGTTTATCGAAGTATTCAATATGCAGCGTCTTGAGATGATGCATATCCCGCGAAATCCTTTCCGAGAAGGAGAGCGTAAGGAAAAAGGAGTGAGAAAGATAAAAGAATAAAAAAAAAGAGAATAAAAAAAGTGTACAATGAAAGTAACGTACAGAAATCATTTTTCTAACTACTCAATCTTCTTATTAATTTTTTTAATTATTAAATAAAAAATATTAAATAATTTTATATTTTTAAAATATTAAATATTTTTTTATTTAATATTAAAAAAATTGAATAAGCTTAAGATATAAAATTACCCAGTAACCTATTGTGCAAATTACTTATAATAATTATCAGTTATAAATTATTTTAATTCATTAATTAATGGTGATAAATTTTGGTGCATCCATGTTCCTCCTCATTTTAATAGCATACATTTAAAAAGTTACCTAACTTTGTGCTCATCATTGTAATGTCCGATAAAGTCAGTGTTAGATTCTTTGCCGCTGAAATAAATTTTATTTTTTCTTGAATCCTCCTTTACCATACCATCTGCAAATATAACTCGGCGTCGGCAGCATTGTTTGATAGCTTAAACTTTTCCTTCCTTTCAAGGCCTAGAATGCCAAACAAATAAGCAGTCAGCAAAGCTTGAATTCGGAATTATATTGGGACAAATGATGATCTCACAGATTTCTCGCAAGTGACAAAAATAAAGACTTTGAATCAGAAACGTCTTGTTGTTCAGTTCTTTATGGTATGTTCAGAATCATATCTAAATTTTCACTTTTAATATCACTCATTCTTTATTGAAAAACTTTAAATCTTCTTAATAAATCCATTAATAATGTTTTCAATTATCATAAGAGAAAAATATTAAATACTTTTTAAATTCTCAATATATAAATATTTTTGTCTTTTTCATTTAATTTTTTTATTTTAAAAATATGAAAGATTTTAAACTAATTGCTTAGAGAATTTTAATATTACTTATATAATCTCGTTATTCGTTTAATTTTTATATATTTAATTTTTTAATTAATTTATAAATTTATTTTATATTCTGTGAAAATATTATAATCATATTTAGTATAATTTAACATCTCTCTTACACATATAAAAATTAAACATATAATAAAAATATAAATATTAGACAAAAATCATTTTCCTAAGTTTTAAACCAATGAATAATTTTTTTGACGTACTTACTCAATGAATAATTGAGTCTTGCATTCATTGGCAGAGTGGACAATTTCCCAAACAAATGCGTAACAGCTAAAATCTTTGTGGTGTCCTTATTCTTACACATTTAGACAGTATTTCTCATCAATTTGTAACCGTCAATATTCAATTTAATAGTACTTTATCTTTAATCATAAACCATAAAGCATAAAGAATAAACCATCGTCAATATTGAATAACTGAGTCTTGCATGCATTGGCCTCAATTTCCCAAACAAACGCGTAACAGTTAAAATCTTTGTGGTGTCTTTTTTTTTAAAAAATTCTTACACACTTTGAAAGTATCTCTTATTAATTTGTAACCGTCAATATTCAAGTTAATAATACTTTATCTTTAATCTAACAATTTGTATAATTATAAGGTATCATGTGTAATATTTTTATTAAGCAGTGTAGTACTTTTAATGGATACAAGAATTTCAAGTAAATGGTCAATTAGTCTTTAAAAGGATATAATGTCAGTCATATTAATTTTTAAATGATAACAATTATTTTTGACTATGTATTTTGTTGTTTAAATTAATCTCTGAATATCTACACGTTAAATAATGTCAAGAACTAATTTAAACAATTAAATGTAAATTCAAGATTTTCTGGAATAATTTCTGCTATTCAAAAACTAATATAATACTAATATGGCTATTTGCTTCAAGAATTTCTCCTTTCTATGGATTCTAAAATCTACTCAGAGGGTGGTTTGGGCCCGAGTTATTTGGAATGACGTTAATGAGTTCCAATGGAGTAAAACCTAAAAATTCCGGAATTCAACATTTGATTGGCCCAATAAACAACGAATGAGTAAAGTCCTCAATTTCGGGGGCATCATAGCCCAAGCTCAAAGGGAACACACACATATGCAGATCCAAAAGAATGAAAAAATTATATTCATCAAAGTAAACATACTTCCGAAGGTAGGTTTTGTTTAATATGCACCATCTAAATTAAGGCACATGATACATTTTGTATCTCAATTATTGATTTAAACATAAAAAAATATCAATGGCTATAAATTAGTACAAGAAACCTGCTCGTTTTTAAAAATTGCGAAGGGATTATCTTCCTATCCTCTCCATGTTCACTTTGCATCGTTGGAGCTGGCAAGCCACCCATAAGCTCCGACGAGATACTAGCAAAGCAAGGAGAAGCATCGCAGCCACCCATACACGACCATTGTCGCCCCCCCCCCCCCCCCCAAATTGCTCCATTATCGGTAGGTCGTATCCCCATCGCATCACACCGTCTTCCGCTATGCGCCCAACACCAGTGGTTGAGCTCCATCACCTCTTCTACATAAGCTAGCAAGTTGTGGGTCAATTTATACACTTAAAGCAACCTTTTTCTTCAACCTTGAGCTCTATGATGACAGAATCTTCGAAGCGAAACTCAAAAATTACAAAGTGACCATTTCTCTCTCCTAACTTCTCATATTCCATCGCCTGCCACCCAATCCAGTCTTTCCTTTGCAATGGCATTCGGCGTAGGTAACGTGACACCAATTACTGGAAAAAAATAATGAAGAAGGTCAAATGTCCCATTTTGAAAAATGCTGAACTTTTGGGTTATATTTATACAAACAAAAACTAGGGAAAATAAGTTGACCCACTTATTATTGTAGGTGAAGTCAAACGGTGCACCATACACCCAAATATAACACAGTGCATGGTAGCATACGCCCCCAAAGATATAGGTGAGTTGGTTAAGTACTGGGAACACAAGGAAAATGGGGAGGCATCAATCCCTTTTCAATATTTTTTAACCTTTTCCCCTTTCACCTCCTCCTAGTAAGGGTGATCAACCCGAACCAACGACCTGAGAACTCGATCGACTCGACCCGACCTGATTACAAATATCCGACTTGGTTCGGGTGTTCGGGTCAACCTGATTAAACCTGACCTTTTATTGGTTCAGATTATGGGTTTATGTGACCGACCCGATGACCCGTGAAACGACGTCGTTTTGCTTAAATTCAATCATTATTTTATTCAATTTTCATAATCCGACCCGGTGACCCAACCAACCCGACAACCCAATTAACTCAATTACCCAACCCGAACCAACCCGATTACAATCGGGCTGGTTCGGTTTGGGTTACTCGAAAAAAAATCACAAACCCGACCCGAACTGAACCGACCTTACTTAATTGGTTTGAATTTTGTCTCTCCCCAAATCCGACCGACCCGACCCGTGATCACCTCTACCTCCTAGCCCCATTAAGGACCCATTCAAAGGCTCTATTGGGGACCCATCCATCAAGTCCATTGAGTGGGACCTTGTTATTTACACAAAAAAATGTCCACATATTCATGTGTCAACAAGAAAAATTATTTACATTATCATTTAATTATATATTTTAAATTATTATTAATTTAAATTTTTTATTGATGTGTCAATGCACTATTAGATCATAGTATAAAAAACTTTATATTAATAGTTAATCAAATTTAAACTTTATTCTTTAACATATTTACTTAATTTTTTATAATAAAAATAAGGTTTAGAACAAAAAAAATTATATTTATAGTATTTTGATTGTATACTTTATTCAACACAAAATAAATTAATACAAAACATATTAATATGGTACAAAGAATTTATACTTAAAAGTGTTAAAAAAAAAACGGGCATAAGAATATCATCCTAGTATTGTTGAAGATTTAGGAGTTTTTTATTATTTGAGTTTAGTTTTGATGCAAAATTAATATAAAAGTTTTTATATTATTATTATTATTTAATAATGTATTCACACATTATTAAAAGAATTTATTTTTTAAAATTAATTTTATTGTAATCAATTTTTTAATAATATAACAATAAAAATTAATAATAATATAAAAATATTTTATAATGACATTGTATTAAAATTAAATTATTTTTGTTTTATGTACATATAATAGATTTTTTTATTTTTAGGCCTTAGGATATGTTTGGAAGATTTAAAAAAAATAGATGACAGTGGCTCATAATGAAATTAAACGAAAATGTAATGAATTGATTGTAATAGAAGAGAACATGTCATTCTATTATTTGATTGATTAATAAGTTTGATGAGGGGTGAGAGTAAAATTAATGTTATTATCTTCTTGACTCCTTAATTTTTTAGGACAAAAAAAATTGAAAAAATGAGATTTTAAATGATAAAGGACGGACTTTTCTTACTATTTTACTCCATTATCATTCTACTTATTCTTTTTAAATAACTCTTAAACATACTTTTAATAAATTTTGTTATTTTATTTCTTGTCATTCTCTTTATTGCTATCATTCCAAACATAACCTTCAAGCGTTTGGATTAATAGTTGATTTTTCATTTGCAGGAATAAAACTCTTGGAGTGACATTCCAAAAAATAGCATTTATAAGAATCTATCACACTTATGTTGGGTTAAATTTGGTCATTCATAGGAATTTGAGGATAAATGTGAATAAGAGTGTCATTTTATAATTCTATAATTATTTTCATCACATAAAAATCATCTCAACCTACCTCCATTTTAAAAAAAAATTGGTGAAAATAGTGGTCAATAAATACTTTTATGAATAATACGTGAATGGAAATATTTTTTAATACATTTTATCAAATATGAGAACAAAACATTCTTACCATTCCCATGAGAAAAACAAACTCTTAACCAAACTTAGTGTGTGTCCTTTTTTTATTAATCATCGTGTATTGATTTAAGTATAACAAATTCAAATTCTTTAAATATATGATTTTAAATTTAATTTTTAAATTTATATATAAAAATAATAATATTAAAAAAATTATGTAAACATTAATTATTATATTTTAAAATATTAATCTCTTACTTATTCATCACGAATACTCTTAAATAAAAAAAATTGTATGCCACTTTTTGTCTAGTCTAGACTTAAGAGTTAAGACAGTTAGGGAGCACTGTACACGGGATAGAGCACGAGCATTGCTGTGGTTTCTTCCTTTTTCTTTTTTCTTTTTTTTTAATATAGTGGTAAGGGGTAGTCTAGACCAATAAATTATTGACTTAATTCACACACCTACTCTGTCAAGTGCTGCTTTAACTTCTTCAACTTCTTCAACTCCCTGCAAGGCCCATCCGCATCTACGTACCACTCCATATTGAATCCATAGTCGCTTTCTTTATTAATTGTACTACTACAAGGTAGGAAAAGAGGATAATAACTGGGTCTGTCTTAATTTAGCTATAAGCCTAAGGTCGTTTTGATATTAGTGAAGGGTAAAATGAAATAGAATAAAGGGTTTATATTATTATTTAAATAGTTTTATGATAAAATTGAGATAAAATTTTATTCTATTATTTAGAATGACAATGAAATAAATTATAGAATGAAATTATAAAAATTAATAAAGTAAAAATTTCATTTCATCTTATACTCTTAATTTGAAATAGAATAAAAAATGAAGTATAAAATAGAATTAGATGAAATTGGTTCTATTTAATACCATTATATTTTATTCTTATTTTAAAAATCTAAACAATAAAATAATATATCATTTCATTTCATTCTATCTCACTCTATCATTTACCAATAATTTAAATAAAGCCTAAATGTTTGTTTGGCTTCCAAACTGTAGAAGAAGCAGAGCTTACAACTTCATGGCAGCAGGGAAAAACTATGAGATCAGCATCATGATTCTGCCATGTCGATCAATGGTTCATTTCTTCTATAGAGAGTCAGAGACCACACTTCGGATTAAATAAAAGTGCATATCCATTAAATTATTAATACGAGTCACTGTTTTTTTCTGTTTAATCAAATGAATGTGGTTTAGATTTTAGTTGAAATTAGTTTAAAAGAATTGGTGTTGAAATAATTGATTTAAAAATAATAATTAGTTTATATTTGAGAGATACACTTACAATTGATTCTAGACATTTTAGAACCTCAAACAAACAACCACTATATCGAATTATATTTCATTATTATCTAACTAAATCCTAACAGCATGTTTGTATTAGATTTATTTCACAATCTCAACATTCAATGCATTTTTTAAAGACGTTTGCCACAAGAAAGGGTATACTTTCTTTTTTTGTGGGCGTTGGAAAAAAAACCAAACATGCTATAAATTTTAGACGATCCAACTTCGTACAACAAAAGCAAAGAATTTTAAAAAATAAAACAAAAGACATAATAATTTCTCTTGTTCGTATTATATAACTGTTGCTTTAGTTTTATTTTTTTGGGTGTTGTTGCTTTAGTTTTGTTTATAAACCCAATTACAAAGACATCAAAATGTATAAACATAAGATTAAAATTCTGCATAGACAATGGACAAATTAAGGAGCTCAAGTTCCAGTTCACTGAATCTGATTATAGAAGGAAACGATGAAAATTAATGTTCAACTACATTTCTGAGCTACATGTGCTAACTCATTGCTAGTATGGGTGGGTACCAATACTTTAACATTTTGCTAGGCAAATTGAAGACAGCCCTTGAGAATAGAGTTCAGAACACTACTCCTTTACGCAAGCAGGTAAGTAATAATTTCACGTGCAACTAGCCAACCACCATCCACGTATTATAATTTTTTTATTAATTTTAAATTCTCTTAACCAATTTTTTATTAGTCTTTTAATTTATTAAATAAAAAATTGAATTTTTTTAATTCTCAAAATATTAGATAAATTTACATTTTTTAATAACGTTTTTTAAATATTAAAAAAATAATTTAAAAAATATTTTAAAAGAATATAACAAAATTCAATTTTATTTTTTTGCATTTTGATCACGTAGTCTGTCTTCTCTCTGCTTCTAGATCTTTGCTATATTTTAGTAATTTTCTTCCCGTTGAACAATGATCCTTGTTTCAACTTTCCCCTGTTACATGCTGGATTCTACTCATGGAGATATAAATATCAGATGCAAATTGATGGCTATTTTTAGGTAACGAGAAAAATGGAAAGAAAATAAGATTAAAAAAAAAAAAATAATTTATTTTAAGAATTTTAAAATATATAAAAAATAAAAATAATATATAAAGAATTATTTTTTTTAAATTAATGTGAAATAAGAATATGATAAACATATGAGTTAATGAAATTTTATTATGTTCTCTTATTAATTTTTTAAATTAAGAAAAGATAATTATATTATATTTTTTTTTTTTTTTTAATTCATTTCTTTTATTTTATTCTGTTTTATTGATGAAAAAATATTCAAACACAATATTTATCTCTTTTAGTATTATATTCATTAATATTGTATAAAATAAAATTCTAAAGAATTAGTTTATTAAAAATATTTATTTATTATTAATTATTGTTCATTTCACTATCTTAATGAATTTCTTCTTTGTTATAAATCAATAGCATTGTTTTTAAAGTTTTTAATAGATTCTTAATGAATTATTATATTACATTATTTTTTAATTAATAACATATTTTTATTCAATAAAATCTCTTTATCTCTTTTATTAACTTCTCATGATCTCTAAAACTTTTTCCCCGTTTCTTTCACCCAAAAAAAAAATAAATCACAATCTTATAAAGGTATTAAATTTTGATTTGTGTTCAGTTAACTCTGTAAACGCAAACAAACTAATTAAATTATAAATTGAATATGTCATCTTGCAGGTGTGCATTAATAATTAATGTGCTTGTAAGCGATTTGTAAATAGATAGAATCCACTTAAAGCAGCTAGCTAGCATGACATATTTTGTTTTAAGGGGCAGAAAGTAGACAAGAATATATATTAATTATCATTAATAGTTTCTAATACGATATATAGAGTAAACAATACTTCCCTCCATTGATAAATGCTCTATAAAGTACAAACACATATACGAACTTGAACATGAAAACACGTTAAATTTAAAAATAAGTCTATGATTATAAGTTATATATGATATATATATATATATTATAAAATTCAAGAAAAAAATTAATAATTTATTAATATTATTTTTATAAATATAAATATTATAATATCTTAATATATGTCATATATGTTAATATTTATTATCTAATAAGCTCTTTTTATAAAATATGGAGTATAATTTTTATTGATATTTTCTAAAAAAACTTCATAAACTAATTTCTCTTAATAAAATTAACTATGTACAAATACATATGTTTTAAAAAAATAACTAAAAGGAATAGTAGTGTGAGACAAGTTTTGGTGATGACAAAGTAGATAACTTAGTATGAATAGAGGTAGAAGGAGCAGCGAGAAAAAAGTAATGATGTGTAAAAAAATAAAACTTAAAAATCTAATAGTGACGTGCGAAAAGATAAAACTTAAAATACTAATATATAAAAATAATGACTTAAGACATCAATTATGTGATTGGATTTGAGTGGGTTACAGGCTTATTAATTTAAAGTTAGTCATAAAAATTAATTTTTTAATAAAAGATATTAATAAGTTGTGTTTAAGCCATGTCTAAATATATCCGAATCGTATTTAAGTAAATAATAATAATTTTTTTAATCAGACACATTTATATATATAAGACAGATGTATCGCACACATGTCTCGTGTATACACTTTAATCCATTATTATACTTTTCATTAGAATTCCCGCAGGTAGAAGACTCAATTGCAGCAATATATCACTAGTTAATAAAATCGAAGTCAGAGGTGTTGGTTGCTAGGCAAATGGTGACTTTATTGGTGCAATTTATTCCATTTAACTTAATATTATTAAAAATATTTCTTGAAAAATTATTGAATATTTTTTAAATCATCTTGGACATGTATCAAAAATATAAAAATTATTAATTGGTGGTTATTACGACTTTGAGTTTTCAATCATGCAAGAGTTATAATAAAAAATATAAAAATAAACTAAAATATAACATATTTTTATTTCTCAAAATAAAGAATTGTAATTTTTAAAATAAAAAATAGTAAAATTTAAGTATTTCTTAAAAGAAGGAAAGGGAATGTAATTTACTCCGATATATAATAGCTAGCAATTACGAGTCCCCTAGAATCAAGCCCAACGACACCCATTTATGTGACAAATATATATCACACCAGGTGTAGTTAGATTCTTGCTTAAGTACTCTAATACGAATATCTTTAGCATGTCGAGTAAAAATAAAATTACTTAAACCTAAAACCTTTTGCTTATTCTATTTTTTTTTTTTAAAAAAAATTTGCTTGCAGTGTCGTGTCCAATGTGGAGCTTTTTTAAAAAAAAAAATAAAATTTAATAAGAAAAATAGTAATAAAGATAAGTTATACTTCATGCCAATGACATATTTGAGATTGCATAAGAGCAGGCAGAGGGAATTTTTTATTTTTAATCTTTGAAAATAAGCTAATGGGGCATTCTTGGATTCTAGAGGACAAGCAGAGACTCACCAAGAGAATTACTTCCAAGGATCTTTTTAGGGAGAGATAACCATTAAGTGGGACTATTAGTTTAAAGGAGAACTTGAACTTATATATGCATGTATAGGTAGGAGTGTTCATTAGTTGGGTTCAACCGACACTGTCCTAGCTTGATATTCTAATTGAACTAATTTTTTAATTGAACCCAAATAGAGCTTGATTATGGCCCAAATAATGACCAGATTAATTAGGACCAAGTCGACCCGAGGCTTCGACAAATATATAAATTTAGCAATACACGAGTTATAAAATTTTAGAAATATTTTTTTTATAATTTATATTTCTAAACAAATAATTTATTATAAAAATATTATCATGTTATATATAAGTATTAATTTAAATAAAAATCTTTGCAGTTAATTGTAAGATTTTGAGATCAAATTTCACCTTCACCATTTCTCCTCCCTAACATTTGTGTAAAAATATACCACTTACCAGTTAAAATCTTAAGATTTCCTAAATCAATTATCTATGGCAAAAAAACAAAATGATAATTTAAATAAAGAAGTTTTGCTTTTAAAAAAAATTATTAATATTAAAATATTATGTAAGATTAGGTCAGGCTAGATCTACCAAAACTATGGTGACCTAAGAATGCATCCAAGCCTAAACTTCAGAATCCAAAAACCCAATTAATTTCTTAGTTAAGTTATTGGGTCTTAAGCAACCCTACATGTGTAGAAAATGTAGAATTTTATCCAAATTCCTTCAAACAGTGGAGTCAACATGCATTAACTAATCTTAATGTGAAGCTAAATGTGTGCGTGTGTGTCAATATATATAGAGAGAATTTAGTGATACTAGTGTTTATTATAAGAGGTGAGATGAGTGAATATTAACCATTCGATCTTACATAAATAGTCAAGATTATAATATAAATACATGTGATTTTTTAAAATAATCACATAACTTTAAGTAATTTTTAATATTAACTATTCATGTATAGTTATATGATAAAAAATTGTCTATTCTATATATATATATATATATATAATATATATATATATATTACGAAGAAGCTAGATGAATATGTTTAAATTTTAAAGCTTCCAAAACCACTCTGTTTATCATTGCTTGAATAATTAATCATTGTTCATCAATATGCTGTCCTAGCTATATATATTTAGAGATGGTCAAGTAATTCGTAGGAGTGTCACCTTCATTTGGAAATCGACTGGTCCCTATATGGCTTGATTAAACACGTAAAAGATTTTCAACACTGGAGCCAGATTGCATGGTTAATTTCGGATGTTCTAGCTAGCGTGCACAAATATATAGACAGAAAAACAAATATTCTAATAAATACTATTTAGAGAGAGCTTAGTAAATTTAGGAAGGTGAGGGATCCATGATTGAGTACAAGGCTAAATGTCATTCTCATCCGAAAAGACAAATATTCATAAAATTAAATTACGTACATAGATATAGCTAATTTTGTCTTGCCCAATAATAATGAATATATATATAAGAAAAATTCATCTTCCAAACAGAGACAAAGAAGGCCTACTTGAGATTTTCATGAATATCACATGGAGTGCAGATACATATAAATTTGACAGTATATTATTGTATAGATATAAACTTCAGTGCTCCAACAGATGCACACCTGCAACTAGCTAGCAGATCCAAGCTTCCAAAAAACCCTATAAAATAAATTGAACTTGATACTAGCCTCCTTCTGCGTGAAAGTAGCAGTAGTGCAACTGAGGCTAATGGTGAGGTAGTGTAGTGTTACTGTTCCCTAAATGGACCTAGGGAGAATAAGAGCCTTGAGAGGGTTCTTCATGACAATAGTGAATGCAAAGGTTTCAGTGGGGTCTGGAGGGGCATTTGGAAGGGGCAACCATTTGAAAGCAAGCACCATCTTAGCCAGCAACAAGTTTATATGCAAGATGCCCAGAGTCCACGCTGGACAGATCCTCCTTCCCGCCCCAAACGGCATCATCCTCACCCCTTTCGTTCCCGTCACGTCCACCTCCACCCCATCCCCATTCAGGAACCTCTCCGGTCGAAACTCTTCCGGATCCTCCCACATATTCGGATCCTCCGTCAACCACGCAGTGTAAAACTCCACACTCGCATCCTTCGGGATAGTGTACCCTCCCAGTTCCGTCTCCGCCGTGGCAGCATGAGAAAGCACAAAGTGGCTGGGCGGGTGTCGCCGGAATGTCTCTTTCACCACCGCTCCCAGATAAGGCATCTTGTCCACGTCACTCTCCATAACCTCCCCGTCCTTCCCTACACACTCCACAATCTCCGTATACAACTTCTCCTGAATCTGCTGCTCCGTCACCAAGTGAAACAGGGCCCACTCCACCGCCGTGGCGCTCGTGTCCGTCCCTGCGCTGATCACCTCCGAAACCAGCGTCACCAGCTCCTCCTCTCCCAACCTTCCTCGACCGGGCACTTCCAACCCAAACAGCGAATCCACGTAAGCTGCACCAACGGGACTCGCCATCTCAGCATCTCCCAACTTTCCTTTACTGTCCACGTAAGCTTTCCTGCTCCTTATCAATGGCACCAGCAGCTCCACCTGCTTCTTCCTCAGCTTCCTCGCTTCCTTCACTTGTGGCCGGAACAGCGGAGTCAGCACCGGCAAGAAGTCTGGAAGCTTGGGAAGGGTGATGAGCATGACGTCCTTCAAGATGCTCTCGATGCTTCTGATTCGGTCCTCTGTGATCTTTGCACCGAAGCAGAGACATATAAGGATGCTGCAAATGGTGAGCCTGCAATTGCTCATGACTTGGACAAAGCCCATGTCATGTGCCTCTTGTTGAATCCTTCTCATGTGAGCATCCATTGCCCACTTCCGTATCCAACTACATTGCTTTATTCTCAACGGAGTGATCATCTCCGTAACGAAGTTCCGACGAAGGGAGCGCCAGAGAGGGCCGTACTCGGCGGAGTTGATGGCGCACTTGCCCATGCTGAAGATGAGGCGGATGGGGGAGTCCTTAGGGCGGCTGGCGAACAAGGGCCCACGCTGGATGAGGGCTTCGTGCATGAGGTCGGCGCTGGTCACGATGATCATGGTGCGCTGACCCATTTGCATGCTGAAGATTGGACCATACTTTTCACGTAAATCGGGAATCACGTAGATGAAGTGACGCCGTTGCAGGATCACTTGGAACAGGTTGCCCACGATTGGCCACCCCGGTGGCCCTGGTGGCAGGTTCTTTGGTCCCCCACCCTTGCCGGACCAGTAGCGCCACCACCACCGGAGGAACACCAACCCCAAGCACACTAGAATAACGTCTATTAGCTCCATTAAGTAATTAATGGCTGCAAACAGAGCTAGCTACCTAAGTTGAAGGGTGCGAAGGGGGTAAGCGGGTATGGGTAGAGCAACAGATATATATAACGTCATAGATTTTTAAATTCTATTTTTATTACATTATTCTTACATTAATTTCTTTTTAAATAATAAAATTAAATTAAATTAAAAAAAACATTTCAATACATTTTTTTTTCTTTTCTTTAAAAAAATATAAAAGAGAAAAAAAATAATATGTATTAATCATTTTTCTATATCATACTCCTATAAAATCATGGAAAATTCTTATATATACATCACTTGCGTAAGGGATGGACCTAAGTTTAAAAGATTGGAGATACATATCTCTATTTTATCTTAGAATTTTTTTTAACCTTATATAAATATATATTTTTTCTTATTTTTTATATATGTAATTTTTGTTTTTATATAGATAAATTAATAAATTTATATAATATTATTAAATAATTATTTAATTACATACATAAAAAATATTTAATAATATTAATAATAAAAATATCATTTAATATTTCAAAATATGAAAATGTAACTTCGTCGCGATTGCATAAAATTCTTGGGTGGGTCACTGCTTACATACATATGCAAGAATTCATCTGAAATCATATGAGTGAATGCGTTTGGTAAACCAAACTTAATTGTATTGAAGAATTTGATCAGATGTCATTACTGTAAGTACGGATTGTTCAGGATCGTGACAGTTGAGTTTCAGCCTTTGAGGGGCCATTTACCTTTTCTTTGACCCCTAGTCTAATGGTGAAATTCGAACAAGTTTTTACAACTTTAAATCACAAGTGACCAAATGATATGATTCAATAAATTTTAGTTTTATAATATAAATTATATTTTTTGATATATAATGATTGTTTATACAATTTTATATTAAGAAATGATTAACTTATATTAGTGTAAGTTTTTTTTTATATTTATTTTTAATCATTAGTTCTATTTTTATTTAATAATTATTTTTAATAAAATAATCTCAACATCTAATAAATGTAAAAACTAAAAAAGAAAAAAAAATTATATTAATATAAATTGATCCTTCTTCTTTTATATTAAGAATAATGATTAGATAAAATTTTTATTTTTATAATTCTCTTATAACAACCAACTGTTATTGGATTATATTAAAAATTAAAAAATATTAACAACACATTTTTTAAATATTTATTTTAATATTTATTTTATTATTAATTTACTCAACATATTTAAAATAATTATTAAAAAATATTAACAATACTTATTTTTTAAATTAATAATAAAATAAATATTAAAATAAATATTTAAAAATTATATTATTAGTATTTATCTAAAAATTATATTTGTACACCACAAAACTTTCATTACTTTTTATCTTTTTTTTAAAAAAAAATGGTAGAGGAGTTAGAATATGTATTGTTTATACGTGTTATTCTTATTTTATTATTTAAAAAAAATATAAAATAATATAATAAAAAATAATATATAAATATAATTATTGATTCTGTAAAGCCTATTGTACAGAACAGAACATATTTAAAGTAATAAATTTATCTAACTAAATAGACTTGTACCATCCAGACTAGGGATGGCAATGGGGCAGGGTAGGGCAAGGTGGAGGTGGATAGTACTTCCTCCACTCTCGTCCCTATCTCGTTATAGGTATTCATTTATAATCTTTATGAGTAGATGGAGGTATTTGCGGGTATCTGCGGATAATTAATAATTTAAAATAAAATCTTAAAAATTATAAAAAAACATAAAGAAAATAAATTTTAACATTATATACTATAACTTTGTTCAACAATCTAAGATTCTTACAAAATTAAAAAAATATTATAAATAACAAACTAAATTCAATTATATTTTATAATAATCAATTTACATAAATAACTATTACATAAATAATATATTTTTTTAACAAGTTTATCATTATGGACTCATTCAATAAAAAAATTATTTCAAAATAATAAAAAGATATATATTTTCATCTCATCTTAAAATAAAAAAAAAAAAAATATATGATACATATTAGATAAAAAAGCATACTTAACGGGTTTACGATGTACTGTAGTAGACGGATACTATAATCTCTCGCCTCTTCTGTCTCCATTTATCAAATGAGTACTCATCCCCTGCCTCATCGCAGGTAATCTCCATAGATCTCTACGAGTACGGATAATTTTACCATTCCTAATCCAGGCTCAAATTAAGTTGTCCTCTTTCAAATAGATGAACTTATAATAAAACAACAATGACAAGTGGGGAAATTTTTCTATTACTATTTATCTTTGTATTGGTAATAAGGAGGTTTCTGTCATGCACACAAATATATTTTGGGTTCATAGATAGGCTAAATTTCGTTTAAACAATATTTATATGAAAATTTAAATATATAAAAAATTATTAATTAAAATTTATAGTTATATATATATATATTATTAAAAAAATTGATTAAATTTTTTAAAATTTTAAATAATTGAATTTAATCTTTTAATCTTAACAATTAATTTATTTTAATAATAAATTAATAACTAATTTCACATTAGTCTATTCATGGACTACCACATTCCCTAATAATAATGGGCCGGTGGGAGTTGCATACATTGGGTGGGATTGGAGAGCAGCAATGAATAACAAAACTTAATGATTTGTTTACTGGATTGATTTGTCGACATTTTTGTCCCAGCACTGGTGTTGCATACCCAAAATATTAATTTACTTTAGTATCTACTTGTCCTGGTGCTGGTAGTAGGGCCGATTAAGCTATATATATGTTCCATTGAAGATTTTTTGTGACAGCTATATGTTTGTGCCCCATCCCCATATATGATATATTGTGAAAAATATTTTATTTCAAAAAAATAAATGTCTCATATTGATTGAAAATAAATTTTTGAAGAGGTTTAAAAATAATTTAATTTTATCTGAGTTTTGACTTGGTCTATTCCAACGGTCATATTCTAATAGACATATTTCAACAGTCATATTCCAACAGACATATTCCAACGACAAAAAATTGTTTTCTATAAATATAATTCTTTTATTAAGTTTTGTTTTTTGTTGGAACTTCCTCTTCATTATTCTCCACTTCTATTCTTTTTTTCTACTGGGTTACGTGACTTAAAATTTCTTACAGTTCTTGAAGTCCTGTCAAACAGGAAGAACCTGCAGTACCTTGAGGGATTTTTATTTATACTGAAATAATCCTTAAGGACAGTGCTTTGCACGCTGCAAGTTTCACAATTTTGCTGTCTCATTTATTTGCAGATTTCGATTAAGGCTTCGCAGTTGACAACAATCTCAAGAATTATTGCTGCACGTCAATACTATCCATGCAATGTTTAATTTTATCCGTTCGTATATTTTTTATTATTTTTCCTACAATCTCTGTTATACTGATATAACTTATTTTAAATGTGAGGTTTTTATGAGGAAATGGGTAACACAGTGGAAAAGGAAAGAGAAGCTCGTGGTTTTGGACGTAGGGGCAAAGGTGCAAACGGCGTTACGTGGGTTCACGCACTGGTTTTGGGTAGTGTTTGCTGTTGTGGTGCTTAGAGGCCATAGGTTCTGTGAATGAGGCAAAGATTTTCTTTGAAAAATGCTTGGCTTGAAGGAGATCAAAGTTGCAAGAGCAAAAATACGCAAAACCCTCAAACTCGTTTTGGAGAGTGAGAAGAGACTAAAGTCGTCACTACTCCACTGCGCGCTGTCGTCAGCCACCATGTTTTTTTGTTTTTTGTTTCTATTAAATTAAAAGGAAAAAGAAAAATAAGAACATTTAGAGTAAGATTAATGTTAATGGTGAAGCCGTATGTAGCTGAGGGTAATGCACTAATTTTGTGATATGTGATTTTGCTGTTTAATTGTATTTTGAATTTATGTTAATGACTTGGTATAAATATCTTAAAGTGTGGGGGTGTCTAACTAAAATTCTTTACTTGAACTAAAAAAGAGATATTGTGGTGCTTCTAATTGTGTGAAATAAGTTTTAGAAAGACAATTTTTTTTATTTCTCTCTCGAATAAATCCGTTTTTATGTTGAAGTTATTTTAAATTCAAAATCATGATTTAATGAGATTAGAAGTGAGTTAAAAGGCTACTGAGTTTAGAATATGATCTAGTAATGGTGCATCACAATCTGAATATGCTCAAATATTGGTAGTATTTATGTACTTGATTTTACATGTGTTATAAATTGATTGAGTAAATACACATATAATCATTATAATGGTTTATGTAGAGTTTGAAAATTAAAATAAAGCATTGAGTGCTTTATATAATGTCTTACATTATATCTCATATATCCTTGTTATCTTTGAGTTACTATTAACTTGGTCATGTGACATGCATAGTTATATATGTATAGAGTGTGATAACCATGATCTAGATGTACATGATCAAGTATTTGATGATGCTTGCATGAATAAATTCCATGTCCCTATTGCACTATGACATTAGATGAGACTATGGACCAAGAGTCATGGTGTTGAATTTGATATGTGGACAAGATGACCATAATGCTAAATAAATCATTGATTCAAATGAGAACAAATCCACAAGTGGGTTTATTTTTAACCTCAATGGAGGTGATGTCACTTGGAAGTCATCCAAGTAGACCTGTATAGCCAGATCTAAAATTGAGGCCAAGTTTATTAACTTGGTAGGATCTGAGGTTGAGTGGCTAAGAAATCTCTTAGCAGATACTCCTTTTATGGAAGAAACTTGAAAACATAGATTCTTCAGAGTCTGTGATTACCAAAATAGCAAATAGTAAGAGCAAACAAAATTGTGTATAGTGAAAAATAGTGACATATATGTATACATCACAATTCTGTGAAGCATATGCTAAAAGATGGAATTAAATCCATTAATTATGTGAAGTCATAAAGAAATTTGGCCAATCCTCTGATAAAATCTTTGTGTAGAAATTTAATAAATACCACATCGAGGGGAATGAAACTTAAACCAATTTGAAACTAACAGTGATGGTAACCCAACTTTATGAGTGGAGATCCCATAAAAAAGTTCATATGGGTAATAACAAGTCACTTGTTAGTACTGCTAGCACTTTGTTTGTCCCTTCCTATGGTGTGAGAAGCATGAGAAGTACTAGACTGCATTTATTGTGAGGATAAGCTAAATGTTTTTAATGAATTTTATATCCCTTACGGGTATTGTATAAAGTGCAGTATACACTTGATGAAATAACCTATATAAGTGTGGAGTGGGGCCGCTCCTATGAGATAATGGCATAATCTAGAGCACTCATGAACAACCAAGCACACACATGGCCGAAAAGTGTAAAATTGCGTTAACAGCAAAAGATAAATGATGGTGTAAATGTGATCAAGTGGGATTCTAATTTACACGAAAAATGTTTTGGTTCATAGAAGTTTAAACTACCAATTACATTGTGTTAAATCCTGATCTAGTTAGATTCATAATTTACACAAAAAATATTTGTAACCCGGTTCAAAATTATTGATTTTATTTAATATTCTTTTGAAATATGTGGGAATGTTGTGAAAAATGCTTTATTTCAGAAGAATAAATGTCCCACATTGGTTAGAAATAAGTATTTGAAGAGGTTTAAAAATGATTTAGTTTTATCCAAGTTTTCACCTGATCTATTCCAACAGACATAATTCAACAGTCATATTCCAATGGACATATTCCAACAGTCATATTCCAACGGACATATTCCAACAGTCATATTCCAAAGGACATATTCCAACGGTCATATTCCAACGACTAAAATCTGTTTTCTATAAATATAATCCTTTTATTAAGTTTTGTTTTTTGTTGGAACTTCCTCTTCATTATTCTCCACTTCTATTCCCTTTCTCTACTGGGTTACATGACTTAAAATTTCTTATAGTTTTTAAAATCACAAATAGGAAGAAATTACATAGCATCTGCGAGAGATTTTTATTTATACCAAAAATAATATTTGAAGACAGTGTTTTGCACGCTACAGATTTTACAGTTTTACTGTCTCATTTATTTGCAGGTTTCGATTAAGGTTTCGCTTTTGACAACAACAATTTCACATTAGTCTATTCATAACTAATTTCACATTAAGGTTTCGATTAGTTATTTCTTTTAATAACTAATTTCACATTAGTCTATTCATGGACTACCGACATTCCCTAATAATAATGGGCCGGTGGGAGTTGCATGCATTGGGTGGGATTGGAGAGCAGCAATGAATAACAAAACTCAATGATTTGTTTACTGGATTGGTTTGTCAACTTTTTTGTCCCAGCACTGCGGTTGCATACCCAAAATATTAATTTACTTTAGTATCTACTTGTCCTGGTGCTTGTAATAGGGCCGATTAAGCTATATATATGTTCCACTGAATATTTTTTGTGACAGCTATATGTTTGTGCCCAATCCCCATATATGATACACCCTGATTTATTCTTAAACAAGTTATAATTGTTTAGCATAACTACGCGGGTGTTTGGATTATAATTTTAAAATTAAATTTGGATGAACATGAAATTGCAAACTTGGTTTTGATTAAAAGTAGGTTATGTTTAGATACCTTTGGTACACCATAATATTAGTTTTTGGCTGTTAAAACTTCGTAATAGGAGGGTCTTCACCCGATAATTTTGTAATCATTAATTAGTTAACCCAAAATAGCAATAAGAATACAATAAAATACAAAGTTGGTACTGCTGTTCAGTGTTCACCCTCACCTATAGTTTCCTTTTCCAATTTTCAACAGCAGTTTATGACAACCAGTTAAGATTTTCATTTTATTATTTTGGTTTTTGACAATTAAAAAATATTATTAAAACTTGAATCGATGATTTTTATTTAAATGTCTACCTATTTCAGTTCGCTGCCATATACTCAGATGTCTTACTAGCTAGGGCCATTAATCATTAATAGTCACTATGTATATGTCGTTGCATGAGGTTTGGCTGTCATTTTCATTTCTTTATGGAAAAATTATACTTTTGATATAGGGTTTTATTTGTGTCAAAAAAGTAAAATGTACATATGAAATTGTACCCAAAAAAAGTGTACATATGAATAATACACAGGACATTTATGCATAAAAAAATGCATAGTTCATTTATGTGTGAAGGAGGTGACGTGGCAGGAAAGCGTTGGGGGTGCTGTACTGCTGTCTGTTGTTTATCCGCGGCTTTCTTGGTCTTGTGATAATGGTTGTTCTCATCTCATTTACCGCATTAAATTGCGTTACTGTTATATTCTGACAAATCCACCAATGCTTCTTCACGGCCATTACCCCTGCCGCTATAGCTGGCAAAATGGGCTAATTCACCCCAATGGTTGGATGGATTGACTCATTTTAAAAATGGGTTAGAAATTTAACCCTTGGGTTAGCTTGATGAGGGTTACCATCTAAAAAATAAAAAAATAAATATAAAAAATTAATAAATACTATAAAAAATAATAAATAATAATGATAAAAAATTTCAAACCACATATCTAAAATATAATTTTTAAAATAGTCTAATTAAATATTCAAACATAAATTATATAATATCAAAGAGTTTTTCATTTATAGTATTACTTATTATTATTTAAAAAAAAAAAAACTCAAGGCCAGCCACCAATTTCGCTTCTGCGGGTTATGCGGCCATTGAAAAAAAAATATGAGTTAATCTCAACCCAACCCACAAAAAAAACAACGAGTTGACGGCCCAACTGCCGCCCATTGCCATTGTCTACACTCTTCCATGCTAGACAATAAATAAATTTTGACTGGCCCCCCGGATCACAAGATTGTATGTTGCTTATTTCTTTTTAGACAAATTTTTACATAAAATTAGAATATTTAATTTTTATGTATTAAGTTAACTATATTATTAATTATTAAATAATTAAAATAATTATTAATTAATTAATAATATAATTAATTTAATATTAAGAGTTTTCAAACTTCAAAATAGATAGTATATTTTTACCTAAATATAATAAATGTCAATTTTCGATTTTGTTTTCATTCCATAAATGTAAAATACTTTTCAATATTTGAAAAGACTTTCGTTATCGTATTAACTAGGTAGGTACATCCTCCAAGTAATGACTAAGTAATTATATCTTTAGTCTATTTTTATTTGTTTATATAAAAATTTTGCTTTGTCTAAAATTATATATTTATTAAAAAAATTAGTGAATCATTAATTATTTTATTTTTAATTTTATTTTTACTATTAATAAATGAGAAAAAATGAATAAAGTGATAATAATATTTTAAATATTTAAATAAATGATAATTCAGTCAATTAAATTAATTTTATTTATAATCAATAATTTTAAATGATTTTTTAATTATTGTACAATAACTTTAAGGAACAAATAAAAGTGAATGAAAGAAGTATTAAAATAGAGAGATTATTATTATTTATCTGAATATAGAGAGATTATTAAATATGTATATATAATAATTAATAACTTACAAAATTAATCATTTATTTTTGGTAAGAAAATTCAATCATATTTAAATTAATTCAATACTTTAATAATTATTCAACCGATACGCCGCTTTTTTTGGTGGGTTGATATGCCTTTTGCTTAATTATATATACGCTTTTTTTGGTGGGTTGATATGCCTTTTGCTTAATTTTATATATATATATATATATATATATATCTTCCTTGTCTCAAATAATTATTTGTATCTAATATTCCTTTTATTTTATAATGAATTATGACAAAAATTACAAATTTTCTGATAACTAACACAGTTTGTTTAAACTAAATTAATTTTGTTTTTACACACACATATATATATTTGTCCATTATAAATAAAATTTTTTATATCTCTACTTTTTTAAGGTAAAATATTCATTGAATCTACCCTTATATAACAAATTAGAATACATTTTCTTAAGAGTGACTTAATCTCTTAAGTTATTTTCTCTTTATGAATGACATATTTCATTTTTAATTTTTTCTTTCTTTTAAATTTTAAATTCAAACTATCTTTTTAATTAATTATGCATATTGCTTTTATAATTTTAAGTAATATATTCTTTTATTTATATTTTTAAAGATTTTATCTGAATAAATTAATTATACATATTTTTCTATAATTTAAAATAGTTTTATCTTTTAATTTATATTTATTTATATTCTGATTAAAATTTAAAAAAACCCATACAATGTACATGATACTTGTTAGTTTTGTTAAACTCTAAATAAAATATTTGGGATATAGATTGTGGCAATAAAGATTTTGCTATCAATCTCATTTTATTGATTATGCTATCAATCTCTCGTCATTTAAATCAGCATATATACAACTCATATGATATCGATCATTAGCTTTTTTTTTTGTTTGATATAAAAGAGGGACCAAAGTCCCTAAATAACAACTATAACTCTAGGAAAAGAAATACCAATCATATGAAGAATCTTGCAACAGCCGTGAGGATGAACTACCAAGGTATGAAACCCCACATCAAACTCATGGGAGTAACTTGTTAACCAATCTGTCACATGATTACCTTCCCTATAAACATGAGATATCTTAATAACCCAAGAAGCATCCATTACCATATGCCTAATAGAGGGAAACAATAGCTGAGCAAGGATTGGCTATGAATGCACCCATCTTTGACAAGCTTTTACAACAATTTGAGAATCTGCCTCCAACCATAATCGTTTGACTCCTTTTTTCTTGGCTAAATCCAAACGAAACCATATACCCCAAAGCTCTACCTGGATGATTGACGAAGCACTAAGATTACGCACAAAACCACAAATTCAAATTCTAGAGGCATCGCGAAGAACTCCACCACAACCACTAATATTCCCACCATGCAAACAAGACTCATCAACATTAACTTTGATCCAGTTGTGATTAGGAAATGTCCACCCTATTGCTTGTTGCACATATTGATTACTTCCTATAAGAACAATTAAAGTAGAGTTGGCAAGAGTCAATTCTTTTACCCTTTGTTGAACCACAAAGAATACATTCTGAATATCTCTATTACCGTCACAAAAAATCACATGGTTCCTATTAATCCACACAAGCCATACAGTAAACCCAAAAATTAAATGCCAATTATCAAAATCCTGCCTACCAAACTTGTCAACTATTCCAGCCTAAACCCAATTTGTAATATTAAAGGTAAAAAAAGATTTCCAGCAAGAAGGCCTAACCAATCTCATTCACAAATCATGAACTTTTTCACAGTGCCTAAGCGCATGAAGAAAGCTCTCAGGGAACTTCTCACATCTCGGACAGAGAGCAAAAGTAGCAAAGTGATGACGCATACGGCCAAGGTTAGTGAGCAAAGCATCTTTAACCAACAATTAAAAAAAAACACCTGATTTTTTGAGGTCATGACCAACGCCAAATGGCTTTCCAAATATGGTTATAGGGGTTGTGAGAGGGGCGAAAAATAGAGACATAAGCAGACTTAGTAAAAAAAACTTGCATAACTTGTATGCGCCCAAGATGGGCAATCCAGATTCAACTTATGATATCATTAGCTGATCATTGTACATTTTCAATCATTTTGTAGAGAAACACATTTAATTAATTAACTCTAATAGTTTTTTTTAAAAAAAAAACTTAGGATTTTTGAAGTTATTAGAGTGTAGAGACTAGAGAGAATATGAAAAATCTAGCCCTATATAATAAATTAAAATAATTTTACTAAAAATTAAGAGTGACTTACTCTTTCTCAAAGAATTACACATTTCATTATTATTTCTCTTTTTTAAAATCTTAAATTCAAATATTATTTTAATCTAGTTATGCAATGTACCAAAAAACAATAGTTATGCATATCCTTCTTTTCAATTTTAAATATATTCTCTCTTTTAATCTATACTTTTAAAATTCAGTTAAATTCTAGCTGAATTTAAAAAATTTCATACTATCTGTCACGACCGAGATCATGGTGGAATATAACAACTTAAATTAAAAAAATCTAAAATTAGGAATCACCACCAATTTTATTCTTTATTAGAAAAAATTAAAAAATTCAAGAAAAATAGTCTTTGAAAGCAGATTGAATTCGGGAGTTAGTTATGTGTAGGGAATGGTGAAAACTTAATCTCACAGCACCCCTATCATACCTGTCCTGAGACGGTACCTTAAGTTAATTGTGAAAATTCTTAATAATCATTGAAAATATTTGTTTTACCCCTTTAAAAAAATGAAATAAACAAATAAATTATAAAAAAATAATTTTTGGCTTGATAGAATAGAGATTTTGCTCCTACGTATCCTCGAGTGTAATAAAAAATTCAAAGTCACGTAGTTCTCTATAAAATAATTGTAGGTTGGTTATTTTTAATTTAAAAATGAATCATCAAATTGTCGCAACTCAAATGATCATAAAAATTATAGGATTAATAAGCTGTCACAACTCAGTTAATCCTATTTTACTTTTTAAAATAAATTCAATTTATTGATTTATTATTTTTTTAAGAAATTGATTCAATTTTTAATAAATTTTTCAATCATCAAATTGTCACAACTTAGATGACTACAAAAATTATAGGATCAACAAGCTGTCACAACTCAGTTATCCTATTTTGTTCTTTAAAAAAATATTTAATTATTTTATATTTTTACTTTGTAGTTTTATTTTATTTTATCATTTTTAATTAAATTTTTTTCATTTTTTACCAGAGAATAAACAAAACTAAACTAAAAAAAAAGAAAAGGCTTACGGTAAAAACAAACCAAAAAGGGGGGGGGGAATTCTCCTCTTTTTATTTGGAATGGTTGCAGAGGGATGAAAGCAACTGGTGGTGCGCCGGCGACATGGAGGAGCGTGGACCGTCAGGTTCAGTCGGCGCCGGCGACGGTGACGCGGTGTGGAGCTCCAGGTCGGCTTCGACGGGTCATAGTGGTTCGCGACAGGGACGTGCGGTGCATGACGGTTCCACGATTGAGAGCTGCGGGCTTCTGAATTGACGTTCTGGTTGAGCAGTGCTGGTGCAATGGGACGCAATGGAGCGGCTTGGAGGACGCGAATTGCAGGTGTGGGCTGGTTTGTCATGGCTGAGTGGCGGTACAGGCTTCAGATCTGGTACGAGTTTAGTGTTTCTCGGTTCGGATGGATGGGTGATGCTGCTATGGTGGTCGTTTTATGGCTCCGGTCATCAAAAGAGGACGTGCGAACGGAGGTTGAGCAGTTCGGTGATGGTTTAGGGGGCTGTTTAGGTGTGTGAGGAAAGTATGGTAGTTGAGGGAAGGTTGACTTATTTTTGGTAAATTGAAATAGGGGACCCATGAAGATGGTGGGGTTTTTCGTTGGGTGGTAGTCATCATTTATAAGGTGAAGATGAAAGCTTGATAGTGGTGGTTATGGTGGGTAGTGTTGAGTTGACTCGGTTATGGTGATGATAGTGAAGAGGTGGTATGGGTGTTTGGATGAAGAGGATGAAGATGAAGGTTGAAGGTGATAAGAATGAAGATAATGGAATGGTAATGAATGAGGTTTGGCTTAATGGTGATTTTGGTGCTGAGTTGACTCAGTTATGGGGTAGAAGATAAAGGGGTGCTGTTGCAAGGAAGGCTACATGAGTGAAAAAATATTAAGCTGAAAGTTCAAAAGTCAGGTTCTTAGTCATCTTTTCTGTGTGTGGGTTATGTGTTTTTATAGAAGGGGATTAGGTTGAAGTGTTTGAGTTATAGTGTTATTAGAGTTTGTTTAAGATGATAGGTTGTGGTCTATTTAGGATGAGTTTTGGTGAGTTTAAGATAAGTTTGTTTAGGATGAGTTATGGTCAGTTTAGGATAGGTTTGTTTAGGATGAGCTTGAAGGTTAGGAAAACTGATGAGGTTTGTTTAGGATAAGTGCTAGTATATGGGTTGTGAGTTAATGAGTTGGATAATGGGTTGTGGGTTAACGAGTTGGACAATGAGTTATGGATCATGGGTTATGGGTTAATGGGTCACTAAGTGAAAGATGTGCCTATTTTTTTCTTTTTTTTAACAAAATGCCCAAGGCAAAATTGGATGTTCAATGTTGCCCCACTTTACTTGTTTCTTACTAAATAAAACCATAGTTTTTCATTTTATCATTGTAAGGAATGAGTAAAGACATGAACTCAAATTTTGTTCGGGAGCAACAAAAAACAAAACAATGCGAGAACAAAAATACGAAGAGCGATGCACTCAAAGGTAAATGATATAAATTTAAAGGACAGGAGCTGATACGCTCAAAAGTAAAAGACAGGAGTCGATGCACTCAAAAGTAAAAGACAGGAGCCGATGCGCTTAAAAGTAAATGACAAGAATTTAAAAGACAGGGAGCCAATGTGCTCAAAAGTAAAATACAGGAGCCGATGCGTTCAAAAGTAAAAGACAGGAGTCAATGCGCTCAAAAAATAAAAGATAGGAATTTAAAAGACAGGGAGTCGATGCACTTAAAAGTAAAAGACAGGAGTCAATGCGCTTAAAAGTAAATGACAGGAATTTAAAAGACAGGGAGCCGATGCGCTCAAAAGTAAAAGATGGGAGCCGATGGGCTCAAAAGTAAATGACAGAAATTTAAAAGACAGGGCGTCGATGCGCTCAAAAGAACTGACAGGAAAAGTAGATGCAAGGAGCCGATGCGCTCAAAAAGAATTTAAAATGCAATGAGCCAATGCGCTCAAAATAAGTGATAGAAATTTAAAGGAATATGGAGCTGATGCTCTCAAAATAATTTGAAATGCATAGAGCTGATTCGCTCAAAAGAATTTAAAACGCATGGAGCTGATACGTTCAAAAGAATTTAAAAGCTGCACGGAGCCGATGCGCTCAGAATGCATGGAGCCGATGCGCTCAATGATGCATGGAGCAGATGCCCTCAAAATGAATAGAGCTGATGCACTAAAAATAAATGGAGCTGATGCGCTTAATGATGCATGGAGCAGATGCGCTCAGAATGCATAGAGCCGATACGCTCAAAATGAAAGGAGTCGATGCGCTCAATGATGCATGGAGCCGATGCGCTCAAAATGAATTGAGACGCTTCAATCGTCTTCCTGCAAATCCTCGCTAAAATCTCAATCCTTTCTCCGCAAGAGTATAAATTAAGTCAACAAAATCTTTATAGCCGCCCTCCTCGCCATTGTCCCGATTTCCTATGCGCTCAAAATGAATGGAGCTGATGTGCTCAAAATGATGCATGGAGCCGATGCCTTTAATGGTGCATGGAATGACAGTGGGCTTCTGTGTCCCGAATACAGTGGGCTACTGAGTCCCGAAAGACAATGAGCTACTGAGTCCCGAATTTTGAAAAAACAATGGGCTATTGCGTTCCAAAAAATTTAAAAGACAAATAGACTACTGCGTCCCAAAAATTAAAAGACAATAGGTTACTGCATCCCAAAATTTAAAAGACAATGGACTATTACGTCCTAAAAATTAAAAGACAATGGGCTACTGTGTCCCAAAATTTAAAAAATAATGGGCTACTACGTCTCGAAATTTAAAAGGCAATAGGCTATTGCGTCCTAAAAATTAAAAGACAATGGGCTACTGCATCCTAAAAATTAAAAGACAATAGACTACTACATCACAAAATTTTAAAGACAGAAATTTTAAAAGGCAATAGGCATCTTAACCTAACAAGATTTTTTCTTATTTTCTCTTCTTTTCTTATTTTTTCTCTTTTTTCCTTTTTTATTTTTTCATTCTCTCTTTCTTTTTTTTTTCTTTTTTTTTTCTCTCTCTCTTCCCTTTTTTTTTAAATTTTTTTATTATTAAAAGTCATTTGAACCAACGATGACTTTTGGAAAGCTTTGACTAATCAAACCCTTGTTCACATGTTTTTGCCCGTTGGACTTGATAACTTCGGTCTTTCTTACTCATCCTTTCTTTCTTTTTCTTTTTTTTTTTTTTCCTTATTTTCCACTCTCAACTCTCCTTTTGAGAAATGAAATGATCATCTCTTGTCATGAACCATTACTTGACTGAGTCCTTGAGAGAAAATTTTACTCCAATATTTAACTTTGTCCCTCATCCAATTGTTTCCCTGCAATTGCTTGGTAACTCAATTGCTGTCTCTATTATTATTTCCTTCAACATATCTTTCCCTTAATCCTTCAGAAAATTTGCCCTAGTATGGCCAATCGAACGCAAATAAAGTTGCCAAAAATTGCCCTAGTTTAAGCAATTCCAATTCATTGGCTCTAACTTTTGATTTAACCGCTCTTTCGGGTTTTCAGTCTATAGGCTTTTTTCCCATTTTGCTTAGGAACCTCTTATTTTTGGATTATCCTTTGGATATTATTTTTTCTTTTAATTGGAACTTCTAAGTTCTTTTCAGTCTGAATTGTTCATCAAGGGATTGTCATTAGATAGTCAAATCATAATGTTGTACTCATATTCACCTTACTTGAAGCATTACGTAACAGATAGACATTGATTCAAAAGTACAACAAAAAAGGAATTTACTAAGTGAACAACTTCCATATTGATCTTGGAAGTTCGACTACACAAAATGGTATATATGAGAAAAGACACAAACAAAGGTATGCGATTCAAAGAGGTGTTGACCCAATATGAATTAGCCTGATCTTCATGAAAACAATCTTTAGTTGCCTACTAGACATTATGGCCAAAGATTTTCTTCTGCTGAGCATATACATCAAGCCAAATTGAATCAAAGAGAAATTTGCCTCAGTCCAAGACTGAATAGAATAGGGCAACAACTCGCCCTAATGTAAGACTAAATTGAACCAAAGAGAAATTTTTTCCAGTCTAAGACTGAATTGAATAAGATAGGAACTCGCCCTAGTGATCAAAAGATTTGCCCCAGTGTAAGTCAATTGAACCAAGGAAAAGAAAAATTGACCCAGTTTAGAGTCAATTCGAGCAGGGTAGAAACTTGTCCTAGTGTAAGTCTTTTTTTTTTCTTTTTTCCTTTTTTTTTCTTTTTTTTCTTAAGGAGCAATAAACTAGATATTTAGATAAACGTAACCTTTGTCTCAAAATTAAAGTTAACAAAAATGAAAACAACATTTCATTGATCATAATGGACGTTTTGAGGCTTGTAACGTGGCCAAGGCTAGGGGTTATGAAAGGAAAGATATAAGGTTCAAACAAGTGTTTAAGGGTTGAATGAGACCAAGGAACCTTGTTCAAAATTAAACTTCGTCAACTGTTTTTGCACTTTCAAGCACACTTTTCTCTTATTGTTCTCCATTTCTTCCCCATTTCATTTCATTTTTCATTCTCCTTTGTCATGACTTATTTCATTTCATTTTCTTTCTTCTTTCTTTCCCTTTGTTTTTTTTAGTTTGTCATCATTTTTTTATTTTTACTTCTTGCGTCTTTCACCATTTTTTCTTTTCCATGTCGCTTCAAAATAGTCATAATGACAATTAACTTTTGTTTTGTGCTATCTCCTAGTGTAGGGGTGATCCTTATCTAAGGTTTATTGGAGAAATTTTCAAGCACATTTTCATTTTCAAATGGCCAATCTTCAAAAAGGGTAACAAAGGATAAAGATGATGAAACTTTGAAAAAGATAGAAAAATGGTCAGTCTTCATTTTTAAATCATGATTATTTATTTTCAAAACTTTAATTTTGAGACAAAAAGATAGTGCACACCAAGAGGTTACTTCATTGCTCCTTTTTTTATTTTTTTTTATTTTTTGCAAAAGGAACTTGCACATACGAACTTTATTGACATCTACTAAACTGAGAATTGCTAAGAGTTGGAGTCCAATTGGGTCCAAAGATACTTTGAAGAAATGAAAGTGAATAAATGTCAAGAAAAACAATATGATGAAAATGAAAGGAAACAGGGTACTCATGCAAATTCATTACATTAATGCTTCAAGAAAGTTAACATGAGTTCAACATCACTGATTATTTTATGACAATCACTTCAAGAGTTGTTTACAATACTGGGTCTAGCTACTTATTCAATGTCAAACTTCCTATAAGCAATTAGCTTCTTCACTGCAATCTTAAAGGATTCACAATCTTCAATTGAGTGCATTGGAATGTTCATGTGGTATTTGCAAGTTAAACTCGAGTTATACCATATTGGGAATAATGGTTCTAGGGGATGTACAGTATTCCCAGAAATGAGATGAACATCAAACAACTTTTGGAATAAATCTGTGTTTGAAATGGATAGTTTTGGGAAAGGGGTAGGTTTTGGGGAAAGAAACAACCTTGATTTTGGAAGTCAGGTCGAGGCTGTGGGTGGCTTGGGTGATTTTGCAGAAGTGAAGGTGGATATCAGGAATAAGTTGAACGAGTTGGTACGTATAATTGTGGTGTGGGGACATTGTTGATTTAGAATTGTAGAGTTGGGGTGATGTTCATGGGAAGAGCGGTTAGGGCAAGTATATGAGAAGGTGCAAGTGTCTGATAAGAGAGTAGGGGTTTAGGTTATATGGAGGGACTCGATAGGCATGGTAAGATGGTGGATAGCTAGGTTGTGAAGGTTGTTGGTTTTGCACATAGCTCACCTCAGGCTCCTTTTTTCTTTTTCAGCTGGAATCATTTCTCAGGAGCGATATCCTCTGTATTGCTCACTGGTAACTTCCCAGCTCTGGCTAAAATCTCGATCCTTTCTCCAGCAGCAATTAAGTCAACAAAATCTTTATAGGCTGCTCTGGCCATTGTCCCGATAAAAGGATTTTCCAAGGTTCCCAAGAAATATAAGCACATCTCAGATAATGTCAATGAGGGTTGAACTTGAGTCACCAAGGCTCGCCACTTTTGTGCATACTATTTAAAAGATTCCTCATTTCCTTTTTGCATTGAACTTAATTATTCCCGAGTTGGGACCGTTTCTAGGTTAGCTCAATACTGTCCTATAAATAGGTTTGCCCAGTCATCCCAAGAAGAGAATTTGGAGATGTCTTGTTAGATACATCATTCCAAAGCAGACCCAGTCAAACTTCCATGAAAGAAGCTAATAAGGAAATTTCAATCCTTTGACCAAATTGACATTTTGGTAATATATGTCTTTAGGTGGAAAAAAGGATTAGTGCTCTTATCATATTTGTCAAATTCTGGAACCTTAAAGTCTTTTGGGATGATAATGTTAGCAGTAGGGCACAACTCTTCCACCCCAAAGGGACTATAGGTGCTGGGACCCTTAATTGCCTTAATTTCTTTTTCCATTTTTCCATCCATTCTTCTTTCATCTTATCATTTTGAATGGCTGCATGATCAATTCCAGGATGAAATTCTATTAACACTGGGATGGACACATGCGGTTGTTCCCATGTGAACTTAGTGTTATCATGAACCTCATTTCGAGTACCTTCCGATGAACGATGCTCTTCTCCGATAGGAATCACTAGCGATGTAGTATTTGAGGTTCTTCCCACAACAAGCATCTCAATGGTGACCCCAGGGTTTGTCCTCATAGAAGTGATATTGGATGAGTGCGAATGTGCCCTAACTGCTCCCATATTTTCGGCTGCCCCAATTAAGGTGAGGGTCTCTCTCATGGATGACAACATTTCCTCCATTCTTCTCTGAGACTCTGTCATTTCATTCATCCTCCCTTTCATCTCATCTACTTCCATATTTAGATTTCTTCCTTCGTTCTCAGCTGCCATCGCTATAAACTTTATTCAAGCCCTTGTGTTGTGAACTCGAGTTTGATTAGTATATTCTTTCCTTAGTCGCACAATGATTGCTGAACACGGTAACATCATACAAGGAATGAGATGAAATGAATGAAATAAAAATATATTTTTTTAAATGCATAGAATGAAAATGCATGATTTATTTTTAAATTATTTTTTTAAGAATGCTAAATATGTTATGAGAGTGCATGATTTTTTTATGAGAATGCATGATTTATTTTTTATTTTTTATACAAAAAATGCTAAGGACGTCATGAAAATGCATGATTTTTTTTATTATTTTAAGAATGCTAGGAGTGTCATGAAAATGCATGATTATGTTTTTTTTTTTTTACTTTTGAAGAATGTTAGGAATGCCATGAAAATGCAAGACATTTTTTTTTTTTTAGAATGCTAAGAATGCCATGAAAATGCAAGATGATGTTTTTTTTTTTTTTGAAGAATGTTAGGAATGCCATGAAAATGCAAGATGATTTTTTTAAAGAATGCTAGGAATGCCATGAAAATGTAAGATGATTTTTTTTAACGAATGCTAGGAATGCCATGAAAATGTAAGATAATGTATTTTTTTAAGTTTTTTTTTATGCAAGAATGGATGGCATGAGGAAAGAAGAAGTACGCTCCCTTTGTGTCCTAATGGGATTGCCTTAAACTTGAGACTCTCTATCCTAAAGATTTAAGAGTCCTTATGATCCGTGAGAACTTTCATTGAGTGGTTCTTACATTCTAAAGGTCTCTAGAGCCAAGTCCCATTTCAGAATGTTGACCACAAACAGTGGGTAAACCATTAGGTGTGAGACATTCGTGAAAAAGGCACACTCTAGATGATGTTTTCGCGATAACCAAATAGGATGTACATCCAAAATGGCTACCACTACGCAACCTCTACCTAACTTAGGCTTCACTCAGACCTGGGTATAGGACCCCACTCAGATGTGTGTAATAAACGTATAGGTGCAGTGAGTGTAGGGAGCATACAAACCTTTAAAATCCTAAAGACTACCCATATCCTGCAAAATAAAGTAACACAAAACAAACTCCAAAAGTTTTCTACCCTAAGGTTTACATAATAAAATAATTAACAAGAAAAAAAAAAAAAAAAAAAAAAACAATCAAATATAAAAAAGGAAAAAGAGTAAAACAAACATATAAAGATCACAAAAATTTGCATAACTAACTTTTATAGGCTTGACTCTCAAATGTCCTCAGTGGAGTTACCATCTGTCGCGACCGAGATCAAAGCGGAATATAGCAACTTAAATTAAAAAAAATTTAAATTAGGAGTCGTCACCAATTTTATTCTTTATTAAGAAAAATTGGAAAACCCAAGAAAAATAGTCTTTGAAACCAGATTGAATTTGGGAGTCGGTTATGTGTAGGGAATGGTGGAAACTTAATCCCACAGTACACTTATCACACCCGTCCTGAGACGGTATCTTAAGTTAATTGTGCAAATTCTTAATAATCCTTAAAAATATTTGTTTTACCCCTTTTAAAAAAAATAAAATAGACAAATAAATTATAAAAAATTAATTTTTAGCTTGACAGAATAGAGATTATGCTCCTACGTATCCCCAGGTATAATGAAGAACTCAAAGTCACATAGTTCTCTATAAAATAATTGTGGTTTAGTCATTTTTAATTTAAAAATGAATCATCAAGCTGTCGTAACTCAGATGATCATAAAAATTATAGGATTAACAAGCTGTCACAACTCAGTTAATCCTATTTTACTTTTTAAAATAAATTCAATTTATTGATTTATTATTTTTTTAAAGAAATTGATTTGATTTTTAATAAATTTTTCAATCATTAAGTTGTCACAAGTTAGATGATTACAAAAACTATAGGATCAATAAGCTGTCACAACTTAGTTATCCTATTTTGCTCTTTAAAAAACATTTAATTATTTTATATTTTTACTTTGTAGTTTTATTTTATTTTATTATTTTTAATTAATTTTTTTCATTTTTTTACCAAAGAATAAACAAAACAAAACTTAAAAAAGGAAAAGGCTTACGGTAAAAACAGAACCAAAGGGGAGGAATTCTCCTATTTTTATTTGGAATGGTTGCAGAGGGATGAAAGCAACAGGTGGTGCGCCGGCGACATGGAGGAGCGCGAACTGTCAGGTTCAATCGACGCCGGCGACGCAGTGTGGAGCTCCGAGTCGGCTTCGACGGGTTGCAGTGGTTCGCGACAGGGATGTGCGGTGCGTGACGGATCCGCGATTGAGAGCTGCGGGCTTCTGAATTGACATTCTGGTTGAGCAGTGCTGGTGAGATGGGACGCAATGGAGCGGCTTGGAGGACGCGGATCGCAGGTGTGGGCTGGCTTATCGCGGCTGAGTGGCAGTACAAGCTTCAGATATGGTATGTGTTCGGTGTTTCCCAGTTGGGATGGATGGGTGATGCTGCTACGGTGGCCGTTTGGTGGCTCCGGTCGTGAGAAGAGGACGTGCGAACAAAGGTTGTGCGGTTCAGTGATGGTTTAGGGGGCTGTTTAGGTGTGTGAGGAAAGTATGGTAGTTGGGGGAAGGTTGGCTTGTTTTTGGTAAATTGAAATAGGGGGCCCATGAAGATGGTGGGGTTTTTGGTTAGGTGGTAGTCATCGTTATAAGGTGAAGATGAAAGCTTGATAGTGGTGGTTATGGTGGGTAGTGTTGAGTTGACTCGGCTATGGTGATGATAGTGAAGAGGTGGTATGGGTGTTTGGTTGAAGAGGATGAAGATGAAGTAAGGTTGAAGGTGATAAGAATGAAGATAATGGAATGGTAATGATGGAGGTTTGGCTTAATGGTGATTTTGGTGGTGAGTTGACTCGGTTATGGGGTAGAAGATAAAGGGGTGTTGTTGCAAGGAAGGCTATGTGAGTGAAAAAATATTAAGTTGGAAGTTCAAAAGTCAGGTTCTTAGTCCTCTTTTCTGTGTGTGAGTTATGTGTTTTTATAGAAGGAGATTAGGTTGAAGTGTTTGAGTTATAGTGTGATTAGAGTTTATTTAAGATGATAGGCTATGGTCTGTTTAGGATGAGTTTTGGTGAGTTTAGGATAAGTTTGTTTAGGATGAGTTATGGTCAGTTTAGGATAGGTTTGTTGAGGATGAGCTTGAGTATTAGGATAACTGATGGGGTTTGTTTAGGATAAGTGCTAGTATATAGGTTGTGAGTTAACGGGTTGGATAATGGGTTATGAATCACGAGTTATAGGTTAATGAGTCACTAAGTGAAAGATGAGCCTCTTTTTTTTCTTTTTTTTTTAACAAAATACCCCAGATAAAATTGGGTGTTCACACTATCTACCAGATATTCACTAGTAATTAATTTTTTTTGGAGGTCTCACTCTCACTCAAAAGAAAATAATTTATATTGGATAAATGTTTTTTTTATGAATTTTACATTATTTTTAACGAACTAATCGTATATGCAGCCAAGGCCCAATATGAAGCCCAGTTCATTGTATGCACCATAATTCATGTGTACAGTTTGTAAAACCTTGTGGCTTCCACGTAGAATAGGCCCAAGATTCGAGCCCTGTCTCGTTACACTGGCGTTTGGCGTCAATGTTGGCCACTGGAGCTTTGGCATGCCTGTGGCGATGGTCCGAGCTAAGCGTATCGACCGGCTAAGTTGGGTGAGTTTTGTAATATTTTTTAACTTAATATACTCATTAAAGTAGTAGGTTGGGTTAAGTTGGATCGAACTTGTGTGTTCGACATATGTTTAAAACAAAATTTCTTAAAAAAAGTCAAAATACGAAATCAAAAATTTGTTACACATAACATGCCTTATATAAAAAATCACATATTAATTCACATAATTGATCTTACACAAATATAATAGGTCTCAAATAAACCAAATACACATAAGTGCATAACAAATTAATAAGTCTTACTAATTTAAATCTGAAATAAACTAAACTAAGCTAATAAATCTCAATATTCATAAACAACAAATTACTTTAATCAATTGAAGTCAATGTCATCACATATAACATGTAGATTGACATAATCATTGACTTCATTATCTATTTTTTGAAAACATTATAGTTTTTGAAATAAGAAGTTAGAGATATAGATTTTTTATTTGAGAGATTGAGAATTTGAGAGTGAGTAGCCGAAAATGTTGATTGGAGAGAACGAATGTATTGTCTATATATGAATGCTTATAACCTTTATTAGGTTTCAAAGTGAAATGAAGTCATTTCATTAGATGAATTTTTTTTTTCAGTAGTTGTTTAGTCGCGTTTAAAAATTGCATCTAATCGACTTTTTAACCATGATTAAACGACTTTTTTTTTAATTAAAAGAAACGTGGGTGAGTTGAGTATCTGTGAGTTGGACATTTCCAAACCCGTTATCCGACCCACAAATTGCGAGTTTGAGTATTTTATAACCTAATTCAACCCGCAAACTCGACCCAACTCACATTTTTATAAATTGGGTTAAGTCAAAACTCGTGAATTCGTAAATTTACTCGACCCACTCGACCCTCCTAGCCAGCACCCTTGCCATCTCAATTTTCACATGTTGCTCTTTCGGTGAACCAGTATTCAGCAAGTGTTTCCAAATTCCAAGGTTACATTTATAATGAAAGAATAAATAAATTTATATCATGTCTCTTTTCTTTGATTATCTTTTACAAAGAGGATATTTTGAGTTTTGTTTCTGAATAGTAGCTTCAATTTTAACAAACATGTGGCTGCTTTTGGTATAGAATATGACTGTGAATTTGTGATCATAACATTTTCCATTTTTTATGTTATTTTCCTTCTTCTTCTTCTTTTTTCATGGGGAGTTTTGAAATGTCAGAATCTTGCACTTGAATAATTGGTTCTTTTGTTTGAATAGTGAGTCAATTGGTAGAAATGTACTTGGCAAGTGTTTTCTCGGTCACTTGTTCAGCCTCTTTGTTGGAAGAACACAACCATTCACCTCAGTACTTGAAAGGTATACGATTCTAGCTTGCTAGTAGTGTAGGGTTTCACGCTGAAGAAAATTAATATGATTGTGGTCCGAGTTATTTCAACTTTAACAACATAGAAGCAAGTATAGAAAATGGTTCTGAAGGAAGTTGAATTGTACTAGAAATCTAGCATACTAGTGAACCTTAAAACATTCTTTTCCAGCCAAATCAACCCTGAACACGCAAGCCGGAGCATAAGGGATTAAAGAGTGAATGAATACTCTGGTTTAAAGACAGAAGCACTGACAAGATGTCCTAAATTATTACAAGTGTAGCTGATAAGGCTCTTAAGCATTGTATTTGTCTCAAGTGATTTGTACCAGTTTTTCTTGCCCTGTCATTCCTGGTAAAGAGGTTTTCTTATGCCTTGCAATGAATTGCTTGTACCAACTTGCTGATAATCTTGGAGTTCTCTTCAGCGTGGCATAATCCACATGGTGGAGTCCATATCTTATTGTATATCCATATGTCCACTCAAAGTTGTCGAGCAAGGACCAGGCAAAGTATCCCCTCACATCTGCTCCTTTCCTGAAAGAGACAGGGTTGGAGAAAAACGAAACAGAAATCTATTTTATTCTCAGATGTTTGACAATTGTCAAAGCAAACAGACATGATGAAGGTGTTCCAACATTTGGTTAGATAAAATTATAGTAAAAAAACTAGAGTGACGAGTACGACTACAAAGCAACTAAATATTTTTCGTGAGGTTGGCTAATCAATCAAACGATATGATTATATTTTATTATAAACTATGTATTTATAAACACTATTTAAATCTAAGTCATTTTTAATAATTTTACATATAATTTTTTTTAATTTCTTTCTATCTCTAATTATTAGATTACCTTTCACTTGATCTTTTTCTTTTACTTGAGTTTTTAATGATCTTCTTCTCACATAACTAGATCACCTAAAGTGAAATTATATTATTTTTTTCTTAATAAATATTACTCCTACTTTTTTTTTTAATATATTCATTACTAATCTTATATTATTTTATATAACCACTCATTCAACATAATATACTCATCTCTGAGTGACAAAATAGATAAAAATATTGTGAAAATTACAATCCTTGCCATTGGTTTTAGGCATATTTTATCCTGTTTTTTATTGCTAGAATTTATGTTGTTTTTTTTTTTTAAGATTTCTTTTATATTCTTACCTTACTGCAGCTAACAGGGCCTCTATGTGATCCGCCATGTACTTTATTCTTCTAAAATCATTAAGATGTTCTTCCATAGTGAAATTTGGATCATCTTGTTCGCCATACCCTATAAAATGTTTGGATTATCAGAAATGGACAGAAACTCTGACTGAAAAGATTAATAAGTGTTGCTTACCATTTTCAGTAATGATCATTAGAGTATTGTTGTATCTGTCTTTTACATACGTAACGGCTTTCTCCATGCCTTCTGGGTAAATATTAAGCCAACTAAATGAAGTCTGCATGGCATTAGGAGTTTCAGAATTGATAAAGCATGAGGGAAAAGGTGATCATGATTATAAGTTTGAGGGTACGTACAGGTTCTCCAATTGGGACACCATTTTTTTCCCCACTCTTTTGGTATGAACCCTCTGTTCTGGAGATCCCAAATCCTGGTTTACACTCGGAGTATATGCAGTCTTGGACATAGTAAGCTGTATAGTAATTGATGCCAATGAAATCCAATCCTTTCTTGAGTTTCACCTTTTCGTTGCTGGAAAATTTGGGTAAGATGCTTCCTAGAACGTTCTCCATCTCTGAGGGGTACTTTCCAAATATGATTGGGTCCAAGAACCTGCATTATAATATACTATTTACTGGGAGAGTTGAGTAAACAAACAGAAAAAGCTATCAAAATTGATTTATACCAATTGAAGGTGAATGATCTTGCTCTTTCGGTGGCCAATTTGTCTGCTGTAGAATTGCTGATTGCTTCATACCATTCATGTTGTAGGACTATGCCAATTCTTCCTCTTTGCTCAGTCTGATGTTTCATCCACAAAATACAAAGTTTTACAACGATTTAAAAATTTAAACTGCTACCCTCTCATGTGTTTTATCAAATAAATGGGTTTTCAAAGCTTTTTATAGGTGTTGTCATGATTTCTTTCTTCTCTTCTAAGAGAGGGGCTTAGTTTTGGTGTTGATAACTCTATCACAATACCTGGTATTTGGTTCTATAGATATCAACTGCAGCTGCATGTGACAGGATAATGTTATGGGCTGCTACAAAGGGCTCCTTTTCTGAATCCCCTTCTCTGCACTTTGCCATTGCCAATGAGCCAGAGCAACGGCATGGTGGATATAAACCTGAACGGTAACCAAGTTGCACTAGGTTGTTAGGCTCATTGAAGGTGGCCCAGTACTTGACTCTATCACCAAAGGTTTTAAAACATAGGTCCGCATAAAAAGCAAACTCTTCCCTGCTCATCAAACAAAAAAAATATGATCTTTATGAGCTTGTATGGTCAATGTGGTATTGAAGCCTCTTCAAGGTAACTTAGAACACTAGTTGCTTACTGTGATTGGGGACTTAGCCAACCTCCATATCTGTCCTCCAGTTCTTGAGGGTTGTCAAAGTGACTAAGTACTACAAAGGGTTGGATCCCTGTTGAGAAAAGAAAACGCTTATCGAAAGAAATGTATTCATTATGCTCTTATTTACCCTCCACAGATTTTTACTCTTTAAAGAAAATCGAACATTGGAAGTTACCTTTGAGCAGCAGAGCATCTATTAATCTGTTATAGAAGTCAATACCAGCCCAGTTGACTTCTCCAAATCTACCCTCTGTTTACAATCATGTACCAAGAATCCATGTCATTATCCTAGTTGGAACATTTCACTTAGATTTTGATAATGCAGAAAAGCATACTTGGCAGAATTCTTGCCCAAGATACAGACAACCGGTGGCTGTTGACTTTCAAAGATTCTATTAGATCAATATCCTCCTGTTTAAGGCCACATTGAGATCATGTAATTATTAGGAAAAGAGTAATGATTTTGACAGAATTCAACAAGATTCATCCAAGCTTCTTGGCTGGAATAAAGTAATAGAATCATTCACTCATTCAAGATTCATTAAACATGCCAAATTATTCAATAAAAAATTATTGGCAAAAAAAATCTTGCTTTAGCATTTTTATTATGAAAATTAATTGCTTTTGCCTCAAATAACAAATTCAAATGCGAAAGTGAAAAAGCTATCGTGTTAGAGCCACTTGATATAAGTATTCTTTTATTTAATTTTTTTGTTCGGTACATCCATATTACTATGGGAAAATATAGTTGCATAGGAGGGGTATGACTGACTTCATAAAACAATTGTGCGTCATTGATGTTTATAAAAAAGTGAAAGAGAGAGAATGAAGGGAAATAAGAGCGTTGATGATGTAACAGGCTTTTTAATTTCAACATCTTAAATATATATATATATTTTGACGAGAACATGTTAAATAGATTTTAGTATTTCCTCTTGAATAGTAATTCTTGTACATATGATCACATTATTTGCCGAGTTGCGGAACTGTCAAAATATTTAAATAAGTCGAGAGTTGATACTGTAAACAAGTTCGTATAATCCGGTTAAAATTAGTGAATTGGGCTTAGAAGTTGGTGGCACTTTTAGTAAGTCGGTTTTTTCGGCTTATCTATAAAAGATTGTGTGCTTATTTAGAAAAGATAATGATAAGTTGACCAACAAAAAAAAAAGAAAAAAGAAAAGATAATAATGATACATAAATATATACCTAAACCTTCACATACCTCACATTATAAAATAAATATTTTTCATTTTTTTGTGTCTCTCTCTGTCTTTTTGCTTTTTGCGATGAAGAAAGAAAAAGTAAATTATATTTTCTTTTCTTAAAAGATGCTTAAATTATAATTTTTTTCTCTATTTTAAAAAAATTACACTCACATCTCTTAAGAGATAAAAATGCGCTATATTTTAATACGTTTTTATATTTTTCGTTAAAATTCTCACAAGTCTGAAAACTCGAAATCCCATCGATCACCAGCTAATTGCATTGGGTCAAAGTTGAAGTTGTAGATGTTGACTGTTGGACACTACGACGATGCTGTCGATGTAGGTCAAGGACGAGCTAGGGCACAAACAATGGGTTGGGAATGAAGCTTGGTTTGAATGAGGATTGAGAATGGAATAATAGACATAGTTTGGTAAATTTAAAATAATATAATACACATTTTATTTTAAAAAGGTAATTAAAAATATTTAAAAGAATATTCTTAGTATTGTTTAGTTAACTAGACTAAAGTGTATATTTTAAAAATAGAGGGGATAATAGTGTGATTTAAGCATCTTTTAGGATAAAAGAGTGTAATTTACTCAAAAAAATTTATGTGGCATGTGAAGATTTAGGGATACATTTGTATCATTATTCTTAAAAAAAATAGAGGAGGTGCAATAAATTTGATGTTTGGAAGGATCGTGGATTAAAGATTATACAATTTAAAATTTTTTGTTACAAATTTTTATCATACAATATATATGCAAATTATATGGTACTTAAGTTTTGTCGATAAGAGATAGTCAACATATGCAAACTGTATGGGACACAACTTAATTATAACAATTTTAATTTAATAAAAAATAAAAAATGATGCTCTCAGTCTCTCCCCTCTCCCCCCCCCCCCCTTTGCAGATAGCTTATAAATGAAAGAATTATTAACAATAGTTTAGTACTTATATTTTCGGCTACTGCAACCACTAGAGTGGGTATACAGACTCAATCCGTGATGGATCATAATTAAACAGATCAAGCTGGGATTGGTCTGCAAAATATATAGACTAGCATTATGCTAGTCCTCATCCGCACCGAATTAACTTGTGGGTTCGCGGGCCATATATATATATTTGATTTTTTAATGGCTAGAAATGGAAAAAAATAAGCTTAAAAAATTGAAATAAAATAATTTAATATTTTTTTAACCGGGTAAGTATGTAACATGTTGGGCCAAATCTATAAGTTTAAGTTTCTTTCTTATCAAAGGCTAAAAACAAAAACTACCAATTTAAAAAAAAAAAAATTATGTAGGCTTATGGACTGGTTCACAAATCTGTTTACCAATGAATTTACACGAATCAAGCCAAAAAAATCTGCGTTTAAACGGGCTAGTATTTTAGCTAGTTCTAACCCACCAAGATCACAAGTTACAGCAACTACTTTGTATATTAAAATCCATGCGGAGCGCATGGGTCATGCTAAATTATTTTAATATTTTAAAGTAACTTACATTTTGGCGTGTGTACGCAGAGTATTATTTATGGGGAAGGAATTTTCAAGAAATGGTCCACACGAATAGCAAAATATACCTAATCATTTATTTTAACAATTACAACACAATAAAGTAAAAGAAAATTAACTGATAAAACACATCACTTGCATCCCACTATTTAGATTTCGTGTGTCTTTTCACGAAAAGCAGTTCGTGGGATTAAGTATTACTGATGAAGATAATATATATTATATACTCTTTACTGTATTAGAACTAAGTTCATACTATACCAGATAGCGATGAAAATGATCAACCGCAATATCCCCATTACTTCCATCGAGTATTAAACTTGTACCTGCAAATAGTCATTAATTAAATTGCAAGTTAAGAAAGAACCCATTTCATTGAATAAAAAATGGGCAGAAAACCAGCAAGTGGAAAGAGTCAACAAAGTTAAATTCACTTCATCTGTCTACGTACAACTTTGCTCAAATTGCACTGAAATCTATCTGGGTGGAGTAATCTGGTATTTTAATTCTATTACAGCTAAAAATAGAGTTGTTAATCTTATATCACCTGGTCCGTGAGTGAAGTTATCCCAGTTACTTTGTCCTTTGCCGTCACTCATGTAAGCACCTTCATACTGTAAAAAGATTAAAGATCCTTATTAATTAGCTGTTCTGGGATGTTCTTATTTGTCGTTGTTGGTATGTGAGTGAGTGAGTGTTAAAAAGTCATTTTTATACAAGAAGCAACAGAGAAAGCACCGAAATGAAGAGAAAGAAATCATATATGCTGAAGAGCTTGCAAGTAAACCTGGTAAGAAGAAGAAGCAGTCCCGAAGAGGAAGTTGCTGGGCAACGGAGATAGATCCAAACCATTTGAGAGAGCAGTGAGATGATATGATGCAAGCAGGGGAAGCAAGAGTATCTCCAGAAAGAGAGTTTTCAGCGATGTAGAGAACCCCATGGCATAGTATTGCGCTTGACTCTTGGTGGTGGACGTCTTAGGTTAATATGTATTATATGCAAGAAACGAGTGTGTTGATTTATTTGTCTTTGGGCCAGGGGTTTTGCCTAAGGGTACTTTGGTAATAAATTAAGAAATTTAGGAGATTTATTCAATGTCCTTTATTTATATGAGAGTCTGATAGCTTTAGAAATTAGTGATTACTATTTTATTTAATTCAAATATAAATAATATATATATATATATATATATATATATATATATATAAACCATTAATTATTAAGAAGATATGGGTATTCTCTAAGGGTATAAGTGGGTGATTTGGTTTGATTTTTGAGGAAAAATAAATTTGAACCAATCAAAATCAATTGGTTTAATTTGATTCAATTTTCGTATTTTTTTATAGTCAAATCCGAACCAAATCGAACCGAATATCTATAAATTGATTTGGTTCGGGTGATTGGGTTGACCTTTTTTTAATATAAAAATTAACTAAATAATTAACTTTTTATAACAAAAAAATATATAATAAACCTATGAAAAAAAATTTAGAAATAGAATCAAACTTATTGATTTTAACGCTAATAATTATTTCATGTTTTATAATATGTATTGAAAGGTTCATAAAGAGGGAATAAAGAAACATATTGATACTTGTATTAAGAAATTATATTTGAATAAGTTAAAAAATTCTTCAAGAGATATTTAACTTGACAATTTGTATACTGCTACTATTCAATTAAGAGAAAGTTGTGAGACTACTAACTTAGATGTATATAAGTAACCAATTGAACCCCTAAGGACATGAGTGGAGCTAATGGAGACTTAATTAGTTGAACTTTGAATCAGCAACTTAACGAATTTAAAATCTCCAACTTTTGCAGTCATATTTTCATCCAAGAGAATGTTGTTGGACTTCAAATCACAATGCACAATAGGAACTTTATTATCATTGTGCAGGTAATCCAATGCACAAGCAGCATCAATATTTATATTCAGTCTCTCCATAAAGTTTAATTCATTTTCATTTGCATGCTTTCTCTTTCCTTTAATCCAATCTTCCAAGTTCTCATTACTTAAGTACTCATAAACTAGAGCCTGAAATTCATTATTTTTAAAGTCAATACTAGAACATTTAAAGTCAATTCATCGTTTCTAAGCTTCCAAATTTAGATGATGTTGTTGATGTTACTTTCATTTTTCTGTTCTTTATATATAGTAGCAAGCAAATTGTCAGACATAGTATCAGTGGTACCACTATGGTTATGATAATGTAATGTCTGACATGCCTTCTTCCATGGCCATGAGGCTCACATGCAAAATACAAGTAAAGTTTTTTATTGTCTTCTAAATGGACAACAAAAAGATTTTAGAAAACTCCACCATTAGGAATGATTCCTTCTAAATCATTATAAGAGAGGTTCAAAAGCTGAATGACATGTAGATTTTGAAGTTCAATAGGAATGGATCCAAAGAGTTGGTTGAAGGAAAGATCCAAAGTTTTCAAGCCTCTCACCTCTCCAAGAGTTTTTGGAATAACATCTGATAGCATATTCCTGACCAGAACTGTAGTGCCGGTGAGCATAACCGAATATTTTAGTAGAGGAGTTTTATAGTCTTCTGTGTTGAACGAAAATGACGTTTTAGGGGTTGAAAATTGAAAAAGTATTACAAAAAATTAAAAAAACATGTAGTAGCCAAAAAATGTAGTAACATAAATTTTTTTAAAATAAAATATATAAATATATGATTTGGTTTGGTTTGGTTTGGTTTGATTTTAAAATTTTAAATCCGAGAACCGAACAAATTAAGCTTTAATTGGTTTGGATTTTACCCAAACCAATCAACATACCCAAATCAAACTGAACTAATTTAATTGGTTTGGTTTGGATTGATCGGATTGGTCGATTATCCGAACTAATTTACACCCCTAGTATTCCCATTGAAATGGTACTAAACAAAATCAAAAATGATAGTCTTACATTTCTTTTTAAGGGTGTATTATTATTCACACTATTTTTAAGAGTTGTGATTAAGTGAGAGAAAGTGATTGAAAAAAGTAAGTATAATGAATGATATTGAAATAAGTATGAAAAGAAGTGTATACACTGTTAATGGTAAGAATATCAGTACTGAGACAAAATTACATAAATTCAATATCTAGGAATCTCTGCTACGTAGGGAGGACAATTCTCTCCGCATTTCGGGGATCTCCACGGGGACCGCCTCGAATGAGATCTCAAATGCGGGGTTTTTTTCTCCGCGGGATGAGATCGAGGAAAAAATTCTCCCTGTGATATATTCTGAGACGGGGTTAGGGACTATACTTCCCGTTCCACAGAGTCCTTAATATATATATATGTATTATTGTATAAATAAATATATATTTTAGTAATTTCATCTTTAATTAAATTTTATATTTATTTAAAATTAAAATATTAAAATAATTTATTTCATCCTTTTCTTTTTCTTTTTAATTTTTTTAATATAGTGGGGAATTCTTGTGGGTATCTGTGAGAATTCAAAAAATAAAAATAAAGAGAAAAATTCTCCCATGACAAGGAACGGAGCTGGGGACGGGAATATAGTTGGGGTGCAGAGACGAGAAACGAAGAAATACTCTTCGCCCTGGCCCTGCACGGGTGCCAACCCTACTACTATAAATGCTTCAGTAAGTTATAGGCTGTTGACCTAACTGCCTTTGATAATTAAGCAACAATGACATCTAGACAATATATTATTCTAGAAAGATAGATGGGTAAAACACGATTATTAACATGAGAAATTGTTACCTAAATGGATAACATCATAATTGAGTACACTAGATCAATTAAGATTTAATATTTTTATTAATATTTATTAAATTAATTATGTAATATAAAGATTCATAAAAATATTAAATTTTAATTGATTTAGTACACCTAAATAGATGTTCTAAATTAAATAAGAATTTCTCTTATTAACATAACATTTTCCATTTTTATGATTGGAGGGGTCATGACGGACGTTATTTTCTTTCTTTCTTTCTTTCTTTCTTCTTTTTCATTGAAATTATTGCATAGAATCTTGTTCACGAGTTATATAGACCAAGCTAATAAAGTTGGATGGTTTTCGTTAATTTGTAGCCTCCTTTTGTCCATTTGATTACTTTGGAGTTCTGACTGGTCTGCTAACTCATTCTGCAACCCACATGGCAAGTGGCAACCGTGTCCTTCTCGGGTGGCGCAATGAGTATAGCCATTCCAAGACCAGAGCCCAGAGGACAATATGCCAAGTTGCCAACACTTAAAATGGTTTGCTCTGCGACTCAAGCTGGAGAAAGAAACTACACCGAACAGATTGCGCGTAAGAATGCAAAATCAATCGTCAAAATAATATCTGCGGCTGATTATAAGTTGGTTGCATGTGACTTCCTTCCCTTATAGTTTATTGATTAATGATGTTAAAGAGAAGCTTATGCCTGAAGAGATGGTTTCAGAATGCCTTGGATATGATGTCAAATTAATCCAAGTTTTTCATTTTAGTTTGTGTTTGGGATAGCTGTAAAAATTTGATTATCTTTAGTAATCGATTATTGTATAAAAACTTTTTGTTATAATCGATTATAATTGATTCATTTTCATATTTAGATGCATTAGCTGTAAAGTGATTTTAAGTTAATCTGATTCGTTTGGATGATATAAAAAAGAATCGCTTTTATGCATTAAATTACTAAAAGACTCTGGCTTTAATGTTCTAAGCTTGTTATTTATCTTGAATAGTATTAGTGTGATTGATTATGATTGAAATTATAATTGAATATGATTAATTTTAGAGATAGTTGAAATTAATTTAATATATAATTATATTTTATTATTTTTTTCTATACAACATGCTTTCTTGTATAAATAAAGATTAATCATTCTGTATATATTTATTCAAAAATATACACAAATTTATCAATATTTGTCTCTCTGTTTTTATTTTTAACTTGTTATCAGAGAGATTAGGCTCTCGGTCCAGACTACCGATGTCCACTCCATTTAGATACCATCCTAGATTCTAGACTCTATTATGGACTCTGTCTTAAATTTTAGACTCTGTTTCAGATTTCGTCATAGATTCCAGATTATGTTTCAGACATTGTTCCAGATCTCCATTTAGATATTGCTCTAAACCTCCATTTAGACATCGTTTCAGACCTCCGTTCAGACACCGTTCCAGATCCTTGAAATACCTTATCACTACCATTTCTGGTTCACTGCTCCCCAGACCTCCGTTTTTGACATCACCGGCACCGTTGGAACCATCGTCTGCCGATCTATCAGCCACCAAAATCTCACCTCCAACTGCCACAGCACAAGCCGTCACGTGCCACCTTCTCCTTATGCGTGTGTCCCACGCGCCAGATCCAGTAAGGTGACCCGTGACCTGCTCTACGACCCAGTTTGCATGACCAATTGATCCTTTGACCTGCTGACTTGGACAATTTCGCTGACATGGCACTGCTGATGTGACAGCAGACCTCTTCTTACGATTTTCTGGTGAGATCTTTTTATTTTTTAGGTTCTTTTTTGTCAATTCAGCTCCAAAAGTTCTTTTTTTGCGTTCTTCCATGGTATAATAAAGAAACTAGACATTGCTCAGTCTCCTTCAGTTGTGCTCACTACCCCCAGATCTGAAACGTGAAATCCATCAACTACGCAGTCTTCAACAATTAACAAGGACATCCATCCTCAAAGTCACACAATAGGGAGGGAGCTGCGCGTCCTCACACTATCATGACATTAACATAGATTTGGTTTCCTAACATTACTCATTTCATACTTAGGTTATTGTATAGGCATGAGCACAAGGCATAATTTGACATAATATGACAATTGTATAGGCGGTTGCTAATTATGACATATTCATGTATTGCAATTGTATGGACAATTACGTATCTCTGAGATGGAGATGTTGTTTTTGTGAGTGTGGTGATTACTTGGAGACTGTTTGTGATAAATGAGTTTTTACAAACTTATAAAATAAGAATCTATTTTAGGAAGAGAAATGACATGATTTTGACTTTTACCACCTTTCTAGCTTTAATATGTGATGAACCTTTAAGAATTCATATTTTTACGGTTAAAAATATTGAGTTTTCATTATCTTTTAATCGTTTTTATTTAGTTTTGTTCTCAAGTCTTGTTATGTTTTTTATTATTTTAATTGTGTTCTTATTACGTGTTTTTATGTATTTTTTGTAGGTAATTGCATATGGAAAAGACTGAGCATTTGAGGAGTAGAAAAAAATAAGAAAATTAATTCAGAAACCCAGCGCTCCATCACCGCTTGAGTGGGCAATGCGCGCAGATGGGTTTCTTGATTAGTGGGCCAGCGCCTAAGTGTTGGAAGCTTAGCGCTTGAGCGTTGAATGCCTAAACTGCAGCTTGAATTTCTTTTAAATAAGAAAGTTTTGCCAAATACAACACACTTTTACATACTTGTGGAGACACTTGAACAGAACGCAGCAACCTTCAAGAGGCACAAACCCTAATGTGGTGTGAGTGCAATTAGGCTTAAAGATTAGGAATTTTCTTCAACCTTTCCACCTTTCTACAATGGAGTTTGTCATATTCTTCCCTTTGTGTTCTTCTTTTTCCATGTGTAACTAATTTTTCCTTTGTTAAGGGGATGATGGATCTTGTTCTTGGATGATGTAACCTTCTTTTATAGGTTTAATTATTGTTTCTATTTCATGATTTACGTGTTTATCTCTATTCTTAATGTTTTTCTAAACTTGATCAATTTGGGAATGATCTTTTGGATTTATGTATGATTTGAAAAAATTTGCATGAACCTAGAACTTGTGATAAACACCATAATTTTTGTAATCGTTAGGAATAGACATTATGGGTTATGTGATCTTTCTTTTAATTCCCTTGTTCTTAATAATACCTTTCTATTTGATATTAGACTAAGGGATTAGTTAATTCCAAACAGCTTAAGAGGATTAATATACCAAGGGATTGTGTATTAATTAATTTTGAGAATTGATCATAAATCATTAAAATAGAACATTGTTAAGCTAATATTTGAATATGCATTTAAAGAGTTCAAGTGAAATCTAAACCCTAACTCTTCAACATTATTGTTTTTCACCCTTTTTGATTTATTGTTACTTATATTTCTTTTTAATTGAATTTGCAACGACTTTCTTTTCGATAGCTTGAATAATGTTGATTTGATGAACTTAGTAATTGATAACATAATCCTCGTGAAAATGATACTTTACTCATTCTTGATTACTTTTGTCAATTTGGTACACTTGTCAATATCCACATCAATATGTATGTAATTTGGATTTAAAAAGTATTTTTTCCTGAAATAGCTGAAATGATTATGATGACATGTTTTATGGATATATCTACTGAAAATGTGTGATTTTCACCCCGTGTGTGTTTCCATAATGATTTCAGGGAAGAAGATTTGTGGAAAGTGAAGTGCAGACAAGAGCTTGGAGAGTTTAGTTTAGTATAGCTTAGTATAGCTTGATAGTTTCTTTTGAAATGATGTACATATTGTATTTATGAGAAATAAAGTTGTGGTGTAATAAATATATTCATTCATTCGTGGCTCATATTTTTTAAATAACGTGATTTTGTTATATTTGAAAATGCTTAGTAGTAGTAAGTAGTAGGTATGGATTTGATTACTGTGGTATAACACAGATTATACTACGGTTATTAAATTTAGAATGTTACAGTTTGGCTTTTCCTCTAGTGTTCATGATTCTGCTTTGTTTACTCACAAAACTGATAGAAGTACTATTATGTTGCTTTTCTATGTTAATGATATAATTATTACTAGTGATGATACAACTGATATTACTGAGCTTAAACAGTTCTTAAGTCAGTATTTTGAGATGAAAGGTCTTGGACCTCTTAGTTACTTTCTGGGTCTTGAAATCTTTTCTTCTACTGATGACATTTCTCTATCTTAAGCTAAATATGCCTTAGATCTTATTTCTCGAGCCAGTCTCACCGACAGTCGCACCGAGTCCACTCCTCTGAAACCTAATGTTAGGTTTACACATCTGGATGGTACTATACTTGATGATCCTACTCTCTATCAACAGTTGGTTAGTAGCTTGATTTGTCTTACTGTTACTCGTCCAGACAATTCACATGTTATTCATTTAGTCAGTTAGTTTATATCATCTCCATGCACTACTCATTATGTTGTTATTCTTCGTATTATTTGGTATATAAAAGGAACTCTGTTTCATGGGCTTCATTTTTCAGTCAACTCCTCCTTAGTTCTTCAGGCTTATTCTGATGCTGATTGAGGTGAAGATTTCACTGATCGTCGATCCACCACTGGCTACTGTATCTATCTTGGTGATGTACTTATTTCATGGCGAAGTAAGAAACAGACTTTAACTACACGCTCTAGTATTAAAGCAGAGTATCGGGCACTTGCTGACACCACGTCTGAAATACTTTGGTTACGTTGGCTTCTTGAAGACTTGGATGTTTTTTAGTCATCTCCCACTATTCTTTACTGTGATAATAAGAATGCTATTCAAATTGCTCACAGTAATATTTTTCATGAGCGTACCAAGCATATTGAGATCGATTACCACTTCATTCGTCAACACGTTCTTCATGGTGCTCTTCATCACATTTCCATTGGCACTCTTGACCAGCTAGCATATCTATTCACTAAAGCTCATCATTCTAGACGGTTCCGCACTCTGATTTTTAAACTTAAGTTGGTTTCTTTTATACTCACTTGAGTTTGAGGAGGGATGTTGGCGTGATTGATTATGATTGAGATTATGATTGATTACGATTGATTTTAGGGATAATTGTAATTGATTTAGTACATAATTATACTTTATTATTTTTTTTTTTTGTACAATAATCTTCTTATATAAATAGAAACAAATCCTCTTATATATATTTATTCAAAAATATATACAAATTTATAATATTTGTCTTTCTATTTCTATTTCTAATTAATTGTTTGTTCCACTTTCTCTTTTCCCTGTCATGTTCTGGCATAATGGTCTCGGTTTTGTGCTTTGCAATGAAATTCTTGTACCAACTTGCTGATAATTTTGGAGTTCTCTTCTGTGTGGCATAATCAACATGGTAAAGTCCAAATTTCACCGAAAACCCATATTTCCACTCAAAGTTGTCGAGCAAGGACCAGGCAAAGTAACCTCGCACATCTGCTCCTGCCCTGATCACATAATCAAGACAGAAATCCTCAGGTATTTTACTTGTGTCCAAGGGAAAAAAGAGTCAGTGAAGGAGTTTCAACATCTGGTTAGACAAATTAGTAGAAGTGCTAGAGTAACAAAATTGTTCAAAAAATAGGGCCTAGTAAAAATATTTGAGTCAATTGTTACATGGGGTAGACATATTTCTTCTGATTTCATAGATTTGTACCTTATTGCTGCCGCTAGGTTATCTAAGTGACCTGACATGTAGTTTATTCTCTTAAGATCATTAAGATATTCTTCCTCGGTGTGATCTGGATCATACAAATTGCCATACCCTAAAAAACGTTGGGTAGTCAGAAATGCTCAGAAACTCAATCAAAGGGGTTTAACGTGCTTTGCTTACCATTTTCGGTAATGAACATTGGAGTGTTATTGTATCTGTCTTTCACATAGGTAACAATTTTCTTCATGCCTTGTGGGTAAACATTGAGCCATTCAAATGGAGTCTACATTAACAATAGAAGCCTCAGAGCCGGCTTGGTCATGCAAGTATAAAATGTGAGGTTCATTAGAAGGTTGAGGTACTTACAAGCTCTCCTATTGGGACACCATTTTTTTGTGCAGTTTGTTGATATGAACCCTCTGTTGTGGAGATTCCAGGCCCAGGTTCACACACTGATGATAAGCAGTCTCGGACATAGTAACTGGCATAGTGATTGATGCCAATGAAATCCAATCCTCTCCTCAGTTTTACTTTGTCATTGCTGGAAAATTTGGGTAAGATAGTTCCTAGAATCCTTTCCATCTCTGTTGGGTACTTACCGAATATGATTGGGTCCAAGAACCTGCATTATTATAGTTGAATATTTATATACTTTGATAGAATCAAACACCGTATCAGCTTTGTGTGGGAGTTAAATGAGCTGTGAACAATGAGGAAATTTTACCAATTCATGACAAATGCATGTGCTCTTTCAGTAGCCAATTTATCTGCTGTGGAATTGCTGAACGGCTCGAACCAGTCAAAGTGAATGACAATGCCAATTTCCCCCCCTTGCTCAGTCTGGATGTGCCATTAATAACCAAGCAAGTTTATAATGTTTAGATTTGAATGAGTTTTCCGTATTACTTTCCACTTTGATTTGTTAAACTAGCATCATAACCTCTAAACTATTTCATTTTGGTCGGCTTAAGTAGAAAACCAACTGATTTGAGTCCCTAGAATGCTAAATTTTTTGAAAGGTGTTACTGAGATTTTGTAACCAAATTACCTGATATTTGGTTCTATAAATATCAACTGCAGCTGCATGTGATAGGATAATATTATGGGCTGCCATAAAGGGCTCCTTCTCTGAATCTCCTTCACTGCAATCTCCAAATGTGCTAGAGCAACGACATGGTGGGAATCTTCCTACACGGTAACTAAGTGGGACTTGAAGATTTGGCTCATTGAAAGTGGCCCAGTACTTGACTCTGTCACCAAAGGATTTAAAACAGATGTCTGCAAAGAATTGAAAATCTTCCCTGCATATGTCAAAATAAGTTTAGTAACATTATCTGGTTTTTTTAAGTCAAAGTCAAAATCAAAATCTCCTAAAAAAACAAATGTTAATTATGATATTAGCTATCTACACGAGTAAGTATGGCAATGGTATTGAAATCAATGCAAATGAATTGGAGAACTAGTTGCTTACTGCGAATGGGGACTTAGCCAACCTCCATATCTGTCCTCAAGTTCTTGAGGGAAATCAAAGTGAGACAATGTTACAAACGGTTGGATCCCTGCGAGTTGCACAGTTGAGAACAAATGCAGGTCAAAGAAATCGAATCCTTATGCTGCTCTCTGTCTCATAAGTCATAGGAAAATTGAAATCAAACCTTTGAGTAGCAACGCATCTATAAGTCTATTATAGTAGTTGATACCCGCCAAGTTGACTTCTCCAAATCTACCTTCTGTTCACAATCATTGCAAATTCTACTTGTAAATTGACTATGGTCTAAAGGTTGTTTATATCATCTAAGTCGATATCAATAAGAAAAGAAGCATACTTGGTAGAATTCTTGCCCATGAAATTGAAAACCGGTAGCTGTTGACTTTGATAGCTTCCATTAGATCTATATCCTCCTGTTTTTATTAAAAATTGAAATTCGGAACATCAATAGATTCGCGGCCTTTGCATTAACACTAATAGAATCGAATGCTCGATTGTTTTTTGCGGGTATCCGAAAAAAGAGAAAAGGCGGTTGCTATGTTGTATTGTTGTTTCGTCCACTTGATAGACTCTTGTTATTATATATATATATATTGGTGCTATTGTTATTATATTTTTAGTAAGGGAGAGTGTATTGTCATTTTTATTTTATTAATTTTTTCATTAAATAACTTTTAATCTTATTTTGATCAATGACTCAAAATAACTCATTTAATAAAAAAAAACTAATAGAATGAGTGGTAATTGTCATTTCTTTTTAGTAAACACTCATTTTAGTCTTCTAAAAAAACATGTGACATTACATTATTTTTTACATTTATCAATAACATTAAATTAGTCATTCAATGATAACTCAGTTTTGTCCTTGATACCAATTTAATGCCATTTTAAGGACTAATTTGATAGAAAACATGACATTTAAGGACTAATTTGATGCTTATATACTTGAAGGATCAATTTGATATATTTATAAATAGCGAAACAATGTTATGTTGCATGTATTTTGGAAGAACAAAATAAGTGTTTATGCTTATATTTTTCTGATGATGCACAGTGCAATGTTCAGAATGATATTTGTATACAAAAAAAACTTAAAAAAATTCTTTCATTAAAAAAATTCTTTCATTACTTTCTTTTTTAAATAATAAAATAAGAAAAATACACAGTTTAATATATACTCTCTCTATCTTTATTCTTTCAAAGGCAAAAACTCTATTTTAGTCTCTAAGGTTTTCGCAAAATTTTAATTTAGTCCCAAAAATATATTTTTTTTCAATTTACATCTTAGAAGTTGTCTTCTTGTTTCAATTTCATTCTTTCACTTACGCCATTTCAATTGTCAATGGCGAGGCTGACGTGAATCTCACGTAGTTGTTTGCACCTCACAAGGATCCTATGTGACACTTGATGTGGACTCCACATGACACATGACCAAATTAAATTTTTTTATGAAACATAAAGAACGTGAATAAGACAAAAAAAATTTAGGATCAAATAAAAAAATTGTAAAATGTGAGGATGTAAATAAGGTTTTAGTTTTTTTTTTCACTCTTACTGATTCAGCCATCATATCATATGCATCGTTTCTCTAATTTCACTTTTCTTTGTGGTTAATTGTAGGTCCAAATTTTTCAAGTCTGAAACTCTCCAAGTAAAATCAACTCATCAAACCCAAACTTGGAGGGTGTGAAACATATGGCATCTGACATAAGTGTAAAAATAGTGATTGAGTTGTGCATTTTTGTGATAGCTGGGAGAGGAACTTAGTTATCGATGATGGTGGTGATGGTTCTACAATCTTAAAATATTATGATTGATATTTATGATTTTAAATGGGTTAAAACTAAAGTTTTGATTTGATCAGGTGTCACGTGAAATTTATATTAGCTACGCGGGGTCTATGAAGTCTAGATCAACCTCACTATTAATAATTTAAATAGTGTTAGGTAGAAGGATGAAATTAGAAGAAAAAAAACAACATTTAAGACATAAAGAAAAAAAAAACTTTTAAGATTAAATTGAAATTTCACAAAAAATTTAGAGACTAAAATCAAGCATTTGTCTTTTTCCAAATAAGTAAAATGCATAAATGGTGCAGGATTTTGGGTGGGCAATGTCGTTTCTCTAAAAAAATATTAATCATGCAATGCATGAATCATGCAGTGTTTAAAAAATGAGAAAAAATTCATCGTTTTTTTTATTTACATTATTTTTCACGCTAATGTCCTATACAAATATTGGTTTTTATATAACTCACAAGCCAAATAGCATATAAGTTTATACGTAGAATATGATGTACAAATATAAAGTAGAACTGAACTTAAATATATGTACCAGATACCGATGGTATTGATCAACCGCAACATCACCATTACTTCCATCAAATATACTACCTGCAACATATTATCTTGGCTTATAAAAGTTGAAGCTCGAACAATATATAAAAGAAAGTTTAAGTTGCATAACTGAGGTGATTGAATAAAATTATGGCCAATGATTTTCTGGAAAATATGTAAAACAAAGAGGCTAAGGGTACTTATACAGAGCAAGACAGAGTTCTTGATCTTATCACCTGGTTTGTGAGTGAAGACATCCCAGTTGCTCATCCCTTTGCCATCACTCAAGTAAGCACCTTCATACTAAATATTAAATCAACCACAATTAGAATACAAAGACTTAGTGATGTGAGCTAGTCTGAGATTTCGTTAGTGGGACTGGTTGATATGGGAATGGTGATTAGTGAACACACAACAAGAAGCAGAGATAAGCATCAAGATGAAGGCAAACCTGGTACGAAGAAGAAGCAGTGCCAAAGAGAAAGTTGCTGGGAAAAGGAGATTGATCTAACCCTTTTGAGATTGCTGCGAGAGCATATGATGTGAACAGGAACCAGAGAATCTCCATAAACACAGCTTTCTGAAATGTAGAAAACCCCATTGCATTGTCCTACCCCTCTTGCAAGCTTGTTCTCAATGTCAATGGGAGATTCATACATATGCTAATATAATATGTTCCAGACAACTAGACAAGCTGACAAGGATGGAAAAACCGATCCTGCACCAACCACCAGAGAGAATCTTGGATGTATATTGATTACACGATTTGTTTAGACTAAACTAATAAATTATTTGTACATCATAATTTTTTTATATATAAATATCATTATTTTTAATATAAAATAATTTTATAACATGTAGAATTATGTAATCATTTAATGTAAAATAATGATATATTATACGCTTATTAGTTTATTCTATATTACTAGTGTAAAATTTCTCCAACCGCTAGGAACACAAAATGGCAGGCATAGTAATAAGATTGACGTGTAAATTGTATTCTAGATGATATTTGTATAATAATCTCGTATTTTTAACTAAATTTATATATATAAATTTTAAATTCAGTTTATTAAGTGGTTGATACGAAACAAAAATGATGACTTAATTAATGAATAAATAATTTTCAGCCAAAAAAATGAATAAATAATTTTAATATTATTGTAAATTTATTTTTATGTAAACTTTGTTAATTACTTATTTTTAACATATTAAAATTGAAATCCCAATTAAAATTTAAACAATATAATATGAATACCACCAATAATATATTAAAATCCATTATTATAGTTATTAGTTAATAGGATGACTTCATTGAGCTAATCCCGCAGATTTTGATAAAGATTGAGAAAATTAATAAACAATCATAATTTTTTACATTATTATCTTTTTATGTTATTTTTACATTATTTTTTATATTATTAATTATATTTTTTATTAATTTTTCTCACTTAATCACAATTATTTAAAAATAATATAAATAATAATGTAATAATATCTTGGTAGTTACTCTAGTACTTACAAAAAGTGAATGTCAATGACATTCTATAATTCTCCAATGCTGTTGTATCACATAAATATATAAGTTAAAGTTATCAATCTATATCACAGAGATATTTTATAAATTTTTATTTGTTAAATTTTTTAAGGGCCTTTTTGTAAATTTATAAAATACAATTTAATCCATCTATTTAAAATTTATTAATTCGATTTTTAAAAATATTCTAACCTTATTTGGAACAAACAAAAATCCAAATCATCAGTGACATTTTATAATTTTTTAATATTATTTTAATACAAATAAATAAATTTAAGTCATCAATTCATATAATAAGAATATTTTATAAATTTTTATTTGTTAAACTATTTTTAAAAAATATTTTATAAATTTATAAAAAAATAAAAATAATACCCTATATATAATTATAATTTAAAAATGAATATGATACGTTAATATACCCTTCCAAAGCTCAAAAAACTAAAATTCATCCAAATGTAATGTAAAACCTTAAATCTAAAATTAATCCATATTCTAAGGGCATCAACGACATAAGAGAAGAACCCAGAGGCAACAGCAGAGGCGCACGATGGTTCTTCATGGTGGAGGGTGGCTCTGTGATTGAGTTGCTTGTGAGTGTCGCTGAGATTCGATCGACGACGGTACAAGGAGAGTGTCGATGGAGGTCGTCGCAGGTGGCTTGCAGCTGTGATTCGAACAGTGGCGATGCGTTCACGACAGCTCTGCTCCGTTGATGGTAGTCTTAGCAGGTGGCTTCGATTCGGTGTGAAGAACTGGGCCACAGGTCGCCACAGATCTAGCACCTTCGTCATAGGTTGCCACAGGTAGCACCTTTGCTATGAAGCTTATACACAGTGGAGGAAAATCACCGTTAAAGAGGATGTAATGTATGATTCAAAATTTTCTTCTCCATAAAAGCCATCTTGTAAGTCCAATAATCACGATGGAGATTTTATTTTATTTTATTTTTTAAGCTTTTGAATGGTGTTAGTGTTCAAGTGGTTTCACTTTTTATATTACGTCTTTGTTTGGTTGTGAGAAAATGTAAAAAAAAATGAAAATATGCTTTTTGTTTGGTTGCCAGAAAATGCAAAGAGAAACAAAAAATTTGCTTGTGTTTGGTGGACGAGAAAATGCAAGAAAATTTGAAATTCTGATTGTTCCAAATAAAGTTAGAATATTTTTAAAAATAGAATTAATAAATTTTAAATAGATGAATTAAATTGTATTTTATAAATTTATAAAAAAATCTTTAAAAGAAATTTATCAAGTAAAAATTTATAAAATATCCCTATAATATAAATTGATAATTTTAACTTACATATTTTTGTGTTACAACAGTATTAAAAAGTTATAGAATGCCACTAATGTCATTCAATTTTTGTAGGCACAAACCACCTAATATCATTTAAAGAAACCTTAGGACTTCGCTGCAGGCCTACTGGCCTAGCTAGTTTTATCCTATTCCCATTTGTTAGCAATATATTATAGGTAATGATTACACTCACAGAGATCATTTAAAACATATGCTGTGTAATAATATTATATATTTATATTGAGGTAAGACTTCAGACACACAAAGACTCGGAAAGGAATGGCTCGAAGCATGAGGGAGTTGAGTTGAATTATTTGACCCTAAGGCAATCTCTCGTTACAATGAAGTCGGTCGGTTTTAGCCCATAATTCAATGAAATTAACAAAAACGTTATTTACTCATAAAATTATGAGTCATGGTAGTTCAATTATTAGTCAACATCTGTTAATATTAATCAAAGAGAGTGATGTAACACATTAGGTAAATCCACGTGTAACAACTCACTCACCTCAACCCCTTAACACACATGGAACAACGTTGTTTCTAATCCCTCAAGCTCTTTAGAGACACAAAAACTACATCATTTTTGTTGTGGAGGAAAAAACTCAATTAACGTTATAATTTTCCTCTCAAATTCTCACCATTATAAAAAGATCATTAACCCTAATTAGTGTCTCACAAATCATTTTCTATCCCAAGAGAGAACCCCATCCAATTCCTTCTAAATTGAAGTCACAATCATCCCCAAAAGTCTGATCCATTGTGTTGGTATTGTCCATCTTCTTTAAGGTTGGGACATATGCGTATTTTGATTGGAACAAATTTGAATTATGTAATATATAACAAGGACTAATTTGACTTATTTATGAAAGTGTTTTACAAGGACTGATATCAGCTATACAAGAAGTGAACCTTGGAGCAAATCATAGGTTCTGTGCTATGCACTTATGGAAGAATTTTACAAAATAGTTTAAAGACAAAGAGTTAAGGAATGTTGTATAATAATGTTCAAGAGCAACTCCAACTCTCATCCCACACTTGCGGAGCCTTATATCACTCCTGTAATGGGGACCATTACCCATCAAATCGACATTGACAGTGGCACTCCAGTTACCTTCAGACATTTATGCTTTTTGGTGTGCTTAATTCAGGAAATACAAATTTCCATTACCCATCATCTCTCAAATTATTAGTTTGATTCTCTATCACAATAGGAAGCAGGAAGAATTTAGGTATTTTAATTTTAGAAATTAAGGTTTATGGTCATCCAATTTGGGAGAAAATGTGATACAAAATGATATCGTTCTACTTTAGGGAAGGGAAACAACATCATTTTTGTGTGTCTGAAAGGGCTGACAGAGTGGCAATGCCACATATGCTTCCACCTTAACACTTAACATGCCACATCACTCTCTTTGTTAGTGTTAACAGATGTTAACTAGCGATTGGACTAATGTGACTCAAGATTTACTGAGTATGAGACATTATTGTTAATTTCGTTGAGTCGAAAACTTAAATGATTGACCTCATTTTAATGAAGGACCAAAATGGTCATTTAATCATTAAAGAAATAAAGGTGTTGTTCAAACTTAGAAGGTTGGATAATGGTGGTGGCTGGTGGGTTGAGATTCTCTCTCTCCCCAAGTCCTATGGGACAATTAGAGCCTGATAAGAACACATCACAATTCACAAATAAGGGGATATTGATGGAGTCATCGACTATCGCGTTTCAGTATCATAGGTCTCAAGTGTGCAGGTGATTTGTTTCTACTTTCATCTTGGCCATTTTTTTTTATGAACAACTAAAATTTTCTTACATCACTTTTTTTTCACATTATTTTTTACACTACCATTAATCCAAGGCAGTGTTGGTGCTTGATAATACATGAAATTGAGTTACACAACATGATTATACAATAAATTAGTCAAGAAACCCTTCATAGTTCATATACTCTCAGGCTCAGCCTCAACATATAACAATTCTGACACATTGTTCTTATTTACTACAGTACATTCTTCTCAACCTAATATCACAGGAAAGAAACAAAAAGCTCATCTACACTGAAAACCAGATCAAATTGTAATTAGAAATGCTATAACTATGGCCTCAAAGAAAGCAGCTTGAAGTCCTCCTATCGACCACATCATATATATACTTTCTCAGTAACATCAATTGTCATCACTCATCAGTGACACTTCGAGCTCTAGCCACGAGCCATCATTCACTTGCCCTTTGTTTGTTTGAAGAGAAAATGAGTGGAAAGAAAATAGGAGGAGAGAAAATGATAAGAATATTCCATTTTCTCTTGTTTGGAAGTGTAGAGAAAACAAAGTAGATAGAAAAAATTACTGTGGGACCCACATAAAATTTTTTCTCTCCTTTGGTACGCAAAAAATGAGAGAGATTGTGTGATAAATATGTTAAATTACCCTTATACCCCCATATTCATATCAGCATATGCCATTCACTTTCCTCATTCCTGTGAGGACATACGGAGCAACAAAGCAGACACCCCCTCCCTCTTCGTTCGACGCATCCCCACCATGAGACGTCATCGGGCATTTCTCATCCGGAACTGCCGGCGCAGCTCAGCTCCTATCTTCCCGCTTCTCTCCTCCAGCTCTGCTGCCGGCGTCGTTGTCTCTCCACCCAACCGGTCGTGCGGCATCCGTCTTCCGTGGTTCAAGCTCCGATTAGCTCCGATCGTGCGACGTCGAGGCCGCGTGTCTCCTCCGCTCAGCTCCAGTCATTGCTCCTCTCAGATCCAACAGCGTCCGGTCAGATCCACACCCTCCGGTCAGATTCAGCTGTGCGAGGCCTCTACCGCGTCTCTCCATTTTCTTTCTTCTCACTTTTCTTCTCAACCAAACAAGAGAAAGAAAAGTTACACATTTTCTTTCTCTCCTTTTTCTCTTCATCCAAACAACAAGAGAGAAAATGTATTTTTCTCTTCATTTTCTCTTCTCTCCATTTTCTTTCCTGGCGTTTTCTCTCTTCCCATTTTTTCTCTACATCCAAACAAAGTGTTAGTGTTACACAACAGCTTCTAAACCACTCCTTACTGTTTAGCCTGCTCAAAGAATTGACATAAAGCTATCGGTTATGTCACAAATATATAATGTAACCCTAATTATTGAGCAGTAGACAATTTTATTAATAAACGAGCATAGAATAAATAACCATAAACAATACTAATTTGGTCACTCAAACAAACACTCGTTAGCCATCAAATAATGGAAACACCCACATGCAAAGCACTAGTAGTAGTTCTAGTGCGAATATACACACGGACATGAGATACAATATGAATATGAATATATAGAGACATATTAAATTTAAAAAATTATAGGATACGAATTCCACACACACGTATATATATAATTATAAAATTTTAAAAAATATTCATAATTCATTAATATCATTTTTATAAGTTTAAAGATTTATAATATCTTAATATATGTCATATGTGCTAATATTTATTATTTAATAAATTTTTCTAAAAAATATGAAGTATAATTTCTATTAATATTTTTTAAAAAATCTCCTAAATCAACTTCTCCAATAGAAATAATTATGTATAAGTATATATACATTTAAAAAAATTAACTAAAGATAATAATAGTATGAGACAAGTTTCGGTGGACAATAAGTAGACGGTTTAGTAAAACAAAATAGAAAGAGTATATGAAAATAGTGGTGTGTAAAAGATAAAATTTAAAAACTTAATAATAACGTGTAAAAGATAAAACTTAAAATACTAATATGTGAAAATAGTGAATTAAGGCGTCGATTATATGATTGAATTTGAGTAAGTTGTGAACTTACTAATTGGACATTAGTCATAAAAATTAAATTTTTTAAAAAAATATTAATAAATTATATCTAAAATATATCTGAAACGTATTTTTAATATATCTAAACATATTTAAATTGTATCTAAAATATATTTAAATTAAAAATAATAATTTTTTCAATCACACATGTTTAAACACATAAAATACATGCATGATACACATGTTTTTATGTGTCTAATACAACCTAAAAAAGAATGTATTCGTACCTCCTAAGTTTCCGACAACTAGACAAGCTGACATGGATGGAGAAACCGATCCTGCACCAACCCCCAGAGAGAATCTTGATGTACATTGATTACACGATTTTGTTTGGGCTAAACTAATAAATTATTCGTACATCATAATTTTTTTTATATATACATATCATTATTTTTAATGTAAAATAATTATATAACATATAGAATTATGTAACTATTTAATGTAAAATAATGATATATTATACGTTTATTAGTTTATTCTATATTACTTGTGTAAAATTTCTCGAACCGCTAGGAACAAAAAATGGCAGGCATATGAATAAGATTGACGTGTAAATTGTATTCTAGATGATATTTGTATAATAATATCTCGTATTTTTAACTAAATTTATATATATAAATAATAAATTTTAAATTCAGTTTATTAAGTGCTTGATACGAAACAAAAATGATGACTTAATTAATGAATAAATAATTTTCAGCCAAAAAAATGAATAAATAATTTTAATATTATTGTAAATTTATTTTTATGCAACTATTTTTAATTACTTATTTTTAACATATTAAAATTGAAATCCCAATTAAAATTTAAATAATATAATATGAATACCACCAATAATATATTAAAATCCATTATTATAGTTATTAGTTAATAGGATGACTTCATTGAGCTAATCCCGCATATTTAGATTCAATTATAATTTTTTATATTATTTTATATATGATTAATTATATTATTTTATTATCATTATTATTTAATTATAATTATTAAATAATGATATAAAATGTAATATTTATTAATAAAAATTATAATTTTAATATTTTTATCATAAATAATATATATATTTTATATTTTATTTAATATTATTTATTATATTTATTTTTTATTATTTTTTTTCTCAATCATATATTCTTAAAAGAAATATATATAATATCTTCCTCTTTAAAAAAGGTATAAGGTTATATTTTTTTAAAAATTGTGTAAAATAATGAAAGGGACCTTACGACTTCGCTGCAGGCCTACTGACCTAGCTAGTTTTATCCTATTCCGTTTTGTTAGCAATATATTATAGGTAATGATTACTCTCACAGAGATCATTTGAAACACATGCTGTGTAATAATATTGTATATTTATATTGATGTAAGACTGCAGACACACAATCCGAAAGGAATGGCTCGAAACACGAGGGAATTGAGTTCAATTATTTGATCTTAAAACAGAATTTTTTACTAAAAATGTTATGGTAGATAAAATTATTTATCAAAATATTATTTTTTAAATTTTTTATTAAATTATTATTTTTAAATTATTTATTAAAATATTATTTTTTAAAATAATATACTAAATTATCATTTTTATATTTTAAGTGATATTTTTTAATATTTTTTGTCATTAAAATGCACTCAAGTAGAATGACGCATCCACGTAAATTGCGTTAACACAGTTGGTGCAATCTACGTGAATGCGCTTACTCTACTTATGCGATCTTGATTGACCTTGACAAGAAAAATTTCAACAAGGATGGCGTAATTAGGCCACCTGCGCCACCATTGTTAGCGCAACATAGTTATATACGTGGCATTACTTCCATTTAGGTTTTATTTTTTACGACGAGAATTGAACACGAGTTGCATATGATTATCGGACATAAACCGCTTCGATAAATCTCAATTGAACCAATGTCTTTTCACATTATCACTAAAATTATTTTATGAAATATTGTGGCTGCTTAACAGCAATTGTAATCAAGTTATACTAATCACTCTAAATTAGTTGACACAGTCCACAAGCGAAAAACCTTTTTTTTCTCGTCTTTTAACTACAGAACAATTAAGGCAATTACTCAAGAAATAGAAAAAGACAAAATAATGAATCCATATTTAACTCTTCAACCTATTGTGATGGATCCTAAATTAAAGCATTTGACAATACCGATCCGGATTGGTTAGATTGCACTTTTTAAACTGTTTGATTCTTATAATAGAACCAAATATAATTAAATGAGAAACGTCATGTTAGCACTTTCAAACAAATCAAGTGATTCACATCTTATTATATATAAATGATTTTTGTCCATTGGGCCATACCGAAGAGCATTATATATGGTATGGTGACATTCCGTGGAATAATTTGTTTCTAACTTCTAACATTTAGCTGCGACGAAACATTTAATATAGCTTTGGACGGCTTTTTTACCAAACTATCACTGTTGGTAAAATTATTTATTGAAATGCCATTTTTTTAAACTATTTATCAAATTGTCACTCTTTTGAAGACAATGATAGGGATGTATGTTTAAAAAACACATTATGATTGAAGTTTATTTTTTTTTTGTGTATGTTACTACACATTATGATGTATGCTGTGTATGAAGACATTGTTTGAAATGTTTATTCAGTGAGTAGGATCTCAATCATCTCCCTCCCAATTTGCAATCATTTGAATTAGAGTGAAATTTTGACAGAGTTTCTCCTAAATATTGGACTTCCCCAAAAGCACATGTACTTGTTTAATTCACCAGTTACCAAGATCTTTAAAAAAAACTAAAACTGAGCGGCAAGCATATTTAATCAAATAAAGGTACCAAAATCACAATAATCATTATCAATAGTATTTTATACAAAACCACTAAATGGATGGCCGACATCAGAATGTGGTGGCCTATGAGATGGATCAAAAGAAGGACCTGACTGTGATGGGTATGTTAGGTAACCTGGTGACGGGTAAGGATATGGTGGGTAACCATGCGGTGGGTAAGGATACGAGAGGTAACCCGGTGGCAGGGTAAGGATATGGTGGGTAAGGGTATGGTGGGTGATATGGGTGATATGTAAGTGGTAGCTGAGTGGGGGTATGTAGCAGTGGTAGGAGACTGAGTCGTGTGCTGGCTGGTAGAGCCGGAGTCCTCGGGATGTCGAAGTCGTGTCTGAGTGCTCGCTAACCCTGTCCTCCGTCTACGTCGCGTTCCCTGTTGACTGGACTCCTCGGGCGTCCCTAAAATGTCATCTGCTGCTAGAGCTGGACGCAGATATTCCATCGTAATGCAGTCATGCTCCCGCAATGAGTGTAGGATCTGTGTAGCAGCTTCTCGAGCGACAGTGTCAGTAGTTGAACTGAACAAATACTCTGCAATGTCTGCCTAAGAAACATATATAATTTATGTCATTATACTGAATACAACATACATATAGACACTAACAAATTGGTAAAGAACTTACCGCATTCCTAATAGATGCATTAGTGGGAGCCATCCAGCGTCTGGTAATTGTTTTATACCAACGCATGTACTCAACACGAACTGAGGGGTGCGAGCAATGGGATTCCCCTAACTAGCTTCTCCCTTCGACTATCTTAGGTGGCTATGTAAACAGCATGTGTAGCTAGCCAATCCTCATCATGCCTACCTGCCAGTGTAACTGAATGCAAACTGTCAATCTGGAACGGTCGCTGTGGTATGGGCTGGTCAAAACCGAACTGGCGCATCACGCGGTCAGGCTGGTGCCACTCAACAATGTGGAAACATATGAGAGAGACCACTGCCAGTGCTATGTCCCTACCAGCCACACAAAAAGGTGGCAGTGTTGCCACCTTCTCATCCATGTATGGTTGCTATATAATCTGAAAAAATGATATGCACACAACATTAAGACGACATATACATAAGTAAATAATTCAAACGAATGTAAAATAAGACATATCTCATCGTTCTTCAGCTGATCAAAGAACTGGCGATAATATGCAAGGACGCCAATCACACTATCACTTAAGACTTTACGCTTGCGCCACCTATTTGGTAAATGAAAGTACTATATGCGTAACAAAGTATGTCAATAAAGTAATGTAAAAAAATGATATGAAATAGAAACTTACTCCTATCTTAAGGGACGTAATTGACCACGATCAGCACCGTAAAACACATCAGGTTCAACATGGTCAGCTAGTGTATGGGCAAGTCGAGGGAATCTGTACCATGCCCAATACTGCAATAAGATGCATGCCTCTCCGATCTCGCGTGCGTTGTAGTCCGTAGCTTTACAAAGCTCTCTATACAGGTACGCCAAAACTGCAGACCCCCAGCTATATGTCCCGGCAACAACAAAGTCCTCAAACAATGGAAGGAACATCAGGTGCACAAACTTACCAGAATGGTCGGGGCATAAGAAACCCCCAAGCAATCGAAGTATGTAATGTCGTGCACGCTGTTGCACGTACTCATCATCATTATCCTTAGTGACTGTAGTAACACTCGGTTGCCACAAGTATGTCATGTCATTGCGTGCCCCAGCTATGAGCGATGAAGTCTTATCAAGACCTAATAACTGAACACACAAATTGAGCCAATCAATCCTATGGGTAAGGCCAGTGACTGCAGCACCGTCAATAGGAAGACCTGATATTATACCGATATCCTCCAACGTAATGGTGCACTCTCTAGTAGGCATGTGAAATGTATGAGTCTCTGGGCGCTATCTCTCAACCAACACAGAGATCAAGGAGTGATCAATACTGCAATAGCCCATATGGGCAACCCCCAAGAAGCCATCCTGTTGTAGATACGGAAAAATCGGCGCATGGGGGTCCATATGTTTCGTCTTTTGAGCACGTCTAACACGTAGGTGCCGGTCCTCATGTCTCTGCCATATATGCTGAGAAACATAGTACTCCTGCAACTCCAAAATCGAGCCGTCCTCTGGTCCGGGGTTTACACGGAATGTCATCTGTCAGCTGTATGCCAAACAATAACAACAATTACTATCACAATATGGAAACAATCGCAAAATATGATTTGACCATATGATTACTATACTAAAATATAATATGGAAGAAATGAAGTTAACGCTGATAATCAACTAACATATATTAATAGTATTCGAATATAACATAATAGTTAGTGATACAAAACAATACAACTCCCAAATACACATAATTGCTAATACAAGATTCTGAACAATGAAAATATGTCCTAACTATTACTAGATGGCCCCACTCCATCGTCCCTCAAGGAACTACTCTCACTGGCACGATATGTGCGAGAATTATGTCTAGGTTGATGGCATCTTATACACGTCTGTCCTGACCCTGCTTCGCGCCAATCCATCTCATTCCTGAGTCGGGTTGATTTTGGTCGACCTTTAAATCTAAGCAATGCACGATCTGGCACCAAAGTTATGTCAGGACCTACAAGCCACCATGGTTCAACCCGAACCAGTTCGAAATCAAACTCGTAAGCTCTGTAAATGCTCTGCATCCTATAAACCATATGCACAAATCGAAATGGGTCAATTGTCACAGAAGCACACACAACAATCGTATGAGAGCATGGATAATGCAATGCTTAAAACACCCCACAGTCACACTGGCCTTCTTCCAGGTTTAAAGTATATGAAAGTCCACCCTATTGTGTTACAGGGTTAAATGTCTTCTCAACTATGAACCTTGTGTTCCCTCTATTATATCGGCGAACTTGGTGTGAACTGGCCTTTGCCAGGTTGACTCTCTAGTGCTTCAATAAGTCATCACTCCATTCTTGCCCAAATGTCATCAATTTTGAATTTGCCTCGTCTTCTCGATTGACAAAGTATTCTACTAACTTCGTATATGTCAATTGAACAAATGCAGTTATAGGCAGATTTTTGCTACCCTTCAACACTCCGTTGATGCACTTTGACAAATTGGTAGTCATATGACCAAATTTGCGGCTACCATCATATGCCAAACTCCATTTTTCTTTTGGAATTCCACTAATCCAATTTGCCATCTCCATTGTAACTATCAGCTTCTCTAGCCTAGTATTAAACTTTATTGCGATTGGTTCGTACCTTAATACAACAAATGAATTAGGTTGGTATTAGAACATAACTATTATTATCATATATTATATTACAAGTTGAAAACTGGAGTTAAAATTAAGTACCTGTCTTAATCAACCATCTCTTCAACTCTTTATTCTAGAATTTAGAGTTAAAATTGGAACCAATGTGCCATATGCAGAACACATGATACGCATTCGGCGACTGTCATCCAAGATTTTCATTTGCCACTAATTATAAGATGTCTTTGTGTGGATCAGAAATCAAACACAAGCCTTTCTGTTGTGTGACATGCAATCTCAGGTGGGCTAAGAACCAACTCCAAGCATCCTTGGTCTCCCCCTCCACAATGGCAAATGCAATTGGCAGAGGTTTTCTATCTCCATCTTGAGTTATTGCAATCAACAACTTATGACGGTATTTGTCATACAAATGAGTGGCATCAATCTGAACAATGGGCTTACAATATCGGAAGCCAGCAACACATGGTCTAAATATCGAGAATAATCGATGAAATACTCTTTTCGAACGATCAATCCAGTTATTGACAAAACATTCCTCGTCTTACAACTCCACTACTGTGCCTTCCATGTCTCTTCTCATGGCTGCTAGCCATCTGGGCAACACTTCGTAAGATTTGTCCCAATCTCCAAAAACATTCACAATAGCCAGTTGTTTTGCCTTGCAAGCTTTTCAGTATGAAACTTGGTAACCGAATTGGCTTTGAATCCGTTTAATAATTAAGGACACAGGTGCATCGGGTTTTGTTCTAACTAACTCCAAAATGCAAGAGCAGATCATACGACTATCCAACTTCTGGTGATCTAATGACATAGTTGGGTTTACGCAACTGTGAGGTCCATTATATTTTGTAATCTGCCTTGTGTTCGCCCTCTTGCTTTGTATGGCTCTAACTCTCCAATTACAACCTTCGTCAAAACTAGGATACTTAGCAATAAGTCTTCGTAAATCAGAATCTTCAATCTTGTACTCTTGATGCTTGTGAATCGAATATTATTTGAGGGCCAACTTCACGACATCTTTTGATGGAAATTGTAAGCCAACATAGAATTCATCATTGATGCTCTAAGTCCCACGACTATCTAATTCAGGCAAGTTATCAGGATTACTCAATGCATCCCAGTTGATTTGAGAAAACTGAGGGCATGGTGGCACAAACACGGATTCAGGTCCTCGAGGCATAAACATAGATTGAGGAGTAACCGACAATGGAACTTGTAAATTTTCTTCGGCATCAAAGTTTTTTGCCTCTATGATAGTGTCTGAATCATCACCCTCAGCTACCTGTTCTTCGTCTTCACTTGTCTCTCATCCTGCATCTCTGATAAGTGGGTTATCAGTTTCAACTATTGCACCACTAATAACAATCATATTGCATGGCTCAACTTGATTAGAAAGACCAACTTGAGATTCGATTTCCCCAGGAGCTTCAACATGCTTTTCCTGCTCACTTGTTTCTACCTCAATATACAACTCTATCGAGGCCATGTTCGGAGTTTGATAGAATGAATCTATCATGTATTTTATATCATCATTGTCTTCTATTGGAAAACCTACCCATCTCCACGGATTGAAGTATTGCGGACACCGATAGACAACATTTGACACATGTTGGTATGCTTGGAGCCTCAACTTTGAATAGATCTTATTTTTCAACCCATCCAAAGTCATATTGGCTGTGATCACAATAAGCCTAGAAAAAGGACCTTGATACATGACACCCTCTTCACCATCATACATTATCCCATTGAAGTAAATGTGCACATTTAGTGATTTTGTCATGTTAATTCCACTTCTGAACAATAACAATTCAACACATATGTATTCAATATATTAAAAATTAATTACAATATTAATTGGACATATAACAATGAATTTATATTATTTTATGTATAAAAAATTCCTAAACCCGATTCATTTGAATTAAGCTACATTTACTAATTTAAAACATGTCACGTAGTCCAGAAAAAATATATATCCTATTCGATTACATACAAAATAATAATTCATACACTTCGACAACATATCATATCACTCCATTATTTATTAGACAATGAAGATATTAATATATAATTAACCTTAACATAATATATAATAACATTAATTTATAATTAACACTAACATAATAAAGATTTTAAACAAATAATAACTACAATATTTAAACTTTGAAATAGATACTTACATATAAGGAATACGATATGAATTTGATCATAGATAGAGATCCAGACACCACTTTTAGTAAGAATTGAGTTCATTTAGAGAGTTCAGAACGTTTAGAGAGAAGAAATTTGTAGAGAGATAGTGAGAATTAAGGAAATGGAAGCAATGTCACGGATAAGGGAGAAGGGCCTATATATATCAATGTTGCGCCAACAACAGTGGCGCAGGTGGCCTGGTTACGCCACCCTTGTTGGAGTTTTCCTTGTCAAGACCAACCAGGATGCGCCAAGTAGGATGGCGCATCCTGATTGGCCAGAAAATATTAAAAAATGTCACGTAGGATAAAAGGGTGACAGTTTGGTATATTATTTCAAAAGAGTGACATTTTGGTAAATAGTTTAAAAAAATGACAATTTGATAAATAATTTAAAAAAATGACATTTCGATAAATAATTTTGCTAACAGTGACAGTTTGATAAAAAAGCCTCCTAAGGCAATTAAAGAAGACTAAATGATAATCTTGATCCCTCATTAAAATGAAGTCGTATGGTTTACCTCTTAATTCAATGAAATTACAAAAACGTTATTTACTCAAAAAATTATGAGTCATGTTAGTTTAATTGTTGGCCAACATTTGTTAATATTAATAAAAAGAGTGATATGATATGTTAAGTATTAAGGTTGATGCACATGTGACAACCCATTCATTCCAATTCACATGAAATGACATTGTTTCTAATCCCTCAAGCTCTTTAGAAACACAAAAACTACATCGTTTCAGCTGTGGAGGGAAAAACTCAATTAACGTTATAATTTTTCTCCCAAATTCTCACCATTATAGAAAGATCATTAACCCTAATCAATGTCTCACAAATCTCTTTCTATCCCAAGAGAGAACCCCATCTAATTCCCTCCAAATTAAAGCCACAATCATCCCCAAAAGTCTGATCCATTGTGTTGGTATTGTCCATCTTCTTCAAAGGTGGGACATGTGCATTTTTTGATAGGGACATATTTGAATTATAGAGTATATGACAAGGACTAATTTGACTTATTTATGCAAGTGTTTTACAGAGATTGATACTAGCTATGCAAGAAGTGAACCTTAGAGCAAATCATAGGTTCTGTGCTATGCACCTATGGAAGAATTTTACAAAACAGTTTAAGAACAAGTAGTTGAGGAATGTTGTATAAGAGTATTTAAGAGCAACTCCAGCTCTCATCCCACACTTACAAAACCTTACATCACACTTGTAATGGGGACCATTACCCATCAAACTGGCATTGACGGTGGCACTCTAGCTATCTTCGAACATTTATGTTCTTTGGTGTGCGCGATTAAGGAAATACAGATTTTCACCACCCATCATATCTCAAAGTCTTGGTTTGATTCTATGTCACAGTGGGAAGCAAGGAAAATTTGGGTATTTTGGTTTTAGAAATTAGGGTTCATGATCATCCAATTTGGGGAAAAATATGATACAAAACGATGTCGTTCCACTTTAGAGAAGGGAAACAACATCATTTTTGTGTGTTTGAAGGGGTTGAGGGAGTGGCAATGCCATTTGTGCTTTCACCTTGACACTTAATATGCCACATCACTCTCTCCGTTAGTGTTAACAGATGTTGACTAATGATTAGACTAAATGTGACTCATGATTTATTGAGTATGAGATATTTTTATTAATTTCATTGATTTGAAAACTTAAATGACTGATCTCCTTTTAATGAAGGACCAAAATAATCATTTAATCATTAAAAAAATAAAAGTGTTGTTCAAACTAAAAAGGTTGGATAATGGGTGGGGGTTGGTGGGTTGAGATTCTCTCTCTCCCCAAGTCCTACGGGACAATTAGAGTATGATAAGGACACATCACAATTCACAAGCAAGGGGATATTGATGGAGTCATCAGCTTCTGTGTTTCAGTATCATGGGTCTCGACTGTGTAGATAATGTGTTCCTTCTTTCATCTTCACCATCTTTTTATGAATAATTATGATTTTTTTTTCATTTTTTTATATTATATTTTATACTATTTTTTATATTATTAATTACATTTTTTTTTTTTTCGTCACTTTTTCTCACTTAATCACAATCATTAAAAAGTGAAATAAAAAATGATATGAGAGACAAAATGATATAAGATCATCATTTTCCTTATAAACATATATCGAAAGTAGTGTTGGCTCGTGGGTAAGGTTAGTAAAGCCTATACTTTAGGCTTCAAGATTTTTTAAATGTTTTATTTGTAATAAAAGGCCTCATTCTTTTCTTATCCATCCTAATTTATATTGCTATCATATTTAATCCTCAAGACACATTAAAATTTGGTTTAGGCCACAAAATATGTCTAGCCGCCCTTAATCCCAAGCAGTGTTGGTGCTTGATAATACATGAAATTTAGTTACACAACATGATTATACAATAAATTAGTCAAGAAACCCTTCATAGTTCATATATTCTCAGGCTCAGCCTCAACATATAACAGTTCTGACACATCGTTCTTATTTACTGCAGTACATTCTTCTCAACCTAATATCACAGGAAAGAAACAAAAAGCTCATCTACACTGAAAACCAGATCAAATCGTAATTTCAAATGCTATAACTATGGCCTCAAAGAAAGCAGCTTGAAGTCCTCCTATCGACCACATCGTATATATACTTTCTCAGTAACATCAATTGTCATCACTCATCGGTGACACTTTGAGCTCCAGCCACGAGCCATCATTCACTTGGTGTTACATAACAGCTTCTAAACTACACCTTACTGTTTAGCCTGCTCAAAGAATTAACAGAAAGCTATCAGTTATGTCACAAATATATAATGTAACCCTAATAGCAGTAGACAATTTTATTAATAGAAGAGCATAGAATAAATAACCATAAACAATACTAATCTGGTCACTCAAACAAACACTAGTTAGCCATCAAATAATGGAAACACCCACATGTAAAGCAATAGTAGTAGTAGTGTAAGTTCTCTTACTCATGAATGAAATTTAAATTTGCCTTAGAAAGTTCATGATAAAGAACACTAGACAAGAACATATCTATAAGTTTTCTTTGGACGAAGTACAAATGTAATATTGCCGAACTTATTTAGGGAGGTACAATCATCAAATGGGTGCTCTTGCACACCCTAATAAGACTTATTGACTTTACTTTGCTTGCATAGATTAAATGCTTTTAAAATTCACAATAACAGGTTAAAGAATAGTGATTATGATTTTCCACTGTTGAGAGATATGAAAATTTTCTTTTGTCATTGCTTTTAATTTGTCTCAAACATTCACGTAGTATATAGTAAAAGAAACAAAAATAGAGGAAATGAGAATGCACCTGTGAATAGAGGAAGGTGCCAAGAATTGCAATGGCGGCCCCAAGGGCATTGATGGGCTGAATTGGTGTGTGGAAGATAAGGATGGAAGAGACAATTACAGAAATTCTCTTCATTGTATTCCCTATGCTAAATGTTAAGGGAGAAATCTGATCAAGAGACATGTAAGAGACTTGATTATACAAGTGGTAGAAGACACTCTGGGCAACTACCCACCTGTAAAAATTAAAACCTAAAGTTCATTAGTTAAACATTTGATGAAGAAAATTGATTAGTTTAACTTTGGTCAGAAATCATAAATGATGATCAGTATTCAGTAGAGTAAGAAACTAAGAATTCTTCTAGAACTATTCCACATCAAACAGGAAACCATTTCTGTTCCATAGACATTACACAAGCAATGATAAATTTCAGGGAAAAGAAAGATATTCAAGGGCAGTGAATCAGAATTTGCTAACATCAATGTAATAAAATGTAGGATGTATCCATTAGTCATGCTCCAGGACTTGGTCAATTACTTTACTTATTTGAATTAAATCACCATGTTCTTCACATACTACAGAATGGTTTGCAAATTTCTTTTTAAAAAATGTCTCACATACTACAGAACGGTCTCCAATTGCCAGTTGTGAGACTTATATGCGCCCAGTGTGTGTGAGTGTGTGTTTTATTTAAAACAAAAAAAAAAAATCTTTATATTTTATATAAATCCAACTATACAGGGAAAAAACTAAAATACAGTTCCACCAAATTAAAGAGATAGAGGATAGAAATTAGAAAATAAGTTAAGCGCTGAGATTTGTAGATTGTTGTGCCTACCAAACAAAATTGGGACCAATCTGAGACAGGGCTGTTTGCCAGCCAGCAGCCCACATCTTTGGGCCCTCCACAGCAATGGCAAAAGGTGTGAGAATCAATAGAGACAATATGGAAAGGCAAGCATAGTAGTTCATTCCACTAACAGACATCCCCTTCATCCCCTTCTTTGAGAATATATTACGAAAGACAAATGCCAAATTTGATATCATAGCCCCCATAAATCCTGAAAAAAACCATATAGAGGTCTATTATAGATTATTGAACTTGAAAAAAGATTGATGAACAAATTACAAATTCGTCATCCTGTCCATTCTGTCTGTCTACTAGATGAGCATGTGAATTTCAACCTCGTTATTCAGTAAATGGTGTGTCTTACCAATCATATTGAAATTGAGCTCCGTCACAGCAGCAAGTGCACATCCTCCAATAATTGGCACCAGTGACAGGTAAACCGGCATAGGGAATGCTTCTCCAAGCAAGAACCTTGATACCAGAACACTGAAAGCTGGCTCTGCACTCTTGATGATGTGGGTAAATGAAACTGCAACTTTGGACATACTCACAGTAGCTGCAACATGTCCAATTGTGTGTGCCACCGCAACCTGCAGTGCAGACCCAAATTTGAAAGTCCTCACTTGACATCTAAATCAAAGTTTCCTTACTTCAAACTCACTAACAATGTTTGGCTGGCCACTATAATAGTGCAAATACTGCTAATCTTACAATGAAATGATTATTATCATGTTGTGAGTGTGAAAGCAATAGAATGAGAAGCATCAGCCAAGATTTGCTTACGGGAAGCAGGGCCTTCCAGAAGTCCAAATTAACTTTTGGGACATCAGCAACCCTGGTGGCCCATGAGATTAACATGATGAGAGAGCCAGCAGCGAGGGACAAGGTGGAAGTAAGCCATGGGTAAGGAAAAGCATTCAAAACCTTCTTGTTGTATATGTTGAAGACCACATTCAAAGCCCACCAGATAGCAAAATACAAACCAATTTTGAGCCTCTGACCTCCCTGCTCTTCAGGCACCTTAATGTTAATCTCTAGTGGCCGTGACCTATCCGCCTCATAGGCCTTGCACTCTGTAACCCTCCTTCTGAGTTTGGTTAACAATGTGAAGTTCTCAGTGGATGAAATGTAAAGGGGTATGTGGGAAGAGAGAGAGGGTTCATTGTTTTGTAGAACATTCTGAATAGTGGGTAATGTGTAAAGTTGAGGCCTTGGAACAGGAAGCTTTCTGGTTGAGAAAGCAGAGCTGCTGCTCAGGAGCGACGCTGTATACTTGACTGAGGATATCATGGTGCTTAGCTTATCTGAATGTGTAAAACAAAAAGAGGTGAATTTGTAGGTGATAAGAGAACGGAATAATCAACAATGGGTATGTGTAAATTGATAAGATTTATGTGTTGTGTAGTTGATTTGATCATTTTGTTGCCTTGATGCTTCAAGTATCACAATGTGGAAGAATTTAACGATTATTGCGAGGAAAATAAATGTGGAAAAGTTGATAACTTTTAGCAATGGTGGTGAGGGAAAAGAGGTTGGTTTACTTTGGAGTTGGAGAGAAGAGATGGTGAGGAAATCGAAGAGAATGAGAAACGGTTTTTCCTACGAGAGGTGGCGGGGGCGTAGTAGAAGAGACATGAGTTCGAGAAATTCTTCTGAACACACTATCTTTACACAAGTTTACACAGAAAGTTAAAAAATGACGAAGATTTTTTGATTAGATAGTTTAGTAAGATTTTTTTTAATATTTTATATATAAAAATAATATATTACATTTATATGCACATAATAATATCTCCGTAAATTTTTATATTTGAACATTAAATATCACATCATTATGACACACCTCATTCACTTATAGATATGAGATAGATTTCAGAGTCACCCATATACAACAATCATAATTTTCTTATATTATTTATCTTTGGCATCACTTTTTCATATTATTTATTATATTATCTTTTTTTATTATTAATTTTATTTAATTATAATTATTAAAAAATATAATAAAAATAATAAAAAATAAAAAAATAATATAAACACATATAGAATACGAAAATAGGGAATTACACTAGACAATATCCCAGTAAGTGTCATGATTTGAGTGTAGAGAAAACATTCTCCTATATATGCTTATATGCTTAACAGTCTTGATATTCATTTAATTAAAATATATTTAATTTTATTTAATTTACATTTATTTTATATATTATAAAAATACTATAATTATATATAATTTAATTTAATTTTTTTATATTAATATATAATATAAATATAATATATATATTTTAATATACATAAAATATTTTTTAATATTTCAAGTTAACGAAGCAAGTACAGAACAAGATGAACATGGTTGGTGACAACTAACAACTTACGAGAGATTTTCTACGCTGTACAACAAAATTAGGAATATTTTATAGGTAGTCATGATTTTCGTACTAAAATAATTATTTAAAATATGTAAAATTCTAAGAATTATTATAAAAATATTTATATATATATTAAATAATAATTTAAATATCAAAAAAATGATATAAAAGATCATATTTACATACAAATTTCTCTAAAACTAAAAATGAGGTATGGTACACAATAATTAATCAAAGGAAAAATATTTATATTCTTTCATAATAATGTTTTCAGTTGTTTAATAATTGTTCATATTTAATTTGATGACTTAAATTAATTTAAATATATTATCAGTATAAAAAATTTATATTATTATTTAATTATATATTTTCACATCATTAAAAATATTTAATTCTCTTAATAATTATCCAAAAATTACACATTTAATAGTATATAATTGATTGATAATATAAAATACTTTACATTAACAATATATAAAAATTAAAGTCTTCATTTAATAATATTTTATTTTTAATAGAATAGTATAATATTTTTAAAATACATAAAAATCTTTCCTTATTTGCCTATGTTAACTATAAATTCATTAATCATTTGTTGAATCGATTTAACCAATTAGTGAAAATAATACAACCAACTATTTATCTAATTGAATTAACTATATTTTATATCATGTCACGACTAATAGATTCATAAGAAAATCTCTCACAATTTGAATTCAAAAAAATTAGTATAACTAAAATTTAGATATGTGACCAAGTAATAATGTTTTTTGTTTATTTAGAAAAAAAGCTAGAAGTTGTCAAAAAAAAAACCTTGAATCTTTTTTTATTTATCTGTGACTTCATTATGATATTTCAATCAATCTTTTCAAAATCATCTTATCATGAATTTACAGTCAATTGAACAAATTGAATATTAATTTTAAAAAAAAAACCTAATAATTTTTCACATTTCATAAATATATAAATTAAACATTTATATATTTTATATTATTACATGTATATTTTTTATGCAACATTATCTAATTCGACTAACCTATTTAAATGGTTGAATCTAGTCACGCCAATTCAACGTTCAATTCAGTTTTAATAACATTGATTTTAACAGTCATCCCTCCATATGAATTTTATTTCTGTAATAGTTAATATTTTATATTTTATTTGTTAATTAATAATATCAAATTATTTGTTTGCAAATTCATCTTCAACTGATGAGAAACAGAATATCGAAAATGCATATTTGCACATTAGTAACTTTAATATTATATAAAATTTTAATTTAAAATTAATTAATATTAAATAAAATAATCTAACAGATATATAAATTATATTTAAAATATTAAGACAAAAGATATAAAACTTTTAACACAAAATATATATTAACGGTTAGTATAAGGGCACATGTGAATTGGCTTTGGTACAGTGAGGATTGAAAATAACTGGGCTTTTTGTTTGCATCTGTGAAAGGGTGTCTAGGACTCTAAGGTGTCATCTTAGTTTGGAAACAAGCTGGAAAAATCCTTGAGCAGAAACGTTTTATATTAAGTTTGTAAATTATTATTTGATTTATGTAAAATTGTGTTAATAAAAATACATATATTTTTAACGCGATTCACAAAATTAATTTGTATACTTAAAGTTAAAAGTTCTCACCCAAAAATTTGAATATTGGGAATTTGAATTTGGTTTGAGAACTTGTGACCGTCAAGAACCACGAGGAAACCTTCTCACTTTAGCTAGGTTTCATGCATGGTTAGGTAAGGTGTACACCAGAGCAAGAGTGTGAACTGTTAACCAATTCCAAAAAAAAAAAAAAGGTGTGTCCCCAAGGGACGTGACTATCAGCCTATCATCAATACCAAAAAAAAAAGGCACGCGTCTAATCAAAGACATATTTGATTTTCTGCCCAAAAACTTGTCATTTCAATTAGATTGAGACTTTGAGTAGTACTACTCATAAAAATTATTAGATCCATAATTTTGCATAATGTTAGCTATTTTCTTTTTTTAGCAGAGGGGCTAAGCCTCTAAACAACAACAACATTTCTCAATAAAGAAACATTTTAAAGATCATCTAAAAAAAGTTTATTACAATGCAGACGATAGGGGTAAAAAATGGTTAGATCAAGTGAGACTCTATTTTAAAGGAGTTTGACTTATTTATTTGATATAGATTATATTTTAAGACTTAATTTAAATTTTTTAAAAGTATGATTTGATTTAAAAATTTATTATTTAAATATTTATTTTGTTATAAAATTTTTAAATAGACTAATAGATATATTTTTAAAAAAATTAATAAATAGATTAATAGACCTAAGTTTTTATATAGATTAATGAATATAAATTTTTAAAAAATATTATATTATTTATTAAATTAATTATATTATATAAATATTAAAATTTTATAATATATAAAATATAATAATATATATAATTAAATAAATTAACCATAGATCTAAAAGACTTTTACAAAAACTTAAAACTTATCCTATTTAACTAAATAGATATTTTAAAAAATATTATATTAAATTTTTTATTAAATAAATTAGGTCAAATCAAATTTTAAATAGATTAGATTAAAGACCTCTAATGGGCCGCTTTCTTATTTCCACTTCTAACTAAGGAGGGCTGGTCCAGAACATGGAGGCCAATACCCAAAAAAAATGGAAAGTTAGTCATAAAATAAGCTACTCTATTCGCATCCATGTAAATGTGAGTAGCCCAGACCTACGAAGGCTTCCTCAAATAATTACGTATTAGCTTTACATGCTCATGAGTCATGACGGATTTGGATCTTCTTCAGTTATAAAAAAGTTAGAGAGAATCTCAATCATCTTAAATTTTTATATAATAAAATATTAAAAATAAATATTTTTAATAGAGTTCAGTAGAGTTGCTTAACATAAATATTATTTTCACAGTTACTATCTATTAAGCTTAATTCCAAAGAGGCTGTGCTCTATTCACACTACAGATAACTACAGATATTAAAGTTACCCACCCGCCCCCCCCCCCCCCCCTCAAAATAAAAAAATTATGATAAAATGATAAAAAAATGAACCCAAAAGGAATAATGCCACGTCAAAGTTCTAGAATGCATTAAATTAAATAAATTAAAAGTACTTATTGTTATTCAATAATAATGTATTGCCTCAATTGTATATATATAATATAATTTTATATATTATCACTCAGTTATCATCACATCATTAAATTTGACTATAACAACTACCTTTAAAATTATAGTCTTCTAATAATAAAATAAGCGTTTAATTTTAATATACTATTAGTATAAAAATTTTACATTATCAATTAATCATATATCATCACATTTATGATTTATATTATAATTATTATGATAATTAAATATTTTTAATGATATAATAATATATGATTAGTTAATAGTATAAAAAATATTTATACTAACAGTGCATCATAATTAAATTCATATTAAAATATATAATTAAATAATAGTATAAAAACTCTTTAAGCTGACACTCCAATATAATTTAATCATTAATTGGTTGTTTAAAATTTAAGCGGTTAAGAGTTTTGGGGCATCTAAATTTTGTTTTCACCTTACCAAACTTCTTAGACTTGGAACTCACTTTAATTAGTTCTTAGAAACCATTTGATCTGCTAAACAGTTAAACGATTCTCAAGTTCTAAATTTAATTGAATTTACACATTCGATATGCTTAAGTTGGAATATTCTTCAAGTTATATTATATATGATTACTTCAGTTTCTACATAATCCATTAAATTCGCCTCATAATTGGCTTTCAACCCCAATCAGGCATATATATCAGACTCTTAAACCAAATATTTATACCCCAATCAGGCACAAATTTTTTAAGTATAACAATTACTCTCATATACAATTTTTTTTTCTATTAGACAAATAATTTATTAGCACAAAAATAACATTTGGACACAACTAAATGCGTTTAGTTTCTCTTCCTGTACTATACTAAGATTAAAATTAATTTGTGATTCAAATTCTGCCACATAAAATATTACCCCAGCAACCTCAAGGGATTGTGGTTAAAGTGGCCACAACATATGTCAAATTTGTGGGGTGCCTAGGTTTGACTCTGGATCGGCCACTTAGAAGATAGGTTTGAGATTGGGTTTTCGGTGAGAGAATCTGCCCCTGTCATCCAGGCCACCACCCTGGAATTCCAATTTTATAACAAAGAAAAAAACTCGGCAAAACATATTTCTTATGTTTTTTTTTTTTTGTATTGAGATAAAATAGTGTCTAATTTAGCTTACACGCACCTCGACTAAGGTGGTGTAACATGCTTAGGGAATTCACTTTCACAGTTCAATTAAAGATAAATCATTTACATGAAAATTAGAGAATTCACATTGATATTTTTTGTAATATAATTTTAAAAAATTGTTATAATTAAGACTCAAACCTATATCCATATATTTATCATACATCATATGCTCGTCTACTATTAAATCAACCACATGGGGTTAAATATTCCCAATGTTAAACCATACATCTGGCCATTTTAATTTCTAATTGAACAGCATCTTTGGGAGAAAGAGAACTATGTTCAATTGCTATATATGACAAAGGCATACATCGGCCAATTTAGCAAATTTTGCAAATGTTTTCTTTCTGACCAATAAATTCTAATTTTGTGTGCAAATTCCGAAGTCGGAGTAAGTATGCCAGCCAAATATGTAACGGTATAACAGCACTTTCGTAGGATTCTGTGTATGACAGTATGAGTACTCTGCACTTGCATGCATTATGCATATTTAATTTGTTTCAGCATACAACCATTTATATATGATGAACATCCATCTAAGTCCACGTTGACAAAGCTTATGTTGATTAACTTTTTGAATCAAAGAAATTTAAAATGCATATGAAATGGTGGTTTATGGAGGCTGTATGCTAAAAATAAAAAATGAGATGACGAAGTGACGAGCACTGCGTTCACCTAAAACGCGATTTGTTTCGCGTTTTTGGGGCTGTCGAAATTAGAGAACCAATCTTTTGAGTAAAGATTAAAGAGTAGTGTGACAGAGCAATACTTTACTTGGTGGCAAATATTCTGGACGGCAACGCCATTAGCGGCACAAGCATTCTTCTACAGGTGGAGGTGGAGGATTGATCCCATCTGGAGCCACCAATCACGCAGTTTCTGAGAGATAATGGAAGTTTCAGTATATAATGAACTGAACCCATAATGTTAATGTAGAGCCACAAAGGGAAAAATCGTCGAACACGGAGTGCAGTTACGTTTGGAGTTAGTAGTAATTCTTGTACATGTCTATTTTCTAGTGGGCACTCTACCTTCCACTCTAATTGAAATTAATAGTTATTGTTATTTGTATATTATTTTTTTAAGATAATAAAATAAAAAAATAAATTTTTATTTTTTTTTATTTTTAATGAAGTAGGTGTAGCAAAACAGTATATATATATATATATATATATATCAAAAAAAGAATAATATGTAAGAAACATTTTCCTTGAAATTAATATGCGATACAATCACTGTTTAGCTGTCTAATAACTCTGAGATGTGTTGTTGCCAGCAGGAATAGTGAAGTTGAAATTAAACCCTCTAAAGCCAGTTCATGTGTCTGTTTGGAGAGCTTGACCGCTAGGAAGGCTAAGCCCTCCATATATATAGAGTAGTAGTGACCCATTGACTAGCTATCGCGAACCACTTCAATGCAGTTAACTTGAATAAGTAATAAAGAGAAGGAAAAGAGAATAAAAAGAAAGAAATAATTTCTTTATTTAAGAATTTTAAATATATAAAATTATAATAAAATATATGAAAAATTATTTTTTTTAAATGTTTAATTTTTGTTTTTTATAAAATTAAAATGAAATAAAAGAGTACATAACTAAAGAAGTTTTCTTATGTTTCTTTAATAAAATTTTTATATAAAAAAATGATAATTATATATATATATATTTTTGATCTATTTTTTTTTATTTCGTTTCGTTTTATTAATAAAAAAATATTTTAATATAAGATAAATGTTGAAATCAGAACAGGAAAATCTTTGACCTTAGCATCTTTCAGATTCCTTCAGCAAAATGACTGTTTATTTGTATCTCTATGCACTTTGTTTGACACGTTACAGAGACACACAGAATACCAAACCATCTTATTCCTTGGCTTGACGCTCGGCATATTTAAACGTATCATTCGAGAGGCCATTTTTGTTCAGTAAAATAAAAGCTTTTGCAATGAAGTCACAACTAAGGGAAAATGGCTTCATGTTTTATGGGACTGTGTCATTGCTGCACTGCTATATGGCTTGTGTTGCAATGGCAGCAGTACCCCTGTTTGCAACTGGATTGGCGTCACCTAAGGCTCTTCCCAGTCCCACCTTAGAGTCACTGCCTTGAATCTGTCTTACATGGGCCTTGTTGGCACCCTCCCTCCTCATCTGGGAAACTTATTCCTTGCTGACTTACGTCTTGCAAACAACAGCTTTCACGGTTACCTCCCTAATGATTTGGCTCGGTTACGTAGACTAAAATTCATTAACATTCGATTCAACAATTTCAGCGGAAAGATCCCATCATGGTTTGTGGCTCTTGGTGATAATCAAATATCAGGCTCTATCCCTTCCACTATTTTGAACAATTAATCACTGCAAGTCATTAATCTAAGCAAAAACAACCTCTCCGGAGAACTCCCTGAACATATCCTCCATCACCTTCCTAATTTAGAACGGCTTTACTTAAATAAGAACCGGATCTCTGGTGAACTTCCACTCACTTTATTCAATTGCCAGCAGCTGCAAATTTTAGTTTTGTCTGACGATAGTTTCATTGGAAACATATGTTGCTGAATTGACAAATATTCTAAATCCTAAAAGTAATATAACGTTGAGTGAGTATTGTGTTACAGAAATTATATTTTCAAGTACTAAGAATATGTTTGGTTTAACTTTTAAGCAGTTTTTTTGTGTGTTTTAAGTTGTTGCAATTTAAGGAACATTTTTGGGTCTCTTGGAATAAAAAAACAACAGCTTTTTTCTTGAGATTTAAGCTGTTAGAGGAGAAGGAATTTCTTGAGCATTATTGAAAAAAATTGTTAGAATTATTTTTAATAGTGAGATGTAAATACTATTTTGTTCTCAATCAAATAATTATTTTAATTAATCAAATAATTTTTTTAATTATTTTATACTTATTTTGAAAATTTGATATATAAAAATAATTTTTTTATATTATTTAAACAAGTAATAGATTAACTTAAAATCACTTTTCAACTAACATATTCAAACATAAAACTTTTTTTTCTTATAATTGATTATAATAAAGAGTTTTTATACAATAATTAATTATTGAAATAATCAAATTTTCACAAATTATTTCAAACACGTACTAAATTCACCAAATTAATACTATCTAACTTATAAAAAATTGAGATTAAAAAGAGTTCAAAAGAAAATAAGTAATTAAAAAAATAAAACAAATTAAAAACATATAAATTAAAATAGTAAGATAGCACGATAACAAATTAAAGGTGCAAATAAGTAATAGTAAATATGTTAGGGATTCGACTTTACTTAAGTCAACACTCTATGATAAACAATAGAGTAGTTTTGAGATATTCATTCTAATTAATTTTTACTCATTTAATTGATGAGAAGAATCTCTTAATTAATTAAAACTTAATTCCTTGGTAAATTAATTCTTTTTAATTATCAAAGGCTAGTCAATTACTTGATTTAAACTCCAACTCTTAAATGCATGACCTTCACTCTATGGATTCTAATGTAAAATACCACAATTCTCTTACACAACTTATAACCATCATTCTTAGATGATTATAAACCATGACATTTATTATTTATAATTTAAGTCATATGTAAATCTTTTGATTCTACACATATCTCACTAGATCAATTTATGAAGGACATCTAATTCATAAAAGTTTTAAGAACCATAATAAATACTCAAATTGAATAGAAAATAAATTAATTAAAAATTCAATCTTAATACATGTCAATTGAATTAAGTTTCATTTTCACTCTAGCAAAAGAAGAGTTTAGTAACTCACGGAAAAATAAGCACAAAATAAATAAATAGATAGAAGAAACATTATGAAGAAAATCTTAAAAGACAAAGGTTTTGGAAATCCTTAATAGTGAACCCCTCTAAACATCCAAAGTAAAATAGATGTCTCTGCTGCCCTTGCCACCCTCTAAATCTTTAACTTTACCCTTTATTTTATAATAAATTCAAGGAATTTATGATAAAATAGGTCAAACTTTACTGTGCAGCTACTTGGGGTGAAAATATCACATTAATGACAGCTTAATTAAGGAAATGTGTCAACATGAGATCTGTAAATTTCTTTCTTAGTTTTCAATCGCCACTAGAATCAGGTAAATTACATACTTATAGAAAAAATTATCCCTAATTTATTAAGACAAGTTTAATAGTGATACTTTTCTTAATTAATCTTTGACCAAATCTCTTATTTTTTATTTTCTTTTTGTTAAATTCATATAAATTAGAAAATAAATATTTCACTTAAATTAATAAATCTCTTGAGATTTTTATATTAAAACAGAGATACTTGATTATCAAGTATAGATTACATACACTCTAATTAAGAATCTAACTTGATCCTTAAAAATTATGAATGCTAGTTGATTTTGTCAAACTTTGTCAGCCACTTTACATACAATTTTTTACCTTCTTAATGTATAAAATAAGCTTTGATGTCTTCATGAAAGTTTTAGAATTTTTTTTTCATCTTTTCATAGATATTAAGATTAGCTTAATCCAAATTCTGTAACAAAAGTTATGTTCAAAATACTTTAAAAATCCTTAAATTCTTACAAACATAATAAAAATATATTTAATTTAATGAGTTTAAAATTCACTCAATATTATAAATAAATGACATAATTATTATTTCAAAACATTTAAATCTATGTTTGAATACACATAAAATATATGAATTTTAATACACATAAAATATATGAATTTTATATACACATCATCATACCACGAGGGATCGGAAACTTGACAATGCTCAAACAACTTTATCTTGGCTATAATAAATTTCGAGGTGTGATTGACAACTGTTGAGATTACCAAATTTAAATCAATAACTAACCGATTTACCAAAACTACTTGTAGCATAAGGTAACAAAGCAGTAGATCATTCTAATTATGAAGTCAGATTAAGAGGTTAATAAACAGGGGGGAGAGTTTTGCAAGATTAAACAACAAAGAGCAATTAAAATGAGTAAACAAAATTAAGAAAACAACCAATCCAAGAGAATTAACAAATCTTGATTTCAATCCATCCTTGATCTTTATAGATCCGTTCAACTATCAACCAAATCCTTGATCTTAGATCACATCAAGACGCCTCTCAATGATCCATGGATCTTCTACTAAAAATGCTTCTAGAATTTAATTAATTAAGGTTAGACAAATTAAGCATCCATCCAAAACCCAAATTAACTTAAAAACCAAGATCCAACCAAGCTAAACATTCATCAAACACCTTTGATGCATTATTTAACTTTTTCAATTCATCTCTTGACACATGATAATTACGCAATTAACATATGTAAATTCCAATCAAATTAAGCATTAAATCAGAATTTAAACAAGAGAAGAAGAGAAAGAGAAACTTGATTAATAGATGAATGTATAGCAATTAAAACAAGATCTCAAGATTAATCATCAAGCTTGTCAATCTCTTGGATTGATTAAAGAAGTTTAGCTCTCCATAGCCATCACCATTGGAGAACCTTCAAGAACCATACAAAAATAAAAATAACAAAGAGAGAGGAGGAGAAGAAGAGAAGAAGAGAATTCTCCAAAAAAATGAAAACACTAAAACTACAAGAACCAACTACAAAATTACACCCTACGTAGAAGCTCTCCCCTCCTTCTTTACAAATCTGATTGCTCTCCTCTTAATCATTCACAAAGAGTCAAAAGTAATTCACCCACTCTTGTTAATTATTCATCCATTATCAAAGTATGTCTCCCACCTTCCACTGAATTATTTTCTCATTATGAAGTGTGTCTCCCACCTTCTAATGATTCCTCCACTTTTTCCACGTTGCTATCTTTTCAATTTCTGTCATAATCTCAAATTCAAATCAAGTCCATCAGATAGCCTTTGAAGTAAGCTTTCCAAGGAGTACTCATATGCTTAATTTGGGCTTGAAATGAGTGAGATATGCCCAAAATAGTGAAGGTGTGTCTAGAATTTGTAACAGTACCGATGGTCCAACTTCAAGGCTGTATTTGACCATGTAAACATCCGAATATTCCAATTTGACATTTCACAAAACTTGTAGATCTTTTTCTCATCTTTCCTAGCATATAAAGAACATCAAAATCAGAGATCTACAACTCAAGTTATGGTTAAAATACTGAACCACTGTCAATATGTATTAAAATCCAAAAATTTTGCTTTAAAGCCCAATTCAACCCAATGATCTAAATGAGTGCTAAGATCACTTAATTACAATCTGGACATCATTAATAAGGTAATTGTGTGGATAATTAATATGTTAAAAATCATAATTATCAAATATCCCCACACTTACTCTTTTGCACGTCCTCGGGCAAAACAGAAAAAAAAAAATAAAATAAAATAAAATAAAATAAAAGCCGACTCAAAAGTTAAACATTCTAAAAGACTAATTTCTAATAATATTTAAGAATGAAGAGCAATTAATAATTCAAGTAATCAAAACATTCATGAGGTAACACATCTTCACATCTCAAATCAACAAGCAAGGATACTTCAATTGAAAAGCATGAGTAAAGAATGATAGATCCTCATGTAATTCACTCTCAATCTCTCAAGTATTTAAAAGGTAGGTATTTCACTCAATTCAACCATGAAAATTGCACTACCATAAGCTTGCTTATCTTCTACTTCTCCACTACTCAAAACACATGCATACACAAATCATGAGGACTTTATTCAAGGTTGTAGTGAGGTCAAGGTAAAAGAGGGTAAAATGGATATGAGAGGATAAATACCAAAGAGAATAAAAGCAAATGAGTAGCGAGTTCAAATAACAAGCATAAAAGTTCATCCCAACTCTAATATATAACATTTTACATATTCATTTCTCAATCCTTTTCTTTTTTTATATATATATATATGAACATAACTATATACATACATTTTTTTTTTCTCTTTTTGTTTTTGTTTTTTTTTGTTTTTTGTTTTGTTTTGTTTTTTTTTTTTTTTTTAGGAACTATTTCCTTTTTCAACAACCATTTTGTACACACACCCCACACTTGTTCAAAAACTCATCCATTAACCAAGCTAATGTTCTTTTATTCCCTAAGGTAAAGTAAGAACACGATTTTTCATTTAAGGCACATAATGAGCTAGAAACAAGGAATGGTCAAATAAGCTCAAAGGGGTTAAGTAAAGGAAAATATACAAGGTTGGCAAGAATCAGAAAATTTTCAAGAAGTCAAAAGAGTGCTTGATATCATATTGAAAACAAGGTTGGCTATTTGGTTAAACTAGCTAAGAAAGAAGGCCTCAATCATATTCATGCATGCAAGTGAAACGTAGCCTCAAAAAGAATCAAAGCAAGTTCTAGAGTGATCATTAACATGAGTGAAAATCACACAAGAAAGAAGAGAATGGCATAAATGTTGAATCCATCCATTAGGCTCAAAATCTCACAAGGTGTGCATCCATCAAACTCAATTCATCAATTCAATCATCCATAACCAAGCATATCAGTTCAAGAAGGGAGAAACGTTATTCAATTATGCAATGAACCCCTTTTTTTGTTTTTTTATTTTTTTGTTTTTTTTTGTTTTTTTTTAATCAACAAAACAAAACAAAAACAAAAAAAAATGCTAAAATCTCTCCCCCACACTTAATATAACATTGTCCTTAATGTAAAAGAGAGAGATAGAAAAGAGCAACACAACCTGATAAGAAGTGAATCAACGCCAAGCAGGAAAAGAAGCACACTGTCAGTGCCACATCAGACCTTATCAAGTGGGGTAGACGACTTCTTGCAAGTGGACCTCCTCCAAAATATCCTCTTGAGCTCCCTCATAAAAAGGTTTGAGGCGATGTCCATTGACTGTGAAAGCTTTTGTTGTAGTCTCACTTGTAACCTGCACAGCACCATAAGGAAAAATCTTAGTAACAACAAATGGACCAAGCCACCTAGATCTGAGCTTTCCGGGCATGAGTTTGAGGCGGGAGTTATAGAGAAACTCCCACCAGGGTCCCATTGCTTGAAGTATAATGTCCGAGACCAAGTTAAGCTTGAAACATGATGGAAACATGACTTGAAACAGAGAGAGCTTCCATCGGGGTCCCATTGGCCTTCCTTAATTCCTTTGGCTTCAAAGACTAGAATGCAATATGTATACTTGATCAACTTGATTTTCCTTGTTTATGTTGGACCATGGCTCAAAAATAAAATTCACCACAGTAGTGACCGCCATCCGGTGCTCTTCTTCTCCCTTTTCTGAAAATTCTTCAATGGCTTTCAACTCAAGGGTAGGTGGTTGCTGCACTGAATGTATCAAGCTAGTTGAAGAAGTTAATTCTGCTGATTTAATTATAGCATCACCTGTAATATGTGTACCATCTTCCAAAACAACATGATCATAACTCTTAGAATAAGGAAATTTCGAACATGTAGTAGTATCTCCCATAACAGTAAAAATTTCAGAACATATAGCACACAACTTATCACCATCACAAGAAGCACACAAATCACCACACACAAAGTCATCAAAATCAACAATCTCAGGAAACTCCTCACATAAGTCAGCATATGAATTATCAACCAAATTATCAATTAAATCAACATAAAAAATAGAATGTTCTTCATGGAGCTCTTTATCCTTCTCAGCCTCGTGTATCTTTTTGGTCTCAATGGCTCTCTGTGGAAAGGAAAGAGCCACCGCAGGCTGTTGCTGCTGCTCATGGGCAACAACTGATTTCTTCTGACCCTCAGATTCTTGGGCCGGTTCATCGAAAAAATGTTTCTTCTATTGGTTGATGCTTGTCAAGCTAGTTGAGGCTCGATGATGCTTCTAGATTTTTTAGACCTCGAAGATAATGGCACTCACATTCCCATTTGGATTGGGAATTGTTTGGGAAGGGAGTTGGCTAGAACCTTGGGCACATTCTTCAATACTCAATGAGGAGGCCAATTGTCCAATCTGGTTTCTAAATTGTGTGTGATTGCCTCATCGTCCTCTGTTGGAATTGAATATTGTTAGTGGCCATCTGCTTTACCAAATCTTCCAATGATGGCTCGTGTTTCATGGCTACTTGGACTTGGTTGTTGCATAGTTCTTTGGGTATGGTGGTTTACTAAGAAAGACACTGTTGCAAAACAGATTGATATGGAAAAACAGAACTACCATCTTGAAGTGTATGACATGCATATGTGGGATGAGATGAACAAGAACAAATGGCACACACAATTCCATTCAGCCTATTTGCACAGTAATTGTTGTCTCACTACTAACTGTCTCACCAAAGAAGTCAATTCCTCAAGTTTGTACTCCATTATGCAAAGTCATATCAATCTCGAATCAATATCAAGTAATTGCCTAGCAAAAGACTTAGTCATGCATTATCCAAAGCACATAAAACACAAAAATAACAAACAAGCGTAGATACACTAGACAACACTAAAAATCTACCAAAATAAATATAATTCACCTATCTAAACATTTTTAAAAATTATGGGACTTGTACAAAGATAAAAACTACACAAAAATGAAACTAAAAAATACAATAAAAATATTAAAAAATTGAAAAACTGGTCTAAACGATGGATTTTGGAAAAAAGGGGTGACCTCACAGTATACTGTGAGTCTTGTTTATTAGGCCGTTTTCCTTCAACTGACCAAGTTTCAACACATTCTGGGCACATTTTCTGTCAGTACGAAATTCTGTAAAATGACCCGTAATCACCCGTTTTCTCCTAAAAATCACCAAAACACAGCAACACAAAGGTTAGTGAGGGATTAGTAGTTAAATATACTATTAATAAGATTGAACAAAATCAGAATGATTCCCGGCAACATTGCGCCAAAAATTTGACAATCAAGTCGAGATTACCAAATTTAAATCAATAACTAACCGATTTACCAAAACTACTTGTAGCATAAGGTAACACCGGGTCGAGCCCATAGATCATTCTAATTATGAAGTCAGATTAAGAGGTTAATAAACAGGGGGGAGAGTTTTGCAAGATTAAACAACAAAGAGCAATTAAAATGAGTAAACAAAATTAAGAAAACAACCAATGCAAGAGAATTAACAAATCTTGATTTCAATCCATCCTTGATCTTTATAGATCCGTTCAACTATAAACCAAATCCTTGATCTTAGATCACATCAAGACGCCTCTCAATGATCCATGGATCTTCTACTAAAAATGCTTCTAGAATTTAATTAATTAAGGTTAGACAAATTAAGCATCCATCCAAAACTCAAATTAACTTAAAAACCAAGATCCAACCAAGCTAAACATTCATCAAACACCTTTGATGCATTATTTAACCTCTGAATTCATCTCTTGGCACATGATAATTACGCAATTAACATATGCAAATCCCAATCAAATTAAGCATTAAATCAGAATTTAAACAAGAGAAGAAGAGAAAGAGAAACTTGATTAATAGATGAATGTATAGCAATTAAAACAAGATCTCAAGATTAATCATCAAGCTTGTCAATCTCTTGGATTGATTAAAGAAGTTTAACTCTCCATAGCCATCACCATTGGAGAACCTTCAAGAACCATACAAAAATAAAAATAACAAAGAGAGAGGAGGAGAAGAAGAGAAGAAGAGAATTCTCCAAAAAAATGAAAACACTAAAACTACAAGAACCAACTACAAAATTACACCCTGCGTAGAAGCTCTCCCCTCCTTCTTTACAAATCTGATTGCTCTCCTCTTAATCATTCACAAAGAGTCAAAAGTAATTCACCCACTCTTGTTAATTATTCATCCATTATCAAAGTATGTCTCCCACCTTCCATTGAATTATTTTCTCATTATGAAGTGTGTTTCCCACCTTCCAATGATTCCTCCACTTTTTCCACGTTGCTATCTTTTCAATTTCTGTCATAATCTCAAATTCAAATCAAGTCCATCAGATAGCCTTTAAAGTAAGCTTTCCAAGGAGTACTCATATGCTTAATTTGGGCTTGAAATGAGTGAGATATGCCCAAAATAGTGAAGGTGTGTCCAGAATTTGTAACAGTACCGCTGGTCCAACTTCAAGGCTGTATTTGACCATGTAAACATCCGAATCTTCCAATTTGACATTTCACAAAACTTGTAAATCTTTTTCTCATCTTTCCTAGCATATAAAGAACATCAAAATCAGAGATCTACAACTCAAGTTATGGTTAAAATACTGAACCACTGTCAATATGCATTAAAATCTGAAAATTTTGCTTTAAAGCCCAATTCAACCCAATGATCTAAATGAGTGCTAAGGTCACTTAATTACAATCTGGACATCATTAATAAGGTAATTGTGTAGATAATTAATATGTTAAAAATCATAATTATCAGTGATTCATCCATAATCGTCAAGCTTATTGTTATTTTTTAGGGACAGATTATTGTGTATACGAGTCAATAAAAAACAAACATGTTATTGTTTTATATTAAATAAATAATTTTTATTTTATATTTATAACACTATATCAGCTTTTTTTTTTTTTTTTTTTGAGCTGAATACTATATCAGCTTTGTTGATATATATATATATATATATATATATATATATATATATATATATATATATATATATATATATAATTCTTTATTTTCTTTTACGCACTTGAGAATAAATAAAATATTATAAATTTAATTTTTGTGTCATATATATTTTAATATATCTTACTTTTTTTGGGTGAATTTATATCTTACTTTCAGACTACGTAAAAAGTTTCGTTTAATTTGAAAATATGCAATTTAATTTACGTTTGAAGGTGTAATGCTTAGTTTTTTTTCTTAACCTCATTTGGAAGCTCTGCCGGTTTTTTTTCCCCCTTAATTTTGTTCTTTCTCCTATGTGAAGTTTCACTCCTTTCTCTGTGCGTGTTTATTAATGTTTCTGGAAAATTCTTTCTGACTGCCAGCGTTGTGAATCCGTAAAGTAAATCACCATATTTTATGACGAATAACCACAATATTTCACATTTTAGTAACTGCAATTTAAAGAAATAACTTCATAGTTAAGACCAATAGCCAACCCTTCTTGTGAATATTAGTTTAAAATAATTCATGTACGATAAATAATATCTAGTTAAAAATATGATATTCCTGCAAACTGAAGTCCATACATGTAATCATAGACCCGACAATATCATTTCGACTTAAGACCGAAAAGAAATAAAACCATTTGTGGTTAACTTTTGGCAAAAAAAAAAAAAAGGATGAGAGTTATACTCTGAACTATCTAAATCTTATTTAAATCTTAATACGGTACATCACGTGAATTGCACTTATTTTTTTAAAATTCAGGTAAAATTTTAAAAAATAAATTAAAAGAAAAAATATTTAAAATTATAAAAAAATACATAATTAATTAATTCAGACAGAATTTTAAAAAAATAAATTTAAAATAAAAATTTAAAATTATAAAAAAGATATTCATAATTAATTTAAAAAATTAGAATTTAAAATTTAAAAAAAATAAAATAACATGTGTTATTTTGTGAAAAAAAAAAAGAGAATAAATCATTCTCAAGATAATATATTTTAATTTATTATATAAAGTTGGATTATAAATTTAATTTGACGGTATATATATTTTTGTATGCCATGTTTTATGAGTTCACTAAATTTTGGTATGCTACTGATCTGAGTAAATAATTTTGGCCCATTAATCGCGCCTGGGAAAGATACTTCATCAAGAAATTAGTTTAGATTTTCTCAATTAGTTGAGATGAGTTACACATAAACAATCTTTAAAAGAACTTCATAGACGACTACGCGGGAAAGCATAATCCACATATCACATTAATCAATTTTTCTTTTTCAATCTTGACACGTCATATTACATAAATTTATGTATAAATCTTATCTGTGTAAGAAACATTTCCTCAATTATTACATTCTCACCAAATTACAATGATGGAGAACTCTTAAGTTCTTCTGCAAATTAGGGGTGTTTGTTAGGTGGGTTTAATAATATTTTTAGATTTGATTCATTCATTAAAATAGTGAGTTAGGTTGGGTTTGATCGATGAAATTTTTTTGCTTAACCTGATTCAATTTGATCCGCTCAAGAATAAATTAAATTAGGTCGAATTCGTGGGTCAGACTTTGTGTTTTTTTAAATGAATTTTTTGAAAAGAAAAGTTAAAATATAAAATTAAATAAATTAATATCATAAGTCTCAATCTCAAACATAATAAGTCTCAATCTAACAAATTAATATCATAAGTCTCAATTTAATAAATTAATATCATAAGTCTCAAGTATCCTTACTCAAACATAATAAGTTTTAATTTTAAATAAATTAAACATTATAATTCAATAAGTATATAACAAATTAGTAATTAATAAATCTTACTAAGTATAAGATAAACTAAATAAAGTTAGTAATAACTTAAACAATAAATTAATCTAACTAATCGAAATCAGTATCATTACACATATCATATATATTGACATAATCATTGACTTCAATCTATTTTTTTTATATATTATTTATCATGTAAACAATTTTTTACTTTAAAAAAAATGTAAGTGAGTAAGATTTGTGTTGATTGAATGTATTCTAACCCACTATCTAACCCAACCTGCGAATCTAATCAAACTCATATTTTATGAATTGAGTTTAGCTGAAACCCACGAGTTTACGAATTAACCCAACTCACTTAACACCTACAGTAAAAACACTTTGTCTGCTATTTATTAGGCTTACCCCAAATTATCGTACTTATTTTGTATTTAGAGAGTTTCCCATGCATGATCTAGTTTGGCCATTTTTGAAATATATATATATATATTTGTCGCATTTTATCCACTTCTTCCTGATCCCACTGTTCATATTGTGGCAGGTGCAATACCAGATGGGATTGGTAATCTACATAATCTAGAAATCTTGGGTATTCGATTCGGCAATCTCAGTGGCAACATTTCCCCAACAATCTTTAATATTTCTACAATGAAACTAATTTCCGTCGCTGGAAATCATCTTTCAGGCAGTCTCCCGATAAGCTTAGGTTGTGTGTTTCCAAAACTTAAGGGATTATACATGGCCGACAATCATCTCTTTGTGCAATGCCACTATGCTCACTCACATACAATTGTCAAGCAATTCGTTTTCTGCATACATTCCTGACATATTTAGGGATTTAAGAAATCTCGAATGGCTTAACCTTGCTCGAAATAATTTGACTGCTTAACCGTCTAATCCAAAGCTAATCATCATAAATTCTTTGACTAGCTGTATATATCCGAAGTATTTAACCATGTCTCATAGTCCACTGAATTCCATCATTCCGATTTCCGTTGGGAGCCTCTCTAATAATCTTCTCTACTTGCTACTTGACGGTTGTTCCATGAGGGGCAGCATTCCAGCAAGTATTGGCAACTTGAGCTGCTTAATAAGCCTTGACCTTGGTCAAAATCAGTTTTTTGGAACCTTTCCCATTGAAGTAGTGAAGTTACAAGAGCTACAAGGCTTCTATTTGCACGAGAACCGATTAGAAGGGTTTGTTCCACATGAAATAGGATCAGGATCCTCTCCTGTGACAGGAGAGGTCCTTTTATTTTTTACAAGTAAAATGATATATATCTCATACAGTATGTTATAAAAAAATAAAATAATATATACTGCATGTCTTAATCTAAATATAAACATGTATTTTTAATTAATAGGATCCTCTCTTGTTTTTGGCCAACAAGAGAGGATCCTGATCCCATGAAATATGTCAACTGAAGAGCTTGGCATATTTAATCTTGGATAGCAATAGGTTCTCTGGCCCCATGCCTTTTTGCTTGAGTAATCTTACATCATTATGAAAGTTTTCGATTTCTTCAAATGCATTCAACTCAATACCTTCCAGTCTTCCACCTTGTGGGATCTATCAGATTTGCTGTAACTAGACTTATCTTCAAATAGTCTAAGAGGATCTCTCCCATCAGATATAGGCAATCTAAAAGTTGTGACGGAGATTTATTTATCAGGAAATCATTTATCAAATAGCATCCCAAGCAGCATCGGAAATCTTGAGAATTTAGTTAATCTGTCCTTGTCACGAAATGAATTCGGAGGACCTATCCCTGAATCTTTTGGTCGTATGCCAAGTTTGGAACTTCTTGACTTATCAAAAAACAACTTGTCTGGAGCTATTCCCTCATTGGAGGCACTTGTGCATCTAAATTATTTCGATGTGTCTTACAATAAGTTAAGAGGAGAAATTCCTCATAGGGGGCCTTTACAAACTTCTCTGCTCAATCATTCATGGGGAATGAAGAACTATGTGGTGCTCCACACTTGCAATTCCCAAGATGCAAAACAGGTTAATCCCCAAAAATGACTACATATATTATGTTGAAATATATTTTACCAGTTGTAGCCACCATGCTTATACTAGCATTGATATATGTGCTAAAATGCCAAAAGCACAATGTGCTAAAAAATTCAGAAGTGGGTCAAACGGTGGCAAAGTGGAGAAGAATCTCACACTATGAACTTCAGCAAGCAACAAATAGGTTCAATTATGACAATTTACTTGGCATAGGGAGCTTTGGAAAAGTATATAAAGGAGTACTCTCGGATGGGATGAATGTTGCAATAAAAGTTTTTAATTTGGGACTGGAAGGAGCATTTAAGAGTTTTGATGCTGAATGTGAAATATTGTGCAATGTCCGCCATCGAAACTGAACCAAAATCATTAGCAGTTGCAGTAACATTGACTTCAAGGCATTGGTTTTGAGTTACATGTCTAATGGGAGTTTGGAGAAGTGGTTACATTCAAAACATCATAGTTTGAGTATGATCCAACGGTTAAACATAATGATAGACATCGCAGAAGCAATCGATTATCTACATCATGGTGGTTCTATACCGATTGTGCATTGTGATTTAAAACCCAACAAGATGAAGATATGGTTGCCCATGTGACTAATTTTGGCATTGCAAAACTCTTGAGTGGAGGAGATTCCATCACACAAACTATGACTCTAGCCACAATGGGGTTTATGGCTATTCAATCTCATTTTCTTTTGAATAAACCATGCTATAAGGCACTACAATTACAAAACCCAGAAATTTTTCAAGTTGATACAGTTATAATTTTTTCCTCTTATTTGCAAAGTATGGACTAGAAGGATCAGTGTCTAGGTGATGAACCTGCAAAAATTCATATTTTTACGGTTCAAAATTTTGGGTTTTCATTCTCTTTTAATCTTTTTGATTGAGTTTATTCTCAAGTTTCTTTTATTTTTTAGTTATTTTAATTTATGTTTTAATTGTGTGTTTTTATGTAATTTTGTAGATAATTACACATGGAGAAGACGGGTCATTTAAAGAAGCGTAAAAATAATTGAAGCCAAACTTGCTTTTCTTCACCGCTGAGCGCGCAACATATTAAATCTTGTTTTAATGGGCAGAGATACTTGAATCAAGGAGCGCTTGAGCGCCGATTGCGTATACTTTGCCGTAACTTTAGTGGAGTTTCCTAACTTGATCCTGGGAAATTATGCGCCTGAGCGGCCAATTTTGCGTGAATTTCTTATAAATAGAAAGTTACGCCAAATTTCAAGATACTCTTTTACCTTCTCAATGTAACTCAAATCCTAATTTGTGTCAAGACTTGAAGATTAGGGATTCTCTTCAATCTTTCCACCAATTATCAATGGAGTTTGTCATCTTTTATTCTTTGTTTTGTTCTTTTCCTATGTGTAACTAACTTCCCTCGTTAACGATGGATCTTGATACTTTGATGATGTAATTTCTTTTATGGGTTTAATGCATGTTTTTATCTCAATTTACGTGTTTATCTCTGTTCTTAATGCTTTTCTAAACCCGATCAATTTAAATGATAAATTGGGTTTATGTATGATTTGGGAAAATTTGCATGAACCTGAACTTTGATAAACACATAATTTCTGCAATCGCTATATACAGGATACGCACGTGGGTTATGTGGTCTTTCTTATAATTCCTCTATTTGGATAATGCCTTTCTAATTGGAGTTAGACTGGGATTAGTTAATTTCAATCGTCAAGAGGATTAGTATACCAAGGGATTGATATTAATTAATGTTGGGAATTGACCATGAATCATTGAAATAGAACATGTTTTAAACCAATTTTTGAAGTACATTTGAAAGAGTTCAAGTAAATCTGAACCCTAACACTTTCTTTTATTGATTTCATCTCTTGTTAAATTGCTTTTTTACTTTGTTTAGTTTTAATTACTTTCTTTTAATTATCTTTATTTTCACTTGTTTCCAACTTCCATCTTTTGATTAGCTTAAATAGTGTTAATTTAACGAATTTGGTAATTGGCAATATAATCCTCGTGGGACGATTTCTTTTCATACTTTATTACTTTTAATATATCTTACTTTTTTGGGGTGATTTTCAACATCAAGTTTTTGACGCGTAAATTATTAATTGCTAATATCAATTAGTAGTTAAAAGAGCACTAATTTAAGTATTTTTTTGAATTGTTTAATTTTTTAATTGTTTCTTTTTAATTTTAATTTATTTTTTTAATTTTCTTTTATTTATAGATAATTATTTTTTTTTATTTAATTTCATTTTTTTTATTAGTCATTTAATTTAATTTAATTTAATTTTTTATTTTTATTTTCTTTCTTTAACTCTTTTGCTTGTTTGTGTTTATGCATCTTTGGAATCGTAAAGAATTACTTTTTGATCCGAGATAAGAGAATATTTCAGAGCAATAGTAACTGCAATTTAAGAGAGGAAGAGACTTGAAGAAGTTGAGCAAAAGATGGCGAAATTGTTGTAATATTATCGTTCATTGTACGATATGCTACCCCCTATGAGAATATTTCTACAAATTGTGAAGTCCATACATGTAATTCATAGCTAATAATTTTGAGATTAAACCGAAAACTTTCCGTTGGGGAGCCACTTTTGGCAGAAGATCCAAACTTGCATATTGATGAATTTCTTGCACTATGATACTTTTAAGTATAATGGCGTTACATGATGCCATTAGATTACACTTATTTTCCCATTTTCGCCGAGAGATAAAGCAAAAAATAAATTACAAGCCCGACAAGGGAGCATTCTACTTGGGAGGATTTGGTTAACAAATTTTTGACTCGATACTTTCCTCCATCAATGTTTGTGAAGATAAGGAGTTTGCTTGCTTTACTCGGATCGGGAGAATTCTATAAGCATGAATTCAAGGAGCTATTAAGGAGATGTCCTCACCATGCATTTGAGGTTTGGCAAACAAAATGCGAATATTTTATAATGGGTTAAATCATTCCACAAGACTTATGGTGGATGCGTCTTAATGGGTCTTTAAACACTAAGACTTATAAAGAGGCTCGGTAATTATTTTTGAGGTTATGACTAATAAATATCAGGATGCCTAGTGGGAGAAAGCTGAGTCGGACAAAGTGATGGAGCTTGGTACTTTCGATGCCTTACTTGCTCAAAACAAAAGTATTTCAACAGTTTTTAACCTAACTAAGCAAGTGAGAGCATGCAGTAAATTCTTGAACCATCAAAGGTTAATTTGTGACTTCGTGGAGGTAATCATGCTAATGGTGGATGTGAAGTAAGCTAATTTGTTTTAGTTCTCAAAAGCGGTAAATTATATGGGTAATCCTTCCGCACCTTGTTCCATTTTCAAATACATATAATCCATGGAGGAATCATCCCAATTTTTCTTGGAGCAATCAAAATAATATTGAATCCTCAACTAAAAAATCTCCTCTTGAAATTACAAATGGAGAAACTTTCTTTTCAGACCTCTGCTTTTATGCAAATGTAGACTTCAAATTTTATGGAAGAGTCGAAAATTTTAAGAATCATGAGGCGACAATTAGAAGTTTAGAGAATCAAGTGGGGCAAATAGCAAAACAACTTCAAGAGAGACCTCCGTGCACCTTCCCGAGTGATCTTATCAATCCAAAGGAGCAATGTCATGCAATTACACCGAGAAGTGGCAAGACTTTGGATGGACCAATTAAGAAATTGATGTTCTTGTTGCGGATGTCCCATTTCAAGAGTCTTTAATGAAGAAGCTAAAGAGGAGCAACCAAAGTGGCAGAGGAAGAAGAATCCAATGTGAGAAGAAAATAGTTGATCCTTCATTGTATGCTAAACTTCCTTATCCTCAAAGATTCAGGTAAGGAGATTCAAGAAAAACAATTCTCCAAGTTCTTAGAAGTCTTTAAGAAGTGCAATGATAAACATTCCTTTTCTTCACTGAGCGGATGCCCTCTTATTTTCGGTTCATGAAAGATTTGCTCTTGAAGAAAAGGAAGTTGAAAGAAGATGAAACCATGGCACTTTCTGAGGAGTGCAGGTTATAATTCGAGAAACCCACCTAAATTGAAAGATCCGTAGTTTCTCTATTTCTTGCACCATTGGGGTCAAACCGACTATTGAGAAAGCTTTTGTGATTTAGGAGCTAGCATCAATTTAATGCCATTGTCAATTCTCCGCAAGCTTGGGGATTGATAAAGTAAGCCAACTACAATGTCTCTTCAACTAGGATCTCTCAATTAAACATCCATATGGTATAGTGGAAGATTTAAGTGAAGGTTGACAAGTTTATTTTCCCAAACGATTTTGTGATTTTGGATATGGAAGGATGCATATTCCTCTCGATTCTTGGAAGACCATTCTTGGCTACTAACAAATCATTGATTGATGTACCTAGAGGAGAGCTTATTTTGAGGGTAGATGGTGATCGGTGACTATTAATGTTTTTGATAATCTTGTTAGTACATCGAATCTCTATGCCCTATTGTCAAATGCATTCAAGACAAGCCTCTACAAGATTTAGCTAATAAGAGTCCTTCATCATCAAATGCAATTTTTCTACTCCCAAGATGGTTGTAAAAGGAGAAAGGACCTCCTGTTTTCAAAGTCTTCTAACCCAATTAAAAAGATCCTCCGGCCTTCCACCGATTTATTGAAGATTGATTCCAGAGGCAATTTGTGGAGGCAAAGAGTTTAGTTGATAAGAGAAAAATGTCATCCTACTTCTTTGCTTCAAGCCACCATGACTAGTTATAAAGGCAACGCGAACGAGCTAATGACGTTAAACAAGCGCTTTTTAGGAAAAATTTTCTCTATTTTTCTCTTTTATTTTTATTTTTTGTTTTTGTTTTTATTTTGTTATTTTCTTATTTCATTGACTAACATTTTTATATTTTTGAAGTTTGCTAATGTTGAGTTCTTCCTGTGCCTCCCTGAGTTCATATTTGTGGGGATGTATATAGTTGTGGCCAAAAAGAGTTTTTTTTCTACTTTTCTTGTAATTTAGTTATTTGTTTTTATTTATTTTGATTTTGTCATCATTATCCATTTTGTGTTTTGAGTCATTTTGTGCATACCAATGTGTTAAATTGAATATCCAATGATTGTTTGAATCATTGATCTTATTTCTTGGGATAGCAAAACTTGAAATTTATGAGTTGCATTTATCTCTATTGTTGTAATTGTGTATGGATGTTCTTCCCATCTTTATGATTGATAGACTTTGGAATTTAATTGCATGTCAAGCTTAGAGAAAGTTTATGGGATTGCATGTGTGTGGATGATTTGCATCTAGAAGTTGTTTGATTCTCTCGAAATAAATTCTTAACCGTTGATTAAGCCAAATGATAAGGGCCTTCTTTGACCGTTTAGCCTTTTCAAGCCAACCAGTATACATTTATCCTTAGTTCCATTTCCGATTTTGTTATTGTTTGGCCTCTGCTTTTCTTTACTCACATTTTTCTTTTTCCCATGACCCACAAAAAAAAAAAAAAATTCTCTTACATAACCTCTGTTGAGTGCATATTTTGTATTATTTTATTATTCAAGTCTTTGTTATTTTTGTGCATGAAGTTTTGTGGAGTTTGAATTTCAAAAAAAAAAAAAAAGAAGAAAAAGAAAGAAAGTTCACCCAAAGTATTACAAAGAAATAAGTTTGGGGGTGGAGATTGTTGAAAAAGAACTCAAACAGAAAGAGAAAAAAAAAATAAAGTGAATGTTGTGTTGATTCTTTTGCTCGCTTTTAAATTATATTTTGAGGCTTGAATTTTGAAATTTGCATGATTTTGTATCTCAACTTTTGTTTTCATTTTCCCTAAAATTCTTAATCCATACCTTGGCTTTACATTACAAGCTTATAAAGTCCCTTTTGATCTTGGTTGTGAGTTGTTTACATTAGGAGAGAGATGAAAAACAACCTTATGGATGTTTTGATGTGCATTTGTCTGTTTTATAAACTCATTTGGGCTTGTACTCAATGAGGAGATTGAGTCTTCATTCATGTTTTTGGGAAGTCTTTCAGATAAAAGTTGCATGTGAGAGACGATGTGATAATTGGATTGTTCATGTGTGATACTTTGGAATTAGATTTTGAATTAGTTTTGAGGATATGAATGATCTTTATCAATACCATCCCTTTTTGAGTCATCTTTTGAGTTTTAGTTTTGTTTTTATTTTGATTTTCCGCTTTTACTTGAGGACAAGCAAAAGCTTAAGTTTGGGAGTGATGAACCCTGCAAAAATTCATATTTTTACTGTTCAAAATCTTGGAACTTTCATTCTCTTTTAATCTTTTTGATTGAGTTTATTCTCAAGTTTCTTTTATTTTTTAGTTATTTTAATTTATGTTTTAATTGTGTCTTTTTATGTAATTTTGTAGATAATTACACATGGAGAAGACGGGTCATTTAAAAAGCTCAATAATTCATGAAGCCAGAACTATGTGGGACCTCACACTTGAGCGCCAAGATGCAAAATCTTGTTTTAATCAAAAAGGAGCGCTTGAGCGCCGATTTATGTTTGAAATATACTTTAGTGGGCCAGTTGGAGAGTTAGCGCCATGCTTAACTAGCAATTTCTTATATGAAAGTTACGCCAAATTTCAAGATATCTGCTAAAAAATTCAGAAAGACAACTCAAATCCTAATTTCGTGTGGGCGCATCAAGACTTGAAGATTAGGGATTCTCTTCAATCTTTCCACCAATTATCAATGGAGTTTGTCATCTTTTATTCTTTGTTTTGTTCTTTTCCTATGTGTAACTAACTTCCCCTCGTTAGGGGGCGATGGATCTTGATACTTTGATGATGTAATTTCTTTTATGGGTTTAATGCATGTTTTTATCTCATGATTTACGTGTTTATCTCTCGTTCTTAATGCTTTTCTAATTTTGGGAATGATAAATTGGGTTTATGTATGATTTGGGAAAATTTGCATGAACCTAGAACTTGTGATAAACACCATAATTTCTGAGTTAATCGCTAGGGGGACGTTGTGGGTTATGTGGTTTTCTTATAATTCCTCATGTTTGATAATGCCTTTCTAATTGGAGTTAGACTAAGGATTAGTTAATTTCAATCGCGAAGAGGATTAGTATACAATTGGATATTAATTAATGTTGAATTGACCATGAATCATTGAAATAGAACATGTTTTAAACCAATTTTTAGAAGTACATTTGAAAGAGTTCAAGTGAAGTCCAATTAACACTTTCTTATTATTGATTTCATCTCTTGTTAAATTGCTTGATTTTACTTTGTTTAGTTTTAATTACTTTCTTTTAATTATCTTTATTTTCACTTGTTTCCAACTTCCATCTTTTGATTAGCTTAAATAGTGTTAATTTAACGAATTTGGTACAATATAATCCTCGTGGGGCGATTCTCTTTTCACTACTTTATTACTTTTTTCGATTCGGTGCAAAGTATTTTCAACATCACTAGGCAAGGTGATGAGTACAGTTATGGCATTTTGCTAATGGAAACTTTCACGCAAAAGAAGCCCACTGATGGAATGTTTATGGGAGAATTTAGCATCAAGCAATGGGTAGAAGTGTCATACCCTGATTCAATAATGGATATTATTGATGCTAAATTGTTCATAGAAGGAGAAATTGCTGTTAAAAAAGATTGTTTATTGTCTATCATAAAACTCGCTTTGGATGTCTTAGTTGTTCGGTAAAACATTGTTCGGTAATCAAGATGTCTTAGAAGAAGGAGAAATTGCTGTTAAAAAAGATTGTTCGGTAAAATCGCATCGGAAAAGGACAAATATGAAAGATGTCTTAGTTGTACTCAAGAAGATTAAAAGGAGATTCTTAAGTTGAGCTAGAAATCCGAGTTAATTTTTTTTTCTTTTGGGTTATTACGAATAATAGTTTAACTTTGTTTACAACAGTTTTTTGTTTCTTTTTTGTTTTTTTGGTATTTGTCTATTTTTTTTATATATTTTTTTCATTCTTACAATGTTGGATTTGACTAATAAATTCATAAATTTTGTTTGAAGAAAATGTAATTTTATACTTATCTTCATTTCCTCTTTAGTCATAAAATTTTTCATACATTAAAGAAATTTTACCATCCTCAAATATCAATTGACACATTATTTTGTTATTTTCTTAAGATTACAAGATGTTTTTGAATTGTACTTAGACTCTAAGCTCATTTAACTCATTTGCTCTTTCATAGTTTTGAATTAAGAAATTGTGAACCATACTTAGTCAAAAGAGTTCAATACCTTTATCCCAAAAATATTATAAAAGGCAACCTTATAACTACCAAAAGAGAACTCTTACCTTTTACACATGAAATTTTTTTACAATGCCTATCTTTAAGCATGGATGGAACAGTCTCCACATCGTTTAGATGTAAAACTAATTTTTGTTTGAGCATCAACTTAATTTGTCTTGATTGTAAAGTACTTCAAGTGAATTTTAGACCTATAACATTTGTCCACATAAAGCTAAATTTATCAATTGAGTCACAAATGTTTTATTTTAATAGTTAGTTTAGTATTCCCTTAAAATTATATAGAAAATTCATCATTAAATTTCACCTTCATTTTTAACTAGATATCAAACTAACCCTAGATTTTTCTTGCTTCTAATCACAGAATGAGCTTTTTTTAAATTCATCAATCAACATCAATCAATATAATATAATACTTAATGAGAATGTACATTGATTAAATTATTTAGGGCTAAAGTCTAGCTTACCTAACGAGCTGGAGAAGGAAGAATTTGGACTAATGTACCTGAGTCCAAATATGGGTTGGGAGCTGCAAATAGACTTTTCTGTTGGTTGGATTGGGTTGGGCTAACGTCGAGAGTTTGGTTCGAATTGTTTGACATTGAAGTTAAAACATGTGCCAAGGGTTTTCTTGGGCTCCAGATTCGAGGGGAGCAACAGTGGGATCCTTGTTGATTTACCGCTCTCCTTGATTTAGTAAGCCACCTTTTGCTTGTGAGCCGTATCGTGCGCTGTTTGAAGGGGCTTGAGCATTACTTTCTACACAAACTTAGCAAATCTTGTTCTGGGTGACTTCATTCATTTAGCAATCAATTTTGAATAGCCCTAAAATTTTGATAATTTATTTTTGGATGAACCAAGGTCCTCTTGCCAAGGCTTTGAAATGATTTGTAGCAAACCGAATCGAATAATGAAGTATCCATGGCCGAGATATGAGATGTGCATGAACAGATGGGGCTTCTATGAATAATCCAATTTTGATCTCATTATATGTAGTCAGAGGTTGGAATATCAGTTTTTTTCTTCTTTTTTTTAAAAAAAAAAAGATGTAAAGAATTGATGAGATTTTAATGTGAATTCCACAATACTTTTTTTGTTTTTTCTTTCGACTGGGTGAATTCCACAATACTTGAAAAAGCTACAAAAGAAAAAAATAAATTGGACGCCACAAGTGAGGTAATGATTTTTTTTTTATATGATCAAACATGCACTAAATTTGCTTTTGCGTGAGGCAGATGGATCTTCAGAAGGGTTTTCCATCCATTCTGCTATCCCTTCTCACTCTTTCCTTCAAGACAGACCAATTTTTCCCAAATTTGAAGTGGAAACTAGCTGTAGACAAGACTAGAGCATAGGAATCTTTCCACAGCAATTAAGCACCCAAATGACAAAATCTCACATAGAATATGTTAAAAGGTTTAAAAAACAATAATAATTTAAATATGATTTATTCGTCACTCAAAGACGTATATTTATATACAATAATTTGTAAGCATATGTTGAATTCTTTTCATAATTATAAGAAAAAATATAAAAAATAATTGTACAAATATAATAAACATTATATAGATTTATGTCAATAACTACTTGATTAGAATATAATTAAATTACGAGAAAAATATATTATAATGCAATAATAAATATGTCCTAATAACGAAAATAAAGAAATAAATCAAATTTATCATAAGAGATAATCTATGATATTCTAAAATATTTTAAGATATAATAAAAATATTTTGATATATTTTTCAAATATTATAACACTCTCCCTCAAGTTAAAGTTTTCTAAGTTTGAGTTTGTAACAATTAAATAATTTGATAGTGTAATAGTGGCTAAGATGAATAGATACAGGACCACTGCATCTGGGACAAAGAGTCGAGCTAAGAAGTTCCCTTTATCAAGGCCGGAATGGTATTGAATTGCTTACGTACTTCCTCAATCATCTTCAGAGCAGCACTTTCCACACTCTTCATGATCATGATAGAAAATCAATATAGAAGCATTGTATCCACAATTAAACTAATAAAAACCTTTGGAGTCAGTACATTAATTGTTGAAATAGCGATCTGGCTCACAAAAACACCAAATAGGGCCAAAGACACAAGGGCAACAGAACCAATTACAAACCCTTTTTCAATAGCAGCAGTTGTGTTTCCTATAGCATCAAGGGCATCCATTCTCTCTTGAATTATGTGACTCATCTCAACCATCTCAAGAATACCTCCAACTTTGTCACTGATTGGACCATATGCATGCATCAATGGCTAATCCAATGGTTATAGTACTCAGCTTCCCAAGTGCAGCAACAACAATGCCATACATGGTAGCAAAGCTGAAACTAACAAAAATACTAATTGCAATAAAAATGGGAATAATGACAGACTTGTATCCTAAGGCAGGGCCAAATATAACATTAGTAGCAGTACCAACATCAGCAACCTTAGTATAAATACCTCTACTAACTCTTCCAAACAGAGCCATAGAAAACCCACCAAGACCATAACCAGTGATGACCTGAAGAAAACCACCCCAGTCATCGCCATAGTAAATCTTGAACAGGTTGATGGTAATGTAAGAACCAAAAGACCGTTTGCAGCAAAAAGAAATCTCATAACAACACAAGATCTAAATGTAGTGATAAAAGTCTTCCCAACACCCTTTCTTGCCTCTAGTGTGGTTCTTGCACTAGCATAAGTTACAATTTTCATTTTAAGGAAACCAAAAAACTGATGTAATGCTACCAAGCAGGAATGTTATGGTGCTAAAAAGGGTAATGGCAATAGCTAGTTTACACATCTTAGTTTGATCATAGGTACAAGGCTAGTGACTTGTGTTGAATCCTTCCACAGAGTCAAGGAAAAGGAATATCAATATAGTAAAAACTGCCATGGAGATTCTCACATACTTATATTCAATGAAAAAAGAACGACATGACAAACACCGACAATATAGCAAAAGTCGCCATGAAGATTCTCACATACATAAATTCAATGGGAAAAGAACGGCATGACAAACACAAGTATTGAAATATATGTAGAGATGAATTTATTTTCATTCTCCTCTTCAAGAAAGGGCAGCGATAGCAATGAAGGTTGTCTATAAACCCAACAATAAAAGCTAGTCTGATCAACAATGAAGGTTGATTGCAGTGGAAATAATAAAGATTTCGAGATCGGGAATACAATCAATAACTCGAGACTTGAAGAGAACACATCAAGACCAAAAAAGGAGAAGTTGGGAGAAAACAAAGATAAGGAAAACAATAAAACTAGATCTAGGTTTAAAGGTCATGGATAACGATTTTAATGAGTTTCATGAACTCTATATAGTGAAAAAAAAAACTTTTTTCAAGGGGGATACCATGGCTCTGATGCTATGTTAAAAAGTTTCAGAAAATAATAATAATTCTGATATGATTTATTCTTCATTTAAGAACGTATATTTATATATAAAGATTTGTAAGTCCATGCTGAATTTTTTTTCATAATTACAAGAAAAAATATGAAAGAATAAATGTACAAATATGATTTATATTATATGATTTATGTTAATAATTATTTACCTAAAATAAAACTAAATTATAAGAAATAAAATTGTTCTAATACAAGAATAAATTTGTTCTAATAACAAAATAAGAAAATAAATCAAATCTGTCTTAATAAATTATTTATGATATTTTAAAATATTCTAAGACATAATAAAGATATTTTGAGATATTTTTTTAAATATTTTAACATAATATTCTTTAATTTGTCATACCAAACAAATACGGAGGACTAAATTGTCATTTGACATGTGTGTTTGTTTGAGCACTATTGTCTATTGTAATTGTTATAATAATAATAATAAACACAAACCAAATTGGAAGAAATTCTTTATTATTAATGATTGATGTAATTTTATGATATAATTCTCACTATCTTATACATGTTAAATAATAGAAAAACGATTAATTCTCCTAACACATCTTCCTAATAATTCTCCTAATTATTAAATAAAAAAATATTAAATATCTTTTATATTTTTAAGATAAATTTTTTATTTAATATTTTTTATTAAATAATAAGAGAATTATTAAAAAAATATTTTAAGAGAATATAATAAAACTCTAAATAATAATTTAAATGCCTATAATAAACTGTGCCCATCCAAAAATTACTCCTAAATTGGTGGATGTAATTGAATTTGGATAACGTGGTCCAATCCTCCAATACTCTTCTGTGCATGAAAGCAAATCTCTACGCTCTCTACAAACTACACACACAGTACAGGTCGTTGCTCTCAGCTTCACGTGCAGGACATTACACACACACAGAGGACAAGATCTTCGTTGACTACTGAAATTCACATTTTCTCGCTCCGGTGACCGGGAAAATGGCAGTCTCAGCCGGCGGCCAGATGTCGCTCTCGTCCACCGTCCAGTTACGTGGACCAACAGGACTGGGCGGTAGGAACTGGAGGCTTGTCAAGTTTTGTAATGGGGAAGTCATGGGTCGTAAGCTGAGGCTAACCCAGCATGAGCAACAAGGTGGTGGTGGTGGTGGTGGTTGCGCTAAGAATGTTCGGCGACATATATGCATGTCTCTCACTGCTGATGTGGCCCGCGAATCCAAGGTTTAGCTGACTCCTTTGCTTCTCCTCCTCTTTGGCACCGTAACACAAACAAACTCAGTCTAGAAAGAAAGAAAAGATACAAAGTTGAAACATGTCAATCAAATTTTGAATCTTGGTGAGGTAAAAGAGAAAGAATCAATTTAGTGCAATAGGTTGAATGACTTCACATTAATTTTTCTTGCCAAGGACTTGTTATTTTAAATCTTATTTTATTAAATAGATAGTAGCTCCGCTAAAGTGTTTTGCAATCTGTGTATTTTTTTTTTTCGCTTGTCATTTTCACCATGGGTTCATATATACCATAACCGTGGGCTTATTTTGTCAGAAGCAAAGTTTTTGTTAATGAAGCCGGTTAAAAATCTATATTTATGGCCCATACTTTAATGGTAGGCTACTTAGGTCCACCACATCACCACCATCATTAACATAGCTGACACTGCTCCAACTTTTTATTTTTTATTTTTCATTTTGATTTACACGGGAATAGAACCAATAACCTTTATCTAAAATTTAATTGTACTCCCGCATGAGTGACACTTGAGCTATACCCAAGTTGCAATTGCTTAGAAGTTTTCAAGTATAGTGATACTTAAACTCTGCATAAATTTTGCAAGAACTGTTAATGTGATCAATCCATGTCAACTTCACAGATTAAAAAAAAAAAAGTGTTTTAAGTGGAACCACTTAAATTCAATACAGTTATTCTCATGCATATTTTGTGATGAGTTTGTGTACATATAATTACTCGAAGTTGTGTGGGCCGTGTGGCTCAATTTATGTCGGAGAAGAAAGAAGTTTAAGTTGGACTATATAAGTCACATGCAACCATATACTTGGTTTATGCATATTTTGTAAAAGGAGTTAGTGTATTTAACGTGACTCAAAGTTTTCCATATGATGAATGGGAATATGGGATAGTGCAGTTGAGAGACGTAAATGTGGAAAGAAGGGACGCAAGGACGGTTGTGGCAGTTATACTAGGTGGAGGAGCTGGAACCCGTCTCTTCCCTCTCACTAAGCGTCGAGCCAAACCTGCTGTAAGTTCTGTTCCTATTCTATTACCATTTTCTCAATTGTTCTATTAATTATTAACTTAGTTAATGGTGCCTTTGGTTTGGTCACCTAAAGCTAGAAGCTTAAGCTGATAGGTGAAGAAGACATATGAATACTTTTTTTTTACCTCTAACAAACACCTAAGTAAAATGAAAATTAAAAGAGAGAAAAAACTATTATAAGAAAACCGATTTAAGGTTCGACCAACAGACACTTAGCCTGCTCACGCCTTTACTTCTGTGAATAGTGGGATATGGCAATCGATGCTATAGTGCACTTCAATTGCATGATATTATGCAGCTACACATGAATTTGGCCACCTTGTCTGAGGTTTCCTATGGTAGGTTCCTATTGGTGGTGCTTACAGGCTGATTGATGTGCCAATGAGCAACTGCATCAACAGTGGCATCAACAAGGTGTACATTCTCACTCAGTTTAACTCAGCCTCACTCAACAGGCACATTGCACGAGCTTACAACTCTGGTAGTGGAGTCACCTTTGGAGATGGCTATGTCGAGGTATCTCCCATGTCTCATCTTTTACATGCTTGCATTCTAAGTCAGCTTGTGTGTGTGTGGCTGATAAGCAGCCAGCCATTTTGTTTTAAATGATCTTTGAAAAATAGATTAGTAAATGAAGAACTATACTATTGAAGATTATCTAAGAGTGCTTGTTTTATTTCAGGTTCTTGCAGCCACTCAAACTCCAGGGGTGGAAGGTAAAAGATGGTTTCAGGGTACTGCTGATGCCGTGCGGCAGTTCCACTGGCTCTTTGAGGTATTAAGATATAGCGATTAGCTTAGAGAAACTGCAGATCAATCTATACCGGAGCTCTTTTGATCCAGGTTATGTTGTTTAATTGTTTGGACTAGGAAATAGAGAGAGATCCATTATGAGGAAAAACACTTTCTTGACATATATTGAGCTTATGACAAAAATTGTAAGGAGGTTTTAAAGTTTTCTACTTCAGATTGCCAAAGTTCGAATTCATTTGATAACTCAAATTTCCCAGGCAAAGCCTGGTTGATTCTGGATCTGCCACTGCCCCACTCCAGGGCTGAAGGAACTTTCTTTGGTTCACAGTTTAAAATGAATTAATTGATCACATGACTTGTGTTTGCAAAATGTGGCAACTTAAAGTGTCAAATTATTTTCGTCGAATGACAAATTTTCATTATCGTCTGAATAAATTTTACGTGTTGACATGTGACATATGTAAATCAATCAAGGAGCAGTTAGATGTGCCTTTGTTTTCAGGGGGAAGGGGTTACATGGTGAATTGCTACTTCTCCAATTTGAGAGTAGTCAAATGACATGTTTTCACAACTGCGCTGACAGAGTTGACAATGTTGAGATTTATATCAGACATACGAAATTATACCAAATGTTGATAATGGACCATTTTCTCTTTGTACATACAAAATTTTCCAAGTAACACTGGTCCATTGGCCAGTTTCCACTGATCATTGAAACTTTCATTTTTAATGACAAGGTTTAACTTTAATATATTATTCTTCTGCTCTATTTTCCTTTTGTCCTTTCTTTCCTCATCACAGCAAAGGCCAAGAAGAATCTAAATGCTGGTTGGGTGTTAAGTATGATGATGTAGAATATGCTTTTCATGTCGCAGGATCCCAGAAGTAAGGATATTGAGGATGTATTGATTCTTTCTGGGGATCACCTCTACCGAATGGACTATATGGACTTTGTTCAAGTAAGGCACCGTGCCATCCAATCAAACAGTTCTTTCCTCTCTCATTCAGTTGATGCATTCAAATTATTGACTCTCAGATGTTTTGACTTATCTTCATATCCAGAATCATCGGGAGAGTGGTGCAGATATCACACTTTCTTGTCTGCCAATGGATGACAGGTAGGTTGCTTCCCCCATATAGTAACTATCTAATTATTTCAATAATCAATATAGAAGATGGTGCAAATTTCTAGCTATTTCAATATGCATAATCACTCACATGTATAGCTTGAAATCACCATGGCTCATTTCCTCTTTCTCGTACTTTACTAGCATATAAACATACCCTGGGCAGCTGAGAGGTCTTGTGTTTGCTAATATAGTGAATTAGATCTTAAAGGATTTCAATCAATTTATGCCAGTTAAATCTGAATTAGAAACCAGCTCTTTTATCTCTAAGTTCAATAATCTTTATTATATATTGCTGTTCAAAACTCTACTGTGCATCTATGATAGTCGTGCCTCAGATTTTGGTCTAATGAAGATAGACAATAAAGGAAGGATCCTTTCATTCAGTGAAAAGCCTAAAGGAGAAGACCTGAAAGCAATGGTAAAACTCATGTTTATCATACTGCTAACACACCAGGAGTTTCAAGAATTAGATTTACTGCTAATACTGCTTCATAATTTAGCAAGTTGATACAACTGTTCTGGGCCTTTCGAAGGATGAGGCTCAAAAGAAACCATACATTGCTTCCATGGGAGTGTACATCTTCAAGAAGGAGATACTTCTTAATCTATTAAGGTACTAATAAAATGTGAGGCTTTTCCGTGTGGTTCACTTCATCTATCAATGTATTCTTTAAAAATACAGAAATATGCACTGCAAATAAATTGATCCTATTGCAAAGGTTGTTTGCTAAGTGCTACAAATTAAATTAATTTAGATGGCGCTTTCCAACTGCAAATGACTTTGGATCAGAGGTCATTCCTGCCTCAGCTAGAGAATTTTACATGAAGGTATGACTAGAAAAAAGCATTACAAAGGAACCTTTTACTTATGATTTTACCTATGGTGTGACAGTATTTATCATTCTTTTCTAGTGCAGTAGATTTTAGTATACCTGTGGCAGCAGACACACAACCAATGTGCATATCTCCACACACACACACACACACACATACACACACCCCTACCTGAAGGATGAAAATCAAAAGTTGGGAGAGATACCCATCAAAATTTTGGCTACTTCATGTTATGGATCAAGTGCAGATATAAGACCTTTGTAGCAAACGAGAAAGTGGAAACTTACCTTTGGGTCTAGCAGAAAGTTTATTTTCACCTATTATGAATATTTATAGCAAAAACTTGTGTGCAGGCTTATCTCTTCAATGATTACTGGGAGGACATAGGGACCATCAGATCATTCTTTGAGGCAAATCTAACCCTCACCGAGCATGTGAGTGTCAAATTTATCTGTATTGCCACTCTTATTGAGCGTCAATATCTTGAATTATCGAGTTCATTTGTAACTAGTGGAAGGTTGTCCGAGAGGTAAACCTAAGAAATCAATTAAACTTCAAGCTTTAAAAGCTCAGTTATAAACATATTTCAGTTAATCTTTTTCATTTTGGTTTCAAACAACTATTTTCCCTGTTCCATGATTGAGATATAAAATCTTAGTCACCTAGAAAATCTTACTTCTGTAATTTTCAGCCACCCAGGTTTAGCTTTTATGATGCAACAAAACCAATGTATACATCAAGAAGAAACTTACCACCATCGAAAATTGACAATAGCAAGGTCAGTATATGTCTTCAAACTTACTCTTCGAGATATTTTATAAGAAATCCGCACTAACAAGCATCAAAGCCATATCACTTGCTGAAGGGTGTACTTAATTTGTTATATATACAACCAAAACTAGACACTTTCTTAATATATTGTTGTATGCCTCTGTTATCACGTATGATTGGAAGTCCAACATCTTTAGTTCTTTTTCCTGTTATATCTGCCTCCCCACACCAGGTGACCACCTCTTTTCTGCCGTAAAATCTTAAACTACAATACTGTTTTTTGTCCTTATGCAGATTGTTGATTCAATCATATCACATGGAAGCTTCTTGAATAATTCCTTCATAGAGCATAGTGTAGTTGGAATCAGATCCAGAATAAACTCAAACGTTCACTTAAAGGTTTGGTGTACCAATTCTATTATCTAGGCAGTTGAAGAATTACAGAAGATGACAATGCATATTTTTACTAGCATTTACCATAGATACCTGATTTATCAGTTGTGTAGCAATTCTTAAATTCAAACATTCCAAAAGTGTTTGTTCAGTGGAGATATAATACATAATTCTTTGTAGAATATATATTTTGGTATGTTTATTTCCTAGGTGAGCTCATCTAGCTTTATTTGTATCACACTTCTATGCAGGATACAGTGATGCTTGGTGCTGATTTCTATGAAACCGACGCGGAAGTGGCAGCATTATTAGCTGAGGGAAGAGTTCCAATAGGAATAGGAGAAAACACAAAAATCAAGTACAAACTGCAACTCTCACTCTCCTATCTATTAGTTTCTCTTGCTGTAGTTTCTCACTTCTTCTCACATATCTGCAGAGACTGTATTATTGACAAAAATGCTAGAATCGGAAAGAATGTTGTAATAGCAAATTCGGAGGTATGCATTTTAAAACTGTTTTAGAGCAGTATATGAGGACTAGATGTGATACACATACCAATTAATAACCAACTTCCTTTATTGGGAGTGATGACATTCTCATTCCCGTAATTCACACACTCCTCTAATTCTTACTCAGTAAATCACTAAATCATTGTATGATAACTGAACCCCATATAAAATTTCCCTGAATATTTGAGATTACCCCTCACACTAAGTGTGAGACAATCATTGCCTTTTACTAGGATGTCGTGAGAATTAAAAAATATTTTAAGCTATAAAAGAAAATTTAAAAGAATATTTAGACGCCACAAGTGAGGGCAATAATTTTTTTTTTTAATGGTGAAACATGCACTGAATTAGCTTTTGTATGAACTGCAGGGCATACAAGAGGCTGATAGATCCTCAGATGGGTTTTACATCCGTTCTGGTGTTACCATTGTATTGAAAAACTCAGTAATTGAAGATGGATTCGTCATATAATAAATTATCCCATCATTTGTTTGACCCATTTTGTTATGAATTTAAAAGATGGGAATCTTTTGGTTTTTATGAGTTTACAAAAATAACAAACATCAATGTCAATGTACTGTTGTGTTCGAATGGATAGAGATAGATACATGTATCATACATCTTATATTCCAAATCCGCACAGCTGATCTGAGCTTGTAATTCTACATCATAATTATAAATTATTAATTTAAGTACACTTTTTATACAGTAAAACAAATGAATACACTTATTGTTATTTATAGTTGAATCTCTCTCACACTGGAAGGAAGGAACGAGATTGAACTTCTGATTATTATTATTATTATTATTTTGCGATTAAAATTTCAAAGGAAGAGGAGGTTACCCCATTCCATTTCCAAGTTCAAGGTATAGGTTATAACTTATAAGGAGGTTATCCCATTGCAAGTTTAAAGTCAAGGAAAGAAAGAATGACTACGTGACTGCAACGGCGTGAATTTTACGAGGAAGGAAAGAACGCAGATTATGTGACTGAATGACTTCGCAACAAGAAAGATGTGATAGGCACAAGAAAACCGCCTACGTCTGCGTGGTGGTTGGTCATTTCAGGAGATGGGCTGACGGCCATACAGACTGGGCTGACCTCAGGTGAGAGCCCTGACGCTGTCAGAGTCACAGCCATTCCAAAATATATAATCATCAGGCTGACATTAAAATCGGGCCATATGGGCTCAATACAGTTGGGTCACCCATATTTATATAAAATCGGGGCCATATAAGCCCAAGAATTTGATCTATATCTATGACCCATCCCAAATCTTCCAGCCCGACATACCGAGCCCCAATACTGGCCCTCACCCAAACCAAGATAGAGCATCTTATTACACCAAATGGATTTAGAAGCTTCTTGATATTTTAATATTTTATCACGTTCAAAAAGAAAAGGCCTACCATTTCAATACCCACATGAAGATTTTCAAGAACATAAACGATTTTAAAGATGAGGAAACTATGAAGATAAAGCCAATTTGAGGCACATTATATTATAGTCTATCAGATTAAAAGATGTGACAGTTTAAGCAAGGTTTATGGAACAAGCTCTTCACAGTTAAACATCAACTCATTTTCATATTTCTGCAGAACAAACCGCTCCTCTGGAACTATAATGGTGGTAACAGTACATTTCATGTCAGAAAAGGGTTTTCTACAAGTCCTCCCTGCTCGGTGAAGATAATCTATGGCAGTCCTTGGCAGATCAAAGTTGTAAATGTGAGACATTTCTGGAAGGTCAACTCCTCTAGCAGCTATACCTGTTGCCACAAGGAGATAGCCACCTCCTTTTCTAACCTCCTGAATCAAAGAGACAGCAAACGGTTGTTACCATCCTTTTTCATTTTTTTTTCCTTTCTAATTTAACTTGCTATTTACTGACAAGATAGACATCTTAATGCTACCATCCTTAAACAAGTATGCTTCTGGCATAAGGTTGTTGTACCAGGCTTTAGAAGTGTTGTGGTGAGAAGTTTTAATTCCACCTCAGTCACATTAAAAACCTAGGAAATTTGAGGCTGAGGATGGGCATAACTCTTGAACTAAAATTACCACACTTGTGGTTAATGGCCCCTTGAGGATAAACATCATCCTCAGCCAGTCCCCATGGTTCCCTAAAATTAGGTAGGTGAAAAGTTTTTTTTTCCTGGGCAGCAATGTCAAAGGTTTTATTAAAATGTGGTCGGTGTTATCTAGATTATAGACCAATGCACTTGCTGGCATAGTTGTTAGAATTGTACGATTCACAATTCAAATCGTATGATTCGATACAATTCGTCGTCCCAACGATTCAGAAACTACTTTGAATCGTGAATTGCTCTGAATTGTGGATGAATCGCCTGAATCATTTCGATTGAGAATCGGAAAAATGAATCGTGCGATTGTGCAATTCATGCACAAGAATTTTTGTGCTTTTTTTTTCACAGATTCTCATGAGAATCTGAAGGGGGGCAGACGGGTTAAAATAACAAATAAATAAAAAGTGAAGGGTCTTTTAATTCTTCACCCATGTTTCATTCTTCATGACTTCACGACATGCTATGCGACCAGAACCAGAGTACCGGACTCTGCATTCATTCTTCACATCTCACTTAGAAACGTGCAATACTCTGCATTCTGCTGCAAGTCTGCAACTCCGTCGCGCCTGACTGCCTGCAACTCGACCGTGCCAGTAACTCTGTCGTGCTTCTGTTCATGATGACCCATCTTCATCACGTGGGAACATTTTATCAGTGGGTTGGCTCTGTTTTCTTCTATTCTCTTGTACTCATCTTCGTGACTCCGTTGGCTTTGTTTGACTCATCTTCCCCTGCTTCTGTTCTCATCTCCTTCTGTTTTTTTTTTTTGCATCAATTTGGAATGACTTATCTATATTTAAGTTATGACTTATGAGTTTACTTATGACTTATGGCTTATGATGGTATTATTTAAGTATTTATTTGAGACTTTTTAAGTATTTTCTTTATGTTTTAGGTGTGTAAATGTGTATTTAAATTTTTTATTGATGTGTTTCTGAAGATTCGATACGATTTAAGATTCACGATTCAAAAATTGAGCAAACGATTCTCGATACGATTCACGATTTGACAACTATGCTTGCTGGTTCCAGTAAATCCGTAAATCCGGTAGAACCAGCCAGTACAAATTGGTTTTCAGAACAAGGGTGTAACTTGCTATTCAAAACTTGTTTCAAACTCAGCCATAAGGTACATAGTATTATTGACTTATAGATGACCGTTACAATGAATTTAGACGCAGAATCCAGTGGTCAATAATGCAAGGATGCTGTAAAATTGGGGGTACCAAAGAAAACTCCTATCAATATCAATCAACTGAATGGCACTTACCAACAGTGAAGCTGCTCGTGAATTGAAATTCATGTCATCCTCGAGAAGGAGGATATCTAAAGAACCTTGATATGATGTCTTCAGAAAGTCAATCAGAAGGGATGTTGATGGAGCATTTCCAGCCCTTTTTGACTTCTCAGACTGCATAACAGAATATATAATATTAGAAGAATGATAACTTCATGCATATTAACTTGACTGAGTCAAGCAAACATTAAATGCAGACATATCCGCTAATCATTGGTAGGGTGTCAACTGTCAAGTAATAATTAATACAAACAACCAAGTACAATACTACTAGCTTGAGAGCTAAGACACCTGAGCTCTAAATAGATTCCCAAACATCTGATGAGTATGGATTTTTAAACTACGTTACAAGCAAATGACCAAAAAGAAATAAGGATTTTTATACTTCAAACTTTTAAAGTGCAAGATGCACAGAACAGAATAAAGTGCAAGTAGTTACCACTCATGAGAAAATCAAAGCAGTAAGTTGTAAGTCGTAACAAATCTATAGTTTGTTATTCATGTGCTTGTATTTTAGCAAAATCTAAACCGTTGATATTTTAACCAGTGGTCACCCACCATGCACTTTACTCTCTGAAGTGCACCAGACACTTTTAGAGGATATTGATCCAAGAAACTAATTCAACAGCTCAAGCATTAAAGACCTTTACAATTCCTTCAGGAGTATGGATTTCAAATGGCAATACAGACAAAAAATGATCAAAAAGAAATAACTACTTCAATAGCACCAGCACAAAATACCATTACAACATAGGCAAGACTCATAACTTAAAAAAACGCATTGGATAATAATTATGCAACAGCAGCTGGCATTTTTTTATGAGTGAATAATAATAATGCTGCAGTTTATAACTATTTCTCATGCCTCGTAGTAATTTTCTGAAAAATTCTGAAGGTAAGTAACTCATGTACTAATGTAAAATGTTTAATTTCATTCCACTCCCAGGGCACAACCTACTGATTGCATAACCCAATTGATGTAGAATCATGACTACATAATCCAATTGAAGGAGGAGGAGGAGATAATAAGAAAGATATTCTCAACATACCTGCTCACCGACAAATATAATGCCAGACTCAGGTGCATCAGATTGTATCAGGGATAACAGGGTTTGTAGTTTCCTTTTGGTATCACATATCTGACGATTGAAATAGCATTAGAAATTTACTAATATCTAAAATAGGTCTTTAATATGTAAGTGACCTACAAAAAAGTTGCGATAGAAGTTTAAACAATTATACATACATCTTTCCAAGGCCAAAGGGTGGCACTGTGGAAGGCAGATAGGCTAATAAAATAACACATAGATAAAGTTTTTTGATATCATAGAAATACGTAAAGTTTCTTTAATACACAAGACTTCTTACTATAAATCTATGACATAGGCGAGATGGCATGGGCTCCACTGGATTGACATGAATATGGACCACATCATTCTGGAAAACAAATAAAGAAGTCAGTGAAATTTTAAGGTACCTCAAAGACAAACAAATAATCAGATCAGCAGACCTTAGTCCATTTCTGCTGCACACAGTCGTGAAGAAATCGTCTGTGCTGTGGTATAGAAGCACTGGCAAAAACTGTCTGACGGCTATTGCAAGATGAATATGAATTCAAAAGCTTTCGAAGAGAACTGACTTGTTTTGAAGAATTGAAAATGAAGTCAACCTAAGCAGACAAGAATATAAAAATCATAAACAAATAAATACTTACAAAACTGCTCAGGGGCAGAAAAAAAAAAGGAAGCAGGCAGGGCTTATATAAATTCCAGGTCTTATAATTTTTATATTTCGCAATTTATAATTTCCAAAAGGTGTGAACACCCCCTCCTGCTCTTATAATTCAAGCTTCACTCATGAAAATGTGGAAATAATGAAATCCAATATGCTGAAAAACACTTTTAAGCTGCCTTTAATTTACTTCACTTTCCTTTTTCCATTTCTTTAACTGCATTAGAATGCATTGACTTGATGGATGAGAATGAGATGACTAACTACATAAAGTTTTCAAAGCAATTATAGCTGCATGGTGGTGCAGTCATATGTTTTCAAACACACACTCAGAGACACCGAAAACAAGATAAATCTGGAAATCTGGAAATCTGCTTTCTTACCTTCAACAGTGCAAATACAAATACTAAAAAGTGCACAAAGACTAGCTGGTTTAAGATGTAAAGACCAAATCTTTTACCTCATCAACTACCAGCACCCGCACAGATTCAAGCAAAAAAAATTGTCTTTCAAGCATTTGGCACAAACTCCCAACTGTTGCAACCACTATTGTTGGAGGCTCTGCCTAAAATTTGAGAAAGTTAAACAAGCCTGAATGAGCAGGAAAACGGTCTTCTCTATTAAGACTTAACGCTGCCAGTGACCAGTTGAAGAGAAGATAGAAATCAACGTAAATGGAAGTGGTGTTAAATCAGAGCTATCATATATCATTATTATGTCATATATATAATAGGTTTAAATGAGCTGCATTACATAATTATTACAGTATTCAAAACATAAAATTACCTATATTATATCAGGAGGACTACACGGACTTTTAGGAAATTCAAACTATTTCCCAACAAAGGCCTAAAGCATCAATACAAAAAACAAATCACAAGGAATTAGTTGGTCATTGATGCCTAATCTGTGATGTCCATCCACTAACCATTTGCATTACAAACATATAGATATAGACAATGCAATCTATTTCATAGACTTTTGTCAGTTTCTTAGAGTTTATTAATTGGGCTAAACAGACAATAGAAAACTTAAAACATCCCTAAGAGCATAGTTCTACTCTACTATATCACATCTTGGCCAATGGCCAGATCAAAAACGTTATATAACAACTGCTCTCAGAAAATAATTGTCTCTAAATATTCACAACTGCTAAACAAATCCAATTAACTTTAAGCTGTTAAATGTTTATGTGTGGGTTAAATAACTTATAGTATTTGTAGAACATATCAATACATCACTTTCCAAAAATTAATTGACATTTGAGTATCTGTAATTCAAAGTATTGTGCATCCATTCATATCTGTGGCTGCAAAAAATGGAATATAAGAAAGTAAGAAACTTTATCAGAGTCAATTAGAGTATGAATGAACTGCATCATCAGTAGATATTGTAAAAGTCAATAAAACTTTATATAAGAAGCAAGCAGCAAGTCAATTATCTTTCAAATAATCTCCATAAAGATTAAAAAAAGAGTATCCTGAATTCAAAAATTGCAGCAGCAACCATTTGTTAGTCTCCAAATTTATTTGGTTTAAAAACACAATAAAATACAATATTAATAATACTCATTGAAGAAAAAGCTGAAAGGTTCCTACCTTTAACCAACTCTTGTGTCTTCTCAATGTTCCTCCATCTAACAAAGCCATGATGGTACATGACTTCTGCTCCCCCTCAACTCCAGTTGGCTTTGCTGCCAACGTCCTAGCAACCTTAGTGACCTTGTCATTAAAATTTTTTTGCACTCAATAATTAGCCCTTTCCAAGGGAATTCACCCTGATATGTTGCACTAAAGATAATTAACATGTCACTGTAACATTGAATCATAAGCATTCTTACTTGCATGCCAAGTTCACGGGTGGGCACCAAAACTAGTGCTTGCACGGAAGATTTTGTAGTGTTGATGATGGAATAGATCAAAAGCAGGTATGTAAGTGTCTTCCCAGAACCTGTCTAGATAAGAAATAAAATAAGGTTAAAGGTCCTCCTTTTGCTATTTCACAATAAATGTAAGTGCAGCACATGGGAAGATAAGTGGACAGGGATGAGGAGGCAGGACAAAAATGGTAGGAGATACAGAGAAAAGTATAAGAGAAACTGCATAGAACTTCCATTTGTACCACGTGCAGAAGAAATGAAGCCATGTCAGCAAACTAACAACCAAACAATCACAACATATAATTACCTATGTAAAAAGATTTCTATCATCTAAGAACTGAATCAAAGGAATTGTAGTTTAGTCCAGGCCAAGCAAGATAGCCAACTTTCATAACAACAGAGCATAATCAAGACTTGCAGGAATGTGTTGAGGAAACTGCAAGGAAAAACTAAAAAAGCTTCTGTAAGGAGGATGGATTTAATTCAATATGATGGCATCACTTAAACAAGGAGTAGGTTGGTTTAAAACTCAATAATTTAGTATCTTATTTGCTCAAACATTAGGAGACAATATTGTCATCCGGACAATTTAATAACACTAAATTCAAATGTAAATGATCTAATAAACACTTAAATGTATACTAGTACTAAAGAGGAGATAGTGGCAGTTTTCCATCTGTGCTTTTGGTGCAAAACATTTCAACTTCATCCACCAACCTAAACGAAAAATCAATTCTTTTTTACATGCAAATGAATTAGTCGCTCAACCTCTGAAAACTATAATGATCAACTTTCCTTTCATTCTATTTCTTAAAAATTTCTTTCCCATTCCAACCTAAGCTGTTTTTCTCTCTCATTGCTTGCCTTGGTATGGGAATGAGCACTTTTTCCCTGCTTATCCATCATCCCCTTAGTATCTGGGCATAGGATTATGAGGAAAGTGGAAACTCAACCTACATAACAAATTAGGAATGAAGCTGAAGTATAAATTGCATTCATTCTAAATATCACATCAACACCAATCAGAACACGAGTAAAGAAAAATAAAAGTCAAAGGTGCAAATTGACCTGAGCATGAAGTATGCAGTCACGCCCAGAAAAAAGATAGGGCAATGCTTCCTTCTGAACATCTGTAGGCATGAAATATCCAACCTCTTCCATCCTGAAACATATGATAGTACCCAAAACACTTTATTCAATCAAACGAAAGTCAACGGTAGGCACAATATCAAGATAATCCAATTAAACTTTTTATACACCCTACAACAACAATTTGGTGCATAAAGTGTAGCAAATTGTTCAAAAACTAAGCAAAGCAGAAGTAAGTTAAATTTCACCAAATTAGCTACAACCCAGAATATAATCTTGGATCCTAGAGAGTGTGAAACAAACTTAAACCATCAAAAAAGAAAAAGGAAAGATTTTGAAAATGCCTTTGCAATACATGATTGGGAACATGAGGTTGGCATAATTCTCTCAAAGTAGGAGTGGTCACTGTATCATCCGCTGGATGGGTTATGAGAGAAGGATTTACAAGGGCTTGCGGAGTTCTCAAGTTGGAGACAGTGCATTGAGCAGCAGGGTAGATGCGGTTAGCGGTATGGTGGTTATTCTTATGTGAATGAGGAAGATAAGAAGAAGGAATTGGCTTTTCAGAGGAAAGGACACGCAAAGGACCAAGAAACTGTGCAGGTGAGACCGAGACTGATACTGAGACTGAGAGAGTATCCATGTATTGATGGATGGATGAAGATGGAGAATTGGAGATAGACTTTTTCGGATTATCAAGCGATCCCCAACAAAGTGAAACGTTGTTCCAATCTGACAGGCCCCCGTAAATCCTCCCCCAACCCCCCCCCCCCCCCCCCCCAAAAAAACCATAGGCCCAATCTGACGGCATTTTTCTAGCCCAAAACTATCATATCATCCGTGTCAAAGAAAAAACCCTATGATATCATCACTTCTTCTTTAAGAAATTTTTTTTTTATCTCAGTAAATATTCCTCGCAATTAGTTTTTTCTTTCATTTGAATGGTAAAGATCAAAGTTTATGAAAAATTCTTCATTCTTTTAACTTCCTACATACACTTTTCTTTTCAGTCTTCTAATTTTTTATGTTTTTAATAAGGATAATATTTGACACACATCATATATATTCATATCACATTATATTATTTAGAATGTGTGATAGAATTATTGTGTATGTATACAAAAAATGAGATAAGATTGACTATAATCAATAATAAAAATTCTACAAATATAAAAAATATGTATATAAATATATATATATAGCATTATTCTTTCTTTCGATAATATAGTGCAACCAAGAATTCAACTAGTTTCTATAATAGAAGTTATACGTTATAGAAAACAAAATAAAAAAGAAAAAGAGGAATGTCAAACAATAAAGGTGGTCTCTTTCTTTTTTTTTCTATAAAAATAAAAATATAAATGAATGTATATTCGAATTAACTTATTTTATGTTTAAAATTAATTTATAATCATAAGTTTTTTAAAAAAATATATATTTACCAAACATGATATTAATTGTCTACTTTTATTAGATCTCTAAATCCGTATAGTATAAACTAGTTTATGCCTCATGTGTTTTCACACGTATTTTAGATTGTTTTATTACATGTATATATTGTATTATTCATGTATATTTATTTTTTTATTATTGTAAGTGATATCTAAATTAATTTGTATGTATTTCGATTAATCTACTTTTTCAATCTAGTCAAAGACAGGTCAAAACTTAAAAGACTCACAAAAATATTTCTTATAATATGTGATCATATATTTATCCATATATATATAGAGAGAGAATTATAAATGGAAGTGAATTTCGCTGTTTTTTTTTTTTAATTAAGGAGACTCCTGTTGAAATTAAAAAGAGAACTAAGAACACATATATGATGGCATAAGTGAAATAAATTTGAACATAGACAAAATATTGATAGATCATATGCCAAACTTAAAAAATAAAAGAAATTTTAAAAAGAGAAATTATTGAGTATTTAGGATGTATTAGGCTAACCACAACATTAATTATTAATTATAATAAGTTAAGATGACTAATTATTAATTAAGTAAAATAATTATCTATTAATTAATGATATAATTGACTTAATACACCTAAATTAGGTGCTTTAAATTTATATAAAAATTTTTCTTTCAAAAAGCACTTTCTACATACTTTAGAATTGAAACCAAATTATTATAAAGAAAAATTTAATTTATTTAAAACAAAATTTTAAAAATTGCACTAGTCATTGAATCAATAAGGAGACTGGTTCACAATTTAATAGTTTAATTGTGGTCAAAATGTGATTGAATTGAAAATAAAAAAAATAAAAAAGATAAAATAATCAATATTAATATCCTTATTTTTATAGACAAAAATTATAAAGATTTAAAATTTTAAGCTATTAAAAACGTATAAATAACTTATAAAATATAATAATGTCGCAATATTACACTTAGGAAGCTAGCATACAAGTGGTAGAAGTTTCCGCTTGAATAGGAAGGGGAGGAGTTTGATTTCAATCTCCCACCTCAAATGTATTTTTATGTTGAATTGCAATAAATTGTTGACCATTGAACTATGACCACCCCACCGATTTCATAGTTCAAAGACCGTTTTTTAGTTATATGAATCTTATAACTTAATCGAATCGGTTTCACAGTTCACAGTTGAATTGGCTAACTCGGTTCAATTTTCTTAATAATGATTTAAATTGAATAATTGTTTTTTCTTTATTGGCTACATGAAGAGTTTATTTATTCAAACAAAAATGTTGGGAATCAATAAAAAAAAAAGGCGACCTTTTAAGCTTATTAATTTTTAATATTAACATAATAAATTTACCAATCAATTTTTATCAACTATTTGAATTTAATGTCAATTTTATATTACTTCGAAAAGATACATATAAGTCAGTATTATATAATAGTATAATAATAATATAACTAATTATATCAAAAACTGATCAAAATAAATTTGGAATCCTGATTAGTTAGCACTGTTTGCTCTGAGAGTTATTTTAACTTTAACATGATCATTGTGAAATAGAGACTACATATATTCTTTGTAGTTTAAACCGTTGGATATGAATAGAAAGAGATAAATGATATAAAATTGTTACCAATTACTTATTGAATAGGTAAGATGGTGGTGATATTAACTACATCCCCTTTGCTCAATCCTTTTAGCCGCGATTTTTAAATACGATAAAATTACTCATTTTTTTTAATACCATTTAGACACAACACCCCATCTAATATGTTTTACACAGTTGTGTTTTATTTTTTAATGCCACTTCAACAATTACAATGTCTAAATGACAATAGTTTTGATTTTTTAATTCGACAATGGCAATATCAAAATGACAATAGTTGTTGTTTATTCTTTTGTGTGAGAATGGCTTTTTTTTTTAACAAAGGCCATCTTGGTGGAACCAGCACCCTATCCAACATCCATGATAGCATAGCACCACAGAACCCAAGCCGTTCTCACATCCGGAGTTGTAGGTCTAAGTTACAAGTTATTTGAGGCGCGTCTCCTTCAAGTTACTTATCATAAGAACAACGAGTATGATTGTGAAGTTAAGGATGTCAAAATGGGTCGAATCCGATGGACCAGCCTGAATAGTCCGACAAATGGGACGAGTTGGACCAATAAAAATGAACACAAAATTAAAAATAATTCGAATTAGTCAATCTGAATGGGCCGAACCCGAATGGGCTGTACTGATCCGTTATAATAGCAATATATTTAGTTAAATGAGTTGGACTGAACCAGTAAAATGCTGGCTCAAAATTATCATGCTTTGAATAAATTTAACTTCGAAATACTTGACTCCGAATGGGACAGCCCGTTTTGACACCTCTGTGTGAAGCGAAGAAAATTGATGGTTATAGTTATAAAAAAAAAAACAGTAAAGGACCAATATCAAAATACTAATAGTTGAAGGGTTTTAGTGATATATAACTAAAGGATAAAAATACTTGGTATCAAGTGATTTGATTTAAAAAACAAAATTATATTTAACTGAATCCAATAATAAATAATATTGTTTAAAGTGTTAACAGGATGAGTGTTTATAACTTTCAAACTAAATAAATTAAATATAAATTATATATAATTAATTAATGATAAGATTTAAAATTTGATAAAATCTTATTAAAATTAAAATTATAATCACAAAATGGATAAAATCTCTTAATTAATAAATTAAAATATAAATCCAAATTAAAATAACAAAAAATCTATAATAAATAATGCATCATATAAATTACAAACATATTTAATTCAACTTATTTTAAGAGAAATAGTTATTTATTTTTTAAAAGCTCTTTCAAGAAATTTTTAATTGCTTTAAGTTCTTTCAACTTATAAGTTATTTTAAGTTCTTTCAGGTATATTTAATAATTTAACACCCTTAATAATTTACATAAAGTCTCTTTTTTATCATTATAAAAAAAATCCAAATACAAACAAACAGTGTTATATCAGCGCTGGTGTTGGGGGCTTGGGGCCGAGTATAGAAAAGTCATAGGAGTAATTAAGGGTATTGAACAGGTTGGGTTAGGTTGGGATTGAACTCAATCAATAAAATGTGAGTTATATTGAGTTTGGAAGGTGGGTCAAGTTAACAAATACTTTAACTTATAAGGTATGGTCAGAATAGGTTTAGAAAGTATCGATCTATATAAACTCGACTCATCTAAGTTTTTTTTTTATAAAAGTCATTTAGTCATAATAATAATTTATGTTTTTTTTTTTTTTTATACAATTAATTAAGTTTAGATTTAAATATTATAATTATATTAAGAATGTGGTCAAAAAATAGTGATTAGAAACTCATAAAACTTCTGATAGACCAATTCGATAAAAATTTAACTGATCGTTTGGATGACAAATAGTATCATGAGAAAAGTGAGAATGAAGTAAATGGTTATGTCAATTCATATTCTATATGTGATGACATTGATTTCAATTAGATAATGTGATTTATTATTTATAATTTTTAGGACATATTAACTTGTTTTAGTTTATTTTAAATTTATGTTAGTTTAGTAAGATTTATTAAATTTATTTATAATATTGACTAATTTTTTTAGAACAAATTCTTTGAAAGGATTAAAAGAACACAATGAACATAAAATCAAAATTTTGAATTGCATATATTTATGTTTATAAACCAATTAAAAGGAATAAATAATTCAAAAAAAATATGTTTGTTTTACTAATATTTCATAACCTGGATGAAATATGTTAAAGAAGTTATCTACTTACTATAAAATTTATATGGTAATAAACTTATATTGCATTTCAAAAAAGTTAGAGAATAGAAGATAGGTAGAGATGGAGTTTTCTTACAAGTATTTGAGTCATAAATAATTTTATTTAGTTTATTTTAAATTTAGTAAAACTTATTAATTATTAATTTGTTATGTATTTATTAACTTATGATATTTAGTTTACTTGAAATTAAGACACTATTATATTTGAGTAAAGTCAGCTAATATTTATGGTATTAATTTATTAGATTGAGACCTATTATATTTGAAATTGAGAATTATGATATTAATTTATTATATTTCATATTTTGACTTTTTTTTTGAAATTAAAAAAAAATATATTAAATCCACAAATTTAACTCAACTCAACTCACTCTTAAACAGCGAAGTTAAGTTGATTAAATGAAAAAAAAATTTAACCTAACTTAACCCAATTCATTACTTTTGTAAGTGGGTCAAGTTTAAAAATTCTATTGAAGTCACTGAACTCATCCAACGAATAGCTTGAGAAGTAATATCATTAAAAAAGAAAGGAAAATCCCAAATAATAGTAATTATTAATTAATTAATTAAAATATTAATTCAAGACACAATTAGATAGAGGTTGATTGATTCTATAAAAAACAAACCGTGTGAATCGGAACTTTCCTTTCTTGCGTTTTCTGCCTCCTTTGTCCTTTCCACAACTCCTTTCTTTGACCTTTTACACACTCCCTTACCCTCCCTTTGTCTCAGCGTCCACATTTCTAGGGTTTTTTTCTTCCTTGCATTCTACCTCTTAGTTCTTCTTCTTCACCCCAAAGTCTTCTCTTCCACTGTGCAGCTATCCATGGCAGAATTCACTTCTTCTTCTTCCCCTCCTCCATCTGCATCACACATTCCACCCATTTCAGCTCCCTCATCTTCTGCGGCTTTCGACGACTGTTCCGATGACGCCTGCAGCATCTGTCTAGAGCCCTTCAGCTCCGATGACCCCGCCACTGTATGATCCACACCACACTCTTTTATTTCTCTCACCCATTAACATAACTTGTTGGGTTTGTCGAAAAGTTACAAACTTGAATGAATAAATGATACCATTCCTTGGGCTAATTGGTTCTGTCGTTTTTGAATTTTTATGAGATGAACTTGTCTGTACTGAAGGCATAGGTTTGCTGCATACACTGTTGTTGTGTTGGTCTTTGTCTAATTGTTGAAGTTTCCCTTCTTGCTGGGTTATTAAAGAGGATCTGGGACTTGATGTGTGTTTCTGATGGGTTACTAATCTGTAGGCTTAAGAGATTGGAATACTTGGGAATTTGATATATTTTCACTTAAATTTTTGGATTCAGGGTCCTATTACTTTGAATGACCTTGTTGAAAAAATGTAAGCTTTTATTTTATTTTACTTATTTTGATATACACGTGTGTATCTGTTTCTGTCAATGACAGTGTCTTCTCTGATGCAAATCCTGGGGAAGTTTTGCCATGCCTTGGTGTTTGTTTATTTACCTAGCATAAGGAATGGTACACATTGAAGCAACAAGATAAAAAACTTACACTCCATGTGCATTTTTGCGGTTGTGTTGTTTTCTCTCATTCATGCACCAATTAATTTAACATCTTGATCTAGACGGGTATTTGAAGATTAAGATTGTTGAAACCTGTGACTGTGAGCGTTAATTATTTTTTCTTCAAGGAGATGTCTATTATTTTCATGTGTCAAACTTTATAGGCACTCATCCCATGTCTATATGTGTGGATGAGTTGCAATTTGCAAGCTGTAGAAAGTCAGAAGGAAAAAAACTTGCAATCTGTAGATATGAAGTATTAACGTCTAAATCTAAACATTGAAAAGAGTATTTATTGACATGCTTCTTTTTCAACTCCAGATTACCAGTTGCAAACATGAATATCATCTGCATTGTATTGTTGAATGGTAAGCCTAATTGCCTAATAAATGGATCATTGATCTTTTAGGATTTTTTGAAGACATGGAAAATGATGTGATTATCTGCATCTAACATAACTTTTTCTTTTCTTTTTTTCCTTTTAGGTCGCAGAGAAGCAAAGAGTGCCCAATATGTTGGCAGTTACTTATCTTGAAAGACCCTGCCAGGTATTTGTTTTCTCTTGGAAACTTCTCCACCCTTCTCTCTTTTCCCCCAGCCCCACCTGAATCTTCGATAGATGCCTTTTAATGGTACGCTTTGTAGTTTTAACTTTTAATCAATCAACTACCTATCTTTTTGTAGCCAAGAGCTTCTAAATGCAGTGGAGGCTGAAAAGCGCTTAAGATCAAGAAATGTGTATTCATCTGCATTCTCTAATTCTTGTAGCCCCATTGAACGGCTTAATGATGACAATGTGAGTGATATATCTGAGAATTGAAAGTGTTATTCCGTTTTGTTTTGTTAATATTTATTTGTATGGGTTGGGTTGATAGAAGTATCATTTCATTGATTTGAGGAAAATATATGATCATTCTTTGATGAGAGGCAAATTATTCTGTCGCAGGATGATTCTTTTTCAGATGACTCTGATTTTGATGAACAAGTTATGCAGCAGCTAGTTGCTGCTGCAAATAGAGCTCATTATGTTCAGAGACGAGAAATGCAGCGATCTTCTGGAGCAGGTCCTTCAGAGATTCTTGTTTTGAACTCTTCTGTGCATGTCTCTGGAGTGCAACCAACACTTACAACTTCATCATCTGGGGGTAGTTCACCAACTTCTAGTGTGCCATCTGCTGCTGACATGCAACCTCCACCATCTGCTTTTTCCCCTGTTGTTGACGTGGTTGCAAGAAATACTACTTCTGATAGTGATGTCCCTTTCAAACCCAGGTATAAAGCAGTGCAATCAGTTATTTATCAGTTACTCATTGATTTCTCATGCCGTTCCTTGGTCATGTTCAGAGTTCTCTATAGCCAGTCACCACCTGAGTGTGCGAGGAGACTAAACCCTTCTGAGATGTTCTCTCTCCCTGAGTCCATCAAATCCAAAATTTCTGGTGCTTCAGCCAGGTAAACATGTTTGTGCAAGAATTCTTGCATGCATTTATTAGAACCCCTTCTGTGCTAATATGTATGAAATATTGTAACAGATATAAGGAATCAATTTCAAAAAGTACCCGTGGTCTTAAAGAGAAGTTAATTGCTCGGAATACCTCAGTAAAAGAGCTGAGTAAAGGTGTTCAGCGTGAGATGAATGCTGGCATTGCTGGTGTTGCGCGGATGATTGAACGCCTCGATCTTACCTCAAAACGGTTCACTTCTCCTCTCATTCCTGTCCGTACTGAGGGGACTTCAGGCTTCCCCATAAAAGGCAAGTCTGTCCAAGTGAATGTTACTGGGCAGTCTCCTAGTGAAGAGAGTAGAGTTTTGGTTCGTGATGTTAGTTCAGATGCTCCTTCACTCGTTTCTAGCATGGTTGCTGGCGGAGTGGAAATTTCTCCTTCATGTCTTCAGGTTACTCCATGCATCTAATCCCTAGTTTGTACTCTGAAAATTAGATGATTACAAGAAGTTAACTGATGCCGTATTTTGTGCATAAGCTGGCCGTAAGTTCGTTTTGTTGTTGTCTAATGTTTGCAATTGGGTGACAAAATTACAGTTTGAAAAGATGAATGCCTCTGGACTAATTTTAAGTGATATTTTGCTTAAAGGTGGCTAATTCTTTACATGTGTTTACTTTCTTCATTCAGAGTGGACATGATTCTGTGAAGACTTAACTGGGACGGTCAAATGTACTACCCTGTGTCACTAATCCAGGAAGAGACCTGCAGTGCAAGAGACGACTTGATAACCAATGTACCTGTTGGTATGCGTCCTGCATTTGTTCAATAATTTGTGGGAATTCTAATTATATATATATGATCAATATACAGAGCCAGCGCTTTCGTCTTTTTGGATAATGTACTTATTAGATATATTATAGACTCCATGTGTTCTTATCCATGTTTGTCGCTTTTTTAATTCCCTTTACATGCTGATACTCACGAATTTTAATGAAATAATTGAGGTTCTCTGCTTTGCAGTATCCAAACTTTACTAATCTGATACCGGACTAAATATTACTCATGTTGCATATGTTGTTTCTCCACCTCGTTCTGTTGCAATTGATTGGTTTAATGCTCTTGCGATAAATGCTGTGGCTTATTAAGTCATCATTTGCAGACAATGTTGTTTTGGCTCACACACAGTTACTTACATGTTATGGAAGAAAGAAAACCGTGGGCTTTTGTTTCCGTCACTAATATCACTGGTGAGGGGAGCCGTTTAGCATACAACAAAAAAATTTACCCATTATAGCCTGTTAACCATTTTTAAGTTTTTTGGTTTTTCATAATCTTATTATTGTTAGTGTAAAAATAGCTTGTTGAAATTTGTAGGATTTTTTATATGTATAATTATTTATTACAAAAAAAAAGTCGTCTTAAGTTTAAGTATTCTATGTGAATTTGAATATATGTAAATATTATCTATTAAAATTTATGGTGGTATTTTTATGCATATTATCTATAGCAAAATATCGATAATAAAATCATAATAAGTAGTAGTAGTAGTCTAAATTTCTTGAGTCTCTGTAAAAAATACCTGTATTCAAAGTTACAGGTTTTTAATATCCACCATTGATCTATTTTTTCTCAAATTTTGATTTTTTAATTTGATTTTCAATTTAATTTTTAATTCGGATTGAATTTCAACACTTGGTTACCGGATAAAGGGGACTGACTATAAACAAAACGAGTCGGGTAAACATTATCTCAATGTATTTGCTCCAAACACAATATATCGTAACATAAAACATACATCCAAACAAGTACGTGGTTCATCCATCAGGCACACCCTAACCAAGTAGTCTCGCTAATACTGCTGCATATTCACGGGGGCGTAACCCAATAACGCCTGGTTTCATTGCAAAGAGGCGAAGGGACAAGGCATAATAACAGCCAGGATTAAGTATTGACGATCATCCCACCTGCAAACAATCCCAGAATCTGTAAGCAAGCTGCTATAAGTTGCTACTGTAAAAAACATAAAGAGAAGAAGCCACGCACCATTTGGATGGAGAACTTGGCCAGTGTAGTAGGAAGAGTCCTGAAGGGATGCCAAGAATAAATAACATGGTGTAATCTCACAAGGTTGAGCTGCCCGCTCCATTGGCACCTCAGAACCCAGGTTCTGGATCATCTCAGCAGGCATGGAAGCTGGTTGTATTGGTGTCCAAACTGGACCTGGAGCCACAGCATTCACCCGAATTCCCTTGCTCACCAGCTGCTGAGCAAGACCTCTAGTGAAGGCCACAATGGCTCCCTTTGTTGCAGTATAGTCCAGTGCTTGTGGATTCCCACTGTAGGCGTCAACTGAAGTTGAGTTGATAATGGAGCTCCCTTCTTTCATGTGCTTCAGAGCATGCCTGACAATGCACAGTCATTTCATTTGGGTCATGATCTGTTTGACCCTAGTCTAAATCAAGATCCATCTTGAGTTGATTTTCTCTTTATATATATATATATATACCTGACCAAGAAGAACTGCGAAAAGATATTGGTCCTGAAGACTCTTTCAAGCAGCTGTTGAGTGATTTCCTCTACTGAGTTTGTCAAATGCTGCTCAGCTGCATTGTTCACTAGAACATCAATGCGTCCGTATTCTTTTACAACAAGTTCAACGACCTGCTTGCAGTTCTCCTCATATCCAATATCCGCTGCTATTGCCAATGGATCTTCTGCATCACTTGTCTTAGCTTCTAGCAGCATCTTCAGAGTCTCATCCTTGTCCTTGTCCTCGTGGCCCTTCACGTATGTGAAGGCCACGGTTGCGCCCTCTTTTGCAAAACTCAGGCATACCGCTCTGCCAATCCCAGAGTCACCTCCTGTAACCAACGCCACCTTTCCCTATATATATATATATATATATATAGTCACTCCACACCATCAAGCCAAACATCATTCAAAGAATTTATGAACAAGAAGCAGGATAGATAGACTACTACTAAAGTATCGTGTCTTGCACTGACACAATTCGAAAATGACAGGACAAAGAAATACTGCAGCTAAAATTTAAAATATGTCTAACTTGAGTCACAGTCACCAGTTTGCACAACTCGAAAATGAGAAAACACACACTTTTGAGTATCTGACACAATTAAAGTCTGAAATTTTTACATTACATTGTGTTGCAAAAGGAGTATCCAATCCTGAATGAAGAGAAAGAAAAGAAGCTACTGCATTTGGTGAATTATGGTGCCTACCCGGAGCTTATTGGCGGGCTTATAGTCAGGATGTATGGCTTGTGGGCGTGGTTCCATTAGGTGCTCTTTGCCAGGCTGAGTTTCCTGGCTTTGAGGTGGGAACTTAGGCTCCTTGCTCGCCATTTTTGCAGAATAAGGGACAGTTTGCGAAGGAAACTTTGTGGTGCTGGAAGCTGGGTGTATAGTATGAGGATATATAGACGTTTTGAGTTAGAAATACGTGTTGTTACGATGAGGAGGAGAGGTCTATATTGGTAGGTAGGGATGATTTATGAGGAATGGCGAGTGCCACGTACAAGTGCATGCTACCAACGTGTCATATGTGGGGCATTGGTCCTGACAGGACAAACTCAAGTTTCCTTGGCCAAGCGGTGGAGTTCAGCAGCATGCATGTGAGGTCTTGCATATAACACTAACAGTCAAAAATGAGCTTCAACACTAAGTTTCATGCTAAATTTTATCCTTACAGCTGATCTGATGCTAGTTCCGGTTTGTCTGATGGTTCAATAAAATCTTCAACCTAAAAAAAGTAAAAAGAAAATAAAACAAATGAGAGAACGTCAAAGAAAAATGGAGACTAAATTGATCACTGATTAGTTATTCAGTTCAATGAAGTATTTGATTAAGGTTCTTTTAAAATTATCAACACGCACAAAGGTTCTTGAATGCTAATGTCAAAATTAATTATCAATGCAAATGAGCGAAGGAGTAAAAAATAAAAATAAAAAATCTTCATATAGCCTTAAACTCAGCCAAGAAGCCAAGAAGACAGCGCTTACTTACAGCATCTTTGGCTTGAAGCTTCTCTGCCCACACATTCATGACATATGGATCATTAATAGTCTCACGAATAACAGAATCAATCCCTTTAGCCTTGAACTTATCAATATTATCCTTGTAAGTAGGAACATGTGTTTGTGTGAGCTAACACTGTGCAATGGTGGAGTTAAATCTTAAAATTTTTATTATTTGAAGAGGTTAAATTAAAGAAAATAAAAAAATAAATCATACTACATTCTAAAAAAAAATTTGGGGGAGGAGGAGGCCAAAGCGCCCTTACAATGTATAGGAAACCGTCTTTACTCTTGAATATGCACTCCGAAGTAATATTTCAAAAATCAAACTAAAAATATTTTAAATTATGATTCGATTAATTTAATTGACTAAATTAATAATTCAATTGGGATCAAAACACAACATAATAAAAAATTATTACACCAAAAATATGAAAATTTCATAATCTAACTGGTTTAACCAGCTAATTTGTTCCAGTTTTTAAAAATATTTGTCCCAAGAGATAGCCAAAAGCATCCAAATAAGCAAGATACATCAGATTATTGCATAAGCTAATGCCACAGCTTCTTTATTTTGGATTAAAGCAAAACCCAAAGCATATTTATATCAAAAGTTTCCATTTCTAGATTAAAAGAAAAAATTATCCATTCCCATTCCTTAATGTGAAATATTGTTGAAAATTTCCAAAACAAGTACAACAAACACCATGCATAATAACGTTTTTTTCTTTTTTATCTTCCTGTTATTATTTTTTGGTGTTTCGTCAAAATTAAAAATATTTATATTCCATATGGTATAAATTTTTTGAAAATGATATCTGTATCATTCAAATATTTCATTGCCCAAAAGTGATATAATTTTATGCATTCACATGTCTGGCATGCCATTTTGTTTTTATTAAAAGTGGATAAAAAATAGAAGATGATTATTTGTAAACAAAACAAATCACAAGATGTAGAATAACAAAGATCAAATCATAAGATGACACATTAAAATCAAATTAAAAAAATAAAATGAAAAATAAAATTTAAACTTATTATTAATTTTCATAATTACAGGGGGTGAATAGTAAATTCATTTTAATCCTTCCTCCTCCACCCTTCCTTTTTTCTTTTTTTGATATGACACCCTTCCTTTTTTCATTTCACCCTTTTAGTACATATAACATTATGCTAGTTTGGTTAAAAAGGATACAGAGAAAGGATTAAAAGAAAGGATACAAAGAAAAGAGTTTAATTTTAGTAACAAAAATTCCATTTGTTGAAAATATCCAAAAAAAAAAAAAAAAAGTTCTGGAGGCAACCAACTTTGCCCCTTTGTTCCTTCCTTGTTCGGAGGTGGCTGTTGATAATGTGGACCCTCATTTATTTATAGCGAGGATGACCAAATTAGGTTTCGTGAAAGAACACAATTGCATGTACGAGAGCTTGGCTGTTGCTGTTAGGTGTTACGACTTACGACTTATCCTCTAATTGGGTCTCTCACAGAAACGGATAGTCATGAATGAAACATCTTATTATAAGTAGTATCAGGATGAACCTGAAAAGTATATCAGGTTTGTTATGAAAAAATATGTCTCTAAATACATGATTGATGTGGTCCAGAAAATAGCTTGCCATAAAGAATTTTTTAATTGAACCTAAGGTGTTTGAATTAAGTTAATTAGTGGATGGCGTATCTAATGGTTTAAATGAAGTTTGATATGCAAATAATAGTTGATACAATTGATAAAGGTAGATCATACTAATTAAGTTAGTCATAATTTGATTTTTATTAAAATTAATTATTGGTGATTTATTTATAAGTGCTCGTTGAATCTGTAAGTTTACTCTGATTTTAGAATATGATAATCACAGTTAATCTTAAATTTTTAATGTATAAAAAAAAGTTGATATTTATTAATTATTATTAGATATTAGATAAAAAAATTTATTTAAATGAGATAAATTATTATCTTATCTCTACATACAAAGTTGATGTTCGTATTGTTCCCAAGCTCAAGGGCATATACTCTACTAATCAATATCTTAAATTTTAAGGTATGTTTGGGAGTTAAGAATATGGGGGAGAAAAAAAGGACTTATTCTTTATTACAAATAAATATTTTCTATATTTGATTTTTTTAAAATGAAGAAATAAAATATAATATAATCATATAACCTTGTAATTATCTTTTATTTATTTTTATAAATATTCAATAATTTTTATTTTAAAAATAAAAAATAAACATTCTTTTTTTTTAAAAAAAAACTAAAATCTTACATCTAAACATATCCTATCAACTATATTCTCTATTAGCACAATAAGCGCCATTTCGTTTGGTGCATCGAAAAAATATAAATACTATCGTAATTATTCAATGTTTTGTGCATTTAACTGATAGTATAATAAAATCGGTCTTATTCTAATATAACTCTATCTTGTAATTATATTATCTCAATTTCATTTTTATCACTTTTCATGCGCCACCACCACCACCACTCATCACCACCGCCAGCCACCACCACTACTACCACCACCACCGCCACCACCACCACCGCTACCATCACCACCACCACCACCACCACCACTACCACCACCATCATCATAATTCGGATCGCCACCACCGCCAACACCACCACCATCCGCCACCATCATTCACCACCATCCACCACCGCCACCATCACCACCACCGCCGCCACCATTTTAGAACCATAAAAACTATAAACATTCTTTTTTTTTTTACCAAACTATCCACCACCACTACCGCCACCACCCCCACTACCACCACCCCCACCACCGCCGCCACCACCACCACCGCCGCCACTACCACCACCGCCGCCGCCGCCGCCACCACCACCACCATCACTATCACCACCTCCACCACCACTACTTACATCTACCAACATATCCACCATATTTATTATTATTATTATTTAATTATTTTAATTTTTATGCTAAAGGATATTTTGGTCTTAAAAAAATTTATACTCAATTAATTTATCCTTTTGCAAACAAAAGATAGGATTATGTTTTATCCTATTAATTATACTATCATACATTATACTATTCTATCATCTTGTCTTATATTACTTGTCTCAACTTACCTTAACTATGTTCATTTTTTTTTTTGCCTGATTTCAGTTTGAGATTTCTGAACCAGGTACAAGTAAGAACATCTAGCACCATCTATAAAAATCGAACTAAAAAAATATTCAATAGTCAATACGATGGTATTGGTAACTGTATTAGTTCACGGATGTTACTTTTGATGAGATATATGACAGAAATTTTTTTCTTTCTTGAGGGTATCAGCTTGGAAGAAAAATTCTAAATTTATGGTAAAAAAGCAAGGCGAAAAAGATAACAGAATGAGACTCCATGCCAATAGGGCATTCTTAAACGAGAAACTCCTAGACAGCAAATCTTACCGTTGGGGTAAGAGTGGGGCGAGAATAATTGATTGACAATTTTTATTATAGGCAAATCGCCAAATCCCAAAGCATATGCCTGCAATCATGCACACCACTTTGCCAACGACGCAGATCAAGTAAACGAACGTGAATGAATGTCTTGGTGGCTTTTTCCTTTTGGTTGTCTTCCACAAAAGCAAATTGCTCAAAGCTATCACTTTATATTCATCGTCAAAAGTATTTTTTCCTCTGATTTTCTTTTATAGAAGAGGTCTTTTAATATTAAAGAAAGAATAAGAAATAAAAATGATACACACTGTGTTAAGATTCATAGGGTGAAATTCGGGATTAGCTACTTCCTAAAAAAAATGGTTGAAGCAAGAATCCAACTTCTTATACAAAGCTAAAAAGTTGAACAATTTATATGAAGAATGAGCCATCAAGAATCAAATTATCAATCAAACTCAAAAAAAAAAAAAAAAAAGTCAAACTATCAAACTTCTTATACTTGGTCATAGTGACTCTTTTTTCATGTTACATAGAAATAGATAATTTTATGTAAAATGATTTGATATCTTTTAACGCTCAAGTAAATATACTATTCTTTTAGCAAATAATTCAGTAAAAATGTTCTTTGCAAAGGCTACCAAGCTGCCAATATCTGCAATCTTTTTGATACAATTGTTGATTGTTAACCCCTAAGGCAACTGGCAGCTTATCCATGTTAAGAATATGCTTGATAAAAGTAAAAGCAAAAATTTGAAGAACCAAGGAAACGAGTGAAAACTGATAAATATCTAGCCATAATGTATGATTTGATTTGATATGTTTCTTTCTTTTTCCATCTTACCAAACACTTAGGGATTGTCAGATAAAAAAAAAAAGAAAAACACAGAGGGATTGTACTAATTAAGATATATATAGGAAAACAAAAGGCAAATATGAAAGAAATTGTATCTGAAACAAGAATAAACTTATCAAACCAGATAACAACGAATCATGCTTGTCCACATGGTGAAGGATTACAAAACCTTGGATAAACCTTTCTATAATACACTAATAAATAAGTATATGGCATTCCCATGTACATAATGACCTATATATAAATTATTGAAATTAACCATAGAATTATTGCCTAAAGACTAACGAATTAGACCCACAAATAACTAAACTTGGAAAAGTAATTAATCAGTAGAACTTTAGTAAAATTATGCAGTTTTGCAGAAGGATCTATACTATATATCCGTCAGCCATTTCCCGGTTTGAAGGAATTTTTTATAGGAACTTGAGAAACCATTCTTGTATCTTGAGACTGCTTTTGATATTTTGCATATGAACTAGATCTTCCTTTCCTGTGCTTCCTTCTTGGCTGTGTGGACTGGGGGATAAACACGCCCGTCCCTTTGCTTTGTATTCTCAAAGCCTGCTCGTAGAAGAAAGCAGACTGCGGAGGAGGATGGATTGCTCCAGAGAAAGACTGAAAATTAGTTTAAGCATGTTAAGATCATAATGGATACGACCTCTGTTCAAAATGACATAATTGGAATAGAAAAAGTTAAAAGTGAGGATGTGTGGTGTGTCAGAGTAGATGCAAGTCGTGAAAAACCTGAAGAGAGTCTGCAGGGCAACAAGCAAGAGGGTCTTCATCTTCATCCATAATTAGAAGAGAAATTTGCTTGCTCAAGTCTGCAAAAAATAGATCATCTTCCACTTCCACTGCCTCCATATCTGTGTAATCAAAACGTTGACTTGAAGAGTTCTCTAGTTTGACATGAAAGCAAGCATTAGAGATTCTAATCTCACTCTTTGAACTTCGTATGTCTCTTTTCTTCTGTTGTCCCAAACTCATGGGATATAAACTATATATGGAGAAAAAGGGTAAGTATGGGTGAGTTGAAATGTATGGGATGGGCATGTGGGTTGGTGGGGTCATGGTCACAGTCGGCCAATCTGGCTAAGACCCACAAAGCCCCCACTAGATTAATCATGGAAGTGTATTGTGATATTATCCAGTTGAGTAAAAGAGATCAGGAACAGCAGGCAACAACCCATGTCCAGATATCTAATCCTTGATAGATTCAATCCCCATCCCCCAGCATACTTGGTTGTGGATGGTCCTCTCTCTCTCTCTCTCTCCTAAAAACAGTAAGTTATGGCTCATGATATTTATAGCCCTGCATAGGTGACAAAGAATTTTTGTCCCAAAGGTTCTTATCTGTTTTGTATCTTCTAGCGGTTGCTCATGGTTAAGATTAAACCAGCAAGACAAATCTTATATGTAACGATCAGTGAATCATCATGTTGAACAACTTGCAATGGGACCGCAATAGTATCAAAAGTATTTGGGACCTTTTTAAACTAACAGTTCAACGAGGAGAAGGGGTCTGATTATATATGAGTGACTGATCGGTACTGTCACAACTCAACTTACTTAGCCCTACTGTGTCAGTCGTCAAACAATGTGTTAGTATGCGAGCTTTTGAAAGTCTTGGATCCATGTGAGTGTTGTTTTGATAAATATTGGTTCTTCATTTTCTTCTCTCTTCCTGTATATGGTCATTTATTGCTCGTTTAGTGATTTTCAGATAAGGTATTTAACTTTTGACTTATTCGTCAATTTGTTCATAGGGACACACATAATTTTTAAGAGATAAACGTAACGCAGTTACATTATGTCAATTATATCATTAATAATAGATAATTACTTATAAGTTCCCACTTGGAGATTCAATACCCTAGATGGAACATTCTCTCCCCTTTCTTCTGCCCCCCCGCCCTTATCTCCCTTCCATAGGCCCTAGTATGGTCTAATACCAATAAAGAAAAATAGATCTCAATTATTATTTTTTTAAACATTTCTCTTGAAAAAGCATTCCTCCTCAAATCTTAATTATGAGATTAAAAAATATATTGTAATTTTCTTTTAGCAAATTTGTGGTCAAGTTATTAGGAATGACTAAATATAGTTGGGAAATAAAATTAGAAAATCTTATAAAAATATTTTTTGTACAATTGAAGTGGACATCTAAATGCGACACCTCATTAAGTAGTAAACATTTATAAGATAAATGATAATTCTTATATAAGATATGATAAACTCTAATTAGGTTAAGTTATGAAGAATAGAAGAAGGTCATCACATAAATAATAAGGATAGTCACTTATAATTTTATTGATCACCACATTCTTGGTCTGTATTAAAAAATGTGTCACAATAAGTGATGAATATTTCTAAGATAAATGAAAATTTTTGTGTAAGATATAATGAATTCTAATTTTAACTCATTAGGTATAATAGAAAAAAATTACCACATAAATAATTCAAATCATTACTTATCATTTCATTTATCACCACATGATATTGGTGTTTTATCTGAGTATCTCATCTAGTTGTACAAATAACAGGACTATAATTGAAACCTTTGCATCGTTAATTTTGCCAAAACAGAAAAAAAGTGGTAAAACATATATCTCTGTTAACAGATAAAAGCACATGACATATGGGATATTAGAAGAGTAATGATGATATTACAAATAAATCTTTTACACATTTCTCATAATCTTTTTCTTGAGTCACTAGATAATAACTTAATTATACTTAGTTTAATAGCTTTGTACAAACTCTTCACAAATTTATGCGTATCATTGTGTCCCATATTGAAATTCATAAATTAGATATTTATACCTTCTGTTTGCATGGGATCAAGGATCAAAACCTGATAATCCTAGCTATTAATCTGACACAAGTAAAAAATTGTAATCCAACTATTAGTTATTAGAAAAGAAAAAAAACCAAACTATAGTGATTGATTTTGTATAGGTATGGTTGCTCTTTTCCGCAGGCCTCCATAGAAAGTTATTCACTCATTACATGATTCTGGTGTCAAATTAACCTATAAATAATTCTCACGACATTATAGTATGGCAAGTAAAAAGCGTAGCAACTCCCAAACAAAGCAAGTTGCCTCCTTTACTGCTAATTATTATACATGACTTGGTAATGAATCTTTTCAAACATAAAGCAAATAATAGATCTCAGAATCCAACTCTAGCACAAAATAAATTGACAATCCATCTGCATAAAGATATTTTAAAGTGAACTTCAACATTTTTGAGATGAAACACGGGCAATGAGAAACTTTAAAGCAACTGAATTCCACCAGATATCCATTGTCTTACTGTGCTCCATCAATCTAAGCGCATATGATATAATGGAATTGCCAAAAATCGTGGCCCTGTGGGCAACAAATCCGCAGCATCAACTGTTATTCGCTAGTCATCTATGAATAACTTCTACAGGGTAGAAACTGTTAACCTTGCCTCACCAATATTGACCAACAAACTGTGACATCTGACATTAATTATGCTTGTAAAGCTTAGAAAATTTTCAAGCAGCAAAGCATGTTTGGATGTCCTAAATTATGCTCCACCAGCTGTATCCATATCTGTAACCCCATCAACTCCCTTGAAAACAACACGTAATTTTATCAAACATGAGAATTTTTGGTCGTTTTTGCTTGTTGTACCATTCACATGGACAACGTCCTTGGGCAGTTTACCCATGAGGTTAAAAAGAGTTAAACTCAGGTTTGATCGAGTCATTTCTTCCAACACAGGGGGAGCTTGCATGTACAGATTCGTTCCTCGATGTGTAATACTGGCTTTTGATAACCGCAACTTCGGATGTTCTTCCAGAAGATCCATGAACTATTACCACAATTTGATTAAAAAAAATGCATCAGAAGGGAATATGCCAAAGATGCATCAAGAATTCAAGATATGATTTCCTTACAAACATCAACAAGAAAACTAACTTCACTTGTTGAAAAATATATATATGTCATAAGCACACTAGCTCTGTACAGTACTAATTTCACTGATTTGGAGTCAAGATGCAAAACATTTCATTGGTGGCCCAGAATATTTTACCTTTCAACATTAAATGTGTATAGCATGAAATAAACAAGACAGGTCCTGCAAGCAAAAAGGAAGGACCCTTGCCACAAAAGTTCCAAACAATCGTGGTTTCCAAAAATTAATGCTTCCTACTACCTGCTCAACAATTTCTTGTACAGTAATTAATAAAAGAGAAAAAAAGGGGGGGGGGGGGGAGGAAATAAACTCGATGAAACCTTCAAGATTTGACACAAATTTTACGTCCCCCCAAAATAATATTTAAAATTTTCCCCAAAGGCACAAAGTTAATGATAAGTTTAAAAGCATTTTAAAATGCACTGTAACAGCTGAAGACGATAATAGCAAATGAAGACTAGTAAGAGCTAAAAGAAGGTGTATGTAAATGCCATTCATGCCCATTTTCAAGGTCAGTATAGCTTTAAATTATAAATAGCTAGCAACCAAAACAACTTAAAATTACAATTTAAATATTCTTTATCAGGGAATGCTTGGACCCTCTAAAGGCAGAAGGAATGGACACTTATTGGATTCCTAATTAATATATATACTTTAACTTGAGAAGTTACTGATTGAAAAATAACCTTTTGCAATGTGATTGAAGGGTCCAGTTCAATACGTATACCAGGACCACACACAAGACAGTCTTTGTCCCTCTCAAATTCTGCCACTTTAGTATGGAGGCCTTCTGATCCATTATACCTACATGAGGTATGAACCAATTAATAATATGTATAGCCAAATAGCAAACGATACATATATATATAGAGAGAGAGAGAGAGAAGATAGAGGACACACGTTAAATAGTTTGACAAAGTTTTGCTGCACTCTGTTGCAATCTTCAACGTTTCCAGTGCACATGCAGCTGATATAATAGCATTTGTAGAAGCAATAGCCGGTATAATGTTCTTCACAACACCCTATAAAAACAATTAATTGCTTAGCAAAAAGGAAAATAGACTCGACAGTAAAACAATAATAAATGACATAAACATCAAACATGTCATAGGAATTCAGCATTAGAGAAGACCCAAAAACAAAACTGTACACATCAAGCAAAAATTTGAAATTTTACCAGGGAGAACTGGCATCCCAAATCGTCTATTTACCTGGGTAAGAGAATAAGTAACTCCTGGAATGCCAAAAAGCTCAGCCCTCTTGACAGCCTATAAAACGAAAATAGTGAAACATTTGTAACTGATGGGCCAAAAATATATATTAAATGGTCAAGAAACTCATTATGAGCGGTTACCTCATTATAGACCCATTTCATATGCTCAGGGTTATCTGGATCAAAAGCCACCCCACCATGAACCTACAAATTAAATTTTAGTTGAAATAATGGATATTAGGAAATAACAGAAAGGATGAACGATGAATTACCTCATTCCATTTAATTAAGTGAGCATATTCAATACAATGGGCGGCTGTTCTAGGGGTTTCTGCCAGGGTGCACAAAGGAAACTTCACTTGAGGTGGAAAAAGCCAGATGGTACACTCAAAGCATGGTGTGATCCCTGGCAAGATAACCCTAGCATGGCCCTTGAAACCTTCAGTCCCACCATCTACCATAGGTTTGATTGTCTCTTCTCGTGGATTATCATCAGAATCATACTCTAGATTTATCAGGAAAAAGAAAAGAAACTGAAAATTAGCATAAGCAGTCTGCAGTAAAGAAAAGGGCATATGAAGGCAAGTAAAAAGGGAAACAATACAAACCTAGGAAACTACAAGCAACAGTATTGATATAGCTCCTGGCCTCGATGGAATCAAGACCAAGGGCAATAATGCTAAAATCATTATAAAAATCAATATCCTTGTCCTCAATCCTGCAAAAATGAGGCACAATATGTACACCACTAATTCTTTCCATGACACGCTTGGCAGCTACCTCAGCTTTTGGTTTGCCAACATCTTCAAGTCTACAAAAAAAACAATACAGTACAAGTCAAATACCCATCTGCCCCCTATGACAAAAAAAACTAATGGGGTTACAGAAGTAAAATATATTCTTCAAAAAGATACGAAATTTAAGCAAAAGGGGTTTAGTACCTGAACAAGAATTGGCGATTGAGATTAGTAACCTCAATGCGATCCATATCAATGACCTCAAGGTTTCGAAAACCAGACAAGGCTAAATCCTTCAACAATTCACATCCCAACCCACCTGCCCCTACTACAAGCACTTTGGCGAAGGCCTGAAGATCATCTCTCAACTGCAATAAATAAAACCCCAAAACCAAATAAGCATGCTTAAGATTATTGCTGAATTGCATAGAGAGGAAAAGGAAGAGGGAAGAATCAAGGAGTACCTCAGTGCCAGGTTCAAACCTGGGACCCACGAGATTGCCAGGCCTGAGAAGGAGCTTGTCAAGGTCCCTCGATCGACTTGGTTGCACTGAGGCATCTGCCATTGCACTTACTCTCTTTGGGTTTGGCCGTTTGGGTTCTTGCTGTTAAAATTCAAAACCCCACACGATGATTTCACAAGATCATGGAGTTAAGACGGGAAAGATAGGAGCTTGCTTGCCTTTTACGCTCTTTTTGAGCTTTGCGTTTAGAGCTCGCACCTGAGAGATTTTCTTTATATTTCAAAGCTTTTATTTTATTTTCTCTCTCACTCTCTCTCTATTTTAGTGGGTAGATTTTAGATGTCAGTTATTACAAGACTGTAAAACATTTTTTTTGTGTACTTTTTTATTTTATAAATAGAAATTACAAATTAATGAGCTATTATTTAATATTTAAAAGGCCTTTTATTTTTTATTTTCACTAAAAAAGAATTTGCTTGTGAAAATTCCCAACCAAAAAAAAAAATCAAGTTACACAGTTATTAATTTACTTAAATTGTAATTTTAGATGAATTTTATCTGTAATATTAAAATTTAAATTTTAGAATTATCATTTTAAAAAAGGTATTTGATCACAATATAATTTAAAATTACGTGAATAATTGATTAAAGATAAAAAAATAAATTTCACTATATATATATAAAAAATCTGCAAAAAAAAAAAAATTAACCCCCAAAATATGCAGTTTCTTTTACAAATTATAAACCCTTCATGCATTAGGTTAGACTCTTTAACCCCCAAATTAAATTAGAGAGAAAAGAAGGGGAAGAGTTTAAAGGAGAAGGAATGGAAAGAAAATGAAAGATTTATCGTGACTTTGTTTAAAAGTATGAAATATAAGAGAGAAAGAAAATGGTGGATTTAAATATACTTTTATTATTTTACCCTTTATTCAAAAATTAACATGATTAATTTTTTTTACCACTTTGCCAATTCCTGCTCTCTGCTACCATCTTCGTCTTCGTCACAAAAGACCTTCTGCTTTTCAATTTTTTTTTTACCACAAAAAAAACAGTCACCATCTTGTTACCCTTCACCTTCAACCATAACCCACCATTAACATCCAAGCCCAACCGACCAGCCACCATCATCTCCAGTTGCGCGGAAGCCCCTCAAGCCGGAGCTCCCCCACCGTGCGCGACCTGTCCGGAACCAGATCTGAGTTCGGACCAGAGACCTCGCTGGTTGCGAAGGCCGAGGAACTGAGGGGAGCGAGTGGTGTGGAGGTGGCGGCGACGGTCCTCGAAGACGGCGAGCACGGAGGGGTGCTGGCTTATGGAAGCAACTTGTTGCTGCGTGAGCACCGCAGAGAAGCCATGGAAAACGACCCTTCCTTGCCGGAGTTCTACCTGGGGTCGTTCCGGGTTCCCAAGCTGAACGTCACCGAGAAGGACGACGGCGTCTACCTGGACGCAGAGATGGCAAAGAGGATGGAAGTGAAGAACCAGAGCGGCAAGATGGCGTGGTATGATTGGCTGCAGGGAGATGAGGCTTCGAGGATGAATGGTTGGGATAAATGATAAATGAATAATTTTGTACAAAAACCCCCTAATTTGGGGGAACTGAATTGGGAAGGTTTTGGAGGACATTTGAAAACCCTCATTTCACTTCCCTCTTATTTCCAAAACTCCCAAACAAGGGTAAACCCCTCCCTTCCTTCCCTTTCCCTTCTAATTTTCACTCTCAAACATAGCCTTAGAGAAGCGCTACTTTGAATTCCCCTTCTGTTTTCTTGGGGACAAACAAATAAGAAAGAAGATAATGAATTGCAGTTAACATCCATATTTCAGAAAGATATTTCCATTATTTAAACAAAACGGTTTCCAACTATATCCACACACAAAAAAAAAACAAAGGTTTCTAACTATTTTATCTTATTCTGACGAATATTGAAGATTATTAGCACTGCTCTTGATAATCTGACTGCCATGAATTTGAGAGCATAACATACAAAACAAATAAGTGCCAAAATTCATAAATTAGACTTATAGAGAGGCTGGATCAGGGGGAATTGGCACATCCACAGAACCTTCAAGCATTAGTAAGACTTTCTTCATGGTGGGTCTGAGTGATGGATCCTCCTGAATGCACCAGATAGCAATCATCACATACCTTTCCACCTTCTTCATGTCCTCCAGCGCTTCCATATCATCTTCCACCAGCACACTCACATTACCATCCTTGAAGGAGTCATACGCCCAATCCGCCAATATCATCAGGTCTTCACTCTCAGCATTTGCATCGAAGCTCTTCCTACAGCAGATGAGCTCTAGCAACAAAATTCCATAGCTGTAAACGTCCACCTTTGCACTAACAGGAATAGTTCTGAACCATTCAGGGGCAACATACCCTTTAGTTCCTCTGACTGCAGTAGTAGTTCGAGTTTGGTCAAGCTTCAAAAGCTTGGCTAAACCGAAGTCAGATATTCTTGCTGTGTAAGAGTGGTCAAGCAGGATGTTTTGGGGCTTGATGTCACAGTGTATGATCTGGGTGCGACACTCTTCGTGCAGGTAAAAGAGTCCCCTTGCTGTTGCCAAGGCAATTTCCTTTCTTTGATACCATCTTGGCCTTTGTGCTCCAAAAAGGAAGCTTGCTAAAGATCCATTGCTCATGAATTCATACACTAGTAGCCTGTGCTCCTCTTCATCACAGAATCCTATGAGTTGGACTAGATTTCTATGATTTGTTTGACCAATTGCCCTCACTTCTGCTTTAAATTCTTCATCTCTTCCTCTCAACGTGTTATCTAGCTTCTTAACAGCAATGAGGTTCTCATTAACTCCTGAGATAACTCCTTTGTAAACTGTTGCAAATGCACCATGACCGACTTCTTCAGTGAATCCATTTGTTGCTTTGCTTAGCTCCTCATAAGTGAAACTTCTAAGATTCAAGCCAGTCATGAATTGAGAAGGTTCAGGCACCGCAGAATTCCGGTAGCCAAACCGGGATGCAGCTAAACAAGCTACCAATAAAAAGAGCAAGTTCAGTAGCCCCGAACTGCTTAAAAGCACAGATCCAATGATAATGAGCTTTGAATCTGATCGATTATTCTTTTTAATAGGAACATCAGGTTTCGAAGTAGAATTATCTGTTCTTCTTTTGATTAGTGCTTTCCCTCCAATAGTAGGATCTTGTTGTCCATTGGAGAGGGGTTGCTTCTTCTTCCAGCAATCACCATCTCTGAAAATGGCAACAGCACAGAAACAGTCACCCAAGCACTCCTGTCTGCACCAATCCTCAGATACTGACTGAAAATGTTCAGAGTCACCTTGAGGCCAATCTGTGTTTTGCATATCATACAAATCAAAGAGATGTGTTTCTGGGAAAGCTTCATCACAACTTTGTGAAACAAAGTCCTGTTTGCATCCTTTCATCCCATCAATGGGATCAATAAAGCTGTAACCAGGTGGACAGTGGCATCTCTTTCTATCATCATAAGTGCAGTAGCTGTTGAACCCACAAGCTCCACTTCCTGTTTCTCCACGAATTCTCTGACAGATATTTGAAGGTATGAAATTAGAAGTTGTCCAGGCCATAGGCATGCTTCCTGTACTGCTCTTGGGGTAGGTATAGTGCCTGAAAACTCCATCATATTCAAGAATTGCTCTATGATAAAAATCTTTCGTGGAGGGGGCATTTGAAGATATCATACTGATTATGCTTCCATTACTACGCTGAAGGAAAATATTTCCAGACTGGTTGAAGACCAATGTAAAGTTACTGCCAAAAACCTGAGTAGTCCAATAAGCAAAATTATTTGAATCTAATGGGAAATGTTGTGTGTAGAGCACAAGATTCCCATCTTTCTGAAGAGTAAACTGGAATCTCCCGCTAGTGAAGTTTGTTTCCAGATAGCGTGAAACGAGTCTAGCAGATTCTGACTCTTCTGACAGAACCTGTCCTGGTAAAATCGTGTCAGTTGGATGAGCAAAACTCTCCCACCTAATGACATGATGTTCGTCTACCAGCACAAAGTTGCCAGTATCAAGCAGGGCTGCATGAGCAACTTCATTGTTAGGATTCCATATCTGCTTGCCACTGGGATCTTTGAGCCAGAACTGGCCATCTGAGGTAAGTTCCACTTTAGATCCCCTTCCTGCTAACTTTTGTCCATTGGCTGACCACACAATAGTTCTTTCTGATATTTTGTTGAACCAGATGGCTAATAAGAACCCATCTTCCTCAATCTGCCGGAAACCAAATGCAAAATCAGCCGATGGTGATGTCCAGGAGTTGTTTTGCTGCGTTGTGAGGGAGAAGCCCAATGAAATGTTCCTGTAAGTTTGAGCAATAGTAGGTAATGGAAGCAAGGATAGGAAGAGAAGCAACCTGAGAGGATGCTGCTGTTCAAAGGCCATTTTACAGAGAAGAGCACTGTTTTTCGGATGAACCCGGCGGTATAGTGCACATTCTTTTTCCTTCCTTTTGCTAATGAAAAATGATCATGTTATGCCTCTAAAATCTAAGTTCTGTACACACTTCATTTAAGAGTGTGTAATTAAGAGAAAATAGTGATAAAAAAAATAAATATAATAAATAATATTAGATAAAATATAAAAAAAAATATACATTATTTATGATAAAAATATCAAAATTATTTGCTAATATTTAGCGGTCTTTGGTTGTTTACATTTAGAATTGGGATATATACGAAACAATCAGTAAAGAAAGAAGTAAAGAGAAGAAAAAGGTTATTGCCTCTTTAGCATTTGCCTTAAATTTAGATGAAGCCAGCCACTAATGAAATTATATAGTGAGTATAACACAACTTTTAAGTCATTGGAATTATATTACTGATGAAGAGTAAACGATAAGAAACGAAGACTACAACTCTGTCTTTGATTGGAATATTTTTAGCGTATCGTAAACTACACGGAATGGAAGACTTGCCATTTGTCAAGTCTTAAGGTGATATTTCTCCTTTAAAATGTGTAGACAAATTAAACATTTTCAATTAATGTTCAAGAAGCAATTACACAGATGCTGCCTCAATTTGACCTGTTCATTATTGACTTGCAGGAACCCAAAAATTTCTTAAGACGCCAATCACGGAAGAAATTGGGTAGGAGGAAAGTTTCACACTTACGAGTTGACCGTAGCTATGCTATTTATGGTGGAAAGTGATGGTTTGTTCTCAATTGATTGACTGATGAACAAAAAATATTTCAGTCAAGGAAAATCACAACTTCAGTCAACTGATAACATGCAGATTGCAAATTGATCATCTTTTATTATTATTATTATTTTACCCCTTCCATGTTGCTCTTTTTTCCCCCTTCCTCATTTTCTAAGAAGCCAAATGCTGCTGACAGCAATGGAAAAACTTCATTATGTAATCTTCCAAGTATCAAAGAAGCGCTGATATCAGCATATAACATGTCCGAAAATGGTACACAGAGAGAGTCCTTCAACTTCTTCGGGGTGATCCTGTTAGACGCGCAAATCATCGATTTCATAACCAGTACAGCTGGAGAGTCATTTGAATCAGCAAGTGAATATGGATCCTCTGCAGTTTTAAAAGAAACTGCAAGAGGTGCAGTTCCTGATCCAACTGTCCACACTTACTGAACTATGTTAGCCATCAATATTTTTACCACACAATATAAAAATTTCTAAGGGTTGAGATCTCTTGCCGTTTTTAAAAAAACTGCAGAGGATCCTGATTTGTTTAGACGGTCTATGTTAATTTCATAAACATGGGTAATGAAAGAAGCTCCAAACAGTCTCCGGGATATTAAAATTTTACCCAATGTATAGAAAGTTCAAAGCAAAGGAGCCGATCCTTTGTTTCTTTTTTCCTTTGAACCGCCCTTAAACTGTACCCAAGTATAAAGTTATGACTTTATAAAGCAAAGGAAGGAGAAAATGAAGCTTAAATACCAATTTCTCAAACGTCGACATTGAACTGCATTTCATTTTGATTTACAAATACCCTGAACTACTAATATGAGGATACTTCATAGAATCATACAAAATTGTTTTGGTGAAAAAACATCCAATGTAAACATAAGTAAAGTAACCATTTTTGAAGACCATCTTAAAATCTAATAAGTTAGTGTGTGTTTGAGAAAATACGAAAATTTGATTATGCTTAGTAATTAATTATTGTATAAATTTTTTTTGTTATAATCGATTATAATCAAATTATTTTTATGTTTGGATATATTAATTGAAAAGTTATTTTAACTAATTTAATTCATTGAGATAGTATAAAAAAATTACTTTTATGTATTAAATTATTAAACTAAATATAAAATAATTAAAAAAATTATTTGATTGAGAACAAAATAATATTTACATATAAAAATAGAAAGAATAATCTATAAATTAAAATCATAAACTTCAATTTTCAGTATTATAAAATTAACTTTAAAAAACTTTTATTTTACATTGAATTTCGTACAAAAATTAAAACTGATTTTACTAAACATAATTAAACACTATTACAACAGTTTTTTTCCCAAATAAAATTTAAGTTAATCTGAAACAAGCACTTAATTAAGAGATAGAGTACTTGGGAAATATAAGACATGTTTTCCCAATCCCTTCATAAATATATCAATTTGTGCAGCACTTATCCTTACTTTGGGCGTGCCACTTCTCTATACTTCCATACCAAGTCCACTGAAAACATAATGCTGCAATACGTAGTATTCCAGCAGCAATAACCTCAACGAATGCCATCAAGAATGACCTCTGAGGGGATAAACCTGCAGTTGCTAGGGACAGCGCGAGTCCCTCAAGATTGCAAGGGATGATAAAACTTCCAGATTTGATGCCATTAAGGGCTTTCTGAGCAACTTCCTCAGGTTTCATCGCACCAGAGGAGGCTGCAATGATTTTGGTCAGCTCTGGTTTTCTCCTGTTTTCTGTTAAAGGAACCTTTGAGTTTGTGGCTTTGTGCATCCACTTTGATTACAGTATTAAGAAGATATGCAAAACATTCAAATTTCATTCTATAAACTATCAAACCAGAGAGAAAGAACTTGAGATGAATCTCATATTGTAATTTTCTAAAAAATAGACTACTACAAGGAGTTGGTTATATAACACGGTTAGTTACATGACAGCTAAGACACGGTTAGTTACATGACAGCTAAGAAACTAACAAACTAATAGCTAATTAAATATTAACTGTAAAATAGCAATTAACAAAATACATTTAATTGAGAGTTCTAATACCCCCCTCAAGTTGGAAGATATATATCATATATTCCTAACTTGGAGATGAGATTTACAAATAATGACTTAGGGAGTGCCTTTGTCAAAGGGTCGGCTAGTTGATGCTTGGAAGGCACATGGAAAAGATTGATGAATTTGTTGCTGACATATTCTCTGATGAAGTGAACATCAATGTCAATGTGTTTTGATCGTTCATTCAAAGTAGGATTGCTTGCTAATTGAATAGCAGATTTGCTGTCACAAAAAACTTTGCATGAGAGAGCTTGGACCTGAAAAGCTCTCAATAACTGCCTTAACCATAAAAGTTCAGATGTGAGGAGAGCTAGTGCTCGATATTCTGCTTCTGCAGAAGATCTTGACACTGTAGGCTGTTTTTTAGACTTCCATGCTATCAAGGAATCACCAATGAACACACAAAATCCAGTGGTAGACTTTCTGGTTGATGTACAACTTCCCCAATCAGCATCTGCATATGCTGATATGGCCAGATTCGGTTTTGCAGAGAACAGAAGACCTTGTCCAGGAGATGTTTTTATATACTGCAATATATGATGCACTGCATGTAAATGATGAATTCGGGGCTGAGTCATGAATTGACTAAGCTTATTCACAGCAAAAACTATGTCTGGCCGAGAGATAGTGAGATACATTAATCTCCCTATTAATCTTCTGTACAAGGAAGGATCGGCAACTAATTCTCCTTCATTGGCACTTAGATGTATATTTGGATCCATTGGTGTGGGAAGTGGCTTGGAATGGAGAAAACCAGTATCACTGAGTAATTGAGTGGCATACTTCCTTTGACATAGGTAGATGCCTTTTGGAGATGTAGCAATCTCCAAGCCTAAGAAATACTTCAGATTTCCCAACAATTTTAGCTTGAATAAGCTTTGAAGTAGCTGTTGTGTTGCTGCAAGAGACTTATCACTTGGACTAGCAAGTATTATGTCATCTACATATAACAAAAGAATGACCAGATTTTGCCCTGAACCTTTTGTAAAAAGAGAAGGATCTGCAGAAGCCTGAACGAAACCATTTTGCACAATGGTTGATGAGAACTTATGGAACCATTGTCTAGATGCTTGCTTCAAACCATATAAGGATTTATTGAGCTTGCATACCATGTTCTTTCCCTTGCTAGGATAACCAAGGGGCAATTGCATATACACTTCCTCAAATAGATCACCATTGAGGAAGGCATTGTTAATGTCTAGTTGAACTAACTTCCATTTGTTTTGTGCAGCCAAGGCTAATAAAACCCGAACAGTGGTGAGAGTTGCCACTGGAGAAAAAGTGTCCACAAAGTCTAGACCAAGTTGTTGAGTGTACCCCTTAGCCACAAGTCTAGCTTTATATCGATCCAAACTTCCATCAGCTTTGTACTTGACTTTGAAAATCCACCTACATCCAATGCTTTTCTTTCCTGCAGGCAGTGGTTGTATAGACCAGGTATTGTTGGCTTCAAGTGCATTGATTTCTTCTTGCATAGCTTTACACCACTCAACTGATTTGCAGGCTTGGTGATAGAACTGAGGTTCATAAATTGATGAAACCTGCAGGATATAGTTGTGGTATGCTGGAGACAGTTTAGTGTATGCAAGGTGGGAATTAATTGGATAAGAAGTGTTGCATACAAAATCATCTAAGTATGCAGGACTTTTATGAGTCCTAGAGGACCTTCTAAGGTTTGGTACTGCTGGTGGCAAGTTGACAGATGTTGTTTGAGACTGAATAACATGATCTGGTGTTATGTCTGGAATAGGATCTGTTTCTGTTTCAGGCTCGGTGTGCAGGTCAGTATTTGGTTCTGTTTCTGGGTGTTGGACAGATGTTGAATCATCATGAATAGGTGATTGCAAGGGTTTTGGCAGCACTAAATCAGGAAATTGGTTATCAAGTGACTGTGTAGGTGAGAAATGTTGAAAAGGGAATGTGTCCTCATGGAAGATAACATCTCTAGAAATGATAAACTTTCTGGAAGTTAAATCATACAACTTGTAACCTTTGTAGCCATTAGGGTAACCAAGTAGGATACATGGTGATGCCCTAGGGGAAAATTTATTTCTGAGTTGAGGAATGGTGGCTGCATATGCTAAACACCCGAAAACCCGTAAACTTTCATAAGCTGGAAGTTTCTGATGCAGAATCTCATAAGGGGATTTGTCTTGCAAAATAGGAGAAGGAGTCCTATTGATGAGATGTGCTGCTGTGCACACACTGTCACCCCAGAATTTTATTGGCAACTTAGCTTGAAACATGAGTGCTCTAGCTATGTTTAACAAATGCTGATGTTTCCTTTCTACCACAGAATTTTGTTGTGGTCTATATGGACATGAAAACTGATGTTGAACACCATTATCCTGCAAAAATTCAGTCAAGGCCAACTCTTTGGCATTGTCAGATCTCAAGCATTTGATAGTTTTGTCAAATTGGTTTTGAACAAAAATGAAAAACTGCTTAATCCGTAGGGGGGCCTCTGATTTTGTATTTAACATGTAGATCCATGTGAACCTACTACAATCATCTATAATAGTGAGAAAGTAAAACTTGCCATCATAGGTAGATTTATTATAAGGACCCCAAATGTCACAATGAATCAAATCAAAAGGATGTGGTGATAGATTATTCAAAGAAGTAAAAGACAATCTTTTGAATTTAGCTAAAGGACAAATTGGGCATTCATTTGAATTGAAATTGGAAGGTACAGTGAGTGAAACTTTATCACTTAGAATTTTCAAAACATGGTCAGACAAGTGACCCAACCTAGCATGCCAAAGCTTGGCATTTTGCTGAGACTTTGCTAAGAAAACAGAATGACAAACAGAATTACACTCAGGAAAAGAAGTGCAAACAAAATTGCATACAGAATTGGAATGCATGGTGTAGAGACCATTGCTTAGGTCACCCTTGCCAATCTCCTTCGATTGTTGGGTTCCCTGGATGAAAAAAGTATTAGCAAGAAAAGTTAGTGACATTTTAGTATTCTGTAATAGCTGACTTACAGAAACTAAATTGACACTAAATGAAGGTATATACAAGACATTATACAGCTTAAGTGTTGGTGACAAATCAACTGAGCCAATTGCACTAACAGCAACCTGTGTTTTGTTCGGTAATGTGACATGTTTATCATGCAAGTATGTGAAAGAATTGAACATGGACAGATCACAACAAATGTGTGAAGAAGTACCAGAATCAAATATCCAAGTGTTGTGATTTGATGACTCAAAAATGGACAAAACCATACCTAGGCAAGAGTTACCTGGTGGATCAAAATCAGGTGTAGCAGCCTTGGCCATTTGAGCTTGAATGAACTGCATCATCATGTGATATTGTTGAGTGGTCATTGAAGAACCAGTTGCATCATGTGCACCAGCATTTTCTGGATCTGCAACATGATTTACAGCAGCAGCATGCTTGTTTCCTGGACCTTTCTTGTAATACGATGGTGGATAACCATGAATCTTGAAACATTTCTCCTTGATGTGACCTAAAACTCCACAGTGTGAGCAAATAGGTCTTTCCTTCTTAGTGAATTTTCCTTTAGGAGCTTGAACAGCACAGGCCATTGGAGAGTCAGGAGGAATAACAGAATTACCTACTTGCCTGTGCTTCTCATCTTGAGAAACATGAGCAAAAACTTGATCAATGGACGGTAGTGGATCCATTAACAGGATTTGGCCTCTCACATTCATGAAACTCTCATTAAGCCCCATCAAGAATGTATAGACACATTCACTTTGAAGGTGATCCAATAAAGGTTGAACTCCACCACAATTGCAATGATGAACTGGACGATATTCACCAAGTTGCTCCCACATAGCCTTGAATTTGGTGTAATATGAACCAATGGAAGATGAACCTTGTGTGCAATTGATCATTTCTTTCTTCAAGTGAAACACACGTGGCCCATTCTTTTGCTGAAATCGCACATGAAGGTCTTGCCAAATTGCAGCAGCACTGGTAGAGTAAATAACACTCGCGGCAATCTCCTTGCTGATTGAATTCAGGAGCCAAGAAGATACGGTGCTATTGTTACGAATCCAGGCGCGATGCTGTGGATGTCCTTCATCAGGTTTGAGGATCGTTCCATCAACAAAACCTACTTTGTTCTTGCCATCGAGAGCCATGAGCATAGCTCTGCGCCAAGAACTGAAATTATCTTCGGTTAGAGGTTGAGAAACAAGAACGAGACCTGGATTATCTGAGGGATGCAGATAAAATGCATCATCGTGATTCTGCATTTGAGTCACCATTGTTGAGGAAAATCGAACAATGAAGAAGATGAAATGGATTGAAGATGATCGCGGGAACAGCGAAGCACCGTAGAACGATCGAAGATCAGAGAACAGAAAATCAAAAATCAGAGAGATGAAATCGCATGCATGCGATGAAGAATCGATTGCGGAAGAATTTCTCCTGATACCATATCAAACCAGAGAGAAAGAACTTGAGATGAATCTCATATTGTAATTTTCTAAAAAATAGACTACTACAAGGAGTTGGTTATATAACACGGTTAGTTACATGACAGCTAAGACACGGTTAGTTACATGACAGCTAAGAAACTAACAAACTAATAGCTAATTAAATATTAACTGTAAAATAGCAATTAACAAAATACATTTAATTGAGAGTTCTAATATAAACCTAATCTGTATGCCCTGTCTCTCTTCACATCTATGGTGAGCACTCACCTCGTTATCAATGCAAAATGAAGCTACGCAAGCTACTATCTCTTAGTCTTTACCAAAAAAAAAAAAAAAGTAATCCATACGAATAAATAAGCTCAAGCATCATTCAATTGAATACCTTCTACAAAACCTGGAGTATCTGTGTCCGGAGGGAATATCAGAGAGACATGAATGTTATCTGCTATAACCTCATGTTGCAATGCTTCTGCTAAACCACGGAGGCCAAATTTACTGGCGGAATAAGCCACATAGCCATAAATTCCCACCTAAAAATAAACAACAAATTCCACATCAACTGAATTGATCAAGACTCCACATAATCAAACATGTTTGATCTCCTCACATACATTATTTCATTTAAAAAGAGGAGAAAAAAATAAAATAAACAAGTAAATTAATGAAAGAAAATGGAGAAACTGGTAGTATAGTATACCTGACCGGCCTGTGAGGAGACAAAAGCAATGGAAGCGGGTTGTTCCGGATCGTTCCTATTCTTCATAGCTGGCAACGCAGCCTTGATCATGTTGAAGCTCCCCATCAAATTCACGTCCATCGTGAACTTCACCTCACTCAATTCCTGCTTCTCCAGCTCCAGAGCCACAAACACCCCGTGACTCAGAACCAACACGTCGATGGGACCCGCTTCATCCACCGCCCGCTTCACCGCGTCGTAGTCCCGCACGTCGGCGGCGAACACCGCCACGTCGATGCCGGTGGCCAGCCGAATGGAGTTCCTGGCCTCCTCCAGCTTGCCCCGCGACCGAGCCAGGATGGAGACGCGAGCCCCCTCCGCGGCGGCCCGGTGGGCCAGGGCGAGGCCGATGCCGCTGGATCCGCCGGTGATGAACACGTGGCGGTTCTTGATTGGGATCTTGACGGGGTGGGGCCGCACTATCAAGTACAGGAAGACGAGGAGCGCCAGAGGAAGGAGTGCGAAGAAGAGGACAAAGTAGGGATCCGCCATTGATGGACCTTCCAAACGTGACGAGTTACGAATTACAAGTTACAACTCGCTATGGTAACTCAACTCAACTGCGAGTGAGAGCAGAGTGTTAATAGAATAGTTATGTCATGTGCCCTAGTGGCTAACCATCTTCCCTTGACTTTGGAATGGGATCTGACTGATTCAAAAGATTCTTGCACGCGTACAGTTTACACTTTACTTTTCTTTTTTTCAAAGATTGTAAGGTGGCTAATTTTTTAAATCATTTCCAGAATTAATTTTTAAATATTAGCATAATATTCTTAAAGGAATAATCAAGACAGAACAGAAAGCACACTAATTCAATCGTTAGTTCAACCTCTTGATCTCTTACAATAGTTTAGACTTCAATTTTGTTCATCCAGTGGCTTTTTGTGTAAATGATAACTAGTAACTAATGACAATCATTGCATCTTCAAGTCAAGAGATACAATCGCTACTAATTAACTAATTATAGGTTAACTAATTACTTTATGCTGAACTATAACACACAGTAGGGCTGAAAAAAAAATTATTAATTTTTAATTCATCCAATCTATCTATATTAAAATCAATCAAATTCATTTAATTAAAATAATAGATTTTATTAAATTTAATTTAATAAATTAAATTTAATTATAAATAGTTAACAATCTAACTAAAACAAAATATCTAACGAATTTTTAATTAAAAACAAATTTAATGTATATTCAATGTATTTTACAAAATTTTTTAGTTCAATACTTTTATTTTCACTGAAACTGAAAAGCCGATAACATAAAACATTGAATTTCAAAATTTTTAGAGAAAATTTTTTTAAAAGAGAAATAATTTTTTTAGAAAGAAAATGAAAATTGTTAGAGAGAGAATGAAAATTTTTAAAGAAAAAAATATTTTTTAGAGATAAAATAAAAAATTTTAAAGAGAGAAATATTTTTTAAAGAGAGAATGAAAAATTTTAGAAAAAAAATATTTTTAGAAAAAGAATAAAAATTTTTAAAATAATTTTTTTTAAATAAATAAATTAAATATTCATTCATCTAATCTATTAAAATAAATTAATAGACATATTAAATATTCATTCATTATATTAAATTATGAATTGATTAGATAGTATTGAACATTTGTAATGAATCTTAAATAAATCAATAATTTATTTTAAATCCATCAATTATAATCAAATCTAAAATCAAAACCAATTCATCCATTTACAACTCGTAACACACACCATGTTATTTAAGACTCCCCAAAAAACAAGATGCTATTTGTACATTGTTTCCAGCATGCCTCCCTCCGTAATGTGAATGGTAACACATTGTTTAAAGAGTAGTAATCAGCATGATGAGTTTGCAATAAGCATTTTCCTTTACTAATCTTTAATTTGTATCAAAACTGTGTTCATAATACGACTTACAAAAAAATTGATAATTACACATTGTTGCTTGCTTCTCTCATCTAATCACAAGATAACCAAGAGTGAGAAACTACTGGTTTCTTGCTGCCAGTAGCATTGTATTCCAAAACCGATGTCCATGCCCCCAAAAAGTTGGGCTGCTTCTAAAGACAAATAATTCTCACTGGTGATTGGCAGCCATAAAATCTGATACCTTAGTCCCTCACTGCAGATCTCTGCTGCAAAATATCTCGTGTGTTGTTCTCTGCAATACTTCTAGGAAATAATTGGTATATTCCTGCCCATAAAGCTCCATGAATCCATGCAGCGCAATTAAAAGGATTTCTCAGTGAATCATACTCATGACTGTTACATGTTGCATCTGTGAGCAGCTTCATATTTTAGCAACAGTGCATAAAGCAGCTCATTCCATGCATCAGGTACACCAGGCAGACACCAATGGCTGCAATCTTGGCGGTGGGGAGGTGCAGGACCTACTATAGGACCGAGATAATAGATAGATGAATGCCCATCCTTTCTTTGTGCAGTCATCTGGGTTACATTCAATACCTTGAACTTCATAATTTCAGAAGTATTTGTGTGTGCTGATAACACAGCATTGGCTATTTTGAATTGTGACCAGTTGTCATTAGGCACCAATGAGGAGCCAAGCTCTGGTAGTGTTTCCAAATGACAGTTTCCACCATTTCTCCAATCCCCACCTCTGTGAAACATATCAGAGCAATTTAGTTTCTAAAGACTGATGACCATGTAAACAGTCTATATTTCATTCAGAAAACCATATGCAAATATATCATTCATTCAGGAAAAGAAAATCTTCATTTTCTCTAGCAAAGGTTTAAAAAACGTTGTAAATCTTGCTTCCTGGAGAGCAGGCAGTATCGGGAGGGATTATAGATAGGGTGTTGGTTAGCTTCTATAGCAACAGACCCACAAGAAGACAGAGGAGTAAAACCAGGTAGGAATGCTATAAATCTATTGCTGCTAGCAACGGCAGCACAGAGATTATATAAAAACTGGAATGGAGGTGAGAGGAACCATATCCCAACCAAATATTGGTCTGCAGCATGAGCTATCTCATATATATAACCTCAGAGAAGATGTCTATTCAACTTGTGAATTGTGACACACCAGTGGCCAAGCATCCTAAGCAAAAACAGACCAGTTGCTTTGCAAAATTTGACAAAGCCACCCCAATAGATATTAAACACTACTATGTGAGACGCCAAATCATTAATTTGTACATCTCAGTCATGCAGTATTGAACAAGAAGCTTATGGAATATAATTATGGACAACGACTTCTTTCAAGAACTAAGATGAGTTTTAAAATCAAATCAACCATCATCATTTGAATTGTCAAACAAACCTGAAATGCACAGGGGCTAATGTGCGAAAGAAAACCTGCGTATTGGTAGGATTTACTGTATCTTGTATCCAGTTCAACACTGTCTCAATAGACCTCTTATATGCAACTTCTACCTGCATTTCCAACTTAACTTCCATACCTTCTTGGAAATAACAACCCCTGAACAAATATAAAAAGTTTCAATCCTTTCTCCAGGCCAAAATTATAGATAAATGTCACAGTTGAAGAGTGATGCAACCATTAGTTTGACATAATTGAAATTCAAGGAATTAAGAAGGCACACAATTAATCTTATTAGTTGGTCTTAGTGCTATGATGCGCTGTGATTCAAATCTGATAAAATCTAGAGCTCATATCTTATCAATTTCATCAGAAAATCAGATGTGTTGGACATCATAATCCAATCAACAGAACTTTCAATTCAGCGCAACGTGGGGGGGGGGGTTGTGAAGGGAGTCAGCGGAGCTCTTGAAAAACAATAGCATAAATAGAAAATATAATAGCTTGAAGAATGCAAGGACAGAAAAAAAAAAAGAGGAACGAGAGGAAGAAAAACAAAATAGGAAAATATCCTCTTATAACTGTTCATTTTAAACTACCATTTTCCATAATCAATTAATCATCATCCTACTTTCAATTCCCTTTGTCACCGTTCTGCAGCTGTCTAATTACAACTGAAAACTAACCTAGTGACAGGACATATTTAAGCAATAAAAATATGGTGAGGATTGAATTACCCTCTTATGGTTTTCTCATAATTCCACCAGTGCCCTGTGTTAAGAACCAGGACATCTGCATCTCTCCACTTCAAAGAGTTCCAATCCATTTTATCCACTTTCAGAGTTGTCCTAATCTTTCCAGGAGCTCCAGTAGGAGGCCGGCTCTGCAATACAAGAAATGGAGCTCTATAGTATTCAACGGTACAGTTAAAATCCCTGAATTTGAACACCAAGAACCCCTTGTGCTTTGTAATTGGGCTGCCATTCACTTCATAGATTGATTCCTTGTTAGGAACTCCAGAAGAGAGCATGCATAAGAGTGACTCCCATTGGTTTCTCCCAATTGAGTCCCCAGCGAACACCAGGCGTTTGTTTCGCAGTTTTTCCAACATCATTGTTGCATTGAATCTGTTTTTATTAGTGAAAAACCAAAGGTGTAAGTTTACTTCATTTACTTATGCATTAAATCATAGAAAACAATATTACAAATCAAAATAATTGAAACAATCGGATACATAGCCACTGATCTCATCCATATAACATCATGATTCATTGATACCACCAACCCCAAAATAGCACAACAGAGACAAAAATTAGTCTTTGATTTTAGCATTCAAAACACTGAAAGGCAGGCTACTGAGTACAAATAAAATTACTGAAATTCACCAACATTATATTTTTTATTGTTATTTCACAAATACAAACAGGAAGCATTAAAAAAAATGACACAAGATATAAAAAAGGCATGTAGGCATATAGTTCAAGACACCAACTAAAGGCCACGAGTGCAGCTAATATGCAAAAGAGAAGCGGCCAAAACTAGTGAAGGAAACAAGGGTTGCTATTTATTCCAAAAGAAGGAAAAGACAAACGAGAAAGCTATTGAAAATGATGTGGAACAGGAAAACAAAAGACAAATATTGCTGGTAAAGTAGGAATGGTACTTAATTATATTCTTCCACCATTAATTAAGTGCAAAAGAAATTGAAAAGTCATCCTTCTTATCAATATAGCCATCTTAGTTTCTGCGTGGAAATTGCATACAAAATGTTGTCATTTTCACTGTATATCCCAATAGCTGAAAGTCACAAAAAAAAGTGATTGAGACAATGGATAGCCAATTGCAACCCAACCGTTTGTCAAGATGCCGGACGAGAATAGTTAAGACATATTCAAAGTTACACACACTGAGTTTTTTTACCTTCGTTGATTCCAATTTTCCAAATACTCAAAATTAAGCATAGACATTGTTTGCTGGCAACATGATACCCGATGATTTTGTTACTTAAAAATTTAATGGAAATTGTTAGACCAGCAATTGAATCTACCATCTTCTTCCTTATTTTCTCAGCTGAAAGCGATGAAAAACATAATCAAGTTGAAAATGGTAAGGTGAAAGTAGTGGAGAAAAATCAACAAACATAAAAAGTCTACCTGGGTAAGTTGCAATCTTTGGGTTGCCATCTCCACTTGGTGTAAAACAAATCACGTCGTCCATTCTCAGAGCACCGAAATCCTTCATCCAGAAAGCTGCAATCTTTTGACTGATACAAGGGGTAGCTCTCATCCCAAACCCAGTTACCATCAAACAAATCACACCCACCACCCTTTTCTCCAAGAAATTCAACTCTGCGTTCCTCAGTGGACCCTTTCATCCGCAACCAAGTAAACCTCTGGGGTTGATCCAAGAGCCCAAATCTTGTAGCAAAACCTCTGTTATCCAAATAGAAGAAGCAGCAAACCACAAAGGCAGTGACAACAACAAACCCAAGAACACCCAGAGATGGCTCAAACAATCTAAAGCGCTTAACCCTCCCAAAAGCTTCAAACAATGGCATGGCTTCAACTTCTTGCTTTGATGAGCTCTTAGGAGATGACATTTAAGTCACAAAAAATTCAAACTTTAGATTCTGGGTATTGCTCTAACGGTCGAAGTAGTCAACACTGATAACGAGACACAGAGAAAAACCAGAAACTTGTAAGCGCAGAAGGGTGGCATGCAAGCAACATGGCATTCATGCCCCACACCAAAATTGAACAGAAGCATGTTTTGTTAGCTTTGCTTGGTAGGTCAGTTTAGTAAATACCATCAATGAAAAGCCAAAAGAAAGAGATGGGTGTAGAGGAAGCAAAGGAGCATTCACTGGTTTTCAATTATTTTATTGAGAGTGAGATTTGATGAAGTATTGATTAAGTACATGTTTGGAATTATTTTCCAAATCAAAAGTTTTTTTTTAAATTAAATTAATTTTTACTGTCTATACATGTTTAAATAATTATATTTAAATTTTTATATGAAATTTAATGTATTACAATATTTTTTTTTATAAACTTAAAATTTGAAATTTATAATTTATAATTTTAGATTATAAATTATTTTAAAAATTTTAAAATAGAAATATCATTTTATTTTTATTCAAATAATTTTTTTAATTTTTTTATATATTTTTTTGATAATTTAATATATAAAAATAATTCTTTTATATTATTTTAAATAAAATAAATTATTTTAAAATTATTTTTTAAATAATATATCTAAATATAAAATTAATTTTATTATAATAAAATATATAATAATTAATTATTATTAAAATAATTAAAATTTTCACAATTAAACCAAATATATCCTAAAAAATTGAGCATTTTGCTTCCAAATTTCCGAGTGTTTTTACCTCTGAGTTATAGAAAATGGTGTAAACGTGGGTGAGTCCACTATGCCACTACGGAAATTGTAAGGAAAAATGGGGTAACTGTAGGAGGACACGTGTCCCACTTCATTTGAAGAGAGTGGAGGAATTTAGCTTCTGATTGGACCGTGGATACACGCGCGAAAAATGTATAAATTGGTTCATCATAGGCCTCATTTTAATTTTTTTAACGTTCAACAACGTCAGTCCAAGGTGTTTGACTGGTAGGTTAGTTTTTGGGAAGGTCCAAAAGCACAAGTAATTAAGTGGAGTAAAAATGATATTTGCACTATAAAAATTTTATATAATTTATATATATTTTTATAATCATAAAATAAGAGAAATATATATTCTAATACATATTTTTTAATTTTAATTTTTAAAATAAATAAAATGTGAAAATAATATGAATTTTTTAATATACAAATATTATAAGAATTTTGCAATGTATTAAACAAAAAGGTAAATTTTTTTTTAAAATTTTTAATATATCAAATGCTTTATTTTCTTTTAAAACTTTCTATTTTGACAAAACTCATATAATAACTCTTAACTGGAGTTAAGGATAATGTATTTAAGTAAAATAATTGTGTTAATATATATCACAGTTGTATAATTCGGATTGAAAGTTAACCCAATCAAAAAATTAAGTCACCAAGTCAAAAGTTTGATAGTGAGTCAAATAATTGAATGAGAAAATTCGGATAAAGAATGAAATATTTTAAAAAATATTATATAAAAAAGTATTTGATATAAAAAATATTATATTTAAAAATACTAAAAAATACTATATGAAAAAAATACTTTCAAACAAGAGACTATAAAACCTATTAATTGGATAATAATATAAATTAAAAAATTTAAAAATATTAAATAGGAACATATGGTCTAGTGATAGAATAAATTTCATGACAAGAACTTTTAAGTATAATGTTTAAATCCTAAAAATTACATTTTTTAAGTTTTAATTGTAAAAAAACAAAAAAACAAAAACAAAAATCTGGGTCAACCTATCGGGTAGGTCATCGGGTCGACCGAGTTTGACCTGGTTGATGAGAAAAATGGTCCAATTGATTAACTGGATCGGCCTAGAACCTAAGTCACAAGTTTTTCGAGTAAATTGGTTGGACTGGTTTGATCCATACAATTATAATATATATGTCAGACCTTATTAACCTTTGGATTGAAAGAGAAATTTAGAGACATGTGTATTGTTATTAAAATAAATTAGGAAAAAGTTGTCTTTGTGCGCTCGAACTTTTCATAGTAAGTAAAAAGTTCTCTTATATTTTCTTAAATTTCCTCTTAATAATTTTTTTAATATTTAATTAGTGAATTTAAAGTGCCTGTCAATTTTGATGAAGAAGTTGTTGTAGAAACATATTTATAAAGTAGATTATGGTAATATGGAGCAGTTTTTACTTTTGCTTAAACTGCTTGTGGAGGTTGTTGGGCATTTTGGGTAATAAAAAGTAGGAGACCCAATTGTGGCAATCCTTATTATATAATTGTATATATGTATAGATAAAGAAAATATTTAATAAAAAGATAAATACATTTAATGTATTAGAAACATTAAAAATATTCAGTATTTACTTTATTTAATAATTAAGAAAATTATGAAGAAAATTTAAAATTATTCTTAATTCAAAGAAGTTGAATGAGTCATGGTCTCATAGACTCGTATGTGACCTTGCTTCCAAACCATTTTTTTAACTTTGGAATCAATTGTGTATAATTTTCCTTCGAAAGAAAAGCTGTGAGAGGGTAGATGTTGAATACAAGAAAGCAACTTCAACACAAATGGTTTCTCATGCGAATTGGTTCATTTCCTACATAATCTAGTTTCGTAAAACATTTCACCTGTTTTCACAATGACTTGACTGGTGAGATAGTTCCAACTTCCAAATGCAGGAAACTTTTCAAACGCTGAATCTGTCTTTTGCTAATGATATTCAATCCTAGTTCACCTTCTAGAATCATGCGTTTGTCAATAAAAAAGAAGGAGACTAGGGAAAATGTGAAGAAAGGAGGCAAAACGATCTGAAAAATGAATATAAAATATCTTAAAATTGATGAAGCTCTCACGTGAAGATGAATTGTCAATATCTGATATAATTACAATGTTGCAACGGACAAAATCAAGGACCAAGAGATTAGGAGGCTGAGTCAGTCACATGTGGGTGGCTTGTCCAGTTCATCACAGAATAGAGGCAAGTATAGCGGCCATGGCACATCCTCATTTAAGTTCCAAAATTAATAAGCTGATTGCCAAATAGAATTCATAAAGAAAGAAGGCAAGAATTGAAGGTAGATATCTGGTGGGTTCAGTGCAGCAGTGATGAGTATTGAAAGCTTAAAGGTACAAAGGAATGAGCAAGCAAGCCAATTTTGACGAGTGAGAAAGCATCTTGGAACCACACGACACGAGTCTCTCAGCTACCGTTACAACCAGATAGACAGATACAGGAGGAAGCAGTTCCAACCTTCAATCTATGCTGTAGGACTATTTTCCATGAATAAATAAAATAAAATAAAAAATTGGTTCTAACTCCAAGCGAAAGAAAAAGAAAAAAAGTAACAATTTTGCTTTTCGGATAATAAAAAAGTAACAATTTCAACTGGACTGCAAGATTACAATTACCTATATTTGTGTCTGTTGTCAGGTTTATTTACTTTTATAACAAATTACTGTGAAATGAAGACAATATCCTCAATCCTTCTAACAGTTATCATGAAATTTTTTTCTCTCATCTTCCAGTGTAATGTTACATAAACACCGTGTGTGCTCACATTACTATGCTCATGTTATATAATATATAATTAAAAGAATACACAGAATCTCTATGCCCTGCACTCACATTACTAGAGTTAGGTTCTCTAAGCCGAATTGGGAAACTAAAATTTTAAATGCTATCGGGCCAAATGGACCTCCAAATTCCAATTCACTTGAATTTTGTAATTGGACCCAGACCAAAAAAAAGAAAAGAAATTTGTAATTGGACCATAGGGTTGGGTCGGCCTGCCCTGGGCCATTCCAAATTATGATTAGTCACGCCACGGCCGGACCAAATGACTCTGTATTTTATTTATATTTATATTATATATTTTGTTGGCCGAATTCATATTTTGAGCACGTGCATCATCCAACGGCAAATATAATAATAGCCAAACCTAGATAGCCCCCCCTCCCAAAAAGAAAAGACAGGAACTTCCTCACTATTTCTGATTTGTGAGCTAAACCATCAAAGCTAGGCTAGCTGAACCATAAGACAGTGGGTTTGAACTTTGAAGCCTTGACTCTGCTATAAGGTCTTGGACTTGCAGGTATCGTGAAATTTTTGAGTCTTTATCTGCATCGAATTAATCAAACTTTCCGAGGGATTGATTAAAAAGAACCTGATTTTTGTGTTTTTAAGATATTGCAGGTAAGGATTTGAATTTGAGTTGGTTAGCCCGTGATAGATAGTTGAAGAAATTAGTAATATACCGCATAATGCTAATATTGACATGCTTACTGTTACTCGCTTGCTTGTATCATAAAGAAATTCACTTTACGATTTAGTGCTTATGAGATGAGCGTTTTGTTCAATTTGACTCCCGTTATGATGACTATTAACTCTTCTGAATTCTTGTGTTTGTTTTCTCATAAATCTTAAATAAATAGCTTGTAGGATTATTTTGCTTTTACAAACATCTGCTTCCTTGGACCAAATGGTTTGTCACATTACTAACACTCACTCTGCTATACATAATAATTTGTCGCACTGGACACTGGTTTTTGAAGATCTTATTGAATTTATTCCTCTTTTTTTTTAATATATATATATATATATATATATATATATATATATATATATATTTTCATTTATAGAAGAATGGAACCTTTTTTTTTTTTTGCTCATTCTGCTCATGAAAAAGAGGTTCTTCATCTTGTCAATTTTGGAAGCTTACAAGATATTCTTGCTTGGGTTGTGAATAGGGGATTGCTGTTTGCTCATGTTAATGAAATATGGCATGAATTCCCGGATAGCCCTCTTGGATTGTGCAAAAAGTTGTATACTGGCTTCTTCTCCTGTTTTCAGAAGACAACAATTCTTGATAAGATCTCTGGGAGGCGCCATTGATCATCATACCCATTCTAGAAATATGCAACACCTAAGGTCTATTGAGGCTGACTCTGAGAGTATTGTTCAAACAATTACTCCTGCCCTTGATCCTGGCAGACATAAAGGCCAGGCAGGTATAACATTATTGTAATTCCCTATAATCCATTTTTTTAGATAAATCAAAGAAAAAGTAGTATGTCCTCCTTCAGTCACTCCATATTGCAAATTACTTGTTATACAGGTTTTTTTTTTTTTCCTTTTTAGAAACATCATTTGATAAAGTATATCCCCATTATTACAAAGTATTCCAGGGCAGGGCAAGTTTCTGTCTTAGTTTTTTCATCGATTTCATGTGGCAATTTGAACCAAGGCTGTGGTGAGTTGTGTTAATCTAAGATAGAGAATTCAGAAAGTCGTAATACATGTTGTCACTCATGATCAGAGGACTAACCCTGCATTATTTATATTTTATTCTGTGGCTGAAGAAAAAGAAGAAATATCTAATGTTTCCTTAACTTATGTTTCAAATCAGGAAATATAGCTGTTATTGGAGGGTGCCGTGAATACACAGGTGCTCCATATTTTGCTGCAATTTCAGCCTTAAAAATTGTTAGTACCTTCACTCTTTTCCTATTTAGCCTTTTCCCCCTCATACTGAATTCTCCACTTAGTTCACTTGATTGTATAACTCAGACCAATTACCTTCTCCCTTCTTCAATGCAAATTATCCTACTATTTTCCCACTCATGCAGGGTGCAGATCTGTCCCATATTTTTTGTACAAAAGATGCTGCTCCTGTCATCAAAAGCTACAGTGCTGAGTTGATTGTGCACCCTGTTTTGGAAGAATCTTACAGTGTCAGGTACAACTTCCAGCCCTCTACTTAATCTTCATCTTTCTGTATGAACATTTCAAAACCAAATGGATGTTGTTTTTAGTGTGCAACTAATTTCAGGGAGGAAGACAAGAAATCCATATCAAGCAAGGTTCTTGCTGAAGTTGATAAGTGGATAGAAAGATTTGATTGTCTTGTTGTTGGTCCAGGCCTTGGAAGAGACCCATTTCTTCTAGTATGCTTTCTCTTGAATGCTTCACTGGGTGCCAGTTTAACATATGGATATAGCTTGCTTATCTTTAACGTATTGTGTTTGCTCTTGGATTTCAAGTGTTATCTTAAGTCCTTAACTTTTCGTTCTGATTTTTAGTGAGACATGTGCATTTAGTCTCCTAATTATAATTCTTCTGACCAAACGATATGCGACATTAGGTTGGGGCTTGGTTATAACTTTGCACCATTCCCTCATATGTGCAACATGTAAACATATATGGTGGTAAACCACATGTGTTCTTTTTTCAGTAAGCATGTATGATCTCATCCATTCATGTAATGTTAATTTCAACTACGGATTATTCTATCCCTCCAAAAAAAAAAAGAATCAACTATGGCATAATGATGATTAAAAGACTGACAAACAACTAGTCGTTATAAGAAAATAAACTATTGGAGAAGAACCCAAGAACTTTTTGGTAGTTTTTATTCATGTGAAAGCTCATTCGGCTTAAAATGTGACAAGGCACGAGCTCATAACTCTTGAAACTTAATACTGATTTGTACTGATATTATGATAAAGTTTAAGATGGCAAGGGCGAACTATAGATTACCCAGTTAACCAGCTTCTGGTACTATTCAAAGAACAACACTATCTATAGATTTTATGGCTGTATTAGAAACTTTGGGCTTTCAAGATGTACTCAATATTGACTAAATTTACTGTTTTCTCCTTCCTTGTTGTGGTATGGGCAATATTTTTTTTTCATTTGAGTTCATTGATATCGTCTAACATGCTTTATGACCTTCCTCTTGCCAGTGTCCATCATCTTTAATTCTAACATTTGCACAACGTTGTCAGGACTGTGTGAGTGAGATCGTGAGACATGCAAGACAGTTAAACATCCCAATAGTTATCGATGGGGTATGTATATTCAGGTTTAGACCTGAAACAAGGTCTGATTAACATCTGCATATTGGTTGCATTTTTACCCTGTATATATTCGAATATTCTGGTCATATTTTGGGTGTTTTTCAGGATGGACTTTTTCTTGTTACAAATAGTCTTGACCTTGTTAGTGGCTATGCCTTAGCTGTTCTAACCCCAAATGTCAATGAATATAAGCGTCTTGTTCAGAAAGTACTGAGTTCTGAAGTAAATGACGTAGATGCTCCTCAGCAACTGTTATCTCTTGCCAAACAGTAAGTTCCTCCTTTCAAATTACCAGTTTTGTGTTGGAATGTTTTCAGCCAACTGATCCATGTGTATTATTTGTATGCTATTTATGAGACTCGTATCTAGATAGTCAATTTGGTTGTCTAACCTTATGTATTTTGAGCATACAAATTTGTATATGGACATGCACTCATACTAACAGAGATCTAAAACAAGTTTCTGTTCATCTCCATTCTGCATTGTGAAATTTACTTGCCCGAGGGCAATGTGATATGTGAAAGCTGATTATAATCCTTTTTATGTCTTGCTAAAAGAAAATTAACATTTTTTAGCAATACAAAGGACTAGATAATGGCATAATAGTAAGTAGCTTTCTCTGATCCCAGATACATTTCAGTGATTTCTCATTATTATCTGTGATTCAGTACACCATTTTAATGACAATTATGGACTGTTCATGGGCAGGATTGGTGGTGTTACTATCCTAAGGAAAGGAAAATCTGATCTCATAAGCGATGGTGACACAGGTAGGTGTTTGATAAATACAAGTCTTGTTCTTCCTTCCTTTCTTTCCTTTTCTTTTTTGTTTTTTGGGTTTTTTTTTTTTTTTTGGGGGGGGGGGGGACCAAGATGAACTTAGTTTCTTGTTCATCATTCTTTCACTCAAACGACATTTTGCAATTCCAATAAAGAACTTTGTCCTTCTAAATTTGTCTATCTTGGTGCATATGTTGGGTGTCTCCTACGCCTGTATGGAATAGGGGCTTTAGGTTTTGGAGCAGAAAGAAATGTTCAAAGCATGACCTAAAACCTAGGGATGATATTATAGATTCCTGTATGTACATGGGACCAGCATATGGAACATTTTATTATATTGATTTGCAGATGTTAGGAAATCATTTGATTGTGGTTATGTTATCATTCATGCAGTCAAATCAGTGAGCATCTATGGTTCTCCTAGACGTTGTGGTGGCCAAGGTGATATCCTTTCTGGAAGGCAAGTCATTTTCTCTTGGTGTTTTGTGAAATTCCTTGCCTTGAAATTTTAGGATTTGGATCCTCTCCAGTTGTGAAAAAACTAGAGAGGAGTCCAGTCTCCCACCTTTAATAATTATTGTATTATATTTATTTTTAATATTTTATTATATAAAAATTTGATTTGAATGGTTAAGATGCTCTCCAGTTATTTTTCAACTGGAGAGCATCTTAACCATAGGATTCAAGCTGGATGGATGAAGTGGAGGAGTGCTTCAAGAATTATTTGTGATAGAAAAGTGTCTCTCAAACTTAAGGGTAAATTTTACCGCACAGCTATAAGGCCCGCGATGTTGTATGGTACTGAATGTTGGGTGGTAAAAAGCCAACAAGAGCATAAGATTAGTGTTGCGGAGATGAGAATGTTGCGTTGGATGTGTAGCCATACAAGACAAGATAGGATTATGAATGAATGCATTAGAGAGAAAGTAGGAGTAGCACCTATTGTGGAAAAGATGGGAGAATCGCGCCTTAGGTGGTTTGGACATGTAAGGAGAAGACCCTTAGAAGTCCCTGTAAGAAGAGTAGATTAGGTAGATAATAGCCCAATAGCTAGAAGTAGAGGAAGACCAAGAAAGATTATAGGTGAAACGATTAAAAAAGATTTAGATCTGAATAACATATCTGAAGACTTGGTTTATGATAGGGCACAATGGCGTCGTTTGATCTATGTAGCCGACCCCACCTAGTGGGAAAAGGTTTGGTGGTGGTTGTTGTTGTTGTAGAGGATCCAAATCCGAAATTTTATGCTATATGTTTAGATGGCTACTCTCTCTGTGAGATGCAGTTTTCTTTATTTTTAATCATTGATTTATCTACACCTTCCCTCGCTCTTTCATACTACATATCCATTTCAAAATTTGGTGATACACTATCAGGAAGGAGATTGATTTTCTCTTTAAATGAATAAATTCTACCCTTATCTGTTGACAGGATCCAACTAGGTCTAAAACTTAAAAATAATTTAGGAAGGAGATTGTTCTTGTGTAAGTAATTCTGCTAATGCATACTGCAGTTTTCAATTATCCTTAGCTATGAGAATTAGATCTTGGTGTAAAGCAAATCAATTTCTGATCAGTAGAAAATAGAAATTACATGTGAGTTTTAAATTTATTCTGTTCGAATTTTAGATTTTTTGAAGCAAAAATATGCTTATCTTAATTGGTGCAGTGTTGCTGTTTTTTTGTCATGGGCACGTCAACATATCTTAGCTGCTGATCCAAATTCGAATCTCAGGTTCTATGTCCAACTTTCTAGATTCTACAAGGGATGTTTTTTCTATTTTGCTTACACTTGCAGGCCCACCTTTTAATACCGGTTATATCCATAATTATATTTTTTGTTCTAGTTGTAAAAATCCCACAGTTTTGGGATGCATCGCGGGGTCTGCTATAATGAGGAAGGCTGCTTCACTTGCTTTCTCGATTAAGAAAAGATCAACGGTCACTGGTGACATCATTGAATGCTTGGGGAAAAGGTGCCGTATTCTAGAAAGTTTAGTTTCATGATTGTGAGCAAGTTATTTTTAAGCTTTTGCATATTTTTTTATTGGTAATAAGCTTTTGCATTTTAATTGCAGTTTGGAAGACATTTGTCCTGCCGATTAATGATGTTTGTGACCTACAACCACTTCCATTGGCAACCAATTTGACGTAATCCTGCTAGAATCTTTTCCTTTTCTTTCTCATTTCCTTCTTCTTTGAGTTTTTTCCTTTCATGTTTTTATTTCTCACCGTCTGTTCTGTATAGTCTAACTTTAAATGTTTAAAATTTGTCTCTGTTTGTTCGGAAGTTCTTAGGTATTATGGGAATATTATATTACTTCACTAAAATTGTAACATACGGCGCTCTATAACCATATTCGCCGTTGGATAAAAAATAAACATTATTAAATTAGATTTGAAGTCTGAACGGCTACAAAAGTATAGTTACAAAAAGTACCTAGGAGTATTTTAGAATTTCTCCTGTTTGTTGTGCCATAATGATGAGTCTTTAAAAGTTTATGAAACACAGTTTATACCAAAATAACTTTAAAGATTTATACTAGAGGTGCATGATGCATTTCTAGAAAAAAACTAGAGGGGAGAAAAAGATGTTTCTCGCACAATTTTTGTAATGTAGGGGTGTTTATGACTCGGTTTGGCCTGACAACTCGTCTCAACTCGAAGTTAATTGGATTGGATTTGGGTTACAGTCTAGGTTGTCTTGGCTTGACCAGGTATAACATAAATCTTTACAACATATGATTTTTTTAAAATTAATAATAAATTATAAGACTTTTAGACATAAAGTAATACATTTTGCATAACATAAATTTTTGTATTGATATAATTTGTTTTATAATATTTATTGTAATTTATTTCTTTTTTAGTTTTATATTTTTAAAATTTATGACTTATATGATTTTTAAAAAATATCAAATCAATAATCATTAGTCAAGTCATGATCAGGTCAACAAAATAAATAAAATATTAGTTAAAGTATTTGGGTGTTAGATTTTTTTTCTAGACATAAAGTAATATATTTTGCATAACATAATATTTTTGTATTGATATAATATGTTTCATAATATTTATTGTAATTTATTTCTTAGTTTTATTAATAATGTGCAAGAAAATGGTGCCATTTAAGATGGACCCAAGAACTTTGGGTCCATATATATTTTTAAAATTTATAACTTAGTTATACATAATATTTAATATTGTGTATTTTATATAAATATTGGATCAATTCATTTTCGGCTTGGTTGTCGTCATTAACTCGCCCACTAGCACATCGTCCTCCGCCATTCTTCCATTGCAAACCGCGAGCTATCACATATCAGTCTGCAACCACTGGCCAAATCTACTCCCACCATCGCGTCGTTGTCCGTGCTCCCTAACAAAATAAATAAAACATTAGCAAGGTGTAAAGTTAACAAAAGATTCGGGTGTTACCCCATTTAGGACCCGAACTTTTAGGGAATATAAAGATATACAAGAGAACACCTGCCACGACATACGTACACGGACACAACACGGACACGTCCTTTAGCTAGATAGGCAAAATTTAAGTAAAAATTAATTCTAGGGTTTATAATATCTTAATATATGTCATATGTACCAATATTTGTTACCTAATAAGTCATTCCTAAAAAACATGGCACGAGGATCTCTTAAACCAATAACTATTAATAAGTACATGTGTATAAAAAAATTAATTAGAGGAATATTGGTATGAAGCAAACTTCAATGACAACGTGGTTGCTATGAGTAAAGAATAATGAAGACGCTAATGGAAACTTGTCTACCTAATTTTGGCCATTTAATCAAGGATTAATGTTTAATTGCACTATTGTGAGCATTTTGTTTCTTGGTCAGGAGCTTTTCATTTTTAATTTTATTGGTGCAAACAAAAAATGAAAAAAAAAACACACAAACAAAACAAAAAATAAAATAAAAATAAAATAAAATAAAAGATATTAAATAATAAAACACAACTTTCGCTCTGCAAGAAAAAAGTGAATAAAAAAGTATGGAGCTGAAACTAAGGGTCATAATCACGATCGGATCTGGGGGACTTGTCATGGATTGAAAGGAGGAATATTGGTGAGTTTCAATGACCTGAGTCAATGGTGTTAGTCACAATGATGAGTCAATGGAAGAAGTTGATATAACTGGCTACCTGATCATTAGGTAAATAATCTATACCATTGATTAGTTTTTCTACTCATCCAATGACTGAAACTTCATGGACCATTGATGGACCCGAACTTCGCAAGTCCAAATACGCGGTCCAAGAAAATAGTGAAAGGGTGTTAATATGAGTTTCAAGAATGAGTAAAGAATAATGAAAGACGCAAAAGGTTGCTGAATAGGTTCAGAAAGTTCGCCAAAGTTAGTGGAGATCGTCATCTCTCCGCATGTTTTTCATTGTGCTTGCTTTGGACGTCAATGGAATTTAAGTTTTTCAGGGCAATTGTTTGCTGATTTGTGAGGTTTCACTTTCACGTAGAATGACAGGAGTACAGATTGTAGAGAATCTAAAACCGGACTTATTAGATTGAAAAAGCGCAACTGTACATTGATAGAGAAACAGTAAATTCTCTCTCTTATGTAATGAACAAGGTTACACCCCTACTACTTGCCCCATTCCCGTTATCACTCATCAAGGTATATTTAATTTACATCGCCCCTCCTCATGCATGCCTTGCAGTCACAACCACATAAACTCATTGCTCCACTAACGCATCATACGGTACGCCACCTGAAGGAAGATCTACTCTCTGGCTGCGAGAACTGCTGGCCCTTCCACCTGATATATCATCCCACCAATTTGACAATTAGTACAAAGGAATTGGATGTGTTGACTTCATTAATGCAGAGCAAAACACACTAGATTATGCATGCAAGAAATGTTGAAAACCAACGTGGAAGAAAACTAAGCAGAAATTAATTAAAGTAAATAAACAGTAGTGTAGTTTCCTATGGAAATATTCACCAAGTTAGGCTCATCTCTCCGCAAGTAAGTACAGGGTAATTGTATGTATCACTGAGATTTGTATTACCTAAGATTGAAATATAACTATAATTTTGGTTACATATTATTAGACTTTAATTCTAAGTTCTAAACCACATAAACTCATTGCTCCACTAACGCATCACACGGTACGCCACCTAAAGTACTCTCAAATATATCATCCCACCAATTGGAGATTATATTAATGCAGAGCAAAACACACTAGATTATGCATAAAGAAAACTTTAATTAAATTAAATAAACAGTAGTGTAGCTTCCTATGGAAATATATCAAGGGCTCCAAGTAAGTACGAGTATGTATCACTGAGATTATTACCTAAGAGAAATATAATTACAATTTTGGTTACATATTATTAGACTTCAATTCTAAGTTCTAAGGTACCTTCAAAAGAGACTTGGTGATTATATCTAAATTAGTCTCTCTTCCGATGTTTTGGACAAACTACAACTTTGGATCAGTAAAATTTCATTCTAATGTAATGAATTCTATGGTTAGCTTGACTAGACTTCGAGAATTTTTTGAATTCTTGTTCCCGACTTTTACTTTTCCCCATATACCAAATCCAACCTTCAATCACTAGTAGTTATGAACTTTCAGAACACACCGTGACATCACAAGATGGAAACCTTGCTTACAGTCAGTACCAAATGACCTAAAGAAGAATATCTGCAAAGAAAATGGAGCACTGTACCAGCAATTGTATTTATATTCATGTCATTTTGTTACCTTGAAGGTTGCACCCCAGATTTCCTCGTCATTAGCAGGTACTGCAGTAATCTTATTCTTAGGATTTTCATAACACATCAATCCTCCAACAGCCGTGGAGTAGAAACATCCTGTCCAATTAGAAAGCAACAATGTCAACAATGAGAGGGAATTTGGGGCAAAAAGAAATAGAACTGAGACAATATCATTTGTACAAAACTCTTATTCTACCCTCCTATAACATGCAGCATGTATTATATCGTCCGTTTTTATTTTTTATTTTTTTCCTCTTCTATTTGTAACTGTCATTCTATTATCATCTTGGAGAGTTAAATGATTCAGTTTGTTTGGGACACTTGCAACAAATAGTTGCCAAAATATTGGGAATTGTCACTGACAGACATAGATAAGCACATAGAAGTTAACCCACCTTGAGGGAACGAAGCAAGTGACTTGCCACAAGCACCTTTAAGCAAGTCTGCATCATCAGCAAATGCTACGTATCCATCAGCAGTTATTCCCCAATACAGAGGTACCTTGCCAAATTGATCCTGTCAAAAATAATACAAGCAGTAAAATGAGTAAGAAACTAAAGCTCATGGTGGTGAATCAAGACAATTGGTAGGTGGGATTTACTTACAGAGGCCACAAAGAGGGTAGAAGTGGATTTGTCAAAAACTATGAAAGCAAAGCTACCACTGAGATGGCCAACAACGTGATTGGCAGGGTAGGGTGCTCGGTCACGTAAAGCTTTGTAAGCCTCAATGACCAAAAGTACTTCATTGGCAGACTTGGCCAGTCCATATTGTTGTCTCAAACTGCCCAAATTGTCAAGAGCTCCCTCAAACAAGCAGAATACCTCATCCTTGACAGCAAACGATCTGACATTTTCCACTCAATATTTAGATAAATAAGGTAGTAGAGAGATAAATCACTAATAACATTGCACAGTACATTCCATTCCAGCTAATAATAAGCTCATCATAGATATTAGACGGAAATAGATTCTCTCATATGAAAGAGATAGACAAAGAACAACTACTGCATCAGATAAACCCTGTTCCGTAGTTATAACTCCACAATTTACGTCAATGAAATGTGTAAGTTTCAATGCCTTTGTGGTATTCATATGCCTAAACACCAAGTTAATCAAGAGAACGAAATACATCAGTGGTCATGGAGATTAGATAGATAGAAACAGTGTCACAAGATTTCAACTTAGTATTGCTGTATGACATGGCCACCCTCCAATTTAAATAAAACACTCGCCAAAAGAATCTATTAAACTAAGAAAACAATACAATTAAACTAGTTAAGTATGTGACTTTCCCCCTAATACAAAAGAAAGAAATAAAGGAAAAAGATATCCTCCTTCTGATAAGCCTATGGTGTAATGTAAAAAAGTATAATCTAGAATGAAATAGGTTTTAAGAGTGTGTTTGGTAATGATTTTTTTACTGTGTTAACAACATTTTTTTGAAAAAAAACTGTTTGCCCAATGTTATAACATGTTTGATAAAATCAATTTTAACTTTTACACGAAATTCAATGTATTATAAAAAAAAAATTTAAGCTAATTTTCATAATGTTGAAGATTGAAGCTTATGATTTTAGTTTATAAATTATTCCTTACACTTTGAGATGTAAATACCATTTTGTTCTCAATTAAATAATTTTTTTAATCATTTTATACCTATTTTAATGCATAAAAATGATTCTTTTTTATAATTTCAATAATCAAATTAAAAAAAATCGCTTTTCATAATATATCTTTCAATTATAATCAATTATAACAAAAATTTTTATACAAATCGACAATTTTCTCAAACACACACTAAGTTTCTAGGGTTTTCTGTCCCACTAACCTATTCTATTATTCTAGGAGCTGCCAGCCTAGCTTATGTTGGGCCGGTCATGAGAGCAATGTTTAAAAATCAGGCTGAACTGATTGGTTAAACTGGTTGGATCATGAACCCATCATGTTTTCGATTTGAATATTTATCAATTCAACCACAATTCAATCACGGTTCAATAACTAATTTGACTGATTAAACTAATCGAACTATAACTTGGAAACCTTTATCAGCTTAATTTTTGATTCAATTTTTAAATCATTGCTTGAGGTCTAATTAATTTTAGAATGACTAAGTGTGTGTTTGAGATAATTATGAAAATTTGATTATTTCAATAATCGATTATTGTATAATTTTTTTTTGTTATAATCGATTATAAGAAAAAAAATTTATGTTTGGATAAGTTAATTGAAAAGCGATTTTGAACTAATCTATTTCGTTTGAATGATATAAAAAAGAATCATTTTTATGTATCAAATTACCAAAATAAGTATATAATTATTAAAAAAATTATTTGATTGATTAAAAAATTTATTTAATTGAGGATAAAATAGTATTTACATCTCACTGTTAGGAATAATCCCAACAACTTTTTTAAAAAATGCTCAAATTTCTATTTTTTCATTAACAGTTTTTTCTCCCCAAAAAAGTTGTTGATTATTTTATTCTTCAAATCCAAACATGACCACTTCTACACCCAACAACTTTTTTCAAAAGCTGTTGGACTAGGGGAATAATCCGACCAAAACACCCCCTGAATGCCAGTTTGGCATTCACCAAGAAATAAGGCCTGACCCAGTCCAAATCACATCGGGCCAAAGAGGAAGCATCGAGCTGTTACATCGGGCCATATAAGAATCATTGGACCTGTCACATAAGAACCATTTCGGTATGTTCATTGAGTACGAACCATTTCAAAAATGAGTTAATTTTGATTTTGATTCAATCTGATCCAACCCAACCTTAATTAGTTTGAGGATCGAATTTTAAATTTTTTTCAATTCGATGAAACCTGAGCTGACCCAATCATCTGAATTTTATATTTTTTAAAATTTATTTTAATATAACACAAAATCATTTTGATTATTTCAAGACTTTTTAGTATAAAACCCGAACCCCATTAGACCCCTAGAACCAAGGAGCTGGCCCAACGTAAAATAGGGCAGATAAGGACGTGGGCTAATTTTGTTTTGGGGTCAAATGGGCCGGGCTTACAAAGAGAAGGCATCGAAGGCTGTTTGGTTGCTCATCCCTCTTCTCTCATCATATTCCGGAAAAAGAAAGAGAAGCTAAAGCTATCCATTCCAGGGCAGTTTGGTTGCTGCAATGCTAAGTAAGTATAACAGCAACCGTCCGATCCGATCGCCTCCCTTATCACCCATCAGATCAAATCGGGTTATACGATTTTTTGCCCTTTTGTACCATAAAATTTAATTTAATTAATCAGAATTAAGATAACATTTTTATTTTTTATTTTTTGGTATTCTATTATTTATTATTATTATTTTGAAGTTGAGTGAGGAAGAAGCAAGCTCTGAACCACAAACAATTTTCACCTACTGAGGGTGAGAACAAGGATGATGATTTAATATAATATAATATGTACCTGGGTTGCCAGGGCAACTCGTTGTGGTGGGTATAAGCCAGCTGGACATGGTCTCCGATCTGCATGGACACCGCGGATGGGTTGCTCTCACTCTCAGACTCAACGAACCGCTTCACCAGGTTGGCCGCCGTTGTCTTCGCAGACGACGGAGTCCGGCTGCCGGCCGCAACCAGCTCCTCCGGCGCCGACACGATCGAGCTGCTGAACACACCCAACATCTTAATTTCTTTCCCTTTTCTTCTCTTTTGATCACAATCAGAATCAGAATGGAAAATGAAGCGACAGTGTGGATTGGATTTCCTTATATAGAGAGAGGCCAGACGGAAGGAACGAGGAGGAGGGCAATTTAATTTGGGACTTGGGAGTATCTAGTTATAATAATTGAGGAATTAGGAGGACATGTGGCACGTGGGATCCACAGCGGGCGATGATCTTTTTGTCACTCGAATCAGACACCCACCGCCACTGGCTTTCTGACAGAAAATATTTAGATATTGAAGGATGCATTGATCTCCTGCGGAAGCATCCAGAATTTCTTGTGGTGGGAGCTTGCTGTCGTTTGCCACGTCTGTATCGGTTAAAATTCGCCTCCGATTTTTACGTCCGATTGTTTCTTTGGATTACTTTCCTTTCTTACTTCCACTTTATCTTAAAATAATGCACCGTGCAATCCAACATTAGTCTTGCATATGAGTATATGAGGTAAAAGAATTAGTGCAAGTATATAAAAAATAAAATAAAATTATTTACAATTAAATGATAAAAATTTGTAAATATAAAATTATATATATATATATGAGTAGTATTATTCTATATGTTAATCTTACATATAGAATAAATAAGTTTAAAAAAAATGGAAAATAAGAAGTAGATGAAGTCGGAAGCTATCAATCTGTATCATAATTTTGTTTCCCTCTTCTGAATTTGGATATCTTGATTCACAGTTTGACACTTAGGAAATGAGTATCAATTAAGGATGATTAAAGTAGAAAAAAAATGTGTTTTCACACTCAATATATCTTTTTTGAATAATTCTATATCCTCTTATTCAATCATCTAAATAATTTTTCTTAATACTAAATGAAAAAAATTATTAAATAAAAAATAAATGTATCTAATGTTTTGAGAATACAAAAAATCATTTAATAGTTTCTTCATTTAAAAATTAAAATGATTAATAAGAAAATTAAGTAAGATGATAAATCATTTTTATCTTTTTTTATTGTGATTAAGTGGTGTTTATATCAACTTATGTGTATTTTGATTAATCTATTTCTTTGATTCAATTAAAGTTAGGCCATCCATACCAAAACTAAAATATTTACAAATATATTCTTGTGATCTAACCCTAAGAATTGACATAGTTAATATTCAAACTTATAATTATGCACTTATTTATATATCACATATTTGTTTATCATTAGGTCAATCTTTTTTGGGATTACACTAAATGTACTTTAAAGTTAGGTTAAAATATAATGTTCGTTCTTATACGTGATATTTATTTTTAATTTAGTCTTTATACAAAAAAAATTAATTTAATCCATATACATACAATTATTTTTAATTTGGTCTATCCCATCATAACATGGTCTGTTTGAGTTATGTCACAAAAAAGTGTAAGAACCAAATTGAAAATGAGTGCTACATATAAAAACAAAAAATATAGGTCAAAAAATATTTTTTATGCCTATATGTGAAACTCATTTTAAATTTGGTCTTTACACTTCACAGTAATTTGGTCTTTATGCTAACGATACTATAATGACAACATATGGTGAGAACTAAATTGAAAACGGTTGTATATAGGGACTAAATCAAAATCTTTTTTCATATAAGAACCAAATTAAAAATAAATTTCACATATAATGATAAAAGATATATTTTAACTTTAAAATTAAGGATGTTATAACAATGGTTATTCCTTTACACATGCATGTCAATAACATATAATATATCTCGATGATCTAATATGTACTAAGATGAATAAACTTGTGGGATCCTCTTAATTTGTGTAACTCTCACAGTGTCTCTATTCATGAAGAATCAACTTTCGAGATGGAAATAAATCATGTCAAGCAAAAAAATAAAGGTTGAGAGTGTAATATAATTGTGTGTTCTTATATAAAGAATTATAGCCAGAATGAGGAATGTGACACATGTCGCACAAGAAAATATAAAATTGGAAAATAAATTAAAAATAAAAATAATATAATAAAAATTTTGATGTGGCTGGTCATCAATTTTTTCATACAATCCTTTGGCTATAATAACTAATTAATGCCTTGGTTAATTTGGTTTGCATGCATACATACATCTCATTATCCTATAAAATGAACAAGAAAAAAAAAAGGGAAATAATAGGAGGAATGGATTTATCAAAGAGAACTAAGAGACATTATACATTAAAATTCCTTTATTGCAGTTCTACATTAATGTCATTTCTCATGACAACATTTTTCTTAAACATTTGAGTCTCATGGAACTTATGAATTCATTACTTGTTCTTTCAGGCCTTCAGGCAAGATTCCGTATATGAATGATCAACTTCACAAGCATATATATGAGATGTCAAGTCAAATATATAAAAAAAATTTAGTAAAAAGAAAATTAACTCAATTATAAATAATAAAATTTGCTCGAAACCAAAACTAAATAAAAGAGGCAAAGAAAATAAAAATATGGATACCAATGTTGGAACAACTAAGATATTTAATTATGCACTATTTTTTTTTTTTCCTAAAAATTTAAAGTTAAGAGTAATTGTCATATTTAAATATTAAAGTAAGTTTCTAGGCTCAACGATACTTAGTCATGCACTATAAAAAAATTCATGACAATAAGTGAGAGGCTATAAAAAATTCATGCACTCTATATCTTGGTTGGTCAACTATAAAAAATTCACATGCTGAGGGGCATACAACACAAGCTACACAACAAATAAATCATTTAAAAGCATTGTTTGGCTCAACTTGTGGCAATGGAGTGTTGTTATCAGCTTGTGATAAGACTAGCATAATCATATCATGACTATAATCACAACTTTTTTTTTCACTTCACTCAATGTCATAGCTCTTTTCTACGCTAGTCTTAATTTCCTCTACTATAATATTATATATCTCTATTAATTTTTGGCTTTGATACTTCAAGTTCAATACACAACCTCAATTTATAGGCATAGAACACTGTAAGTAAAACAACTTTTATTCCTAAACAAAATTGTGAATTAACATTTTACTCATCAGAAAAGGATCAAATTGATAAAAGCAAATCATGTCAATTAAGTTAGTCATGATTTAAATTTTATCATAATTCATTTTTGATAAGTTATTTGTAAGTATTTTTATAAGTAATCATTGAACTTGAAGGTATATCTGACCTTATGATAAGATAGTCACCATTGACTTTAAATTTTTCAATACCAACAAAATAAAAAAAAAATAAAAAAGACAAAAAGTGAAATTCAAAAAAATAGAAAATATAATTTAATAAAATCAAGAAATTAAATTTCATTAATTCAAGGTCGAGTTAATTTAGAAAAATTGATATTGCCTATTTGAAAAGTCTATAAGAAATAAAAATTCTATTAATTTTTGAATTGAATGAATTTAAAAAATATTGATATTGATTTATTGGAAAGTCTAAACATGAATGCAACATGTGCCTGTTCAATCTATCTATCTATATATATATATATATATATATATATATATATATATATATATATATATATAAATATAATATAATATAATAAGAAAGTAATGGACTAAATGTCTCTATTAATAGATATTGATTATGATTCATCAAAACTCAACTTCTTATTTAATTTAGAAAAATAATCAAATAAAAGCAAGAAATTAAGTTTTCATTAATTATGGATTGAAACTATCACGATTAACACTTTAATTGAAAAGTCTGAATAAAAAATGTCATTTGGTCGCACGAGAAGTTAAGTATTAAAAGAAAAATATAAAATAAAATTAAGGAATAAATGTCTCAGTTATTGAATATTTATTTTGATTGATTAAATATTACTTTAAGATTTAATTTAGAACAAAATAAAATAAGAAAATCATGAATGAACCCCAGACAAAAAGAAAAAAAAATGATATAATAAATTCAAGGAATTAATTTCTTATTTATTTACGATTGAATCAATTTAGAAAATATTGATACTGATAAAATTCAAAAGGTCAAATGAAGAATGAGACCCGTATGAGCATGAGAAATTAATTTAAAAAATAATATAATTTAGTAATAAACTTCCTCATTAATGATGATTGATTTTAATTAATTATAAATCAATTTAAGATTTGATTTAAAACAAAATTAAAGAAAAATACCTTAAACGAATCTGTGACAATTTAATATTGAATCAATATAAGAAATATTGATTCGAATTAATTAATTAGAGATTCTAAATAAGAAATACCACATGTATCAATATAGTAAATTGAGTAAAAAATTCATCAAAAAAAAATAATCAATAATAATAATAAAATCAAGAAATAAATGTTCTTATTATTGAATATTGAAGAGTAAAAATTATTATATCATTGTTACTAAAATTATCCTTAAATAATGATTCAGAGTTCAAATAGGTCCACCAACACGGACGAATGAGTCCAAGGTTGGTTTGAATGTTTAGTTATTTACCTCCTTGGTTCACCAAGGTTGAAATCAATATTTGATTTAGAGTTGATGAAGATGCATCATATCCCATATCCAGAGTAATAGATTAAGGACAATGATCTTTTAAAGTGAGAATTCATATAAAGTGAATAAGTGAACTCACATCAACCATTAATAGATAGATTCACATAAATCATTAATGGTTGATGTAAACTTATTTGTTCATTTTATAAAAATTCTCGTTTTAAAAGATCGTTGTTTGTAAATTAAAATTCATTTTGGTGTATGCTCTCATTTGAAAATAAAGATAACAAATTCGGGGAGATTCATGGGGAAAGACGGATAATGGATATTCATATGATAAATGGAGTGAAAATGAAGATTACAATATATGTCTTGTGAGTATATGTGATATATTTTTTATTTTAATATTTTATACATAATATGAGTTTTTTCTTTCTTTCTTAGATAAGATAATAATCAATATTTTTATTAAATGGGTCTACATTGATAACAATTATTGAAAAAATTATATTATTCAAATAATAATTATTTATGTGAATTGGTTATTACAAAAATGTAATTGAATATAGTATATTATTTGTAACATTCTTTCAATTGTATATAAGCATTTAAAATTATTAAAATATGTTATGATATAAAATAAAATTTATCCATTTTTTTGTAATTTTTGTAAATTTTTTTAAGTTATTAATCCATGTGCATATATCTCCTCCAAGAATTGTAAATTGATAATCTTATCAGGAATGGAGCTAGGGACGTATCCTTGTCCCATTAATACTCTTATTTAGAAGTGAAATGATTCTCTCCACTTAAAATATAGTGGATGTATGTCCATCATATATTTGTATAAGATAAGTGTCAAAATAAATTTTATGTGATTATAATATTTTCATAAGATACAAAATAAATTTATAAATAAATTGAAAAAAAATTAAAGTATAAAAATTAAATAAATAACGAGACTTTATTTAAAAATATAACCTTATTCCCCACCCTATCCATTTCACTATAGTAATTTCAAAATAAGTTGACCCGTTTTGACTTGCCATAAGTTAGATGAAAATTGACAGATGGATTGATCCGATTTTGGTTAGTAGGTTAGTCACTCATTCTATTTTATGATCAGTTTGCATGTCAGTTCACCTAATAATAATAATAATAATAATGAATTAATAGGTTAAACAAGCCAACCTTTGTCTAAAATCGCAAAAATAACAAATGAAAGCATGTCAACTCACTAAAAATAAAAATAAAAAAGTAAAAAATGGTGGATTATACGGGCCAATTCGTAAGTTGACCCACTTATGCTGCCAAAGTCAAACCTAAATTGTTGATGAATAAGTTAAAAGAACAAGAAGAAAAAAAAAAAAAACTGCCCTGCCTGGTTAACCTACCATTGATCCGGTACAACAAACATATTATACGGGACATGTTAAACAATCAAAGAGCTACCAAAAAAGGTATCCATTCCTTCCTACATTTCCTTTCTTTTCCAATGCAAAGAGCGTACCAAACAAGGCGTAAAATAAAGGTTGTATGCTACTACCCAACTCACCGTCTTTTTTTTTTTTTGGGGCGGTTAAACAAACCCACTCAATAGGTCAGGAGCGTTTTAATTAACATCTCTACTTCACACTCCTATTTGAAAACATGGGTGGAGTCTACCGTATGGTAAAGTATGGTAAAATCTCTAGTTGTAGATACAACGATGATGCGGGCTCTACAATCTTGCGGTGGATGATGAACGTGCATTGTCAATGACGTAGTTGAGTGAACCATGGAAAAGGAACGACTTGTGAGTTGTGTCAAGATAAAGTAAGATAATAAATAAATAAATTGAATTAAAAAGTAAGAAATGATTCTTTTTGGATAAACACACTTTATTTTATAATACTTTAACCTAAGAATTTTTCTTTCCTTCTCCTGAAGGTGACGCCCACAGTTTTCACAGATGACCCACAGATTGAAGCTTATATGGAGTTGAATTATTGAGACCTTTCTTTGTGACAATGAAGCTTATTGCAGTTTATGTGTGCGTATTTGTTAAGACTTTAATTTGATATATTAGTAGTGTAATTTTTTTGTATTATTAATTAATTATATATTAACACGTGTATTTTTTGAAATAATTATTATAAAAATTAAATATTTTTAATGATATGATAATATATGATTAATTAATAATATAAAAAAATTTACACTAATACATATATAAATTAAATCCATTTGTTAATTTGCTTCTAATATGTATTTACTTTTCTTCTTTATCAAACAAAAACACATTTTTATATAAAGAGAGTGGCAAATAGGTGGTTTGATAGTTCAGCAACTTTTTAAGTTTTTATTTATACAAAAATTAAGGCACATAAGTTAATTACCCAAAATTATTTGATTTAGAATTAATAGAATGTAAACCTAATTTTTTTTTATCTGAAAGAAAATTTCATTGCAAACTATATTAGAAAAATGATATTAACCTATAGAACTATAAATAATATGAAGGAGATGTTTTATATGCTTTGTTAATTTGGTAAAATCTATAAAGAAGTCTCTTCCCCCTCCCCCCCGCCGAAAAAATAAAATCTATATGAGATAACATCTATCTCAATGCAACATGGCTCAAAGTAATTTACTCTGTACGAGTTGAAAAGAATAAGTTTCACATATGTACTTACTGATAAGGTTAAGAGAACCAAGATATTATTAGAGATGATAAACGGATAAATTAGATTAAGTTTGAACAGGATTAAGAATTAATGAATTATTTTATCATTCCTATAAATAAATGAGAAATAAGAGAGTTAAATAAGAAAAGTCTATCAATTTAATAAGTGTAGAGTATCGAATATCATTCCTATTTATCTATTATCACTCTTGTTTAAAGTTTTTTTACCATTTTTTTAAAATATCCTTTATTAGTTAATATATATGTTAGATTTAACTATTTATTTAATAAAAATATTTAAAAAATGAAAAAATTAATTAAATAAGAATTTAATAAATAAATTAGAATAACAATAAATACTCCCTGATAAATAAAGTGACTTTTTATTTAGGGTTATATTACTTACACAAAAATAAATAATATAAACTCCTCAAATAAGAATGACTCTAACCAACTTATTTTCTCCCTTTTGTGATGTTTCAACCTGCATTTGGTGAAGCAATGTATTTTTCCTTTGTAAAAGTAACATTTTTCGTTCTATTTATATTTTATACACACAAGAGCCTACCTCTAAGATCTAACAGTTTAACTCTTTTATTTATTATGTTATTTTAATTGACTCAAGAGTATTTGTTTAATATTTTTTAAAAATCTCCCCTTTAACTAGTTTCCTATGATTAGTTCATCGCATTTGCGAAAAGTATTACACCAGAAGCAAAATGCTTTTGGGCTTAATTTCCATCCATTCACTTCCAAATTCAAAAGTCGTGTGCTAACTGAAAATCCACAAAATCACTTTTTTTTTTGTAACTATTGATATGATCAGTCGTGAGGCTTAGAATGTGCTGTTAAAACAGACGAAGTGAGACTAACAATTTCCTTCTCAGAGTAAGACTGAAGACGTATCTCTTCAGCCAAGAGCTCACTGACAACAAAGTCAACAGATGGAAGTGGAGAACGACGCAAAATAGAACCTCTGATTCCTTCAAAGTTACTACGAAGTGCTGTTAAGAATTGTACTAATCGTTGTTGTTTTCTACGAGCGATATATTGAGCAAAAGCCTTCAACTCTACTGATTCTGTAAGAGCCAACTGATCCCAAAGACCTGACATGGTAGAATAAAAGGCTTGAATACTCATATCTCCCTGTTGGAGAGCTCATATGTCATTCTCCAACTGAAACTGTTTGACAAAATTTGACTGTGTCAAGAGCCTCTGCAAATGATCTCAAACCTCTTTTACTGTTTCATATTTTGCCAATTGTGTACTTATGGAATGCTCAACAGAATTGTTAACCCATGTGATAATCTTTGCATTATTTGCTTCCCAAACATTCAATAAATTTTGATAATTCTGATCTGTTCGCACAGGTTTCACAGAAGTACCACTAACATATCCCCACATCTTTTTACCCTTAAGAAAATTTCGCATTACATAACTCCAATACGAGTAGTTTTTTCCATCCAATCTCACACTCACAGATTGAAGTGAATTGTCATTAGCCATGATTAAACAACAGAGGAAGAATAATAGAAAAGAAACAGCAAAATACCAGATACACGAATCGCGAAAAGCGAACAGAAAGCCAACCAGAATGCTAACAAAATGCTAATCAAAAGTCTAAAATACCAGATGTGTAGCAAAATGCCCAGATTACAGAGCCAAAACGGAAGCCACGGATAGTGATTTTTCAGACGAAATGCGAACGACAGTGAAGAGACAATCAGAGACGCCCAAAGTTGGATCTGCGAAAGCTGTGGTTAAGATTAAACTCTCTCCATTACAAACCTGCTCTACTACCATGTTAACAAATTGAATATGTAAAGAAGAAGGAAGAAGGAAGGTTTCATTGATAAAGCACAAAGCTGTAACTACAAAACTTAGGGTTTGAAGCTAAACATAACAATGCTCTATATAGCTAAACAAAGTAAGTAATAAAAGACTATTTTACCCTTAAAGAATAAACATAATATTTAATATTTCTTAACAGATATAACAATAAAACATTCTTTATTACTTTTTAACTACGAATTCGTGGCTCCAAAAAGTTTAACCAAACTGCAGGCTTTTAACAGGATGTGACTGTTAATAGTTACACAATTCACATATTTTACATAAGAGTTTATAAATTGAGTAATGTTATTCACATATATTTTTATAATTTTTATTATTTAATTATAATTAAACTCACTCTATTTTTTATATGTCTTTACTATAATTCTGTTACATAAATAAATAACATAAAATTTGAGTCCAAATATGTCTTATTAACTTTATTGTTATAAACTAGCGCTACTCTACCTGTGAATGTGTGATATGCAGAGTCACACATTTGTCCCTCGCCAATAGTTATCTATACTACTTATAATCGTGATGGCTGATTTTGGTGTCTAAAGTTTTTATTTTAAAAAATGTCATTATTTGCTTAATATTCAACTTTCAACTGTAAATGAAGAAAGGCTATATATGTAAATTGACATATCCCTATTTCCATGTACTCATGTTCCACCCTCACAAACCTAATCCAAAAAACAACACCCCCCCAACCACCCCACATATGATATGATACAATTGTTAATTTTGTTGGAAAATTGCAAGTGTGAGTTGTGGGTAGAAAAAGTCTCACATTGGATAAAAATAGACTAAGAGAGTTGTTTATAAGTGGAATGACCCATGCACTTAATGCCTTAAGGTTTTGAGTTGATATGTGGTATCCAAGTCTACTTGTGGTTCCTCACTTAGTTCATTATTGAAGATCTCCCTGTTGTTCATAGCTTCCCCGGTACTAACAATTGGTATCAGAGCCGATGGTTCAGCTTGGGCGAGTATTGGATAGTCTGTCTTTGGTGGATCCATGTAAAGGGTCTATTTCTCTTGTGTCGAAAGTCTTCCTGATGTTATGCGGCGTGTCCCGTTAGTGATGGAGATAACGGCAGTACAAGTATGAGCTGAATACTCGAATGCTTCCGTTGGAGGGGGAGGATATGGACTCACACTTGAGGGGGAGATTTGTTGGGAAATTGCAAGTGTGAGTTGTGGGTAGAAGAAGTTCCACATTGGATAGAAATAGATTAAGAGTAATGTTTATAAGTGGAATGACACATGCACTTAATGCCTTAAGGTTTTGAGTTGATATGTGGTGCCCAAACCTACTTGTGGTTTCTCACTTAACTCATTGTTGGAGATCTCCCTGTTGTTTATGACTTTCCTAGTACTAACAAATTTGTGGTTCGAGAGAGATAAAGAAGTGTTTAAATGGTGCATGGCTAGGTTTAGTTGATAGTTTTGTGGTCTTTTAAATTAACAATAAAATTGCTTGAGAATTTTTTTATTAAAACAATAACCATTTTTTATTTATCAAAATCAAATATTATATTAAAAAATATATTAAATAAAAAATAAAAAAATAAAAGATACATATTGATCAAGCGGTTTCGCTAGTTGTGATAATGATTTTGAAGGAAAGGAAAGTGGAAACGAACAAGGAATGGTGGTTGGTGGTGGGTTCCAATTGCACACAGCGAGAAGCTATAAATAATCAAACACAATAAAGATAGAGGACAATGACAAATAGGGATTCCTACTATTCCACCAAACCAAATGGCCATTTGGATTATCACCCACAACCACTGGTCTTAGTTCCTAAAATAAACAAAAAACCTTTGCGACAGTTTCTATTTGTTTTGCTGAAGCAAATTCACAGTTAGGGGTGAAGGCGGAAAGTACTTTCCACTCCTTATCTCTAAATTTCTCTTATCTCTGCCCTCGATTTTTGTTTTTGGAGAAAAAAAATTATTTCTGTTTTATATGGAGAGACAGAAATTTGTGCAAACCTTGAAATTATTTCTAATAAAATATAAAAAAATAAAAATTAGAAAAATGAAAAAAAGTATAGAAAGTTAAACAAATTTAATTTAATTTCATAATATCAATAAAATAAAATAACGAATTATTATTAAATAGCATTTTTTATAGTTTAATTTTAAATTAATATAAAAATAATATAAAAATTACTAAAACAAAATAACATATTAGTATATATATAATATAATCATTAAAAATAATTTAATAATTTTTTCAGGATGAGAACTTCATAGACTAATTAAGAAATACAATCTCTATCCCTGTTCCTGTATCTATCTTGAGAGAATTTTTATCTCCGTTTCCACAAGAAAAACTTCCCAAATTTAAATTATCAAATAGAACAATTCTTGTGAGGATTTCTAAATACACGGAAATTTTACCATGCCTCTTGCTCTTCCATTGGCCTTAGATATATCAGTCGTTGTGACATCAAAATGGTAGTCTGAAAATGATTCTTTGATGGGGCAAGGTACCTCATTCGGCTTGTGGATTTAAGTAAGTTTGGAAAAGATTATTTTTAGAAAGAAATAATCACTTATATTTTTTAATTAAAAAATATTTTTTAAAAATTATCTTATGAAACTTTTAATTATAAATTATTTTAAATATAAAATAAATTAATCTAAACACATATTTTTTACTTCCAATATTCTTTTAATAATTAATATGCATACATAAAATAAAACAACCAATAAATAAAGATTCGTATATGAAAAATATCACCATATTCAGTGGGAGAGCAGCAGAGCACATACTCTCAGTACAATCAGAAAATCAATCATCATTTTTTTTTTTGGAAATTCTTTATAAAAGACGTGAGAGACGTCGTACATTCAATGGATTATGCATGGTATCAATAACTATCCATATTTTATCTTGAAATAATGAAAAGACACAATATTTGATTACAGAAACAGAACCCCATAAAAAATACATTCTCATTTAATTAAGCAATCGGTGTAACTGAAAATGAGGTCTAAGTATTTTTCCCCCTCTTGCCTCTACAATGGGCTTCCTATAGATTAAACAAAGGATTAAATTGCATCACTATGATGGGTCCTTGACCCTGTCTGCTTTTTTTTTATAAAATAAAAATTGCTTCACAATGAAATCCACAAGATTAGGTTAATGTTTTAATTTCTTAATCTTGTTGACATGCAAATTGATTAATTAATGGAGAAAACTGAAAGTGAGATGTGAAAAGGGAGAATGGATGGTACCAAATGTGGGAATTTGTGCAGTCCTTCCAGGCGGTATGGAAGAAAATCCTTGGGCTGTCACAAGTTTCAGAATCTTTAGTGGTTGATGGTTGTCTCTGTCCCTGATAAATGTTAAGTGGACCTTAAGGCTTAAAGTATATTTATCATAAAAGCAATCTTTTAAATTAAAAATTAACTAGCATTTCAAAAATTCCTAGCACTGTTGATTGGGATCTTCTGTTAATCCTGGCTGGAGTTCCACCAGATTCTGCCGATCTTAAATTCTTCACTATTAAACCTATAATCATTTGTGAAGACCTCGTCAAGTTTCATTTACAAATTAAGAGGCGGTCATTTCATATCGACCCAACCAGGGTTGTTTATTTTTATTTTTCTTCGTATTTAACAAATTGCTTATGTCAGTTATGCGGTATGCAAACCCCAAAATTAGCCACTATCTGTGTAAGTTAATTAATATATCTTATGTAATATTATGAGGTGTATTAGCAAACAGCTAGACTATTTTAAAGTGAATTAATTTATAAAGTAAATAAATGAATATATATTTATTTTTAAATTATTTTTAGTTAAAATCATAATATATTTTAAATTAAATTAAAAATAAATACAACTTTATATGTTTAAATTTAGAGAAAAAATTCTTCAAGAAATATTATGATTATTTAATCATGCATCCTTTAATCTGAATATGTATATTTTAATTTAATATTATTTAAAATATTTAAAATATTTAAAACAAATATATACTAATAATGGTTTGGTCTTACGTTCTCTATATTATTTTGGTGTGAAACTAATCATTTCTTGGGATAATGAGTACTTATCCTTTCATATAAGTACTTTTCTGCAATAAAAAATATTATATCTACACCCAAACACATATACCTATTTTTATACCTATCATTTTTGGGTAAAAAAGAGTGAGAGAAAGTGGAGAAAAATGAGGTTTGTTTTAAAATTTATTTCCAAAAGTAATAGATTTAAGTATAGGTGTATGAATTTGAGTGTAGATATATCATTGTTGTTCCTGCAACATCGTTAGGACTATTTGAGAGAGAGAGAGGCACGAATTTAATACCAAATACAAAAATCTAACAAATCAAATTATGAGTTACATTAAGAGTTGGAAATTATTATTATTATTTTATGAATATATTTTTAAGTTATATTTCAAAAATAATTTGCATAATTAGAAAAGCCTAGAGATTCATTATTTTTTTTGGTATTTTTAAAAGTAACTCTTATATTCTTACATCAAACAATGTATACATTCCTTTTTACACTTCATCTAATACCATTAATTATACATATTTTTTCTATCACTTTCTCTTACTCAATCACACCCCTTAAAAGAAGTATCAACAGTACTTACATTTTTTTTTAAGAGTGTAAGAGTAACATTTTTCTTTTAAAAGTAATAGAGGTTACCTGTTCCAAAACAAGAGCATGCTACAAATCTCAACAATAACTTATAATAGTATTTATAGGTGAATAATTGATTAACTCCATTCTTTTAAGTAAAATTTTAATTTCAACACGTAGTAAAAATAGGCTTGTGCATTATCTGTTTCAAGTACAAATGACCCTTGTGTGAAGGAGTATATTAAAGATACAATAAAATTATTCATACATCTTCACTTAACAATTTAAATTTTTGAAATAATTAGTTTTATGACAATATAAATATCAAATAAGTGGTGTTATAATTATATTTCAAGCTTCCAACCAAGGTTGACCTAGTTGACTTTTACTTATGACAATTATATTAGTTAATTGGGTACAAATTTAGAATCCCCGTTATTAATAAGTAATCTTTAATCCTACTATAAATCATTATTGAGATTTATGGTTTATTTAGCCTTAGATTAGTCAGAGCATCCCCTTATCTTAAAGGATGTTGTTATAAGCACTCTCAATTATATAATTACATATTTCATTAGTCACTCATGATTTTTTAAAAATAAAAATAAAATTTTTGATTGATTAGTAAAGAATGTGAATAAGTATTTTGGAGTGTTAATAACACCACCTCACCTTAAATTTTTTTGGTTTGTGTAATATATATGTGGATCATAATCTTTTCAATTTTTTTCTCTTAAATGATCAATTGTAAGAGAGAGAAATACACAAAGATTATAAAAGAAAATTCACATGTATAATCGGGTCTCACTAATAATTTTATTTGTATTTTTTTTTTACAATTGATCACTTGAGAGAAAACATACTTAAGAGAATCCTGATATATATATATATTCCAAACTTAACACATGACATTTTTCAATTGCACTTAATTGACTTAGTTGATTATGGTCCATTTTTTTTAAAAAATAATCATTAATTTAATTATGTATAAATTATTTCTAAATAATTATTGTAATTTACCATACTAATTTATTTAAATATGCAATTTACCATAACACATCAGTTTTTCCAAGGATAAATGTAAAGTATAACAAATTAATATAAATATATGCATATAAATAAATAAATATATATATATATATATATATTACATTAAAAGTTAAATATATATTTTTGGAAAAAATTCTTTTAAATTAAGTTTGTTTCTTTTAATAAAAAATATTTTTAAAGTAAATAAATAAGAATATATTTATTTTTTAAACATTTAGTGAGTTAAAATCGTAATATATTTTATTAAACTAAATATAGATATACTCTTACTTATTAACATTAAAAATAAACTCACTTTAGGAGATTTTATTATTATTATTATTATTACTAGGTAAGAATATTTTTTAGCTAAGATTAGGATTAACTAAAACTAAACTCCTTTTTTATCAATCTTAGGAGTTAGGAGTACACCCCCAACAATTAATCGGTCTGTGCATTTAATTGGAAATTAATTTCCTTAATGCTGATCTAAAATTATTCATAAATTAAAATTTATCGTCTACTAGTTAATGCACAGCAACAAATCACCTTTAAAAAAACTTAACTAGAACGAAATGATAATTACCTTTTATTATAAAATTCGCATTATTAAATAAAAAGTACAAATTTTAGTTGATTAATCATATATACAAGCAGGACTTGGTAAATTGGTTTGTTTTGTACTCCAGAAGGAACAGCCATCTAATTTTGGAACATTGGGGTTCAACTTCATTAATTAATTTCTTTTTTGACTCAACAAATAAAGGAACTCCAATTCTTTCTTCCTTTATTCTAATGACCAACAAATGTCCTCATTTATTGGATGCTTGAGATTGTAGATGACGATGATATATAGGGAGTTGAGCTGCACAAACACTGTCTTGTGCTTATGAGAGACAAATCATGGCAGGAAAAAATGTGTTTGTTTTAAAGAAGGTAATTTTATTCCACCCCCCCTCCCAAAAAAACAAGGGGTGCTTCTAAATTGACCAACGACAAAGAATCCCACATTGCCATCATTGCTTCTTTGGCCATTCAAGTAAGCCCCATCATTCAGAAATATGTGCTTCACTTTTTTTTTTTTTTGGGTATATAAATGCGCTTCACTTGACTCGTCGTTTGAAGACTTAAAAGAGGATACCATAGATGACATTAATCTTCTTCAGTTGTCTGTGTATATAGACTAGAGTATCGACAGTGTTCATCATTGTCATGTAGAAACTATTTTTAAAAAAATCTGAAGCTCAGTATATAGTGTATGCATAAATATGGGCCCAGTAAGGATGAGAAGCCAAGCTAAAGAGGTCTCAGAAAAGAAAAGCATCAAAGATATATGAAGGGAATCGAAAACTTGACAGGAAGAACCAACTTCATCCATGGGTTTCGGATTCTTTTAAGGGGAATATTGTCACATCAAAATTTTGAATTCTCTCCCAAAAAGTTGTGGAGGTATATGACCAATTTGTGTTTGATCTGTTACAAATCTGTGAAGATCAAGATTCACTATGTATTGCCATCACTAAATATTTATCTGCAAACATGTGTACTATGATTATGATCACAAAAGAAAGACAAAATACAAGTGGCCAAATATGAGTTAGTTTTGAAGGATTTTAATAGTTTACAGTAACTAAAATGTCATAGATTTGATTTGAAGTTATGTTCCAACATGTACCAAAAAAGAAAATAAGATTCTTTAATTAATTAGTTAAAATATCAGAATTTCCAATCAATTTTGGGGAGACTTTATCTTTGAAGTTATAGATTACAAGAGTGTTTAAATATTAAATAACATTACTCAATCTAAAACTGGTTTGAATTGTTTGGGCGCGTCCATGTTGTCGTTGTGGAGACCCAGCCAGAAGTTAGTGAACAAAAATGGGAGTTCCTAGTTCCTACCCAAGCCTATTTCAGCTTCAGTTCAATGAATTCTGATTTTCATCCTGCCCAACAAATTGATCATGAAGCAATGAAAATAAAGAGTTTATTTAACCTAAATTATGCCTAAATAAATTTATTAAAAATAAAGATAAAATAAAAAATATAATATTTCCTTATAATATCCTAAATTACACATTTCTTTTTTATAAAACACGTTCTCAATAAAATCAGTTATATCAAAGTGCATATGGAATTTTGTTTTTTTTTATTTCCTATTTATGACATCCAAATAAGAGATTAAAAAAAAATCCTTACATCCTCATTTTTATCTCTTGTCCTTCTTTCTCTCGTTTTTTATTTAAAAGTTTGTTTTTGAGTTTGATACAGACTTGTACTTTAGTTGATGGTCATAGAATCTCGTTTGCTACTAGCATAATACCCTTATCATTATAGTATTATTAGTAGAATTTTCCTACAAAGTGTAAGGACATTTATTAAGGATCAAAATTTAAAAAATCGTGAAAACTGCAATATTCAGTGCACTGAGAATTTGAGAAAGTTCTAAAAACCCTTATTATTACTGCACCTATATTTTTACTTCAAAAAAATTGGGTCGAAGCCTAACTCTTTCTGAGACCAAAGCCCACGTCATTGAAGGTCAGAGCCCATTGTGAATTTTGCAATATATTTTCACTAATAATTAATTTGCAATTCAATTGAATTCCCTGAAATTCTGAAATCAAACACAACCTAACAACATGTGTAATTCTCATGAAGCTCTGATTCTGATCCAAAAAATGGTGAAAGTCCCTCCACCAAAAGCACTATTCATCTTCTTCAATTCCTCAACTCATCACACATCCCAATCCATATCCTTCATCTTAAGCCATCTCCTTTCCTCTGGCATGCTATCCCAAGCTCAATCTCTTCTCCTGCGCCTAATCTCTGGTCGAATCTCCTCTTCTTTCTTCTCCCCATCCTCACTTTTCCATCAACTAACACAAACCCATTTCACTTCTACTTCAACCCATACTCTTCTTTATGAAGCAATTGTTAATGCCCATGTTCTTTCTCAGTTACCTGACCAAGCCCTCTATTTCTTACACCACATGATTCACCAGGGCCATTTTCCTACATCAAACACATTCAATAATCTTTTGAGCTTGCTCATTAGATCAAGTTGTTTTCATAAAGCATGGTGGGTTTTCAATGAAATGAAGGGTAAGATTGTTCTGGATGTCTACAGTTTTGGGATCATGATCAAGGGTTGTTGTGAAGCTGGTGACTTGATGAAAGGTTTTCAGCTTTTGGCTATGTTGGAGGACATGGGTTTGTCTCCAAATGTTGTCATATACACTACATTGATTGATGGGTGTTGCAAGAATGGTGATGTTCAACTGGCAAAGAAGTTGTTTTGCAAGATGGAGGGATTGGATTTAGTTCCCAATCAGCATACTTACAGTGTATTGATAAATGGGTTTTTCAAGCAAGGCCTTCAAAAGGAAGGGTTTCAAATGTATGAAAATATGAAGACAAGTGGAATTGTGCCTAATATTTATGCTTACAATTGTGTGATTAGTGAATATTGTAATGATGGGAATGTAGATAAGGCTTTTAAGGTGTTTGATGAAATGCGTGAGAAAGGTGTGTCATATGGTGTTGTAACGTACAACATTTTGATTGGTGGGTTGTGTCGAGTGAAGAAGCTTCGAGAAGCAGTGAAGTTGGTTGATCGAGTGAACACTGTTGGCCTAAGTCCTAATATAATTACATATAACACACTGATCAATGGTTTTTGTGATGTTGGGAAGATGGATACAGCTGTTAGATTATTCAATCAATTGAAGTCAAATGGATTATCGCCATCATTAGTGACCTATAATACTATGATTGCAGGATATTCTAAGATTGGGAATTTAGCAGGAGCTCTTAACTTGGTCAAGGAAATGGAGGAGAGAGGCGTTACTCCTTCCAAAGTGACATATACAATTCTACTTCATGCTTATGTACGATTAAATTATATGGAGAAAGCATTTGAGATACATTCTTTAATGGAGAAGTCTGGTTTGGTTTCAGATGTTTGCACATACAGTGTCCTAATACATGGGTTATGTATGAAAGGTAACATGAAGGAAGCGTCAAAACTCTTCAAATCATTAGGTGAGCTGCACTTGGAACCAAACAGTGTCATATATAATACGATGATTCATGGTTACTGCAAAGAAGGAAGCTCTTACAGGGCTCTTAGGCTACTCAAAGAAATGGTTGAGAATGGAATGGTTCCAAATGTGGCCAGCTTTTGTTCAACCATAGGGCTTCTTTGCAAGGATGGAAAATGGAAGGAAGCTGAGCTTCTTCTACGACAGATGATAAATTCAGGACTAGAGCCATCAGTTTCTTTGTACAATATTATTTACAAAGTCAAAACCGAAGTTTCAAATGTTGAACTTGAAAGTAATGTAATATCAAATTCCTAGTTTTCACTTCCTCTTGGATTTTGTTTCTTATCAATGGAACATTATATCTGTCGCGAATTCATGAATTATTTGTGCTGCATTCACATCAATTATTGTTCATTGCTGTTTCTGCAATCAGTGTGCCCATGAATATATTGTATTTTTTATTTTTGTAAACTGGAAAGGATTATATCTGCTTTGCAATCGGTACATTCGAGGCTTACTTCTAAATTTTCATTCTTCTATAATGAGACATGATCGCAATTGTTCTTTCTATATTAATGTAACCTAATTGATGATTAGCTATCATACGTAATTGTGGGCCATTCTAGTACATTGTGATCAAGTTTCTGACTCTATGGTGTGTGGTGTTTTTTCAATTCAGTTTTTTTTTCCAAGAAATAAATAGATCGAGAAATTGTATATGGTTTTTTTTTTAAAGAATGTGATGATGTACCTTGTGGAAACTGGTTATTTGTATTATAAGTATTTAATCTGTGGCAATTTCATTCCTTGTTTGAAGGGGAAAAGAATAACTAAGGAGAATGGCCACCTCATCAGCTATGGAGTAATTTGATGAATCCATGAAGAAACAAATAGCATCACTTTTGCGGGTGATGGATTTAGTTAAATCCTTCAAAGATACTCCTTCTAAAATTGACGAGGTAGTATGCTAGTATGCGTGTGAATAATGTAGCTCATTACTTCTTGTTGCTGCCCAATTTAGTAGTGTTATGACTTTCATTCAGTACATTCTATTAGTCTTCTGAATGTAATTAAGGCCGTTGTTCTGCTACTACTTTGCATTATGCAGGGTCTCTTTTTGGGTTCAGTTCACACTTCAGCGGACAAGGATGCAATGAAAAACTTGAATATTACTCACATTTTTGACAGTGGCTGGTAAATTGGCACCTGCATATCCTGGGGATTTTGTCTATAAAATTATAGATGGTACGGAAGTTTTCATAGAATGAAAGAAATGTCGTTTGCTTTGCATCTCTTCTTAGTCTTTAGTTTCTTCCAATGTGATGATTGATTAGCTGGTTTTGACATCAATGCAGTGTTTTTCTGATTGGGTTTTTGGTGGGCTAGGTTGAGCAAAATGGGCAGCTTTTGATTTTATGGCTATCAAAAGGTACTTCATGACTAGTAACTGAATTCACTACAAATGGGATTAAATTTGTGGCTGGAATTCAAGCATTTTCTTTGTGTGCATTAGGACAGTAGTATCATTAACAATTTTGGAAGTTTACGCTTTGGTCTTTAACAGTTTAGCCTGCAATTGCTATCGAAATATTTAGGGTTTTGGACTATTGTGGACAACAATTTGCTCCTTGTATCTTAGAAAGTATATTTTGTAGAACCAGATAGCTTTATGATAGATGTTGTCTTCTCAGAATGTCAATTGCCTTTTAACTGACACATATAGTCTTGTTTTCTAATAATGGAGTCTGCACAACATTTGCTATCCATATTGCTTGTAATAAATGTTCATTATGATTCTATTGCTTTCATGAATTGTGTGTATGATGTTTATTGTCCATATAAGTTTGTTGAGCTTCTAGTAATGCATCCATGCTAAGGTTATGATTTTACTGGAAAATTCAGGTAGTTGCTGACAGAGATTATGCCATAAAACAATACTTCAACGAGTGTTTTGATTTTATTGATGAAGCCAAAAGACAAGGTGGAGGTTTTTTGGTTCATTGTTTTGCTGGAAGATCAAGGAGGTTAATTTCTCTATTCCTTGCTTTCTGTCTTGTTTACATGCAATTATTTTTATTTTAGACCAGTGTCTCAAAATAATTTATTTGAAGCCTGTTTTAGAAGCATGTTTTATGTCTTAATCATTTTTTGCTTTTTTTTTTTGGGTTTAAATTATCTGGAATGTTGTTTCTAATGCAAAAAACTGTGAGCAATATATAGTTTATTGGAATTTCAATTAGGTTCCTTGAAATCTTACTTTATCAAATATCAATAATGTTTATTATATTATTTTATTTGTGATTTATTTGTTATCCAATGACTTCTTGATGCTGGTTCCAATACCAGTAATAACATAGAAAATGGAACATGTGAAAGTAACATGTTTTACTTGCAAAGTTTGAAGAACTCTTGGAGGCTTATAATTTTATAACAAAGATTGTATTGACCATGACACTAATCTTTATTTTACTTGTAAAATATCTTTTCATATATAGTTATATGACAATATCTCTCAAAACCTATTGTAATGAAGTTTTGAATAAGTATTGATATGTATGTGTGATGTAATGTGGACCTAGTGGGTGACAGTTAAGCCAAATGTCAAATTGTTTCATATTCAAAACTGCAAATATTTTTTTAGCCTTGAAAATTATAGATATCTTTGTGTTGTTTTCTCTGTTTCAATATTCTTTATCTTTTCCTGGAATCTGCTTTTGTGTGGATCTTTCCAGTTTCAAGTATTGAAAATTTGGAAGAACAATAAAAGTGCATGCTTCAAGATTATTGTCTATCTTCCCAATGAAATAGAACTTCAAGGGAAATTGCTAACTTCCACGTAAAACTACCATTCTTCAAATTAAAGAGAGGAAATCTGTAATTTGGTCCTCTAAAGTATAGGTTTACTTTAGAAAAAAAGTTAAAGAGTTATTATCGTTGATGAGAAAATCATAAAAGTAGATTTTAACAACTTCATTATATATATGTATACAAGAGATTGTACTATCGCCCAACTAATTGAATCATTAGCTCTGATACTATTTGTTCGGAAATATCATATTTCTTCGCATGTTTTGATAGATACTTATAATTAGGGAAAACATCATAAATAAATCTAAAATTCTATAATTAGGGAAAATATCATAAATAAATCATGTATAATTTAATGTTGTCAATAACCAACTCTTCTGAAAACTTACACTATATTTGGATATTTTCTTATTAATAGAATGTAACAAGTAGGAATAGGCTGAAAAGAGAGCAAAAGAAATAGAATAAAATTATAATTCTTTTTGTTTGGAAGATTAATAAAAAAATAGAACGAAATTTTATTATCTTGTTTGAAAGTTAATTCATAATGGAATAAAATAGAATATAACATGTTTATTTTTAACTATTAAGTTTATTTTCTTCATTTCATCATAATTTTGAGAAGAATAAAAAATTATTTTTTGTGGAAAAGAGAAAAGGAATAGTTTTACATTATTTTATTTCCGTTCTTAACTTTTAATAAACTCCTAAATAAGGAAACTCTTTCTACTTCCCTTCATTTCCTGACTTCCAAACACAGATAGTAGAGATGAATCTTGATTCTCAAGGCTGAGTAAGGTCTTGTGGAGAAAGTGTCTGAGTGCTAAGCTATTGTCTGTTTTGTGTTTTATTACTTTGCTCAACAAAAGGAGGTTATATCTTCATAACAAATTCTCCTACATTTTCCTAATTTCTTTTTTTTTTTTTACGATTCATACATCTTCTTAATTACTTAATATAACGTGTCAAGTGAAAAAGAAAAATTTAATGTCTTAAAAATTTCAAAAACATTTAATACTTTACTAGTTACACTTACGTGGCACAAGTTATTGCATATTTTATATTATTAATTTTATTAAAAAATTAATTTTTAAAGTATAAAAAAATTTTAATAATAATTTTACGATATTTTATTACTTGTACTTGATTAATTTTTTTTAGCACACGCTATAGAAAGAAAATACAGGGTCTTCCGTTCCCAAATCAAATAATATCCATTTAACCTTCAAGACCATTATGTGGTCCATTTTAGGTGAGGGGTCCAAAACCACGTTTAAGGATCTCCATCTATCTACCAATGTTTGGGGATCTCCATCTGCCATCGTTTCATTTGCACTCAAAACACTAGTGCTTTTGGATTAGTTTAATAACAACAACAACCAAACCTTTTTTTATTAGGTAAGATCGGTTACATAAATTAAATAATGTCATTATATCCTATCATAAATCAAGTTTTTAAAAATGCTATTTAAATCTAAATCTTTTTTTATCGTTTCACTTATAATCTTTCTTGATTTCTTTCTACCTCTAGCTATTGGGCTATCCTTCACCTGATTTGCTTTCTTTACAGGAGTTTCTAAGGGTCTTCTCCTTACATGTCCAAACTACCTAAGGCGAGATTTTCTCATCTTTTTCACAATAAGTGTTACCTCTACTTTCTCTCTAATGTATTCATTTTTAATCCTATCTTATTTTGTATGGTCACACATCCATCGCAACATCTTTATCTCCGTGACACTAATCTTATGCTCTTACTGGCTTTTTACCACCAAACATTCAGTAGCATACAACATCGTGGGCCTTATAACTGTATGATAAAATTTACCCTTAAGTTTGAGAGACACTTTTCTATTACAAATAACTCATAAAACACTTTTTCATTTCATCCATCCAGCTTGAATCTTATAGATTATATCTCCCTTTATCTCGCCGTCATTTTGTATGATAGATTCAAGATACCTAAATCATGTAACTTGTGGTGTGGTGTGGTATGGTATGGTCTCCAATTTTCACCTCTAAATTAGCATTAACACGCTTCTTACTGAACTTACATTTCATAAACTCCATCTTACTCCTACTTAGATGAAAGTCATGTTCTTCCAAAGCTCGTCTCTATAGTTCTAGCTTCCCATTTGTTTCCTCTCTCAACTCTCCAACTAAACTATATCATCTGCAAAAAACATGCAATGTGGCACCGGCTCTTGGATATGCAATAAGCACATCCAAGATCAAGGTAAAAGGATATGGACTCAAAGTTGAGCCTTGGTGCAGTCTTATAGTTATAAGGAAATCTTTTGTGACTTCACCCTGTGTTCTCACAATAGTTTTAGCCATCATACATATCTTGAATTGCTTGAATATAAGCGATACGAACTCCTTTTTTCTCCAAAGCCTTCCGCACGGCTTCTCTCGGTACCCTATCGTAAGCTTTTCCAGATCAATGAAAACCATATGTAGGTCTTTTTACTTCCTCCGATACTTCTCCATCAATATTCGTAGAATATAGATTGTTTCTATGGTTGACTATGTATGCATTGGTGTAGATTGAGTTTAGATTAGTTATTAAAAAATATATTTTATAATTAAACCGATTATAATGAAATTAATTTTATATTTATAATTAAATCATTCCATCTACCAATGTTGTATGCATGATAATATTTGTTTAATTAGACTTAATTTCTAATTGGATTTATCTGTCTACATTCTTTTTAAAATTACTTGATGTGAAAACAATGTTTTCCATTCAGTATAGATAAAGATACTGAAAATAAATAAAACAATTTCGGTGTGACAAAAATTTTCCACACTCTCACCTGGGCATAGCTTTACCTGGTCATAAGTTCGTTTTCTTGATGTCTAATGTTTGCAATTGGGTGACAAAATTGCAGTTTGAAAAGATGAATGCCTCTGGACTAATTTCAAATGATATTTTGTTTAAAGGTGGCTAATTCTTTACATATGTTTACTTTCTTCATTCAGAGTGGACATGATGCTACCAAGGCTTAGTTCGGACGGTCAACTCTACTAGGCAGTCTCACTAATCCAGGAAGAGGCCTGCAGTGCAAGAGACGACTTGATAACCAATGCACCTGCTGGTATGCGTCCTGCATTTGGTCAATAATATGTAGGAATTCTAATTTTATGTATATATGATCAATATACAGAGCCAGCGCTTTCGTCTTTTGGGATAATGTACCTATTAGATATATCATAGACTCCATGTGTTCTTATCCATGTTTGTCGCTTTTTCAATTCCCTTTACACGCTGATACTTCAATTCATTTTAATGAAATAATATTGAGGTTCTCTGCTTTATAGTATCCAAGTTTACTAATCTGATACTAGACTAAATATTACTCATGTTGCATATGTTGTTTCTCCACGTCGTTCTGTTGCAATTGATTGGTTTGTTGCTCTTGGGATAAACGTCGTGGCTTATTATTTACAGATCCAGAACCAGAAGGGTAACAGAACCCACAATTACTAAATAATGTATGGAAGAAAGAAAACCGCGGGTTTTGTCTCTCACTAATATCACTTAGTGAGGAGGATAAAGGACTATGAACAAAGAAAACGACCACAATATCACGTAAACTTTATTCATCTCTAGCTATTTGCTCCAACACTACTTTTAAACTTAAAATATACATCCGGAATATCGTCAACTATTTCTCCCAAAAATTTAAGTTGTTGAGTGAATACATACGAATAGTTTTATAAAAATAAAACTTAGCTCTAACTCAAGTTGAAAGAAAGTCCTTCAATTCATTTTAATTTTATGTTATATGTCTATTTTATTAAGTTAATTGAATTGAAATAAGTGAATTATAACATGACATAAAATTTGAGTAAGTTGAAGGACTTTCCTCTAACTTGAGTTAGAGTCAAGTTTTATTCATTTTATAATATCTCTAGCATGTTTACTCATGTAAGAATACCTTAGGTTTGAAGTGTGTACAATGTATATTATTTCTAACGTGTTGTTATATTCAACTTTTATTCAGAAGAATCAGAACAACAACAATCGTCAATCAAATCCACAATTTCTTGATCATTGAAGCTCTAATACCTTATTAAAAACTTACTTTTCTAAAAATTTAAGTTATTAAAAAAAGTTACATGAATAATTTTATTATATCTTCGATTCCACAGGCATACCCTAGCCAAGTAGTCTTGTTAATACTGCTTCTTATTCAGGGGGGTGTAACTCTAACACCGGTTTCATAGTAAATAGGCAAAGGCACAATAGCAGCCAGGATTAACCATTGACTATCGTCCCACCTGCAAACAAAACAATCCTAGAATGTGTAAGCAAGCTAATATTAGTAGTTGCTACTGTCAGTAACATACATAAAGGCAAGACAAGAAGCGACGCACCATTTGGATGGAGGACTTGGCCAGTAAAGTAGGAAGAGTCCTGAAGGGATGCCAAGAATACATAACATGGTGCAATCTCAGAAGGCTGAGCCACCCGCTTCATTGGCACCTCAGGCACCAGGCTCTGCATCATGTCAGCAGGCATAAATTGTGCCATCATTGGCGTCCAAACTGGACCCGGAGCCACAGCATTCACCCGAATTCCCTTGCTCACCAGCTGCTGAGAAAGACCTCTAGTGAAGGCCACAATGGCTCCCTTTGACGCAGTATAGTCCAGCCCTATTGGATTCCCAATGTAGGGGGCAGCAGAAGTTGTGTTGATAATGCAGCTCCCTTCTTTCATGTGCTTCACAGCATGCCTACAAAGTACATGCACAGTCACTTCATTTGGGTCAGGATATATAGTCTAATTCAAAATCCATATATATATATACGAGGGAGGATCAACTTACACCAGTGTAAGTTTTTTTTCTCTTACACTCATTTTCAACCATTAGATCTATTTTCATCTAATGGTTACCTTTAATGAAATAATCTCAACCATTAGATGAAAGTAGAACTAACAGTTAAAAATAGATGTAAGAGAAAAAAAATTTACACCGGTGTAAACTGATCCCTCCTCTCTATATATATATATCTTGAGTTGATGATTTTCTAATTTCTATATATATATATATATATATATATACCTGACCAAAAAGAACTGTGAAAAGATATTGGTCCTGAAGACTCTTTCAAGTTGCTGTTCAGTGATTTCCTCTACTGAGTTTGTGAGGTGTCCCTCACCTGCATTGTTCACTAGAACATCAATGCGTCCATATTCTTTCACAACACTTTCAATGACATGTTTGCAGTTCTCCTCATATCCAAGATCCGTCGCTATTGCCAATGGATCTTCAGCATCACTTGTCTTAGCGTCTAGCAGCATCTTCAGAGTATCATCCTTGTCCTTCTCCTCGCGGCCTTTCAAGTATACGAAGGCCACAGTTGCGCCCTCTTTTGCAAAACTCAGGCACACCGCTCTGCCAATCCCAGTGTCACCTCCTGTCACCAACGCCACCTTTCCCTGTATATATATATATATAGCCACACCATTGAGCCAAGGCAAACATCGCATTTAGAGAATTTAAGAATATTGAACAAGAAGCATGGATAGACTAGTAAAGTACCGTGTCCAACACTGACACAATTCGAAAATGGCAGGACACAGAAATAGTGGAACAATAAAATTTAAAATATGTCTAACATGAGTCACCACACCAATATGCACAAGCACAACTCGAAGAAGAGAAAACACACACTCTGACGCAATAAAGTCGAAAATTTTCAAATTCCATTAATTTACAACGTGCACACGAGTTGTAAAGACGTCTCCAATCCAGAATGAAGAAATTAAAAGAAAAGAAGCTAATGCATTTGGTGAATTATGGTGCCTACCCGGAGCTTATTGGTGGGTATGTAGTCTGGATTTATTGCTTGTGGGCGTGGTTCCATTAAATACTCTTCGCCTGGCTGAGTTTCCTGACTCTGAGGTGGGAACTTGGGCTCCTTGCTCGCCATTTTTGCAGAATCGGAAACAGATTAGGAAGGGAAATTTGTGCTGCTGAAAGCTGAATTTCTGGTATGAGAAGGAGAATATAGAGAGGTCACGAGTTAGAACTAAGTGTCGCGTTGTTATTATGAGAAGAGGTCTCAGTATATTATAGGAATACAACATGTATCAATATAGTAAATCGAATTTAAAATATGTTAAAAAAAAATTGAGTTGAAAAGAAGGATTTAATTTGAATGCAAAAATTTTTAATATTGTCATTCAATCAAGCATTACTATGTTATTAAAAATATTTTACTCTTACAGTAATTACTTCAACAAGCTAAAAGTGCAGCTGATGAGCTATTCCGAACTTGATTTGTTAATAACTCAATAAACTGAGCTCATGAGCTAATGACCTGAGTTTGATAAGAGAATTTGAGTTCATTTATTAAATGAGTCGAGTTTAAGCTTTATTATGTTCAACTTAATAACTCGTGAGCTAACTTGGTATATATATATATATAGGATTTTACTTAAGTAAGAGGAGTGTTTATTATGAGAGGTGAGAGGAGTGAATCTTGACCATTAGATCTTTTATGAATGATTAAGATTAGAACATAAATGCATGTGACTTTTTTAAGTAGTCACATGACCTTCAAGTAACTTTTAATCTTGACCATTTATGTATGATTTAGGTAACTTCAGATAATAAAATTATGATATAAGACATGATTAAGTATGTTAGTGGTTGTTTAGTTGAACTTTTGAACTTGTCATAATGCAAATTTGCTGGTTGGTTGGAAATGTTTTGAGATGAATTATAATCAATTTAAATTATGATGTGTTTGATAATGATTAATGAATATGACTTGGTAATTTGATATTATGTGTATGGTATAGAAATTATGTTGAAAGTAAGTTATAGACTTATGGCTAAATACCCTAGTTTATTAAGCATAAAAGGCTTAATGTGTACCTAACTCGAGCTACTTCCTTGAGCTTGAGCTACTCGTGAGCTTATAGTGTGTTGAGCTCAAGTCAAGAAATTAAACTTACTTCTTATCGAGTCTGAACCTGAATTGATCATATTATCATCGAGTTATGCCTAAGCTATGTCAAACTCAGCTCAGCTTATTAGGTCGTAAGTTTAGCTCAATATTTTATATATATATATATGGAGCGTATAGTAAGATGAGTGTTTATTGTAAGAAGTAAGAAGAGTAAATTTTTACCATTAAATTTTACATGAATGGTTAAAATTAGAATATAAATGCATGTGACTTTTTTAAATAGTCACATGACCTTTAAGTAACTTTTAAATTTGATTATCCATGTATGTTTATATGGTCAAGATTTATTTCTCTCATCATCTCACAATAAAAATTTTTCTCACTAAATATCTCATATATATATATATATATATGTATTTGATTTTATTTTAAATATTATTAAACTTTTTTTAATTGATATATATCAAAGTCTTTTAAATAATTATTTGACATGGGATTCGAGTTTGAGTCATTGAACTTGAGCAACTCATGAGCTAAAAGTGAGCCAACTTGAACCAAGAAAATGAGCTCACTTTTTTATTGATCTGAGCTTAAGCCAAGTCTATGCTTGTCAAGTTGAGCTTGAGATAGGTTTAACTTAACTCACTTTTACTATTATATGTGATTATGTAAATTTTTTTCACTAATTGTATAATAAAATTAAACTCTAAAAAATATACTAATTCATTAAAAAAATCAAGAGATAAAATTTCTCATTATTGAAGATTGAAGATTGAAGGGTAAATTTTATTATTATCATTGTTACTAAGATTATCCTTAAACAATAATTCAAAGTTCATATAGGGTCCACCAACAACATCATATCATATTTATATTACCTACATCGGAGATTGACCTGATCACGAGATCAAGTTATCAGCTCAATTGGTGTTCTAGTGGTCGAATCAAACTAGAAAATCGAGATAAATAAAAAATATTACATAAAAAATGTCTTATATTTAGGATAAGTTATTTATAATTATACATAATTATCATATATATGATAATATAATTAAAATAATTAATTTAAATAACAAACACACATTTTAAATATGTAAATAAATACAATATTTTTCTTTGGTGAATAAAATAATTTTTTACTAAAGAATAATTAATATTTATTAAATAAATAATATTTTATTTTATTTTTTGGTATAAAAAAATTTAAGATGAGAAAAGATTATCTCTATTCATAAGTAAAGACAAAGACACCAACTCATCTGGAATTTATAATGTAATAATTATGTTCTTTATCGATTAAATAAAATAAATATTTGTTTAATTCTTTTTTTCCTACTTATCTAATGTTATCATCTTTTTTATATAACAATATAAAACACAAGAAAAAAATTAAATGAGAAGTCATAAAAAGAAACACATCAAAATCGACAAAGAAATCTCATCATAACCAATTAAAAGTTTCTTGGCAAATCTTATCCCTTCTTTGCTTTTGCTTTTGCTTTTGATTTGAAAACCACATTTTTTTCTGATGAACACAAGTGGTGGTACCACACTCGCTTTACAACTCAATTACAATGCATCTCAATTTCTGTCTCCTGCCAGAGGTCATGATCATTAAGTTCATTTTCTTTTCTTTTTTTTTCTCCCTATTTACCTGCTCAAAACTCATCTTCAAATCTTCTTAAACATACGCTTGGAATGAAAGCTGTTCTTCTCCTCCCTTGTGCAAACAAATTTTTCTTTTTAAATATGAACCGGTTTAGTGATAACCGAGCGGTTCAAGAAGTTTGCTCTAAGTTAGGTGAGTTAGACTGCATTTATCCGAGTCATAAAAAAACGCATTGACCGGATTGGCCAAGAAGCGAATTTATGAGTTTTTTTATCTGACCAATCCTGTGCATGCAATTATGATTTCGCCAAACCAAATGGCCATTTGGATTAGCACCCACAGCCACTGGTCTTAGTTGTTCATTTGGTGAAAGACATTTGGAATTATCTCTGATATTTTTACTATAAATAATATATATATATTTTTTTTATATTTTATTTAATATTATTTATTATACTTATTTTTTTATCATTTTTTCTTTCTAAATCATATATTCTTAAAAAAAATATATATATAATATCTATAATTCTAAACAAAATATAAGATCATCTTTTTTCTTTAGAACCCACCACCAATCACCATAGTTTGTTCGTTTCCAGTTCCCTTTCCATCAAAATCTTTATCATAATTATTGGTAAAGGACAAATGTGTCACTGTTCATATCACATAGATAGAGTAACAATAATGTTTATCATTGACATGTAGAAAGTATTTAAAAAAAATATAAAGCTTAGTATATAATACTCTTTTCGTCTTTTAATAATTGTTTTTTTTAATTTTAATTTATTTAAAATTATTTATCATTTAAAAATATTAAAAAATATTAATTAATTTTTTAATTTTCCTTTTATCTAAATTAAATTTAATAATTTTATAATTAATTATTTTTATTTTATTTTTTAAAATCTCTTTCCACAATTTATTAAAAAAATTAATTAAATGAGAAAAAAATTATTTAATCATATTATTATATCGTATACAATAGTTATAAAGAGTAAGGATGAGAAGCCAAGCTAAAGAGGTCTCGGAAAAGAAAAGCATCAAAGATGAAGGGAATCTTTAGCCCATGAAGAAGAAAAAAAAAAGATGATGGGAATAAAAAACTAGACAGGAAGAACCAACTTATCTATAGGTTTCGGATGACGTCACATCAAAATTTGGAATTCTCTCCCAAATGGTTGTGGAGGCATGATCAGTAGCTGTTGATATGTTACAAACCAAGCACCTATACGGATAGGAAGATAGAAGATAAAATATATAGAAATACATTAAATTTAAAAAATTATAAGATATAAATATTATATATATATATTTTAATATTAAAATAAATTAAAAATTTATATATATTATAAAATTTAATTATAATTCATTATAATTTTTATTTTAATATTATTATAATATATGTCATTTATTTTAATATTTATTACTTAATAAATTATTTTTAAAAAATATAAAGTATATTTTTTATTAATAATTTTTAAAAATATTTTAAATTAATTTTTTTAATAAAATTAACTATATATTAGTATATATACATCTAAAAAAATTAATTAAAAAAATAGTAGTATAAATTAAATTTTAATGACGACAAAAAATAGATGATTTAGTATAAGTAAAAATAAAATAAAAATAAAAATAATAATATATAAAAAATAAAATTTAAAAGTTTAATAATAACTTATAAAAAGACATACTCTGACACAATAAAGATCGAAAATTTTAAATTCCATTAATTTACAACGTCCACACGAGGTGTAAAGACGTCTCCAATCCAGAAAGAAGAAAAAGAAAAGAAGCTAATGGATTTGGTGAATTATGGTACCTACCCGGAGCTTATTGGTGGGTATGTAGTCTGGATTTATTGCTTATGGGCGTGGTTCCGTAAAATACTCTTCGCCTGGCTGAGTTTCCTGGCTCTGAGGTGGGAACTTAGGCTCCTTGCTCGCCATTTTTGCAGAATCGGAAACAGTTTGCGAAGGGAAATTTGTGCTGCTCGAAGCTGAATTTCTGGCATGAGAAGGAGAATATACAGAGGCTATGAGTTAGAACTAAGTGTCGCGTTGTTATCATGAGAAGAGGTCTACGTATATTATAGGAATACAACATGTATCAATATAGTAAATCGAGTTTAAAAGATGTTAAAAAAAAATTGAGTTAAAAAGAAGGATTTAATTTGAATGCAAAAAATTTTAATATTGTAATTTAATCATGTATTGTCATGTCATTAAAAATATTTAACTCTTATAATAAATATTTCAAAAATCATATATGTGATTAGGACTTGAAGTAAGTTAAGTCAACTCATAAGTTACTCCAAACTCGGTTCGTTAATAATTCAATAAATTGAACTTATGAGCCAATGACCTAAGTTTGAGATGAGAATTTGAACTCATTTATTAAATGAGTTGACGTTGAGTTTTGTCGTATTCGACTTAATAGCTCATGAGCTAACTTGGTGTATATATATATTTCTTTATTTAAAAGAGATAATAAAATTATCATAGAAGACATGATTAAGTATGTTAATGGTTGTTCGGTTGAACTCTTGAATTTGTCATAATGCAAATTTGCTGGTTGGTTGGAAATGTTTTGAGATGAATTATATAATTAATTTAAATTATGATGTGTTTGGTAATGATTAATGAATGTGACTTGGTAATTTGGTATTATGTGTATAGTATAGAAATTATGTTGAGAGTAGATTATGGGCTTATGGCTAAATGCCCTAGCTTATTAAGCATAGAAGACTTAATTTGTACCTAACTCGAGCTACCTCATTGACCTTGAGCTACTTGTGAGCTTATAGTGTGCTGAGCTCAAGCCAGGAAATTAACCTTACTTCTTATCAAGTTTGAGCCTGAGTTGATCATATTATCATCGAGCTGTGCCTGGGCTGTGTCAAACTCGACTTAACTTGGCTCACTTGCACCTTCATTGTTAAGCTTATTAGCTCGTAAGTTGGCTCGATATATATATATATATATATATATCTATATATATATATATATATATATATATATATATATATATATATAATTGATAAACTCTTTTAATATTAGTAAAATCTTTTTTAATTGATATATCAAAGTCTTATAAATAATTATTTGACACAGGATTCGAGTTTGGCTCATTAAGCCGAACTTGAGCTAAAAAATGGACTTACTTTCTTATTGAGCTGAACCTAAGCTGAGTCTATGTTTGTCAAGTTGAACTTGAGGTAGGCCTGACTTGGCTTACTTTCACCACTATATGTGATAATATATGATTGATTGATAATGTAATTTTTTTTTTACTAATTGTATAATAAAATTATACTCTAAAAAAAATACTAATTCATTTAAAAAAATCAACAAAAAAATTTTCTCATAATTTTGAAGATTGAAGAGTAAAATTTATTATTATCATTGCTACTAAGATTATCCTTAAACAATAATTCAAAATCCATATAGGGTCCACCAACAACATTATATCATATTTATATTACTTGTACCGGAGATCGATCTAATCACGAGATTAAGTTATTGGAGTTCTAGTGGTCAAATCAAATTAGAAAATCTATATAAATAAAAAATATTATATAAAAAATGTCTTATATTTAGGATAAGTTATTTTATAATTATGCATAATTATTATATATATGATAATATAATTAAAATATTTAATTTAAAAAACAAACACACATTTTAAATATGTAAATAAATACAATATTTTTTGTGGTCAATAAAATAATTTTTTACTAAAGAATAATTAATATTTATTAAATAAATGATAATTTTTTTTATTTTTTGGTATACAAAGTTTAAAATGAGAAAAGTCTATCTCTATTCAAAAGTGACAACAAAAGTCACCAACCTCATTCGGAATTTATAATGTAATAATTATGTTCTTTATCGATTAAATAAAATAAATATTTGTTTAATACTTTTTTTTCCTACTTATCTAATGTTATCATCTTTTTTATATAACAATATAAAACACAAGAAAAAATTAAAAGAGAACTCATACAAAGAAACACATCAAAATCGACAAAGAAATCTCATCATAATTCATAACCAATTAAAAGTTTACAGGCAAATCTTATCCCTTCTTTGCTTTTGCTTTTGATTTGAAAACCACTTTTTTGTTCTGATGAACACAAGTGGTGGTGCCACACTCACATTACAACTCAATTACAATGCATCTCAATTTCTCTGTCTTCTGCCAGATATCATGGTCATTAAGTTCAATTTCTTTTCTTTCTTTTCGCCCTATTTACCTGCTCAAAAATTCATCTTCAAATCTTCTTAAACATACGCTTGGAATGAAAGAAGCTTGGAGTGAAAGCTGTTATTCTTCTCCCTTGTGCAAACAATTTTTTCTTTATAAATATGGACCGGTTTAGTGATAACCGAACGGTTCAAGAAGTTTTCTCTGAATTAGGTGGGTTAAACTGGATTTATCCGAGTCATCAAAAAAACGTATTGACCGGATCGGCCAAGAAGCGAATTCATGAGTTTTCCGATCTGACCGATCCTCTGTGCATGCAATTATGATTCCGCCAAACCAAATGGCCATTTGGATTAGCACCCACAACCACTGGTCTGAGTAGTTCATTTGGTGAAAGACATTTTGGAACCCACCACCAATCACCATAATTTGTTCGTTTCCATTTCCCTTTCCATCAAAATCATTATCATAACTATTGGTAAAGGACAAATGTGTCACTGTCCATATCACATAGATAAAGTATCAATAATGTTCATCATTGTCATGCAGAAAGTATTTAAAAAAATCTACGTCTCTTAATAATTGTTTTTTTTATATTTTAAATTATTTATCATTTAAAAATATTAAAAAAATTAAGTATTAATTTTTTTATAAACACTGATAATCAAATAAAAGAAAGAAATTAAGTTTTCATTAATTATGGATTGAAACAATCACGATTAACACTTTAATTGAAAAGTCTGAATAAGAAATATGACATGTGTTTGCATGAGAAATTAAGTATTAAAAGAATAAAATATAATAAAATAAAATTAAGGAATAAATATCTTAATTATTGAATATTTATTTTGATTGATTAAATATTAATTTAAGATTTAATTTAGAGCAAAATAAAATAATAAAATCCTAAATGAACCCCTGACAATAAGGAAAAAAAATGATATAATAAATTCAAGGAATTAAGTTTTTATTTATTTACGATTGAATCAATTTAGAAAATATTGATAATGATAAAATTCAAAAGTTCAAATGAAGAATGAGACCCGTATCAACATGATTAATTAATTTAAAAAATAATATAATATAAATATAGTATAATATAATTTAATAATAAACATCCTCATTAATGATGATTGATTTTAATTAACTATAGATCAATTTAAGATTTGATTTCAAACAAAATTAAAGAAGAATACCCTAAATGAATTTGTGACAATTTAATAGTGAATATATAAGAAATATTGATACGAATTAATTAGAGATTCTAAATAAGAAATACGACATGTATCAATATAGTAAATTGAGTTAAAAAGAAAATATTAATTCATCAAATAATAATAATAATAATATAAATAAATAAATAAATTTTCTCTTTATTGAAGATTGAAGAGAGTAAAAATTATTATATCATTGTTACTAAAATTATCCTTAAATAATAATTCAGAGTTCATATAGGTCGCCCAACAACAACATATACTGCTAAAAAAAATTCAAAAAACATGGATGAATGAGTCCAAGGTTGGTTTGAATCTTTAATTATTTACCTCCTTGGCCAAGGTTGAAATCAGTATTTGATTTAGAGTTGATTAAGATACATCTTATCTATAATTATCAAAATGAAATAAGTTCAATGGACTGACTCGAATAGCTTAACAAAATGAGTGAGTTGAGCTAGTAAAATACTAGCCTGAAATTAAAAATAACTCGAATTAACTCGACCCAAATGAGTTGGTCCGACTTGGCCTGATAACATTACATAGGAGTAGATCGAGCTAACAAAATACTGACCTGAAACTCATATAGTCCGATCTGGCCCGACTCAAAAATGGTTTAGCCTGATTGGGCCGACCTGCATTTTGACAATTATAATCTTATCCCATCCAGAGCAGTAGATTAAAATCCAATTTGGTGTATGCTATCATCGGGCCAAGTCAGCTCATTTTGATAGCTATAATTCTATCCCATTTAGAGCAGTAGATTAAAATCCAATTTGGTGTATGTTGTCATTTGAAATTAAAGATAAAAAATTCAGAAAGAGAATATCTGACAAGTCAAATAATGGATATTCATTTAATAAATAGAGTGAAAATGGAGATTATAATATCAATCTTGTGAGTATACGCGATATATTTTTTATTTTAATATTTTATACATATATAATATGATTTTTCCCTTTTTTTAGATAAAACAATAATCAATATTTTTATTAAATGGGTTTACAATGACAAAAATTATTTAAAAAGTTTATATCATTCAAATAATAAATATTTATGTGAATTGGTTATTACAAAACTATAATTAAACATAGTATATTATCTGTAACATTATTTTAATTTTGTATAAGCATTTAAAATTATTAAAATATGTTATGATATAAAATAAAATTTATCCATTTTTTTTGTAATTTTTGTAATTTTATTTTAAGTTATTAATCCATGTGTATATATCTCCTCGCAAGAATTGTAAATTGGTATCCTTATCAGGGATGGAGTTAGGGATTAGATTTAGAAATATAGGAAGAGTTTTCCCCCTCATTTCCTTGTCCTATTGACACTCTTATTTAAAAATATAGGAAGAGCCTTCTCCCTCACCCTCGCTCTGCTCGTTTCACTATAACGATGTCAAAACAGGTTGGCTTGTTTTGACTTGTCATAGGTCAGACAAAAATTGGCAGGTGGTTTAACTCGATTTTGGTTGGTAGGTTAATCACTCATTTTGTTTTTATGATTAGTTTGTAGGTCAATTCACCTAAAAAATAATAATAATAATTTAATAGGTTAAACAAGTCAACATTTGTCTAAAATTACAAAAATGACAAATTAAAGTATGTTAACTCACTAATTTTTTTTAAAAATGTAAAAAACGGTGGATTAGACAGGCCAATTTGTGAGTTGACCTGCTTATGCCGCCAAACTCAAATGTAAATTATTGATGAACAAGTTAAAAAAAAAAATCTGGCCTGAGGGGTTAACCTACCCTTGACTTGCTACAACACACATATTATACGGGACATGTTAAACAATCAAACCTAAGGGCTCATTTGGTATCCTAGATGGAAAGGAAAGGAAAACAGTATAATAAAAAAGGAAAGAAAAGAAAAGAGAGAAAAGTTGAGGAGTATCTATTCTCTTGTTTAATATCAACCAACAGAAAAGAAAAGAGACTTTCCTTCCTTTATTTGGTTTTATAAAAGAAAGTGTTCAGTAGTGAATACTGAGACGTACCTGAATAGACACGAACTGGTGTTTTCCTCTTTGCGCAGTAGCGGAACTTGTTGATACGGGGGTGGTTGGTACCTATAAAGGGATTCCAACTTTCAAGTCAGGCTGTGCATAAGTAGGGTTTAAGCAATAAGCAATAGATGACTGTTGAAAGTGCTTGAGTCTGATATTTATAAAGTATAATTAGGGTAACATCTTCCCTTAATTGTAGCAGGGAATCCCTATAAAATAGGAACGTTGATACTATAGTTATGAACATTTTAAAGGGGTTATAGGCGTTATTATTTCATAAGATCGTGATTAGCAGTTACAAATAATTTGCGATTCATCCACTGCACAAATCTCGCAATCATGTTGTTACTGCCCGATGTCATGGTCCAACATATGTTATGTCGGGGTCTTAATAGTGTCAAGCAAACTACTACTGAGTTGTTGATGGATGACTCCAACCAAATGCGTACTGGGTTGACCCATGAGACTGGGTCCCAAATCACAGTCTAGAAAAGTTACCCCCAGTTTGGCGCTCAGATGAGATAGCTAAATGTTAAGATATCTGAGTTTGATAAGAGCACACGACATGCAATGGATAAAGGGATCCTAGTCAGTGTTAATGTTAAATCTCTGATATTTTTTCCAAAGGGTCGTGGTTCGTGATGCGTCATTGAATATTCCTCAAGGTCAATGAGTAAGGTTGGGATCTAAGTTAGATCTCTTTGCTTACATCATCATTATGTTGTCCGGGGTATGTAGCAGGTTGTCCCCATGTATAATTCATGGGGTCTTTGATGTCCTTTATTACAACCTTTACTCTGTGGTTTGTAGCAGTCTATGCTTGCTTGAGAACCGTTACTTTGAATTTATTAGGTATTAAAAATCACTTTAAAGAGGATAGTAGTTTCATACTGTTTCTCAACTACCTGCTATCATTGTAGCCAGTTACAAAAAGGGGGAGCATTAAAACATGGCCTCAAACGTGCAGCCAACTCGCCTTTCTAATGGTTAATCAGAATGTCTTATTCCTTCTATAAATAAGGTATGCTTGCAGTGAGGTTGTCATTTGTTGAGAGTCATGCCTCTTTCTAAAATCTTTTTTCATTTCTTTCCCAAATTTTTAAAGGTGTTCCTTTTATCCCTGCATGTTTTTCCAATGGAGGCCTTTCTCTCCAGGCGTAATGGCATGGTGAAGGTCAAGTAATTGCTCTGTGTAGCTTAGTCGCCACGTCTTCGAGCGATAGAAGCCTTTCGTTCTAGGCGTACGCAGCAGCAGTACAAATTCTTGCTCACTAGTAAGCTCATGGCTTCTGCCCTAATTCTTGTGTGGCATGGAGGGGTTTCAACGATCTTCGTGCTCTGCTCTCCTGACTGCAACTGATACTAGTTAAGTGCCTTGGTTTCACCATGGTGTGCAGGTAGAAGCGTGAGATTGTGAAGCCTTCTACTCATGTTTCTTAATAGGGAAGAGATGGGTGCTTGCATCTTGAGGAACTATTGAGGCGATCGTGGTCAGAACTTGATCATCATCATCATCTCCGCATGTTACCTTCTTGGCTTCCTTCAAGTGGCCACTTTTAGATAAATGTAGCTTATAGGTCCTTCTTATAAAGTTGATAATATATGAAATGTGAATAAAAAGTATCCTTTTTTGAATGTTCTATTTTTCATTCTGTTCCCTTCACCAAGATGAGTTCAATATGTTGTGATATTGGCAAGTGCACCAAATCACAAAAATAATAAATAGTGAATAAGAGTATCGTTCCCACAATGATTACATTGTCAATGACTAAATTTACTAAATTGATACTATTTAAGCTATCAAAAAGTGAGATTTAAGAAAACAAATTCAAATTTAAATTATTAACAAAGAAAGCAAGTAAAATAATCAAAAGGAAAATTAATTAAGTAAACGTCAAAGAAAGACAATGATATTAAAGTATTAGGGTTCTGATTTCACTTGAACTCTTTTGATGCAATTTCAAATATTAGTTTAATAAAGTTCTATTTCAATTATTTATGGTCAATTCTCAAAATTAATTAATATCCAATTTCTTGGTGTATTAATCATCTTCACACTATTTAAAATTAATCAATCCCTTAGTATAACCCCAAATAGAGAAGACTTTATAAAAAATGAGAGAATTAAAAGAAAGACCACACAATCCACAACGTCTATTCCTAACGATTGCAAAAATTATGGTGTTTCTCACAAGTTCTAAGTTCGTGCACAATTTTTCTAAATCATACAATAAGCCTAAAATCATTCCCAAATTGACAAGATTTAGAAAAGCATTAAGAGAAGAGATAAACATGTAAATCATGAATAAAAACATAGATTAAACACATAAAAGAGTTTACATAATCCAAAAATCAAGATCCATCATCACTCTAACAAAAAAGGTTTAGTTACATATAGCGAAAGAAGAAAACAAAAAGAAGAATTCGACAAACTCCATAGAAGGTTGAAGAAAATTCCTAATCATCAAACCTGGATGCACCCACACCAAGCTAGGATTTGTGCCTCCACTTTGCTCCTCGATGGCTGCTAAATTCTGTGCAAAAAGAGAGCTCATTTGCTAAACTGGTTTTCCCCTTTTATAAAAAAGCTGACAATTTTTTAATCTAACTTGCACGATTTTTCTCACCCTCCAGATGACCGAATTTGCCCTCAATCTCAATAGAGAAGTTGTAGGATTTTCTATTAGCTTTTCAATGCCACAAACGGTACGTCGATATGATCTTTGTAGCCCAAGATATGACTTAATTAATAAGGAATGGTCAAGATAGTGCTAAAATCTGAATTTTGCTCCAAATCAAATCTCATTGAGAATCATTATCCAATCTCCAATCTAAGATTTTGTATCCAATTAAAACTCTAATTACAATCTAAGAATAGGATAAGAATCCTTCAAATATTTTATCTTTAGAAATTTCTTATTTTTACACAAAATATGATGATTTATCCTGAAAATTAAAATATGACTATGTGTAGAGGTAATTATAAATAAAAATAAATAAAAATAAATTAAAAATAAATTAAAAATTCTAATAAATAAACCCAAAAAATGAGTATATTTTACACTCATCACAATGTTTATCATGTAAAAATATGTTTAACCTCATTATGTTGCCTCCTAACTTAGTGCTTACCCAACATATCTAAGTATTAAAGTAAATCTCAATGCCCCCTAGTCATGGGATTCGTGCTTTACATGAACCCAGAGTTCACAATGCCCCCAAAGGATCAAGAGTTCTAATTTGGAGGCGTTAACATGACTATCACTGCCTTAAATTTTGAGCCTGATATTTATAGAATCTAATTAGGGTAACGTCTTCCTTTAATTGTAGCAGAGAATCCCTATAAAATAGGAACATTGATACTGCAGTTATGAACAGTTTAAGGCAGTTATATGCGCTATTATTTTGTAAGATCGTGATTAACAATTACGGATAATTTGAAATTCATCCATCACACAAATCTTGCAATTGTGTTGTTGCTGCCCAATGTCGTGGTTCGACATATATTGTGTTGGGGTCTCAGCAGTGTTAAGCAAACTCTTGCTGGGTTGTTGATGGATGACTCTAGTTGGATTCGTGCCGAATTGACCCATGGGATTAGGTCCCGGATCACGGTCCAAAATAAAAAGGAATGAAAATATATGTAAATAAATGTCAAATTGTTTTATTATCCTTTATCTAATAAAATTAATTTAAATACGAAACTAAGAAAAAAGAATAAAGTTAAAAAAATGTGAAACATGTTTCGTTCGCTACCTGAGGGGTGGTCGCTGGAGAGATCCAGATCGATCTTCCAACAATTCGTTGGTAGGAGACGGGGTGGAATTCTCGTAAAGGAACTCCGACTAATCAGTCTTGGAGTCAAGACAGTGATGAAGACATAGGTAGAAAAAAATGAACATGCTTGACCTAGGCTGTCAGACCAGTTCAGATAGAGATCTTGAGGACTGACTCTCTAGATGTATTTCATTCAGGCCATTTAGGATGCTGAACTTTATGTCTGGTTATTATGGGGCGAAAACGTTATGTCGAGTCATTATGACGTGAAGGCATTATGTTTAGGCATTATGGCGCAAAGCCATTAACGACCATTGATGGGTCGTATTAAGCACGTGCTTGTCGAGTTGTTACCCATTTAGGTGTAGGCCGGTCAGATCTTACAGACAGGACATCAATTCGGACTTTCATATGCTTGAACCTAGGACAGTCCACAACCCCCATCGGTTGTCCGAAAATTTGTTGGTTGGAGACGGGATGGAATACCCATAAAGACACTTTGACTAATCAGTTTTGGTGTCAAGACAATAATGAAGACATAGATAGAGAAAAGTGAATATATCTAACCAAGGTTGTTAGGCTAGTTTATATAGAGATCGGGAGGATTGACTTTTCATATGCCTTCCGTTCAGGTCATTTAGGATTCTGAATGATATGTTTGGTCATTATAACACGAAGATGTTATGTCTGGTCATTATGATGCGAAAACTTTATGTTTAGTCATTATGACGTAAAAATGTTATTTCTGATTATTATGACGCGAAGCCGTTAACGACTATTGATGGATCGTATTAAGTATGTGTTTGTCGAACCATTACTCATTCGAGTATGGACCGATCAGATCTTGCAAACATAATATCAATCTGAAATTTCATGGGCCTGAACTTAGGATGGTCTAAAACCCACCCAAAAAATCATCCTTTCCCTTCTAATCCACCCATTAAAGAATTAATGAAATTTTTGTGGGGTTCACAAAAAACCACCCCTCTCAACTCCCTTCCTTTCCTTTTTTCAGACAAAGAGCTATCAAAGAAGGTATACATTCTTGCCTACATTTCCTTTCTTTTCTACTACAAAGAGCGTAGCAAACAAAGGCAGGTGCTATTGTGCACCCTGTCAAGTTTGGGTATATCATACACTCAAACTTTTACCTATAACAACAAGTTTTTTTTATAGTTTTTTTTAGGCTACCATTACTGGTCACTGCCATTGCCAGCCACCTCCAGTTAACTACTGTTCACTTTTTTAAAATTACACAACTGTGTAAATAATACAATTTAAAATTATATCAGTCTTTATATTTTTTCATAAATAACTATGCATACTATTTTTTTTTTCTAAAACTATAACTGTTGAAAAATTTTATAAATTTTAACTGATAATATTTATAAAGTTATACAACTTAAAAAAATTAGAGGTGGTCGATTTTTCTAAAACAATAACTGTGTTTGTTGAAAAATTTTATAAATTTTAACTAATAATATTTATACAGATTATATAACTTAAAAAAAATCAAGAAGTGACCGGTGGTGATCGACAAGCAGCGTATAATGACCTGTTAACCAACGATAGTGGTAGTGTTAATATGTAAAAAAAATATAAAATTAAAAATAACCTAAAAAAAAAAATCTACTTAATAAATTTTTTATAATTGATTTAAATCATTAATTTATTTTATAAATAAATTAATAATTTAAATTTAGTGATGTACGATACATTCTGTTATCGAAGATGTATATTAAACATCACCCCAAACAAAGCGTAAAATAATAGGTTGCTAGTTACTATCCAACTCACCGACCTCTTTTTTTTTTTGGGTTAAACTAACCCACTCATTAGGTCAGGAGCGTTTTAATTAACATCTCTACTTCACACTCCTATTTGGAAACATGGGAGGATTCTAGCGTATGGTAAAGTATGGTAAAATCTCTAGTTGTAGATACGATGATGATGCGGGCTTTACAATCTTGCGGTGGATGATGAGCATGCATTGTCAATGACGTAGTTGAGTGAACCATGGAAAAGGACGACTCGTAAGTCGTGTCAAGATAAAGTAAGATAATAAATAAATAAATTGAATTAAAAAAGTAAGAAATGATTCTTTTTGGATAAACACACACTATCTGACTCATTTTATAATACTTTAACCGAAGAATTCTTCTCTCCTTCTCAGTTCTCTTGAAGGTGACGCCCACAGTTTTCACTGATGACCCATAGATTGAAACTTAAAGGAGTTGAATTATTGAGACTTTTTTGTGACAATGAAGCTTATGCCAGTTTATGTGTGCGTATTTGTTAAAAATTTAATTTGATGTGTCAGTAGTGTAAACTTTTTTATATTATTAATTAATTATATATTTATATGTGTATTTTTTATATAACTATTATAAGAGTTAAATATTTTTAATAATATGATATTATATGATTAATTAATAATATAATTTTTTTTACACTAATAATATATATAAATTAAATCCATTTGTTAATTTGCTTCTAATATGTATTTACTTTTCTTCCGTATCAATCAAAAACACATTTTTATACAAAGAGATGGCAAATAGGTGGTTTGATAGTTCAGCAACTTTTTAAGTTTTTATTTATACAAAAATTAAGGCACATAATTAAGTTACCCAAAATTATTTGATTTAGAATTAATAGAATGTAAACCTTTTTTTTATCTGAAAGAAATTTTCATTATTGCAAACTATATTAGAAAATGATATTAACCAATGGAGCTATACATAATATTAAGGAGATGTTTTATATGCTTTGTTAATTTGAATTAAAATCTATAAAGAAGTCTCTTTCCCCCTCCCCCCCAAAAAACAAGAAAAAATCTATATGAGATAACATCTATCTCAATGCAACATGGCTCAAAGTAATTTACTCTATACGAGTTGAAAAGAATAAATTTCACACATGTACTTACTGATAAGGTTAAGAGAACCAAGATATTATTAGAGATGATAAACGGATAAATTAGATTAAGTTTGAACCGGATTAAGAATTAATGAATTATTTTATCATTCCTATAAATAAATGACAAATAAGAGAGTGAAATGGGAAAAATCTATCAACTTTAATAAGTGTAGAGTATCTATTATCATTTCTATTTATCTATTATCACTCTTGTTTAAATATTTTTACCATTTTTTTAAAATATCTTTTATTAGTTAATATATGTGTTAGATTTAATTATCTATTTAATAAAAGTATTTTAAAAAATGAGAAAAATTAATTAAAGAAGAATCGCAATAAATATTAAATTAGAGTAACAATAAATACTCTCCCCGATAAATAAAGTGACTTTTTATTTAGGGTTATATTACTTACACAAAAATAAATAATATAGACTCCTCTAATAAGAATGACTCTAACCAAATTATTTTCTCCCTCTGTGATGTTTCAACCTGTACTTGGTGAAGCAATGTATTTTAACTTTGTAAAAGTAACATTTTTCGTTCTGTTTATATTTTATACACACAAGAGCCTAACTCTAGGATCTAACAGTTTAACTCTTTTATTTATTATGTTATTTTAATGAACTCAAGAATATTTGTTTAATATATATTTTTTAAAATCCCCTTTTAAACTAGTTTACTATGATTAGTTCATCTCATTTTACGAAAACTACATTACTCCAGAAACAAAATGCTTTTGGGCTTAATTTCCATCCATTCACTCTCAAATTCAAAAGTCGTGTGCTAACTGAAAATCCACCCCTTCTTCTTCTTTTTTTTTTTGCTTTTTTTTTGTAACGATTGATTTGATAGGGAGAAGCCACTACGTTGACATAACAATAAAACATTCTTTATTATTTTTTAACTACGAATTCTGTGGCTCCAAAAAGTTTAACCAAAATGGGACTTTTAACAGGATTTGACTGTTAAGGGTTACATAATTCACATATTTCGCACAGGACTTAATAAATTGAGTAATGTTATTTAAACATATTTTTATTTATAATATTTTATATTTTATAATTTTTATTATTTAATTATAACTAAATTTATTTTATTTTTTATATATTTTATTTTAATTTTATCACATAAATAAATATACATAAAATATGAATCCAAACATGTGTTACTAACAATATTATTATAAACTAGCCTTAATCTACCTGTGAATGTGTGATATGCACAGTGATACGTTTGTCCCTCACCAATAGTTATCTATACTAATAATCGTGATGGCTGGTTTTGGTGTCTAAAGTTTTTTTTTTTTTTTCAAAAATGTCATTACTTGCTTAATATTCAAACTTTCAACTGTAAATAGAGAAAGGTTATATATGTAAATTGACATATCCCTATTTCCATGTACTCATGTTCCACCTCACAAACCTAACCCAAAAAACAACCCACCCCAACTACCCCATATATGATATGATACAATTGCTAATTTGTGGTTCGAGGGAGATAAAAAGAAGCGTTTACACGGTGCATGGCTAGGTTTAGTGGATAGTTTTGTGATATTTTAAATTAACAATAAAATAGCTTGAGAATTTTTTTATTAAAACAATAACAATTTTTTATTAAAATCAAATATTATAATAATAAATATATTAAATAATTAAATAAAAATAAAAAATACATGTTGATAAGCCGGTTTCACTAGTTATGATAATGATTTTGAAGGAAAGAAAGTGGAAACGAACAAACTATGGTGGTGGGTGGTGGGTTCCAATTGCACACAGCGAGAACCTATAATTAAATAATCAAACACAATAAAGACAGAGGACAATGACAAATAGGGATTCCTACTATTCCACCAAACCAAATGGCCATTTGGATTATCACCCACAACCACTGGTCTTAGTTCCTAAAATAAACAAAAATCTTTGCGACAGTTTCTATTTGTTTTGTTGAAGCAAATTCACAGTTAGGATAGCACCCGCGTAGTGGATGCAGGAAGTAGTGCTTTCCACTTCCTGTCTCTACCTCTCTAATTTCTTTTCATCTCTGCTCTTATTTTTGTTTTTGGAGAAAAAAATTTCTTATTCTCATTTTGTGTGGAAAGGCAGAGACTCGCGAGAACATTGAAATTATTTTTAAAATGTAAAAAAAAAATAGAGAAATGAAAAAAGTATAGAAAGTTAAATAAATTTAATTTAAGTTTATAATATTAATAAATTAAGATAAAATTTATTATTTAGTAGTTTTTTTTAATTTTAAATTAATATAAAAATAATATAAATATATAAAAATTATTAAAAGAAACAACTTATTAATACATATATATGATATAATTATTAAAAATAATTTAATATTTTTTTTTCAAGATGAGAACTCCACAAAGTAAGGGATACAATCTCTATACCTGTTCCTTCATTGAGAGAAGTTTTATCTCTGTTCTCACAAAAAAAATTTCCCAAATTTAAATTTTCAAATAGAACAATTTCTCGTGAGAATTTTCAAATGCATAAAGATTTTACCATATCACAGCCACACGTACATTTCTTACTCTTCCATTCACCTTGGATATATCACTCGTTGTGACATCAAAATGGTAGTCTGGATAATTCTTTGATGGGGCAAGATGCCTCGTTCGGTTTGTAGACTTTAAGTATGTTTTGGAAAATATTATTTTTAGCGATAAATAAATAATTTTTAAAAAAATATATTCTTATTTTTTAAAAATTATCTTATAAAAATTTTAATTATAAATTATTTTTTAAACATAAAATAAGTTTATCTAAACTCATTTTTTTTTATATATACATTAGGGTGTCCGTGGGTTAAGTTGGGTGGATTCAGTGTTATTTTTGAACTCGATTCGCGCAAGAGATTTTTTCCCTCGATCCTACCTGACCCGATAAAGAGATTTTCTTCACTCGACTCGACTCGACTCGACTCGCTCAACAGTGGGTTGGGTTGGGTCCAACTCGTAGGTCCGACATTTAAAAAAAAATTCTTGAAAAAAAATTAAAATACAAAATCTAACAAATTAACATCATAAGTCTTAATAGCAAATAAACTAAACATCATAAGTCAATAAGTACATAACAAATTAACAACTAGCAAGTCTTACTAAGTCTTGAATAAATTAAATAAAGGTAATTATAATTTAAATAACAAATTAGTCTAACCAATCAAAGTCAATGTCATCACGCATGTCATATGAATTATGGACAACATAATCTTTGACTTCACTCTCTATTTTATCTATATACTATTTATTATCTAAACAATCCATTGATTTTTCAATACAACAGTCACTTAGATGCATCGAGAGTCTTATGAACTTATTTTCTTTGTTTATTTTGAGAGTAACATCATAATGCCTATATTTAAACTTGATTGGAATAACACAAAAATGAGGAGAAAGCATCCTAAAATGCTACCATGGGTATTTAGGATCTATAAACATGTCATAGAACTCTGCACGACGACGTGCCCTCCTTTCCTCATTGGTCTGCACAATCAACAAGACAATTGTCAAATTACATACAAATTTAAACTTAGCAATGAAATAATAAGTTCATAAAAATTAGAAAGTCAACCATTAAAACACAAACAGTTAAAAGAATCGATGTTTAAGACCCACAATTTCTTCTAACAGCTGACATATCTAACATACCAAAAAAGTATTAATAATTAGTAATAGACAATTAATAATTCATTAAACAAATTGAATGAGTTCTATATAACACACTACCAGCTTTAAGCTTCTCAATATCATCCATATGAACTCGTAAATCTATGGGTTTCTTAGGAGTCCTCAACTAATTTTGAGCACAAATCAATGTCTCAACAGTGGTAAGTTGCAAAGAACTACAAAAGGGGTCAAGAACTCCCCCTCCAATACTAAATGTTGACTCAGATGAAACTGTAGAAATAGGAATTGTTAAGATATCATTAGCAATGAATGAAAGAACATGATACTTCTTAGTCTTTTTTCTCCACCATGTAAGAATATCGAAGCCATCAACATCATCATTCGCATCATCCTCCTTGTACCTCTCAAGCTCATTCTTTTTTACCACATGTTATTTTTTCTTCACTTTCAATCTAAACTCGGATTTATAACTATCATTATCATCTTCAATATCATCATCATGTGTAGAGGAAGGAACATCAGATGACAGGCAATTAGAATCACTAGTATCAAGAAGAACAACATGCATTTATTGATAATGTTCAAACAATGTCCTTATAACATTATTCAACCTCTTCATAATTTTCACACTCAATTCCAAGTCATACATCTTTTCCAAGCAAAACTCAACATAATCCATTTTATACCTTGAATCAAAGACAATAGCCACAAACAATAAGTAATTTAGAAGACTATCAATGTCATCATAATATTTATCTAACTTCATTTTTCTGGAAATGGTCATTTCTTTCAAAATTGGATTATTCCATCCAATTCATTTCTTTATAAACTTATTGATGTCACACAATTTATGAAAGAAAGTATTTGAAGTAACATGCAATGATTCAGAAAAAGTAAGAGTATCATCATAAAAAATATTCAAAAATTTAATAATAAAAATGAATGTTACAGATTAGAGGTGAGTGGAAACTGATTTTACAAAAAAAAAATAATGAGTCATGGATGAGATGGGTTGTGTGGGTTGGAAGTGTTCCAACTCGTTACTCAACCCACACACTGTATGTTGAATATTTTTTAATCCGACCCAACTTGTGAATTCAACCCAACTCACATTTTATGAGTTAGATTAAATCAAAACCCGTGAGTTCGAAGGTCAATTCTACCTGCTAGACACTCTTAATGTACATGATGCCCCCACTTCCAATATTCTTAAAATAATTAATATGCATACATCACAATAAAACAGCCAATAAAGAAAGATTCGTATATGAAAAACATCACCATATTCAGTGGGAGAGCAGTAGAGCACATACTCTCAGTACAATCAGAAAATCAATAATCATTTTTTTTAATTCTTTATAAAAGACGCGAGAGACATCGTACATTCAATGAATTATGCATGGTATCAATAACTATCCATATTTTATCTTGAAATAAAGAAAAGACTCAATATTTGATTACAGAAATAGAACCCCATAAAAAAAAAATACATTCTCGTTTAATTAAACAATCGATGTAACTGAAAATGAGGTCTAAGTAATTTCCCTCCTCTTGCCTCTAAAATTGGCTTCCTATAGATTAAACAAAGGATTAAATTGCATCACTATGATGGGTCCTTGACCCTGTCTGCTTTAAAAAAAAAAAAGAATTGCTTCACAATGAAAGCCACAAGATTAGGTTAATGTTTTAATTTCTTAATCTTGTTGACATGCAAATTGATTAATTAATGGAGAAAACTGAAAGTGAGATGTGAAAAGGGAGAGTGGATGGGACCAAATGTGAGGATTTGTTGCAGTCCTTCCAGGGTGTGTGGAAGAAAATCCTTGGGCTGTCGCAAGTTTCAGAATCTTTAGTAGTTGTCTCTTTTCCATTTTGCCGTTTGTTTGGTGAGAAAAACCTTAATTTTATTTTTCCTGATAAATGTTAAGTGGAGCTTAAGGCTTCAAGTATATTTATCATAAAAGCAATCTTTTACATTAAAAATTAACTAGCATTTCAAAGATTCCTAACATTGTTGATTGGGATCTTCTGTTAATCCTGGCTGCAGTTCCACCAGATTCTGCTGATCTTAAATTCTTCACAATTAAACCTACAATCATTTGCGAAGACCTCGTCAAGTTTAATTTACAAATTAAGAAGCGGTCATACTCATATCGACCTAAACAGAAATTGTTTTTATTTTTTTTTATTTTTTTTCGTATTTAGCAAATTGCTTATGTCAGTTATGTGGTATGCAAACCCAAAAATTGCCACTATCTGTGTAAGTTAATTAATATATCTTATGTGATATTATGAGATGTATTATTAGCAAACAGATAAGATTATTTTAAAGTGAATTAATTTATAAAATAAATAAATAAGAGTGTATTTACTCTAAATCATTCTTAATTAAGATCATAACGCATTTTAAATAAAATTAAATATAACCTTATTTATTTAATTTAGAGAAATTTTTCTTTAGCAAATATTATGTTTATTTAATCATGCATCCTTTACATTGAATATGTATATTTTAAATTAATATTATTTAAAATATTTAAAATAAATATATAATAATAATTGTTTGGTCTTACGTTCTCTATATTATTTTGGTGTGAAACTAATCATTGCTTAGGATAATGAGGTTATCCTTTCATATATGTATAATCAAAATGGTAATCATTTAGCCGAATAATGAGGTTTATGGTTACATCGATGTAAGTTTTCGATTTTCTGCAATCAATTAATGTAAATTATGTTATTTATATTACTAATTCATGAACCTATATTCGTTATTTTTAATTTCGGTGACATTTTTGTTTACCCAAATTTATTTTTCAAGTTATTTATCATATTTTGACTACTTACATATATGCTTTGTTTGGATGAGGAGAGAAAATGAGAAGAGAGAAAATGGGAAGATAGAAAATAGAGAGAAAGAGAAAATAAAGAAAAAATATATTTTCTCTTATCGTTTGGTTGAAGAGAAAATGAAGAGAAAAAAATGTGAGTTAAATAAAAAAATAAAAAATAAAATATATATTTTATAAAATGACATATTTATCCTTTTTAAATATATAATTGAATATAAATATATTATTTTATATTTTTAAATTAAATATTTTTAAAATTATATTTGAAAATAATAATAATTTATAAAAAATACTAATTTAAAAAATTAAAATTAAATTATAAATTAAATATAAAATAATTTTTTATTTTAAAAAATTATTTTTTTTCATCTCTTCGACTAATAAACCCCCCACCTTCCCCGTATATCCCCCCCCCCCCCCCCTTCCCCCCCCCTCTCCCCTTTCGTTCTTCACCTACAACCATTCATCTCGACCTCCAATCGGCACGGTGCGACGCGAGGGTCGAAGAGACGACGATCGGCGCGGTGCGATGAGAGGGTCAACTGTGCGTGTCGACAATGAAACGACGAGCGGCGTGGTGCGATGCAGCGTCGGATCCGCCGCGGTTCGGACGGTGAGACGACGAGCGGCGAGACGTAACCGTGGACCGGGTCGGCCGACGAGCGGCGGTGCAACGGACTGCGACCGGTCGCAACGAGCGGCAACGCTATGGAACTGCGACTTCAATGCCGAGCGACGACGCGACGGAACCACTTCTTAACGGCGGCGCAATGGCAAGGAGAAGATTGGGGTAGAGTTGTAATTTTACAACTCCAGCCCTTCTTCTCCCATTTTCTCCGCAGTCAGGAGAGAAAATTTTTGAGGTAGGTCCCACGTCCCACTTTTCTATCTTCCTTATTTTCTCTTCACACCCAAACGAGAGAAGAGAAAAAAAACTCTCCATTTTCTCTCCTCCTATTTTCTTTCCTGTCATTTTCTCTTCAACCAAACAGACTGATAAGTTCTTTTCTGCAATCAATAATGTTATATCTACCCCTAAACACATATACCTATTTTTATACCTACCATTTTTGGGTAAAAAAGAGTGAGAGAAAGTGGAGAAAAATGAGGTTTGTTTTAAAATTTATTTCCAAAAGTAATAGATTTAAGTACAGGTGTATGAATCTGAGTGTAGATATATCATTATTGTTCCCGCAACATTGCTAGGACTATTTTAGAGAGGCACGAATTTAATACTAAATACAAAAATCTAACAATTCAAATTATGAGATACATTAAGAGTTGGAAGTTATTATTATTATTTTATGCTATATTTTTAAGTTATATTTCAAAAATAGTTTGCATAATTAGAAAGCCTAGAGATTCACTATTTTTTTTTGGTATACATAAAATTCTAAAAAGTAAGAGAGGTTGCCTATTCCAAGAGTATGCTACAAATCTCAACAATAGCTTATAATAGTATTTATTTATGGGTAAATAATTGATTAACTCCATTCTTGTAAATAAAAGTTTAATTTCAACATATAGTAAAAATAGACTTGTGTGTTATCGATTTCAAGTACAAAAGATTCTTATGTGAATGAGCATATTAAATATACAATAAAATGATTCATGCATCTTCACCTAACAACTTAAATTTTTAGAATAATTAATTTTATGACAATATAAATATCAAATAAGTGGTGTTATTATATTTCAAGCTTCAATCAAAAGTTGACTCTTCTAGTTAATTTTACTTATAACAATTATATTAATTGAGTTTAAATTTATAATCTCATTAATAAGATCTTTAATCCTACTATAAATCATTATTGAGATTTGTGATTTACTCAGTCTTAGATTGGTGAGAGCACCCCACCACCTTAAAAGATGTTATTGACACTCTCAATTATTTAATTACACTTCTCATTAGTCACTCATGATTTTTTAAAATAAAAATAAAATTTTGATTAATTAATAAAAAATGTAAATAGGCATTTGGGAATGCTAATGGCACCACCCCACCTTAAATTCTTTTTGTTTGTGTGTATATATATATATATATATATATATATATATATATATATATCCAAACTTAACACATGACGTTTTTCTATTACACTTGTAATTGACTTAGTTGATTATGGTAGATTTAAAAAAAAATCATTAATTTAATTATGTATAAATTATTTCCTAAATAATTATTGTAATTTATCTTCATAATTTATTTAAATATGCAATTTACCATAACATATCAGTTTTTCCAAGGATAAATGCAAAGTATAATAAATTAATATAAATATATATATTACATTAAACGTTAAATATATATTTTTGGAAAAAATTCTTTTGAAGTAAGTTTGTTTCTTCTAATAAAAAATTATTTTTAAAGTGAATAAGTAAGAATGTATATATTTTTTAAACATTTAGTGAATTAAGATTGCAAAGTACTTTATTAAATTAAATATAGACATACCCTTACTTGTTAACTTTAAAGATAAACTTACTTTAGATAATTTATTATTATTATTATTACTAGGTAAGAATATTTTTGAGCTAAGATTAGGATTAACTAAAACTAAACTCCTTTTTGAACAATCTTAGGAGTTAGGAGTACACCCCTTACAATTAATCGGTCTGTGCATTTAATTGGAAATTAATTTCCTTAATGCTAATCTAAAATTATTCATAAATTAAAATTTATCGTCTACTAGTTAATGCACAGCAACAAATCACCTGTAAAAAAACTTAACTAGAACGAAATGATAATTACCTTTTATTATAAATTTCGCATTATTAAATATAAAGTACAAATTTTAGTTGTTTAATCATATATATATATATATATATATGTATATAAGCAGGACTTGGTAAATTGGTTTGTTTTGTACTCCAGAAGGAACAGCCATCTAATTTTGGAACTTGGGGGTTCAACTTCATTGATTAATTTCTTTCTTGACTCAACAAATAAAGGAACTCCAATTCTTTCTTCCTTTATTCTAATGACCTACAAATGTCCTCATTTATTGGATGCTTGAGATTGTAGATGACGACGATATATAAAGAGTTGAGCTTCACAAACACTTTGTCTTGTCCTTATGAGAGACAAATCATGGCAGGAAAAAATGTGGTTGTTCTAAAGAAGGTAAATCCCCCCCCCCCCCCCCCAAATAAAAAATAAAAAAAGGTGCTTTAAATTGACCAACGACAAAGAATCCCACATTGCCATCATTCCTTCTTTGGCCATTCAAGTAAACACATCATTCAGAAATATGTGCTTCACATATTTTTTTTTGGGTATATATATGTGCTTCACTTGACTCATCGTTTGAAGACTTAAAAGAAGATACCATAGATGACATTAATCTTCTTCAGTTGTCTGTGTAGAAACTATTTTTAAAAAAATCTGAAGCTCAGTATATAGTGTATACATAAATATGGACCCAGTAAGGATGAGAAGCTAAGCTAAAGAGGTCTCAGAAAAGAAAAAACATCAAAGATAAATGAAGGGAATCGAAAACTTGACAAGAAGAACCAACTTCATCCATGGGTTTCGGATTCTTTTAAGGGGAATATTGTCACATCAAATTTTGGAATTCTCTCCCAAAAAGTTGTGGAAGTGTTCGTTGCTATTTCTGCAATCAGTGTGCCCATGAATTATATATATATATAGGATCTTATTCATTTGAGAGGAGTGTTTATTATGAAGGTGAGAGGAGTGAATCTTGACTATTAAATTTTTTATAAATGGTCAAGATTAGAACATAAATGCATTGATTTTTTAAGTGGTCACATGACCTTCAAGTAACTTTTAATCTTGATCATCTATGTATTGTTATATGGTCAAGATTTACTCCTCTCACTCTCGCACAATAAAAACTCTTCTCACTAGATATGTCCCCTATATATATATATTTGTAAACTGAAAAGGATTATATCTGCTTTGCAATCGGTACATTCGAGGCTTACTTCTAAATTTTCATTCTTCTACAATGAGACATGATCGCAATTGTTCTTTCTTTGTTAATGTAACCTAATTGATGATTAGCTATCATACGTAATTGTGGACCATTCTAGAACATTGTGATCAAGTTTCTGACTCTATGGTGTGTGGTGTTTTTTTTTTTAATTCAGTTTTTTTTCTCAAGAAATAAATAGATTGAAAAATTGTATATGGTGAATTGATTTTTGTTTTTTAAAGAATGTGATGATGTACCTTGTGGAAACTGGTAATTTGTATTATAAGTATTTAATCTGTGGCAATTTCATTCCTTGTTTGAAGGGGAAAAGCTAGAATAACTAAGGAGAATGGCTACCTGATTAGCTATGTATTAAGAAATATTGAGTTATTTTATTTTATTGTTTATTAAAGGTACAATAGTCTTTTTTTCTTTTTTTTAACCTATATATAGTCTCTTTGCATTTAGGTTAAATTATCCTTTTGTATTTGATTACATTATGCAATATCAATGAATCCCTAACCTCCCCTTCACAAATATTTCTATATTTCTTTGGATTCTTTAAAATGGTATCAAAGATAATTTTCATGGGACAAGACTTAATCTCAAATATAGCTTTCGCAGATCCAATTTCAAGTTTTTGCAATTTGGCATTTTTTGCTTAGTTTCGAGGTTTCTGCAATTTGGTATTTTTTTTTATCAGTTTCTAAAATCTGGTATTTTGTTTTCCTTTGGCTTTCTTTGTCTTTTGATTATGACTACTGAAAGAGACGATTTGCTTCAGTCTGTGAGTGTGAGTGTGAGGTTGGATGGAAAAGAATTATTCGTATTAGAGTTATGTGATGAGAAATTTTCTTAAAGGTAAAAAGCTGTGGGGATATGTTAGTGAAACTTTTGTGAAACCTAAGAATACTGATGAGGGGTATGTTGCTTTGATAGATACCTGGGAAGCAAACAATGCAAAAAATTATTACTTGGATTAACAATTCTGCTGAGCATTCTATAGATATACAGTTGGCGAAGTATGAGACAGCAAAGGAGGTTTGGGATCATCTGAAAAGGTTATTCACTCAATCAAATTTTGCAAAGTAGTATCAATTGGAGAATGACATACGAGCTCTCCAGCAGAAGAATATGAGTATTCAGGAGTTTTATTCTGCTATAACAGATCTTTGGGATCAATTAACTCTTACAGAATCGGCAGAATTAAAGGCATGTGATGCCTATATTGCTCGTAGAGAGCAGCAATGGTTGGTACAGTTTTAAATGGCACTTCGCAGTAATTTTGAAGCACTTAGAGGTTCAATTTTGCATCGTTCTCCCCTTCCTTCTGTTGACTCAATTGTCAGTGAGTTATTGGCTGAAGAAATATGTCTTAAGTCTTATTCTAAAAAAGGAATTCTTTCTACTTCTAATCCTTTTGTGTTAGCAATGCCTTCTAAGCCACTCTTTAATAATTAGAATAAGTCTTATACAAGGGTTGTCATTGACGAGTGCAGTTTTTGTAAGCAGAAAGGTCATTAGAAGGTTCAGTGTCCTAAGTTGAGACAACAGAACCAATCGCAACAGCAATCTCAAGCTTGGAAGCCTGGCAACTAGTCACAATCTAATGCTTATAGATCATCTCAGGGTTACAAACCACCACAGTCTAATACTACAACATTCGTTTCATCAGGTCCTTTCACCGATCCTAATACTCTGACTGAGCAATTTCAAAAGTTTCTCTCCTTATAGCCACAAGCTATGTCTGTTTCTTCTTCCGTAGGTCAGTTGCCTCATAGTTCTTCAGGTACGTCATATTCTGTATGGGTCTTGGATTCTGGTGCTTCACATCATATGCCTCCAGATTCTTCATATTTTGCTTCTGTGTCTCTTTCGTCTTCTATTCTTATTATGACCGCTGATGGCACTCTTATGCCTTTAGCAGGTGTTGGTTCTATTGTCACACCTCACTTGTCTCTCCCTAATGTTTATCATATTCCGAAACTCAAATTAAATCTTGCTTCTGTTAGTCAGTTATGTGATTCTGGTAATTTAGTCACTTTTTCCTCTTCTTCTTGTTATGTGCAGGATTTGCAGTCTCAGAAGTTGATTAGGATAGGCCATAGGGAGGGGGGACTATATATTTTGGATGAGTTAAAAGTACTATTTGCTGCTGCTACTAGTGTTGATTTGTCTTCTTTTCATTTGAGTCATTTTTTTCTAGTTTTTACTTATAGCATTCTCGTCTAGGTCATGTTTTGCCTTCTCGTTTGAGATTTTTGGCATCCACAGGGGCTTTAGGAAATTTATAAACTTGTGATATTTCTGATTGTAGTGGATGTAAACTGGAAAAATTTTCAGTTTTACCTTTAATCGAAGTATTTTTATTTCTTCTTCTCCATTTGATTTGATTCATTTTGATGTATGGGGACCTTCTCCTGTTGCCACAAAAGGAAAGTCTTGATATTATATTTCTTTTATTGATAATTATACTCGTTATTGTTAGGTTTATTTAATGAAACACCGTTTTGAATTCTTTGAGATATATACAGCTTTTCGGGCTCTTGTTAGAACTCAACATTATGCTGTTATCAAATGTTTTAGGTGTGATTTGGGTGGGAAATACACTTCTAATAAATTTTATGAGTTGCTTACCTTAGATAGAACTATTCACCAAACTTCATGTATAGATACTCCTGAGCAAAATGGTGTTGCTGAAAGAAAACATAGGACTGCTCATTCTCTCTTGTTATCTACTTCTGTTCCTAGTGTGTTTTAGGGGTGAAACTGTTCTTACTGTTGTAGGTTTGATTAATACTATTCCATCTTCTCATATTTCAGGTTTGTCTCCTTCTGAAAAGTTATATGGGTATGCTCCTGATTATTCTTTCTTTAGAGTTTTTGGTTGTGCTTGTTCTGTTCTTCGTCCTCGTGTAGAATGCAACAAGTTGTCCTCTCGATCTGCTATATGTGTCATTCTTGGTTATGGTGAAGGTAAAAAATGGTATCGTTGTTTTGATCTAATAACTCAGAAACTTTATGTGTCTCGTCATTTTATTTTTCTCGAGCATATACCTTTCTTTTCTATTTCATCCACGTTAATCCATATGCATTCGTAAGTCCACAAAGTTACCAGATTTTGCTCGTGTTATTCTTCATCTTTTTCTTCCTCTTTAGCTTCTATTCATTGTCTCTCTGAGCTCTCTTCTTATAAAGAGACAATTCTTGATCCTTTTTGGCAGCAAGCTATAGATGAGGAACTTTCTGCTTTGCATAAGACAGGTACTTAGGACTTGGTTCCTCTACCTCCTAGTAAGAGTGTTATTGATTGTCGTTAGGTGTATAAGATCAAGACTAATTCTGATAGACCTATTAAGCGATACAAAGCTAGGTTGGTTGCAAAAGGGTACTCTAAACAATATGGTATGGATTATGAGGAGACATTTGCTCCTGTTGCAAAAATGACTACTATTCGTACTCTTATTGTAGTAGTTTCAATTTGTCAGTGGCATATCTCTCAACTTGATGTTAAAAATGTCTTCTTGAATGGAGATCTTCAAAAAGAAGTCTATATGGCGCCCCTTCCTGGTGTTTCACATGATTCTGAGTATGTTTGCAAGTTCAAGAAAGCGTTATATGGTCTCAAACAAGCACCTCGTACTTGGTTTGAGAAATTTTCTGTTGTGATTTCTTTCCTTGGATTTACTTCTAGTAGTCATGATTCTGCTCTTTTCGTTAAGTGCACTAATGCAGGTCATATCATTTTGTCTCTATATGTTAGTGACACGATTATTACTGGTGATGATATTGATGGTATTTCAGTTTTGAAGACAGAGTTAGCTAAATAGTTTGAAATGAAGGATTTTGGTTCTTTACGATATTTCTTGGGTATTGAGGTAGCCTATTCACCCAAAGGTTATCTTCTTTCTCAATCGAAATACGTTGCAAATATTCTTGAGCGAGTTATACTTACTGGTAATAAGACTGTAGATATTCCCATTGAGGTTAACGCCAAGTATTCTTCTTTTGATGGTTTACATTTGTCTGATCCTACTTTATACCACACTATTATTGGGAGCTTGGTATATCTTACTATTACCCGTCTAGATATTGTATATGTTGTTCATATTGTTTGTCAGTTTGTTACTTCTCCTACTACAGTTCATTGGACAGTTGTTCTTCGTATTTTGTGGTATTTTGGGATACAGTCTTTCAAAGTCTTTTATTTCCGTCCACCTCTTCCTTGGAGCAACGTGCATACTCTAATGTTGATCATGGCAGTGATCCCACAAATCACAAGTCTGTTACTGATTTTTGTATCTTTTTGGGTGATTCTCTTATTTCTTGAAAGAGCAAGAAACAATCTATTGTTTCTCAATCTTCAACTGAAGTAGAATATCGTGCTATGGTATCTACTACCAAAGAGATTGTTTTGTTACGTTGGTTACTTGCAGATATGGGAGTCCCTCTTTCTCATCACACTCTTATGTATTATGACTAGAGCTGGCAAAACGGGTTCACCTGTTGGGTTAACCCGCCATTTTTTTGGAGATTGAGTTCAAGGATTGAACCCATATTCTTTTTTCAACCCGCACGGGGGTGAGTTGGCCCGGCGGGTTGACTCTTTTCTTTTAAAAATATGATAAGTAATATTATAAATGAAAAACTCTTTGATTGTATATAATTTATGTTTGAATATTTAATTAGACTATTTTAAAAATTATTTTATAGATATGTCGTTTGTAATTTTTTACCATTATTATTTATTATTATTTATAGTATTTATTGATTTTTTATATGATTTTTTTTAGTTTTTAGGCTGGTTAAGCCGGTTTACTGCCAACTCATCTACTTTTTCCCATTTTATCTTTTATGCGGGCCAACCTGCCAACTTGCCTTAAAGCAGGGTGGGTTGACTCTTCCAACCCATTTCTTAAAACGGGTCAACCCACTCCGCCCCGCATTTTAGCGGGTTAAGGCAGGTTGGGGCGAGTTGGCCCATTTTGTCAGCTCTAATTATGACAACCAGAGTTCTATTCAAATTGCTCATAACTCAGTTTTTCATGAACGAACTAAGCACATTGAGATTGATTGTCACCTTACTCGTCATCATCTCAAGCATGACACCATTACCTTGCCCTTTGTTTCTTCTTCTTTGCAGATTGCAGATTGTAGATTTCTTTATTAAGTCGTATTCTATTTCCCATTTTCATTTTTTAGTTATCAAACTCTCGATGCTTGTAGCTGTCGCATCGTGAGTTTGAGGGGAGATGTTAAGAAATATTGGGTTATTTTGTTTTATTATTTTTTAAGGGTAGAATATTCTTTTCCTTTTTGTTTAGCCTATATATAGTCTCTTTGTATTTATGTTAAATTATCCTTTTGCATTTGATTACATTATGCAGTATCAATGAATCCCTAGTCTCCTCTTCACAAATGTTTTTGTATTTCTTTGGATTCTTTAACACTGTAGAGTAATTTGATGAATCCATGAAGAAACAAATAGCATCACTTTTGCGGGTGATGGATTTAGTTAAATCCTTCAAAGATACTCCTTGTAAAATTGACAAGGTAGTATACTAGTATGCGTGTGACTAATGTAACTCAATACTTGTTAGTGTAGCCTAATTTAGTAGTGTTATGACTTTCATTCAGTACTGATGAACTTGCAAAAATTCATATTGTTACGGTTCAAAGTCTTGAGTTTTCATTCTCTTTTAATCTTTTTGATTGAGTTTGTCTTAAGTTTCTTTTATTTTTTAGTTTTTCTAATTTATGTTTTAATTGTGTGATTTTATGTGTTTTTGATAGGTAATTATGTATGGAAGAAGACTGGATGATTTATGAGACAGAGAACTGATTTTGCATTCTGGTGGTTCAGTGCCTAAGCGCTGAAGTCAGAGTGCCTAGGCACTCGATACGTAAAGCACCGTGGTTTTAATAGGCCAGCGCCTAGGCGCTGATAACGTAGCGCCTGAGATCTAGTTGTGCAGAAAGCTCACATTTTTTCTTATAAATTCATAAGTTACGCTACACTCTTACACACACTTGGACAGAACGCAGCAGCCGTCAAGAGGCACAAATCTTAATATGGTGTAGGTACAATTAGGCTTGAAGATTAGAAATTTTCTTCAACCTTTCTACCTTTCTACAATGGAGTTTGTCATATTCTTCCCTTTGTGTTCTTCTTTTTCTATGTGTAACTAATTTTTCCTTTGTTAGGGGATGATGGATATTGTTCTTGGATGATATAACTTTCTTTTATGGGTTTAATCTATATTTTTTTTTCATGATTTACGTGTTTATCTCTATTCTTAATACTTTTCTAAAACTGATCAATTTGAAAAAAAAAATTTGAGTTTATGTATGATTTGAGAAAATTTGCACGAACTTAGAACTTGTAATAAACATCATAATTTCTGCAATCGCTAGGAATAGACGTTGTGAGTTATGTGGTCTTTCTTTTAATTCTTTCGTTCTTGATAATGTCTTTCTAATTGAGGTTAGATTAAGAGATTAGTTAATTCCAATCAGCTTAAGAGGATTAATATACCAATGGATTGAGTATTAATAAATTTTGAGAATTGATCATAAATCATTGAAATAGAACATAATTAAACTTATATTTGATGTGCATCTAAAGAGTTCAAGTGAAATCTGAACCCTAACTCTTTAACATCATTGTTTTTCATCCCTTTGATTTATTATTTACTGATTTTTATATTTCTTTTTAATTGAATTTGAATCAATCCTCTTTTCGATAGCTTGAATAGTGTTGATTTAACGAATTTAATAATTAATAACTTAATCTTAGTAAGACGATACTTTACTCACTCTTTATTACTTTTGTTGAATTAGTGCACTTGTCAAATTCCGCGACAAGTACATTCTATTAGTCTTCTGAATGTAATTGAGGCTGTTGTTCTGCTACTACTTTGCATTATACAGGGTCTCTTTTTGGGTTCAGTTCGCACTTCAGCTAACAAGGATGCATTGAAAAACTTGAATATTACTCACATTTTGACAGTGGCTGGTAAATTGGCACCTGCATATCCTGGGGATTTTGTCTATAAAATTATAGATGGGACAGAAGTTTTCATAGAATGAAAGAAACGTCGTTTGCTTTGCATCTCTTCTTAGTCTTTAGTTTCTTCCAATGTGATGATTGATTAGCTGGTTCTGACATCAATGCAGTGTTTTTCTGATTGGGTTTTTGGTGGGCTAGGTTGAGAAAAATGGGCAGCTTTTGATTTTATGGCTATCAAAAGGGGCTTCATGACTAGTAACTGAATTCACTACAAATGGGATTAAATTTGTGGCTGGAATTCAAGCATTTACTTTGTGTGCATTAGGACAGTAGTAGCAATTTTGGAGGTTTATGCTTTGGTCTTTAACAGTGTAGCCCGCAATTGCTATCGAAATATTTAGGGTTTTGGACTGTTGTGGACAACAATTTGCTCCATGTATCTTAGTATATTTTGTAGAACCAGATGGCTTTATGATAGATGTTATCATCTCAGAATGTCAATTGCCTTTTAACTGACACATTTAGTATTGTTTTCTAATAATGGAGTCTGCACAGCATTTGCTATCCATATTGCTTGTAATAAATGTTCATTATGATTCTATTGCTTTTGAAAGAGAATAGTTAATAACAGAGTTTGTTACTGTTAGTTATTATTAGTTAGATCTTAGTTTGTTATAAACCGATAAGGTAGCTATTAATAGTTACATGTAATAGTTTACGAGGATACGATCAATTCATCTTTTCGATGCATTTCTTTTCTTTCTCCACCTCTATGTGTTCTTTACTTCATCTTCTCTCTAGTTCTTGATACCTTTATGGTATCGAGCTACAAACGCTTATTTTTGGCAAACGGAGCATTCTACAACCATGGAGGACAAGTGGAAATTACACTGTTCAATCAACTCAAGTTCCTGGATCAACTCAAGTTCCTGGATCTTCACGACATTTTGTTCTACAAACCTTTTCTAATCCAGTATCCTTCAAACTCAACGACAACAATTTTCTACCATGGCGTCAACAAGCTTTGGCAACAATAAAGGGTTTTAAACTCCAGAGATTCATACAAGGAGCTCAAGCTGTTCCACGGAAATTTGATTCTGAAGGTGATGCTGAGATAAATAATGTTTCTGAAGAATATCTAATTGGGAACAACAAGGATCAATTGCTACTTTCTTGGCTTCTTGCATCAATGTCTGAACCCTTAACCACAAGAATGGTTGGCTGTGAGTTTTCTTTTCAAGTTTGGCATCGTCTTGAACAATTTTTTGCTTCTCAATCTAAAGCAAAGATTAAACAGTTGAAGGTTCAATTAAGAAGTGTGAAGAAATCTGGTAACATAGCTGATTATTTGCTTGAAATCAAGAAAATTGTTGATGTTTTAGCTGCAATAGGTTCTCCTATAGATACTCATATAGAAGCTATTTTCGATGGTCTTTCAGAAGATTATGATGGTTTTATAACTTCTATTATGTCACGATCTGAGCCATACACAGTTCCAGAAATTGAAGCCTTGTTAATGGCACAAGAGGAAAGGTTAGAAAAGCACAAACGGGTTTCCACAATGGTGCGATCAATCACCATTCTTGTTATGCAAATGTTGCTCAAACCTTTCCACGAACGTAAAATTTGATGGTGGCAATTCGAATCATGGTGGAGGTTTTCGTTCTTTGGTGGTAGAAATCAAGGTAGGCTTCAATAATAAAGGCCATTTGGTGGCAGGTTTGGAAGAAGTGGTGGCAGATATTCAAATGTTAAATGTCAACTCTGTGGAAAATATGGACATTTGGGTTGGTATTGCTTCCATCGTTATGATAGGCAATTACCTAATCCTTATGGTTCATCTTCACATGGTATGCAAGCAATGATTGCCGCAATGCCTCCTCAAGGCTCTCAGTCTCCTCAAGATTTTCAACATCCATCTCAATTACCTCAGTATTCATCTCAGTAAGCAATTTTCATCGCCACGATATTCAACTCATTCGAGCCACATTTTGGTGCTTGAGTGGTATCCAGTTCGGGGCATCAAATCATTTGACTCCCGATCTTACTAATCTTGGTACAAAACGCCTTATGTGGGTCAGAACAGTGTTCAAATAGGTAATGGTACAGGTTTGAGTATTAAGCATATTGGTGACTCTCATTTTCTTGCTAGTTCTAATTCCACCCTTTCTTTACATAATCTACTTCATGTTCCACACATTACCAAAAATCTAATTAGTGTCTCTCAATTTGCTAAAGACAATAATGTCTTCTTTGAATTTCATTCTAATGTTTGTTTTGTCAAATCTCGGTGACAAAGGAGATTCTTTTGCAAGGCAGACTTAACAATGGTCTCTATGCATTTGAGTCATGAGATTTATTCTTCTTCTCCCACATTTGTAAAACACATGCATTGCCCTACTTGTTTCTTCTTCTTCCCGTAATTTACTTTTCCCAATTCGATTTCAATCTGTGGCATTCTAGGCTAGGACATGCCTCAGTCACCATTGTAAATGCTGCACTACAATCATGTAATATCCCTTTTTCCAGTAATAAACAATCTGTTGTTTGTGGTCCTTGTTGTATGGGTAAGATGCACAAATTATCATTTCCTATCTCTAACACTATATATAATGAACCTTTAGAACTAATATATAGTGATGTGTGGGGGCCATCTCCTGGTTCCAACTTCTAATGGCAGCAGGTATTATATTCATTTTCTTGATGCTTATACCAAATTTACCTGGATTTACCTGTACAACATAAATCTCAAGCATTATCATAAATCCATGGTGAAATTCAACAAGAAAATTAAAACCATACAAACCGATGGTGGAGGTGAGTTTACTTGTTTTTGCAAAACACTTATCCTTTGGTATCATACATAGGTTTAGTTGTCCCTATACTAAGCAAAAGCGGGCAGGCGACGCATCACGGGCACATCACCGAAATGGGACTCAACTCTTTTGGCGACTTCAACTCTCACATAAGTATTGGGGGATGCCTTTGTACTTTGTGTATATCATCAACAGACTTCCCACACCAATACTTGGTAATAAATCACCTCTAGAGGTTCTCTTTGGTCACAAACCAAATTACTTGCTTCTTCGTGTCTTTGGTTGTGCATGCTATCCTTATCTAAGACCTTACAACAAACACAAAATTCAATTTAGAAGTCATCATCACCATCTTAAGGGTTACAAGTGTTTGTCCCCCACCGAGTATATATTTGCGAGGCATGTTGTGAATGAGCATCTATTTCCTTTCAAAGTTAGTCCAGGTTTCCTAAACTCATCTCGATATTTCTCCACTTAATTCTTTGTGTATCCTACTAGCATTCCCGAGAGTACTTTACTCACTAATACTAACTTTTATACTTTTGTCATAATTCCCATGTATTACCATCCCGGTCTTTACTTGTCACTCCAATTCCTCTAACAACACAAAGATCTCTATCTCGTACATTCTATTAGTCTTCAACCTTATGTAATTGAGGCTGTTGTTCTGCTACTACTTTGCCATTATGTCATGGTTTGCGCAAATACTCTCTTGGTTACTTTTGGTATTCAGTAGAGTCTTTCTTGCTATTTCAGCTAACTTTATCCAGGCATCGGCTATGCAAGCCGATGCATCAAGCTTTAATGCAAAACTTGAATATTCTTCCACCAGACATGTGTGCAGTCACAAATTGTTCAAAATTAAATGCCATCCCGATGGCGTATTCAAGTAAAAGCCGGGCTTGGCAAAGGGGTTTCACCTGCATTTGATTTTACTTGAAACTTTCACTGGGGATTTTGTTCTCACCATTGCTCTTAGCTATCCACCAATTGGATGTGAACAATGCATTCTTAAATTGTGTTAAAAGATGGGACAAGGTTTTCTCAAGGGTCTATTGGTTTGCAAATTGCACAATGATTAAAGCAAACCTGTCGTTTGAAAAACTCACCACACACTCTCTTTTCTTAAATCTTTAGTTTTCGGTTTACATCTCGTCCAACCTTTGTTCTTGTATGATGATTTCTTGTTTAGTTGCCTGTTCAATTCATACTCATAGCTCAATTACATTCAGCCTTTGCCCTTAAGGATCTTGGGAAGTTTTTCTTTCCTCGCGCTAAGGCAAAACATTGGGAATTTTATATCACAGTCTATTATCAAAAGCCAACATGATGGGTAGGAAATTGAAGAACCCATGGGCAGCTTTTTGATTGTTAGATGCTAGCTTGTATAGAAGTATTGTTGGTGGTCTGCTTCATGACAAGACCGTAAATAGCTTTTAACAAGGTGTGTCAATTCATGCATAATCAAAGTCTCACTTTGGAAGGCAAAAAACGTATCCTAAATATTAAGTGGAACTTGGACTATTCTTCATCTCAACAAATCATCCACTCTTCATCTCACAAAGATTGTGTGCATTATAGATGACAGTAGATCTAGCAATGTTATTTCTTGGATCTAACTTGGTGTTTGGACCTCCAAAAAGCAAAGTGTGGTCTCAAGATCCAACAGTTTAGCATGGCTTCGCAAACTCACGCTATCGAAATAGTTAAGGTTTTGACAAGGTCCCGTTGTGGATAATTTAATTTGCTCCATGTTCATTCAAGGACAAAACACTTTGAACTTGATCTCTATTTTGTAGAAAAAAGCAATGCAGATGGCTATCATATACCTTCTCTTGAGCAAATGTTATCATCCAAAGAATTCTGTCAATTGCCTTTTAACTCAAGGTTGAAAGTTTTCAAGAACTTGAGTTTAGAGGGGAATAAAGAGAATAGTTAATAACAGTTTTTACTAGTTATATTATTAGGAAGTTAGTTACTGTAGTTTGTTATAAACATAAGGTAGCTATTAATAGTTACATGTAATAGTTTACAATCAATTCATCTTTCTGATGCATTTCTTTTCTTTCTCCACCTCTATGTGTTCTTTACTTCATCTTCTCTCTAGTTCTTGATACCTTTAGCTTTCACTCATACTACTGAATGAATTGTGTGTATGATGCTTATTGTCCATATAAGTTTGTTGAGCTTCTAGTAATAATGGAGTCTGCACAGTATTTGTTATAGTTATCCATATTGCTTGTAATAAATGTTCATTATGATTCTATTGCTTTCACTCATACTACTGAATGAATTGTGCGTATGATGCTTATTGTCCATATAAGTTTGTTGAGCTTCTAGTAATGCATCCATGCTAAAGTTATGATTTTACTGGAAAATTCAGGCAGTTGCTGACAGAGATTATGCCATAAAACAATACTTCAACGAGTGTTTTGATTATATTGATGAAGCCAAAAGACATGGTGGAGGTGTTTTAAAGTTCATTGTTTTGCTGGAAGATCAAGGAGGTTAATTTCTCTATTCCTTTCTTTCTGTCTTGTTTACATGCAATTATTTTTATTTTAGACTAGTGTCTCAAAATAATTTATTTGAAGCCTGTTTTAGAAGCATGTTTTATGTCTTAATCATTTTTTGCTTTTTTTTTTTTTTTTTGGGGGGGGGTTTAAATTATCTGGAATGTTGTTTCTAATGCAAAAAACTGTGCGCAATATATAGCTTATTGGAATTTCAATTAGGTTTCTTGAAATCTTACTTTATCAAATATCAATCATGTTTATTATATTATTTTATTTGTGATTTATTTGTTATCCAGTGACTTCTTGATGCTGGTTCCAATACCAGTAATAACATAGAAAATGGAACATATGAAAGTAGCATGCTTTACTTGCAAAGTTTGAAGAACTCTTGGAGGCTTATAATTTTATAACAAAGATTGTACTGGGCATGACACTAATCTTTATTTTACTTGTAAAATATCTTTTCATAAATAGTTATATGACAATATCTCTCAAAACCTATTGTAATGAAGTTTTGAATAAGTATTGTTATATATGTGTGATGTAATGTGGACCTAGTGGGTGACAGTTGAGCTAAATGTCAAATTGTTTCATATTCAAAACTGCAAATATTTTTTTAGCCTTGAAAATTATAGATATCTTTGTGTTGTTTTCTCTGTTTCAACATTCTTTATCTTTTCCTGGAATCTGCTTTTGTGTGGATCTTTCCAGTTTCAAGTATTGAAAATTTGAAAGAACAATAAAAGTGCATGCTTCAAGATTATTGTCTATCTTCCCAATGAAATAGAAGTTCAAAACATTATATGGCATGAGTGGAATGAAACTAAGATTTTTCTCGCTTCTGTTTGTGAAATGCTATCCAATTTTTAAGTTGTTTTGAAAGCTAATAAGCCGTCTCAAGATTGTTAACATGTGCAGAATGGAGAGTTAAGGAAGTAGCTTGAATTTTAAGAATGAAAAGTCATCTCCTTTACTTCGGGCCTGTGACTTCAGTTCTGCATGAAATTCATGCCGGCCTTTTACTATTTCCTTTTTTAATGTTCATATCGGAGCTTAAAAAAAAAAATCTTGGTATTTTTATTATTCATTTGATTCTTTCCCTTTTCATTAGATTAACGGGGCAAATTTGGTCCTAATTTTTCACCTTCCAGTTTGACTATTGCTGATTTTGGAAAGACATCGAAGTGTCTGAGTAGAGAACATGATGGTGATTAGACAAGGTAGTCTAGATAGGATTTACTGTAAATATGGTAATCACATGACGACAAGGCAGCATGTGTTAGATATTGGAACTGCAACTTGATCTTCAGGTGCGCGAGTCCCATTTTGAAGAATAATGAATTGTGACTACGGTCATCAGCCAATTTCTATTCCATGAAATGTTGAATCCAATCTGCCTTTTTCTTCCCATATATTTGCTTTGTGCTTACAAGGGAAGAAAATGTTGAGCCTAGTAGTGTATTTCTGGTTTAGATTTTAAGAATGCACCTGAAAATGCTTGATTTTTTTAAGTGGATAGCATAGAATGATGGAAACCAGAACAAAAGCGATGTTAAATAATTTAATTTCATCTTTCCATGAAAAGATTTATAAGACTATTGTGCCGCATAAGCAACTGCTATATATGTTGCGAGTTGTAAAGAGGACGGCGTATAGGAGATGGGAAATAAGATCCACCAAATACTTAAGAGAGAAAGAGAGAAACAAAAGGGGGTTTCCCATTGGTAAAATTAAAGGTGATTCAAGAGTTTTTAGACATCTGCTTATATCAACCCCCCCCCCCCTGCCCAAAAAAAAAAAGAAAAAGAAGAAATGTACTCTGCTTGTTCCTAAACTGACATAAAGTAGTATGTTTTAAAAATACGTGTTCGATGGGTATGAAACAAGGGAATTGAGAAAATCTGTAATTTGGTCCTCTAAAGTGTAGGTTTACTTTAGAAAAAAAAGTTAAGAGTTATTATGGTTGATGAGAAAATCATAAAAGTAGATTTTAACAACTTCATTATATATATGTATACAAAAGATTGTACTATGGCCAAACTCATTGAATCATTAGCTCTAATATTATTTTTTGGGACATATTATATTTCTTCGCATGTTTTGATAGATATTTATAATTAATAAAAATATTATTAATAAATCATACATAATTTAATGTTGTCAATTACTAATTTTTTAAAAACTTATATTATGTTTAAATTTTTTTTATTGACAGAACGTAACAAGTAAGAATGAGCTAAAAAGATAATAAAAAAACAAAATAAAACTATATTTTTCTTTATTTAAAAATTAATAAAGAAATATAATAAAATTCTATTATCTTGTTTTAGGGTTAATTCATAATGGAATAAAACAGAACATAACATGTTTATTTTTAACTATTAAATTTATTTTTTCCATTTCACTGTAATTTTAAGAATCACAAAAATATATTTTTTTATGAAAAAGAGAAGATGAATAATTTTCCATGATTTGATTTACGTTCTTATCTTTTAATAAATTTCCAAATAAATAAACTTTTTCTCCTTCCCTTCATTTCCTGACTTCCAAACGCAGTTAGTAGAGATGAAGTATCCGAGTGCTAAGCTAGTGTCTGTAACCATGTGCTATGCACCATTTTGTGTTTTATTACTTTGCTCAGCAAAAGGAGGTTATATCTTCATAACAAATTCTCCTACATTTTCTTAATTTCTTTTTTTCTATTTTTTTTTACGATTCATACATCTTCTTAATTACTTAACATAAACATGTGTCAAGTGAAAAAAATAAAAATATTTAATGTCTTAAAAATTTCAAAAGCATTTAATACTTTACTAGTTATTTTATACTTACGTGGCACAAGTTATTGCATATTTTATATTATTAATTTTATTAAAAAATTAACTTTTAAAGTATAAAAAACTTTTAATAATAATTTTACGATATTTTATTACTTGTACTTGATTAATTTTTTTAACACACACTATAGAAAGAAAATACAGGGTCCTCCGTTCCCAAATCAAATAATACCCATTTAAGCTTAAAGAGTATGAGCTTATTTGAGAAAGTTAAAATTATAGATTATGTTAATATTTAATTATTGTTATAATCGATTATAATCGATTCATTTTTATGTTTAGATACATTAGTTGTAAAGTAATTTTAAGCTAATATGATTCGTTTAGATTATATAAAAAATTATTTTTATGTATTAAATTACTAAAATAGATATAAAATAATTAAAAAATATTTGATTGAGAACAAAATAATATTTACATATCAAAGTGTAAGAAATAATCTATAAGTTAAAATCATAAGCTTCAATTTTCAAATTATGATTATTAATGTAAAAAAAAATTTATATTAAATTTCGTGTAAAAACTTTTTTAAAAAATAATCTTTTTATCCAAACATAATAATTATTTTATAAAATAATTTAATCTTTCAAAAATAACTTTTTAAAAAAGAATTAATATTTCCCACATATGTTCTATGATGGGTCCAAAACCACGTTTAGGGATCTCCATCTATCTACCAATGTTTGGGATCCCCATCTACCATCGTTGCATTTGCACTCAAAACGCTAGTGCGTTTGGATTAGTTAATAAAAAAATATTTTATAATTAAATCAATTATAATAAAATTAATTTTATATTTAATATGTTAATTAAAAATAATTTTAAAATATTTTATTTTATTTAGATTATTTACATTTTTTATATAATAAATTACTACAATAAATATGAAATGATTTGAAATGTCTTTTGTTAAGAGGATAAGGAAATATTTTTGTGTTCAAGTTGAGAAATAAACAAAAACCAAGAATAAAAAAGGTTGAAATTATAACTTTCATAAAAAACTGTTTTTAATGAAAATAATAACAATCAACAGTATTTTTTTTTTTTTTAAGACATGTTTGATTCAATTTATTTTAGAAGAGATAATAGTTTATTTTTTAGAAGTTATCTCATAAAATTTTTAGTTATAAACTGTTTTAAATTAAAAATAAACTAATCTAAACACAGAAATCAATAACTTTTAATCTAATAATTAAAACATGTAATCATGAGAAATTCTGAGTTGTTCCTTCTTCCTTGTATGTACAATATACGTACCTTATTATACTATACGACTTTGATTTATATGTGCAACACAACTTCGATTACATTACCATACCGTAATTGTGACATTCTATTTTTTATATTCCAACATGTTGGGCCCAAACTTTGTCGTAAGCCTCTAGAATCACTGAAAAAACCAAGAAGACGTCTGCGAAGTATGAATGAATCATCTTATGTAATCTTTTATATGATATGATTATGTGGATGAGAGAGATAAATATAAAAAAAAATTATTAGTAAAATTTAATTAAAATATGTAAAAAAAAATTTATAATTTTTGTGTTCATCTCGTTCTTTCATATGTTCTTATCATGTGAAAGACTACACAAAATAATTTATTTCTTGTCCATAATATATACCAAACAAAAGATGTGTCTTTTTCTATTTATATTTTGGTTAAATCAAAGCACATGTGATTGAACCCATTCCTTTCTCTTTTTTAGTTTTTTAAATATTTTTTCTTTGAATAATTAGAATACAAACACCTGTTTGAGACATCGTATCACATGTGATTGTGACTTACTTTTACACTCTGTGTCAAACTGAAATGAATATACTATAAATATAAATTGAATATTATTTGAATATCATATTTAGGGTGTCTAAATAACATAACTCTTTGGGTTTCCTTCCTCTTTAATTTAGCCAAAAAATGAAGGAAATGTTTCCTTCTTCAAATAGTTCAATCATATATAAGGTAAGAATATCATAAAGGATTTTATTTTGATGCATAAGTATAAAATATATTATCATTACCAAATTATTAAAAAAAATTGACTATCACAATATCTATTAAAAAAATTAACTCTTTAAATGATGTGTTAGTACTTAATACATAATTAAATAAAATAATAATAATATAAAACACTTTACATAACAATACATCAAATTTAACCTCACAATACAAATGGAGATAATGGCAGTTTTACTTTCCAGCCGTTATGATTTAGATCTTAGAAATCTAGTAGGAAATTACCTCACTTTGTTACTTTCTCTTTTCTGCTTATGATATGACTCCTTCTATAAGAAAAACTATAAATTGCGATTTACTGCATTCACATTCATATATTTAATAAATTTAGTACTCAATAAATGCACCCCCAAAAAAAAAATAGTACTCGATATAGAACAAAAAGTGGAGCCAAAAGTCAAAACTAGCTTCCACTTTAGCATAATGAAAGAAAATTAGCACTCTCACATGTCATATCATTTTCCAGCTTCCCCTGCTATCATTCTTGACAACCCTGCTCTAAATTATTACTCGGTATGGACCCACGGCTGGAAAATGGATGGATCCAGCCAGATCCATCTTCCACACTCCAAAACTCTGAGCAGTGAACACAAAGCAGTCCTAGTCTGTGTTGTTTTCTTTTCTCAGTACCCAATCTTTTTCATATGCTGACTCGTGATTTTCTGTTAATTATTAGCACAATCATTGGATTGGGTTGTGAGACATGGGTTCATGTGAAAGAACTTGGTCTATTGAAGATCTTTAAAAGATCATTAAAGAGCAATAGAAATAAAGATATGGAGCAACCCTGCATTTCTCAACCCTTTTTGAAAATAGAATTTACAAGAGAACTGCACAGTTATGCCAAGAGATCGTTGATAATTTGAGTCATTAGATAAAAAATGAAGCGAAGTTTAATTGTTACATTACAATAATTGTAAATAACATTATTCCCTTTTTTTCTCCTTAAATAACATTATTCAAGAAACCGTTATATGTAGAGTTGTTCTTTTTTTTTTTGTTAGAAGAAATTTATTGTCTCATCCTAATATCAAGACAGGCTTTTATGTTCAACGAACATTTTTAAAGATATTTATAAATAAACTATCAATAATAAATTTTGACAAGAATCGAATATCAATCAATTTAGTTAAACGCGAACTGTCCTTACAAGTATATTAACAGTTGGTTGTTGGCAGAGTGTAATTATTTGTACACTAATCATTATACACTTTTTTAAAAAATGTTGTATGCATGATAATATTTGTTTAATTAGACTTAAATTCTAATTGGATTTATCTGTCTACCATTCTTTTTAAAATTACTTGATGTGAAAACAATGTTTTTGATCCATTCAGTATAGATAAAGATACTGAAAATAAATAAAACAATTTCAGTGTGACAATGATTCTCCACACTCTCACCTGGGCATAGCTTTACCTGGTCATAAGTTCGTTTTCTTGATGTCTAATGTTTGCAATTGGGTGACAAAATTGCAGTTTGAAAAGATGAATGCCTCTGGACTAATTTTAAATGATATTTTGTTTAAGGTGGCTAATTCTTTACAAATGTTTACCTTCTTCATTCAGAGTGGACACGATGTTATCAAGACTTGGTTCGGACGGTCAACTCTACTACGCAGTCTCACTAATCCAGGAAGAGGCCTGCAGTGTAAGAGACGACTTGATAACCAATGTACCTGTTGGTATGCGTCCTGCATTTGGTCAATAATTTGTAGGAATTCTAATTATATATTTATGATCAATATACAGAACCAGCGCTTTCGTCTTTTGGGATAATGTACTTATTAGATATATTATAGACTCCATGTGTTCTTATCCATGTTTGTCGCTTTTTCAATTCCCTTTACACGCTGATACTTTAATTCATTTTAATGAAATAATATTGAGGTTCTCTGCTTTATAGTATCCAAGTTTACTAATCTGATACTAGACTAAATATTACTCATGTTGCATATGTTGTTTCTCCACCTCGTTCTGTTGCAATTGATGGGTTTATTGCTCTTGGGATAAATGTGTGGCTTATTATTTGCAGATCCAGAACCAGAAGGGTAACAGGAACCCACAATTACTAAATAATGTTTGGAAGAAAGAAAGCCGTGGCCTTTGTCTCTCACTAATATCAATTAGTGAGGAGGATAAAGGACTATGAACAAAGAAAACGACTGACGCAAACTTTATTCATCTCAAGCTATTTGCTCCAACACTATTTTAAAACTTAAAATATACATCCACAATATCATGAATTATTTCTCTAAAAAATTTAAGTAATTAGACCAAGACATATAAATAGTTTTATAATATTTTTAATACGTCTACTCACGTGAGAACACTTTAAGTTTGAAATGTGTACAATCCACAAGTCCATTTAATTCTATCATATCGTTATATTCAACTTTTATTTAGAAAATTCAAAACCACAACAATCGTGGATCAATCTCGTGACTTCTTATTCATCGAGACTCTAATATTATATTAAAAACTTACTTTTTTAAAAGTTTAAATTATTAAAACAGTTATATAAATAACTCTATTATATACCTAATACAAATAATATCGTGTTTCATCGATTCCACAGGCATACCCTAGTCAAGTAGTCTTGTTAATACTGCTTCTTATTCCCGTGGGTGTAACTCTAACACCGGTTTCATAGTAAATAGGCAAAGGCACAATAGCAGCCAGGGTTAACCATTGACTATCGTCCCACCTGCAAACAAAACAATCCTAGAATGTGTAAGCAAGCTAATATTAGTAGTTGCAACTGTCAGTAACATACATAAAGGCAAGACAAGAAGCGACGCACCATTTGGATGGAGGACTTGGCCAGTAAAGTAGGAAGAGTCCTGAAGGGATGCCAAGAATACATAACATGGTGCAATCTCTGAAGGCTGAGCCATCCGCTTCATTGGCACCTCAGACACCAGGTTCTGGATCTTGTCAGCAGGCATAGCTTCTGCCATCATTGGCGTCCAAACTGGACCCGGAGCCACAGCATTCACCCGAATTCCCTTGCTCACCAGCTGCTGTGAAAGACCTCTAGTGAAGGCCACAATGGCTCCCTTTGACGCAGTGTAGTCCAGCCCTAGTGGACTCCCAATGTAGGGGTCAACAGAAGTTGTGTTGATAATGCAGCTCCCTTCTTTCATGTGCTTCACAGCATGCCTACAAAGTACGTGCACAGTTTTTTCATTTGGGTCAGGATATATAGTCTAGATCAAAATCCATATATATATTGAGTTGATGATTTTCTAATTTCTATATATATATATATATACCTGACCAAAAAGAACTGTGAAAAGATATTGGTCCTGAAGACTCTTTCAAGTTGCTGTTCAGTGATTTCCTCTACTGAGTTTGTGAGGTGTCCCTCACCTGCATTGTTCACTAGAACATCAATGCGTCCATATTCTTTCACAACACTTTCAATGACATGTTTGCAGTTCTCCTCATATCCAAGATCCGTTGCTATTGCCAATGGATCTTCAGCATCACTTGTCTTAGCGTCTAGCAGCATCTTCAGAGTATCATCCTTGTCCTTCTCCTCGCGGCCTTTCAAGTATACGAAGGCCACAGTTGCGCCCTCTTTTGCAAAACTCAGGCACACCGCTCTGCCAATCCCAGTGTCACCTCCTGTCACCAACGCCACCTTTCCCTGTATATATATATATATATGGGCACACCATTAAGCCAAGGCAAACATCGCATTTAGAGAATTTAAGAATATTGAACAAGAAGCATGGATAGACTAGTAAAGTACCGTGTCCAACACTGACACAATTCGAAAATGGCAGGACACAGAAATAGTGGAACAATAAAATTTAAAATATATCTAACATGAGTCACCACACCAATATGCACAAGCACAACTCGAAGATGAGAAAACACACACTCTGACGCTATAAAGTCGAAAATTTTTCAATTCCATTAATTTACAACGTGCACACGAGTTGTAAAGACGTCTCCAATCCAGAATGAAGAAATTAAAAGAAAAGAAGCTAATGCATTTGGTGAATTATGGTGCCTACCCGGAGCTTATTGGTGGGTATGTAGTCTGGATTTATTGCTTGTGGGCGTGGTTCCATTAAATACTCTTCGCCTGGCTGAGTTTCCTGGCTCTGAGGTGGGAACTTAGGCTCCTTGCTCGCCATTTTTGCAGAATCGGAAACAGATTACGAAGGGAAATTCTTGTGCTGCTGAAAGCTGAATTTCTGGTATGAGAGGAGGATATATAGAGGTTATGAGTCAGAACTACGTGTCGCGTTGTTATTATGAGAAGAGGTCTACGTATATTATCGGAATACAACATGTATCAATATAGTAAATCGAGTTTAAAAGATATTAAAAAAAAATTGAGTTAACAAGAAGGATTTAATTTGAATGCAAAATTTTTTAATATTGTCATTTAATCATGTATTATCATGTCATTAAAAATATTTTACTCATATAATAACTACTTCAATAAACTAAAAGTGAGTCAAGTCAACTCATCCCAACTCGCTTCGTTAATAACTTAATAAGTTGAACTCATTAGCTAATGACTTGAGTTTGAGAAGAGAATTTGAATTCATTTATTAAATGAGTCGAGTTTAAGCTTTGTCATGTTACTTAATAGCTCGCGAGCTAGTTCTGTGTGTGTGTGTATATATATATATATATAGCGTATTTAATGAGAATAGTATTTATTATAAAAGGTGATATGAGTGAATCTTGATCATTGAATCTTACATGAATAATCAAGATTAAACATATATACATGTGACTTTTTTAAGTAATTACATGACATTTAAATAACTTTTAATATTGACCATCAATGTATGATTGTATAGTCAAGATTTATTTATCTCATTCTCTCACAAAAAAAAATCTTTTTATATATATATAGGGGACATATCTAATGAGAGGAGTTTTTATTGTGAGAGGGTGAGAATAGTAAATATTGACCATACAACTATACATGAATGGTCAATATTAAAAGTTACTTAAAGGTCATGTGACCACTTAAAAAAATTACATGCATTTATCTTCTTATCTTGACCATTCATATATATATATATATATAGGGAGAAATTTTTGCCTAAACCATAGGCACCTAGTTAGGTGTACCAGACTAATCATGATTTAATATTTTCATAAATAATTATCTTACACAATTAATTTCACAAAAATCAATAAAAATACTAAGTCTTGATTAGTCTGGTGCACCCAACTATGGTACCCATGGTTCAGGTAAGAATTTATCTATATATAGGATCTTACTCAGGTGAGAGGAGTGTTTATTCTGAGAGGTGAGAGAAGTGAATCTTGACCATTGGATCTTTCATGAATGGTCAAGATTAGAACGTAAATGCATGTGACTTTTTTAAGTGATCACATGACCTTCAAGTAACTTTTAATTTTGACCATCCATGTATGGTTGTGTAGTCAATATTTACTCTTTTCACCCTCTCACAATAAAAATTCTCTCATTAGATATGTCTCATATATATATATATATATATATATATATATATATATATATATATATATATATATATATTTTGTTTAAAAAAGATAATAAAATTAAGATAGAAGACATGATTAAGTATGTTAGTGGTTGTTTGGTTGAACTCTTGAATTTGTCATAATGCAAATTTGCTAATTGGTTGGAAATGTTTTGAGATGAATTATAATTAATTTAAATTATGAAGTGTTTGGTAATGATTAATGAATGTGACTTGGTAATTTGGTATTATGTGTATGGTATAGAAATTATGTTGAAAGTAGGTTATGGGCTTATGGCTAAATACTCTAGCTTATTAAGCATAGAAGACTTAATTTGTACGTAACTCGAGCTACCACATTGAGCTTGAAATTACTCATGAGCTTATAGTGTGCTGAGCTAAAGCCAAGAAATTAAGCTTACTTCTTATCGAGTTTAAGCCTGAGTTAATCATATTATCATTGACTTGTGCCTGAGCTATGTCGAACTCAGCTCAATGTATAGTGAGATGAGTGTTTATTCTAAGAGGTAAGATGAATAAATTTTTACCATTGGATTTTACATGAATGTTTAATATTAAAACATAAATGCATGCAACTTTTTTAAGTGGTCACATGACCTTTAAGTAACTTTTAATCTTGATCATCCATGTATGTTTGTACAGTTAAGATTTATTCATCTTACCCTCTCACAATAAAAACTTCTCTCACTAGATATGTCTCATATATATATATATATTATTTGATTTTATTTTAAATATTATTAAACTCTGTTTTAATTGATATATCAAAGTCTTTCAAATAATTATTCAACATGGAATTTGAGTTTGACTCATTGAACTTGAGCAACTCGTAAGCTAAAAATTAGCTAAACTTGAGCCAAGAAAATTGACTCACTTTCTTATTGATATGAGCCTAAGCTGAGTCTATGTTTGTCAAGTTGAGCTTGAGGCAGGCCTAACTTAGCTCACTGTCACGATTATATGTGATGATGTATAATTGATGATGATATAAATTTTTTTTCACTAATTGTATAATAAAATTAAACTCTAAAAAAAATACTAATTCATAAAAAAAAAAAGAAATAAATTTTCTCACAATTGAAGATTGAAGAGTAAAATTTATTAGTATCATTGTTACTAAGATTATCCTTAAACAATAATTCAAAGTCCTGGGTCCACCAACAACATCGTACATATTTATATTACCTGTACCGGAGATCGACCTGATCACGATTCACGATACCAAGGTATTGGCTGAACTAGAATTCTAGCGGTCGAATCAAACTAGAAAATCTAGATAAATAAAAAATATTATATAAAAAATATCTTATATTTAGGATAAGTTATTTATAATTATACATAATTATTATATATATGATAATATAATTAAAATATTTAATTTAAATAACAAACACACATTTTAAATATGTAAATAAATACAATATTTTTCTGTGGTCAATAAAATAATTTTTTACTAAAGAATAATTAATAGTTGTTAAATAAATAATAATTTATTTTATTTTTTGGCATAAAAAATTTAAGATAAGAGAAGACTATCTCTATTCAAAAGTTAAGACAAAGTCACCAACCTCATCTGGAATTTAAAATGTAATAATTATGTTCTTTACGATTAAATAAAATAAATATTTCTTTCATTTTTTTTTCCTACTTATCCAATGTGTTATCATCTTTTTTATATAACAATATAAAACGCAAGAAAAAATTAAAAGAGAAGTCATAAAAAGAAACACATCAAAATCGACAAAGAAATCTCATCATAACCAATTAAAAGTTTCTTGACAAATCTTATCCCTTCTTTGCTTTTGCTTTTGATTTGAAAACCACTTTTTTTCTGATGAACACAAGTGGTGGTGCCACACTCGCATTACAACTCAATTACAATGCATCTCAATTTCTCTGTCTCCTGCCAGAGATCATGATCATTAAGTTCATTTTTTTTCTTTCTTTTCTTCCTATTTGCCTGCTCAAAACTCATCTTCAAATCTTCTTAAACATACGCTTGGAATGAAAGCTGTTATTCTTCTCCCATGTGCAAACAATTTTTTCTTTTCAAATATGAACCGGTTTAATGATAACCGAGCGGTTCAAGAAGTTTGCTCCAAGTTAGGTGGGTTAGACTGGATTTATCCGAGTCATAAAAAAAACGCATTGACCGGATCGGCCAAGAAGCGAATTCATGAGTTTTTCGATCTGACCGATCCTGTGCATGCAATTATGATTTCGCCAAACCAAATGGCCATTTGGATTAGGATTATCACCCACAGACACTGGTCTTGGTTATTCATTTGGTGAAAGACATTTGGAGCCCACCACCAATCACCATAGTTTGGTCATTTCCATTACTCTTTCCATCAAAATCATTATCATAATTATTGGTAAAGGACAAATGTGTCACTGTGCATATCACATAGATAGAGTATCAATAATGTTCATCATTGACATGTAGAAAGTATTTTAAAAAAATCTAAAGCTTAGTTTACAATACTCTTTTCGTCTTGTGATAATTGTTTTCTATTTTAATTTATTTAAAATTATTTATCATTTAAAAATATTAAAAAAATATTAATTAAATTTTTTAATTTTAATTTTAATTAAATTAAATTTAATAATTAATTATTTTTTAAAATCTCTTTCCAAAATTTATTAAAAAAAGTAATAAAATAAGAAAAAAAATTAATCATATTACATCATATACAATAATTATGAAGAGTAAGGATGAGAAGCCAAGCTAAAGAGGTCTCGGAAAAGAAAAGCATCAAAGACGAAGGGAATCTTTAGCCCAATAAGAAGAAAAAAGATGATGGGAATAAAATTTAAACTAGACAGGAAGAACCAACTTCATCTATAGGTTTCGGTTGACGTCACATCAAATTTTGGAATTCTGTCCCAAATGGTTGTGAAGGTATGATCAGTAGCTGTTGATATGTTACAAACATAGGATAGACGTGGACACCGACACATAGAATATGATTAAGATATAAAAATACACTAAATTCAAAAATAATAGAATATGAATACGATATATATATAATTATAAAATTTAAAAATATATATAATTTATTAATATCATTTTTATAAATTTAAAAATTTATAATATCTTAATATATATTATTTGTTTCAATATTTACTAACTAATAAATTATTCTCAAAAATATAAAATATAATTTTTATTGATATTTTTTAAAAAACTTTAAATTAATTTTTCTTAATAGAATTAGTCATGCACAATTATACGTACATCTAAAAAAAATCAATTACAAAAAATAGTAGTGTGAGACAAATTTTAGTGACGATGAAATAAAAGGCTTAGTACGAGCAGATATAAAAAAATAGATAAAAATAATAATGTGTAAAAAGATAAAATTTAAAAATTTAATAATGATCTATAAAAAGATAAAACTTAAAATATTGATATGTTAAAATAATGACTTGAAACGACAGTCATGTGATTGAATTTGAGTAAATTACGAACTTATTAATTAGACATTAGTCATAAAACTAATTTTTTTAAAAGAAAATATTAATAAGTTGTGTTTAAACATGCTCAAATCGTGTCTTTGATGTGTTTAAGCTTGTTTAAGTCATGTCCAAGTAAAAAAAAATTATTTAATCAGCTACATTTAGATACGCATGACACATGTGTCTTATATGTATTTTCATGTATTCGATATGGACACGTCTCTAACATAGAGACCCACTTCGAAAATAGTATGTCCTAGCTTCATAGTTACAAATTTCAAATTTTAGTGAGGACCACCATCGACGAAGCAAAGCTGCCGTGAATGCACCGCCATCGTTCAATCTCAGTGACGCTCTCAGCAACTCAATCGCAGAGCCATCCTCCACCGTATGGACCCATCATGCGCCTCTGTTGCTGCTGCTGCCCCTTGGTTTCTCATATGCATTAGCAACTATTGATTGGGTTAATTTTAGATTTAGGGCTTCACAATGTTATTGGACTTTGGATTAATTTTAGTTTTTGGAGCTTTGGGCCTTTATTGAAAATGGATCCATTTTTTTTTTGTCCAACGGTTTAAAAATATGTTGGATGGTTTACTAACCAACCAATAGAAGTGTTTAGGATAGCTCTCAATCTAAAATTAATTGAGTGGGGTTTAAGTTATTAAAATTTGACTCGTGTATTTTTGGATTGAGTTTGAGTTATACTCTAGGTTGTCTTAGTCTAATTTGGTATAATATAATATTTTAAAATATGTTTTTTAATTTAGTGATAAATTATAAGATTTTTAGACATAAATATTAATCTTTTACATAATATGATAATATTTTTGTATTGATATAATTTATTTTATAATATTTATTATAAAAAATCTCTTAATTTTAGTTTTATACTTTTAAAATTTAATGACTTAGTTATACATAACATACAATGTTATATATTTCATATAAATATCATGTTAACTCAGTTTCAACTCAATCATTAGTTGGGTCATGACTAAATCAAATTCGAGTAAGACTAAACCGGTTCTAACATGTCCACACTTCTACCATCCAATAATAAAAATTAACCCAATCCAACAAATTTATAATTTCCTAAATAAAAAAGAAAATAAATCTCAATAATATATGCCGAAATAAATCTCTTAAAAATAAAATAGAAAATAAAAAAAGAATGTTTCATTATAATATCCTAAATTACACATTTTTTTTCTCGAAAAACATAATCTCAATAAAAATCATGTAATGAGAAGTTGCCTATTTCTGGCCCGGAACAAAGATGGGTAGAGGATGCACCTGGCCCTACTGTAATCTTGCCATCTTGGACATGTTTGGTCCTGCTTAATGAAATTATCCTTTTAGTAATGTGTGTGTGTGACACATGTTTGGTCCTGCTTAATGAAATTATCCTTTTAGTAATATGTGTGTGTGTAATTTTTTCTTCATTTTCTATTTATGACATAAGAGATAATAAAAAATCCTAACATCCTTGTTTTTTATATCTTGTCCTTCTGTACATTTCTACTTTTCAGAGCAGGAATAATGTTAGTATAAGAATCTCAAAGATTAGTAATTCATTTCGTTATAAATGGTTACGGTATCCTTGAATAAGGAATGAAAATTTACATCCTGACTAATTTAGGCCTATATTAAATTTGTTAGGGTCCCCATGAAGGAAACAATCATATAAGATATCTTCTATATACGCAATTATTTTAGAGAACTTTACTTGTTAACAGAAATTAAATTTCCAATGTAGCCCATATTCCTACTAAGAAGGATTAGACATTCAGAACTTCATAAATTGTATTACAGCTCAAAGAGGGGTGGAAACTAGAATACTACTTGCTAACCAAGCCAAACTAGCCAAAAGATAGATGCAAAACAATTTTTCCTAATCTGATTTATGCTTCTAATTCTTCCTGGATGGGGCTGGTTTGACAGGTGCTCCATTGGTGGACCCTATGAATGTCGTCGTACTTTAAAAGTAAATTGGAATGGACTAATTAGTCCTCTTATTCTAATTCTTCCCCTAAGCACAACTTCTTAATAAGTATGCATGAAATTTTTCTTATGATAGATTCTTGTATTTATAAAATCTGCAATTAAGCATTTTAACTCGTTAATTTATCTCATACGATTTTATACCAACAGTGACAGAACTAGAAAATTACACCTACTAAAGAGGTGGACTTTGTTAGGCAATTCTTTATAGAGTAACTCAGAAAAATTGGAAACAGTTACCTAACAGATGTCATTAAATAACAACTCCAAAGGTTGTGACCATAGACACATCTAAGCAAGGCAGAAATCTGTCCCAAGAGACACTTTTACCGCATGAGCATTAATTTTGGCCTAGTTACTCAATGAAGATCTATGAGACTTTATTAACATAAAATTTTTGCTTGTTTATACTGTTTGTAACTCTAACCTTTCATTAAATAAGTAAATCAATTTATTCTTTATTGGGGATACCAGAGACAATGGGATTGTCCCAATTCCATCTGTAGTGTGTTTCAATAGTGCTTTTAAACACTGCTCTATGAGGAATGGAGGGGCAAACATCAACTTGGGGAAGAATTAAATAAAAATTAACCAAGAAACAGTTCTTTCATATGTCAAAACATGTCAGAGAACATAAACCAGAAGAAAATATATATAAACACCATCACATTTACAAGCCTGTACATCATGTTTTAAGGTTCCCTTTAGGGATTTTTGCTGTACATATTTACATCAAAATGAAACTAAGCTTTACACAAAACTACATAATTTCCTTCTTAGAAGCTCCTTTAGAGTTTAGACACACAAAAACTATTATAAAGCCCGATTTCCCTCCTTCAACAGATGGGCGGCATCTAAAAGACAATTAATTTAGAGAAAGTAATGAGACACCTAAGCTAATTAAATAATCCTGGACAGTTGCCAGTATTAACAAGCATTTACAATAGATAACATCAAAAGATTAGGTGATAAAACAAAGATTCATTGTTACTGTAAACATCCAGTTAGAGGGCATGACCTGATTCCTCTTGAACTCAGCCTCATTTCCTTACATTCGGGTTACCCCTCTAACCAGGGAACTTAATTAGGGGACCATTCTGTTCAAACATGGCTTCCCTCTTCTGGCCAGGTAAACTTCAATTAAGACACATATCTCATTATCATCCACAGTAAGCATTAACGTACTTGCATGCAGGTATCAAGGAACGGCCTTTATATCACAAAAACAACACAAATTGTCATCCACAGCAAGCAACCAACTTGCATGCAGATAATATTATCAACAATTTACACACAAGAGCATAACTTAAAACAAAATTAAATGCTCATCATAGTTATTTACTTTAAGTTGGCAGATCTTACACTTCGACCTCCAGCCGCGATTCCTTATTGATTTTTAACTCTATTTCCCTATTGTCACAGACTCTTGGTGAAGATATCGGGTGACACTCTTCCTTAAGAACCTAAACCTCCTTCCTCCTACACCTTACCCTTTCTTCCTCTCTTTCCTTTTCATTTCTTTTTCCCTCACCACTGTTTCATCTATTTACATGTAGGAAATGTATGAGCTGCCTTGGCCGAGAGAGAGTATGAGATAGAGTTAGTGGTGTTTGCATGGTAATTTTAGGGAAAAGTGGGGTTAAGGGATTGTTACTTGCTCTTATCACTATCATCCTTTTTAACTACTAATTATTAACTTTATTTACTTATTAATTTTTTAACTAAACTATATTCCCTACACTCTCACTTGAAAAATGCATATGATACCAGTGGAGCGTAGTTTCCTTATTTGTCTAGGGAGGTTCTGCTTTTAAAGTAAATGATGGCTTTAAAGTTTTAGACTTTGGTAACATTTTTCGAATCCAAATTAAGGAATGATACTGTATAATGAAATTCAATTTAGTTGAATATGGTTAGTAAGTTTGTGTACATAAAATTTACATTTTATACAGTCTCTGGAATTTTTTTTACTGCTCAAATATTCCTCTTTTCTAATGTTTTGGTTCAATACCTGCTATGCTTTCTTGAATTTTTACATTGAAGGGAAAAAAAAGTATGCGAGAAAGAAGTATATATCATTGCTTATAGATCATGTCGACAAAGGCAAAGCCATCTTTAGATTTGGTATACTTGATATCATTGCTTGAAGCAGGTTTCACATTTTTTATATACTGGATATAGCAAAGATGATCCAGGTGTTAAACATATACAGGAAACAAATGTTGTCAAAAAAGTGAAGATCAGATTTCATTATCCACAAGATTGGAAGATTCCTTAGATTTGTTTTGAATTTTACTCGTGTTTGTCTATAATCTATAGTTATTCATTTTTTTTTAAGAAGGATTATAAGAATTCACACACATATATATGGATTTCAATCCTCCACACTTTCATGTGAAGGTTAGTCCATATTTTACTTTTAACAAAAATATCTAAAAGCTTTTTTTAATAACAATTTAAATTTATTGACATTTTGTCATTTATACTTTACACATTTAATAAAGAAAGATAATAGAAGAGATTATTTTAATGAAGAAAGAAAATATTTTGTATTCTGTTTTAATAAAGAGAGAATACATCTTTATTATTAACTTTATTCGCTCTTATTTATTCTTAATTAAGATTTATTTTACAATCATGTAGTAATATTTAATATGTATAAATTATTAAATAAATAAAAATAAAAAGGTTTAAAATGCAACATTTAAAATAATAAAATATAATATAATTTTTAATCAACAAATTGATACGTAATTTAGCAATATTACTTAACGAATTGGTACGTAATAAGAAACATAACATTTTCAATTGATATGTAATTTATACATTTATAAATTTCGTATTAATTTTTTTATTCCAGAATTTATTTTTATTTTATATGTTCTATTTTTTATTTAATAAATCAATTATATATATTAAATATTATTACATATTTTAATTTTAAAATAAAAAAATTAATAATAATGAGTATAGTTAATAATTAAGTCATATTATCTCTCTTCATTAAAATAGAATATAAATTTTCTCTTTCATCAATAAAATTAGACTCTTCTATTATCTTGCTTCATTAAATAAGGAAAGTTAAAATGACAAAAATGTCATTAAAATATATTTATGAAGATTTTTATTTAAAACAAAATATGAAAGTTGTTAATCTCTATACGAATGTGTAAAGATTAGCAATCTTATATATATATATACTTCGGAGAATATTATAAATATGAATCACACCATGTTACAATTGTGTACCATAGATTGCTGGAAATGATAATTGACATTTTTTGCTCTGTTTTTAAACTAAATCTATTTTTCTAGGGTGAAAAATGCCACTAGAATGTAGTTACAAATTTACATATATCAGTTCTGAATTGGAATAAAAAATTGCCTATCTGACCTAGTTCAATGGAGTTGTATAAGGTGCCTCTTCTTTGTACTGCAAAGATAAAAAAAAAAATTATGAAGATGATGTATTTGCAAAATACTCTGATGTTTAAGTTAATATTTGTATTAAAAAAAGAAATAGAATGAAAATATATATATATTTGAATGGTTATCTATATAGTATGGGATTACTTGATAGAGATGTAATATATGAAAAAAGAGTGTTTCTATAATTAAAAATCTAAATAGTTATAAGAAATTTGATTCTATTTATCTTTATTAAAAAGAGATTTATTTGAGATATAATAATCTTCAAAAGGCGATCTAATAAACCTTTTTAGGTCGCAGCAAGTTAAAGTAGACATGGCCCGTATAACGCGCCTTCTACCGTTGGACGCAGGTTCCGAGATATTGGTTCACAATAATATCTTTAGAACGAGAAATTTTTGGGTGGCACGGTCTACTAAGTTATCATTTAGGCACTCAAATCATTATTTGACATGTTAAAAAATATTGTTTATGATTGGTGTAATTCTATGATGATTTCTACTATCTTACACATATCAAATAATAATTTGAGTGCCTATAGTGAACCGTGCCCACTCAAAAATTATTCTTAAAACAAAACTCACACATGTTTAACACTTCATGAGCAGCTTGTGGGAATTAGAAATAGAGTACTGATGTAGAAAGTGAATAGAGAAAGGGAGGGGTTATGGTTATCAAAATGGATCAGACCCAATAAATCAGCCTGAGGAAAAATATGGACTGAGCTAATAATTTGTGGATTCAAATAAAATTCACCCTGGCCCGGCCTGAATTAATGCTGGTCTGATTCTGTCCGGGACAGCCTGCATCTCTGACGTTGGGGTTGGACTGTTGTTTGGCTCCAGGATTTTTCTGAGTTGGACCATCATGTTGCCTCTCATATGCTTTGGTTGGGTTCTCTCTAGCCTGTTTATATTATTAGCCTATCAGCTTTAGCTTAGCCATGCCAGGGACCATATACATTTGATGAGACGCAGCTGAGTAGGTTGAGTTGTAACCAAAAAAGAAGCTGAATTGGTTGAGCAATTAATGTATAAGTTGGGAATTATAATTGCTTATCACGATTTTCGGCCAAGGACCTTCCACGCGTAGCATCGGGCCATCCCTGAACCAGCCAGAACCATTCCATGATATTACCAATACCATGGAAGTGACATAATAATAGCATTTTGGGTGGATCCATGTGTGTGTGTGTGTGAGTGTGTGGCTTGTAGCAGTTGGTGATGAAAGTGAATGTATCCGTACCAGGACCAACTTGGTCTTGAATACGCAGATCTTGGTGGATGATATATCAAATATGGCAACTAGGGCTCAAGGGTGTTGTTGCTGTTTGACTTGGATTTTTATTCATAATGATATTTAGATATTGATATTTCTTTCCCTACATGGGCTTTGCAGTAGGTAAGGGTACATTTAATACGTAAGATATGATAAAACTTGATTGTATTAAACTTAATAGTATAAAATTTGATAAATTTTAATATTATTTAGTGTTTGGCGTGACATTATATAAGATACTATTCATGACAGAATGTGACTTTGACAGTAGGCTTTAGCGGCTGAGTCTCGACAACCTGCGATGGTGCAGTGCAGTGACTGATACAATTGAGTTTGCCTTTTTGGTCACAACTATGCAAGTTGGTTGTGTAGTGGCTCTCGTGGACGGTGACGTGGGTTCTTCGCTTATGGTCATCTCCAAATACCAACTAGATCTTCCCTAGCACCAAATCCCACACCACCACGTCAGAATCGTTGTCGGAGCTCTACCGCTAGAACCATGCTGCCACCATCGAGTCTCAACCTTGAACCACCTAAAACCCACGAACCCGCACTTACAATCACTGGAACCAATCAGACCACTGCTATAGACCATCGACTAACCACGGACTAGAATCTCCACCTTCACCCACTGTCGAGCCACCAGTGGCCAAACCTAAACTTAGACCCATCGCTGTCTAAACCAGAAAACTCAGCCTCGTGTCAGCTGTGTTCCCCTACCTCTATCTGAGTCCACTGCCGCGAATCTCAACTGCCAACGGAACAACCAATGATTGGTGTTCGGGTGATAGGGTTGTAAAAAGAATATTTTCAAATGATCTTAACCATCAAAACTTAATCAGACATAATCTCACCCTCCAAAGCCTGATTAAGTTATACATTATTTTAATGTATAAGAGGGATATGCTGGATAAACTTATAGCCTTATATAATACTGTAGTCGTATTAAATAATTAATAAAATCATAATGTATTATATAAGCTTATACTATTAAATTTTATACATCGTATCAAATGTGTCGTAATTATATGAATTGAATGTATATATATCCATGCCTTGGTCCTGCACAAGCAGATCTTGGTGGATATATATCGTGTAGAATTCCCATTCTGCCCCTTTTTTTTATTTTAGCTTACCCCTTTCTGTTATCAACCCTAGTAACTAGTATAAATGGTTGTTCCCTGTCACTCTGAATACGCAGATTCATTCAATGAAATACAAAGTTCATTCACTCTCATTTTCTTAGATTTTACATGGTATCAAGAGCTATAATCCTGGTAGCTTGATCGCATTTCTTTTGTATGGCAGAAAACAAAGATCAAGATGGGTCATCACCTTCAAGCAGTGAAGTGAAAGATCCACCGAAGAATTCCAAAGAAAGCACATTGAAGAATGATAAAGAAATCGAAGCCTATATTGACATTCTCTCCCCTTTCTACCTTCATGCCTCTGATCAACCAGGGCAGATCTTTGTGAGTGAGCCCTTGCATGATGGTAATTACGGAGAATGGGTTGTGGACATGAGCAATGCCCTCTTCGCCAAGAACAAAATGGGTTTTGTCGATGGATCAATCCCAATGCCTGATGCGAATTCCCTTAATCTTGCACACTGGATGCGATGCAACGCCATGGTGAAAGGATGGCTTAAAAGCGCGATGGATAAAGAAGTTTGTCGCAGCGTCCAATATGCAACCACAGCACAAGAAATTTGGACAGAACTAGAGGCAAGATTCGCAAAAGAAAGTGCTCCGAGGATTTACGAGCTCAGGCGTTCGATTGCTCTTCTCAGACAACAAAACCTGTCTGTACCCGCATATTACACCAAGCTAAAGGGACTGTGGGATGAGGTTGGATCCATCTCACCTTGGCCTAAGTGTGTGTGTGAAGGATGCAGCTGTGACATTCAGAAACGTCTTACAAGAATAAGAGAACGGGAATGACTTTATGATTTCCTTATGGGGTTGGATGAGGCATTCAATACTGTGAAATCCCAAATTCTCAGTATGATGCCAGATCTTTCCCTTAGTCATGCTTATCACATGGTGGCTGAAGATGAGCAACAAAGACTCATTACTGCCATGCATAAGCCTATCACAGAGACAACTGCCTTCCAAGCCCAAAACACCAAGTATGGCACTGATGATCGCAGCAAAGGCAGCAAGAAAGAAAGGCCCAAATGTGATCACTGTCAGAAGATTGACCATACACCAGAAGAGTGTTGGGAGATAGTTGGTTATCCTCAGGATTGGAGGAAACCCAACCGGGAGAAGAAAGGACCTTGGAATTCAAAGAAGCTTGGGGCCAAAGTGGCTCAAGTCAGTTCAGAAAGTCCCATTCCAGGACTGACACAACAGCAATATGATCGTCTCATTCAACACCTAAACATGGATCTTGGAGCCACTTTAGGAGCTTTCCAAGCCAAATCAAATTCCAATGCAGCGGGTAATTTTTATCTTAACAGCACTTGGGTTATGGATTCGGGTGCCACTGAACATATTGCCTGTGATAAAAGTATGCTAAAAGATGTTGTTGATACTAAGCACCAATCTGTTTGCATTCCAAATGGCACCAGTGTTTCAGTTAAAGGAATAGGGAGTGTTAATCTACCTAATAAGTTAGTCTTGGATAAGGTCCTGTATATTCCAGATTTTAAGTGCAATCTCTTATCAATAAGTAGATTAACTAGTAAACAGAATTGTGCCATAACATTTACTGCTGATTATTGCATTATACAGGACTTGCATTCCAAGATGGTGATTGGGAAGGGTAGGCATCAAGATGGATTGTATTTCCTTGAGCCTACTCCAGAAAACACTGTTGCCATAAAGGTTGACAAAGCTGCTAACAGTCATCTTTGGCACATTCGGCTTGGTCATGCTTCTAAGGCCAAGATAGACCATATAGGCTTAGATATAGCAAAAATTCAAAATGATTTTCATTGTGATTCTTGTATACGTGCTAAGCAAAGTAGACTTCCTTTTCCTGTTAGTTCCATAAAGACTAAATCTTGTTTTGATCTTGTTCATTGTGATATTTAGGGCCCATATAAGACTCCTTCTATCTCAGGAGCACATTACTTTCTCTCTATTGTGGATGATTACAGTAGGGGAGTTTGGATTTACCTTATGAAGTTTAAATCTGAAATTGAACAATTGTTACCTAGATTTGTTTGCATGATACAAACTCAGTTTGGTAAATCATTAAGAAAGTTAGATCGGATAATGGATTAGAATTTACCTCTACTAGTTTGCAGAATTTTTATGCTCAAAAGGGAATCATGATGGATCTTAGTTGCCCTTATACTCCACAACAAAATGATGTTGTGGAAAGAAAACATAGGCATATATTAGAAACTGCCAGAGCCCTTAGGTTTCAGGCTAGTCACCCCATTAAATTCTGGGGAGGATGTGTTCTTGTTGCAGCACACATTATAAATAGGCTCCCTTCGAAGGTTATTAACAATAAAAGTCCCTATGAGATTCTTTATAATCACAGACCTGACATTTTACTTAAGGGCCTTTGGTTGTCTAGTTTATGTTTTGAAACATAAGAAACAAGGAAAATTTGATGAGAAGGGAAATACTTGCATCTTCCTAGGTTACCCTTTAGGTCAGAAGGGTTATAAGGTTTATGACAGGGACACTAATATCATATATGTTTCCAGAGATGTGATCTTTCTTGAGGGGGAGTTTCCATTCAAAAACAATGATTTTGAAAATAGAAAAGAACAAACAGATTTCATTGAATGGGAACACCCTGCACAAGAAACACAACCTGTTAGCAATACTGATAACCACAGTAATGAGAATCCTGACAAGGATCAATATGAAAATGATCAAGACATTGCCAATAATGACCCTGCCCATTTGGAAGCAAACACCAGCACTAAAAACAGAATTAACACTGGAACAAGGACTAGGCAAATGTCGATTCATCTAAAATATTTTCAAGTGGATTTGCCTCCCTCTATCTCTCATCCTATTTCCATTCCTCCATCAGGTAATTTTGTGCATTACCCTTTGTCTGATTATATATGTTTTAATAAATGCTCCACTGCACATACTGCTTACCTTTTGGCAATCTCTAAGCAAGATGAGCCTAGAAATTTCTCACAGGCCATAAAGCATGAGCATTGGAAGAAGGCTATGCAAAAGGAGATAGATGCTTTAGAAAGCAATCAAACTTGGACCTTGACAGAATTACCTGAAGGAAGACAAGCAGTAGATTCAAAGTGGATATACAAAATCAAGTATAAGCCAAATGGAGAGGTTGAGAGATACAAGGCTAGGCTTGTGGCTAGAGGTTTCACACAAGTAGAGGGAGAGGACTTCCATGACACATTTGCTCCAGTAGCAAAACTTGTCACCATTAGAAGCCTTTTAGCCATAGCTATGGCAAAGGAATGGATTGTTCACCAACTTGATGTGAACAATGCATTCCTCCATGGAGATCTAAAGGAAGAAATTTATATGAAAATCCCCCAACGTTTTGCTAAAATGGGAGACCATAGAGTATGCAAGTTAAGCAAGTCTCTCTATGGCTTGAAGCAAGCCTCAAGGAATTGGTATCAAAAATTCACTCAGGCTTTAAAAGGGATTGGCTTCACACAATCCAGATCAGACCACTCCCTCTTCATCTACAATCAAAAAGGGGTTTTCCTCACCTCTCTCATTTATGTAGATGATGTTATTCTAGCTGGTAATAACTTGAATTTTATGCAACAGGTGAAGGACTTTCTGCACAAGGAATTCACCATCAAAGACTTGGGACCGCTCAAATATTTCTTGGGCATTAAAGTCAGCCGTTCAGCTAAAGGAATGGTTCTCACTCAAAGAAAGTATGCAACTGACATACTCAAGGAGACTGGAATGCACAATTGCAAACCTAGCCATTTCCCCATGGAACAAAATTGCAACTTGAAATTAGAAGAGGATGCACCGATGCGATGCTTTGCCAAGATCTGAAGACTCTTAGGAAGATTGTTGTACCTGACTGTCACTAGACCTGACATAACGTATTCTGTGAACACTTTATGCCAGTTTATGAATTCCCCAAAGCAAAAACATATGGATGCTGCTTACAGAATTCTAAGATACATCAAAACCACTCCAGGACAGGGCATCCTTCTCCCCAGCAGTAATGACTTGAAGCTGCAGGCCTATTGTGATGCTGACTGGGGTGGCTGCCCTCTGACCAGAAGGTCCTGCACAGGCTACATTGTCACTCTTGGAACTGCTCCTGTCTCCTGGAGAACAAAACGGCAGACTGTTGTAGCCAAGTCCTCTGCTGAAGCCGAATATAGGTCCATGGCTACAACAGTTAGTGAGCTTATTTGGCTTAGATATCTTATGACTGAATTATCTGTTGCACAAGATACTCCTACCCCATTGTTTTGTGATAACCAAGCAGCTCTTCACATAGCTGCCAACCCTGTCTTTCATGAGAGAACCAAACATGTGGAGATGGATTGCTACTTCGTTAGAGAAAGAGTGCAGTCTGAGGAAATTAAGCCTTTGAAGATCGACACCAAGGAACAAGTTGCTGACATGTTGACCAAGCCCTTGGGAAGAGACAAATTAGAGTTTCTTATCAGCAAGTTGAACATTATTAACCTCCATGCTCCAACTTGAGGGGGAGTGTAGAATTCCCATTCTGCCCCTTTTTTTTTATTTTAGCTTACCTCTTTCTGTTATCAACCCTAGTAACTAGTATAAATGGTTGTTCCCTGTCACTCTGAATACACAGATTCATTCAATGAAATACAAAGTTCATTCACTCTCATTTTCTTAGATTTTACATATCGCAATGGCAAGTTGGCAACCAAAAGAATGGTACATGCAGTTCAGTGCAAGACATTGGATTGGACCACGGATATTGTTGCTGTTTGACTCATTTTTTTATTCATGGCTAGTGGGATTGGCACGTGCCCAGCACGGACTTTGTTTTTCACATTAACCTGTCAATGTTCTAAAGATTTAATATCATGTACCCCAAAAAAATATTGTCAATGTTTATTTTGCAGCAAGCCAAAAGGTTAAAATAAGAAGGTAAATAGACGAAGGATGGAGGAGAAGAGATAGAAAAAGAGATGATGTATTTTCAGAGAGAGGGGGGCGACGAATTATTATGATTGGGAAGACATCTTGCATCTGGGTGTCTTCAAGTTTCCTCTCTTCATTCAGGTGTCTGTTGATGAAGACACAAATATAAATCAATAAATACATCTGGGATTTTAAGCTCAAAGAAATTTTTAAAAATAACATCTGTTTAAAAAAAAAAAGATGAAGCTTGACGGTAATAGTAAATGTCTAAGGGCCCGTTTGATATGAAGGATAGGATAAGGCCTGATAGTATTAGATATGATAGTATAAGGCCTTATAGTATAAGACTTGAGGGCCTATTTGGTATGCTGTATTAGGCCTGATAGGATAAGCTAATACAATATATTAAGACTTTATCAGTTATTTAGTGTAAATACTGTATTGTATAAACTTATCCATTAAACCCCTCTTATACATTAAAATGATGGATAATTTAATCAAGCCTTGGGGGTAGGATTAGGTCTGATTGGATTTTGATGTATAAGGTGTTATAAAGATATTTTCATTATAATTTTAAACACTTCGATATTCCAACCATTACGTATTAGGTCTTATACTATCAGGTCTTATACTATCAGGCCTTATACTATCATACCTAATACTATCAGGTCTTATCCTATCCTTCGTATCAAACGGACCCTGATAGTATAAAGTCTAATACGTAATGGTTGGGAATATCGGAATGTTTAAAATTATAATGAAAAAGTCTTTATAACAGCTTATACATCAAAACTCAATTAAGCTTAATCCCACCTCCAAGGCTTGATTAAGTTATCCATCATTTTAATATATAAGAGAGGTTTGATGGATAAGTTTATACAATACAGTATTTACACCAAACAACTGATAATATCATAATATATTGTATTAACTTATTCTATCAAGTTTAATACAGCATATCAAACAGACCCTAAATGATAAAGTGATCTCCTTTACGAAAGAAAATAGATACCAAACAAACACAGTATCTTTTTTTTTTTTAATGTTAGAAGAGATTATCCGATAAAAAAGTGCTTTAATGAATCACATATATTTTTATTTTTTGAATCTACCAATCTTTGTATACTAAAAGGCTAAAAGCATAACCTTTATTAAACCCAAAAAAAACCATAAAAGAGAACAGTCACTAATTAGAAATATCTAAAAAAAATTTGGCAAAATGCTATCCATAATATTAATATATATCTTACGTAGTATTGACAACAATGTGTTACCCTTTTTTTTAAAAAAGATATTTACATATATATATTTTTTACATTATTTTTATATTATTTCTTTCTTAAATAAAAAAATAAAAAAATACGTATTCTAACACAATCTTTCTTTTATTTTCCAAATAAACAAGATGAAGACTTGATATAAACTTTTCGATGTGTAAATATCATTGGTTTTTTTTTTCTCCTTTGCTTTCTTTTTGGATTTTTCTTGCCACACCAACAATGCATACTTTTTGGTAGGGATTCTCATATTTTATCGGAAGAAAACTTTTCCTTCCTTCCTCCACACACATTATTATTATAATTATTTTTTTTCACATAATTTTTCACATAATTTTTCACATTATTTTTTATATCATTAATTATATTATTTTTTATCACTTTCTTTTATTTAATCATAATTATTAAAAAATAATATAGAACAAAAAATGTAAAAAATCATGCCGGAGAGACAAGAGAATTCTTACCTTTTTCGTTGAAACAGTTTGGTCAAAGAGTCATAAAAATGGTCACTAAGATTATATCTACATATGCACTGCTATATTCCCCAATTTTTATTTAAATCATTGACACTATAATTAGGTGTACAAAGTCAATTAAGACTTAATATTTATATTAATTTTTATGAAATTAATTATGTAACACAATTATTCATAAAAATACTCAATCATAATTAACTTGATACACTTAACTAATTACCTATAGTTTAAACAAAAATTTCTCCCGCTATAAAAAGGAAACTCTGCACTCTGAAGTGCACGAAGCAATACATTAGGCATTAGCTTATGTTCACGATGGCTTCTTCCGTCCATTTCTTCCTCCTCTTAATAGCTCTTTTCTTAGTTTCCTGCTTATCAGTATCACATGAACCTATCCCATTATCCTTCCCATTAAGAAAGACCCAGAAACCAACAAGTTCTACACTACAGTTGGCATAGGAACTCCTCGACACAACATGGATCTAGTCATTCATCTTGCTGGAGAAAACCTCTGGCACGATTGCAACAGACGCTACAATTCATCTTTCTACCGTCCTGTCGAATGTGAGTCAGAGAAATGCCCCAAAGATTCTCTATGCACTGCCACTAGCTGTAATGGCCCTTATAAACCAGATTGCGCAATTAGCACCTGTGGTATCACAATAATCAACCCGTTAGCTCAATCCATTTTTGGAGGGACACTGGTCGAGGATGTCATATTCATATCTCATACGCAAGTGCCTGGCTTGCTTGTTGGCTGCATTGACTTAGATGACTTCACTGGTGACAATGTTTTACTAGGCTTACCCAGAAGCAGTAAAGGCATTATAGGCCTTTCAAGGACACAACTTGCATTGCCTACACAGCTTGTTTTGTCAAATAAGCTTCCTCCCAAGTTTTCTCTCTGTTTACCTTCTTCAAACGAGAAAGGATTTGGTAACATCTTCATTGGAGCTGGGGGACTTCCTCAAGTTGAGTCTAAATTTCTCCAAACCACCCCGCTGGTTGTGAACCCCGTTGCCACTGGTGCAGTGTTTGTGCAAGGTGTTCCCTCTAGTGAATACTTCATTGATGTGAAATCAATTAAGATTGATGGCCATGTTGTCAACTTAAAGCCTTCCCTGCTGTCCATTGACAAGAAGGGAAATGGGGGTACCAAAATTAGTACCTTGAGTCCTTTCACTGAATTACATAATTCAGTCTACAAGCCCTTTGTTCAAGATTTCATCAACAAGGCTGCAGATAGAAGACTAAAGAGAGTGGCATCAGTGCCACCATTTGAGGCATGCTTTGATTTAAGCACCATTGGCATTTCTGTCACTGGACTGGCTGTGCCAACTATCGATCTAGTCCTACCGGGGGAAGTGCAGTGGACAATTTATGGAGCCAATTCGATGGTAATCACAAAGAAAAATGTAGCATGCCTTGCGTTTGTTGATGGAGGGACGAAGCCAAGAATGTCGTCTGTTAAAGCCTCAATTGTTATCGGTGGGCATCAGTTGGAGGACAATCTTTTGGTGTTTGATCTGGCTTCCTCCAAATTAAGCTTTTGCTCCGGAATGCAAGCTGTTCCTACTCATAAGTCTTGAATCTTATGCGTTCTGAAGCATATAAATTTGCCAGGGTGAATAATGGTCCTTCTATCTTTCACTCCTGAGTAGAATAAAGGCTCGTGTAGTGTAACTTGAAAATTCAATTGTACTTCGTTGAATTGTTGTAAACCAATTTGATGTTTTATTGTGTGTAACATAGTATTTTGATGCCAAAAACAGCTTTTGCTCAGCTATGAAAAGTTGAAAACTAACTACAAACCATGAAAGGAGCTAGATACCCCATCAATATCGTAACCGTAATAAATAAATAACAATATGTACTTTCAATATTTTGATTTGAAAATAGCTGAGCCTAATAATATTTAGAGAAATTCTTGATTACACACAATTGTATCACGTTATTTTTATATATATTTACAAAAAATTAGAGAAAAAAGATAATTTTTTATAATAAATAAATTTAGAGTCTCATTAAATATTAAATATTAAATATCATTCTATGCTATAGCCACACGACTTTCAATATTAAATATCTAAGTCTAATAATATTAAGTAAAATATTTATCTCATCACATTTTTTTATCATATTTTTTATATTTTTTATGATTATGATTAAGTGAAAGAAAAATTGATGTAATTAATGGTACGAAGAATAGTATAAAAATGATGTAAAAGAAAAATATAGTGAAAATATGATTGTTGTATTATTAAATATGGTATGTGTTGTTGTTGGTGTCATTGCAGTGATATAGCTCTAAAGCTGAGCATTGGAAAGAGCCACAACGGGCGGGCTGGCTTGAAGGTGGATGAGACGTAGCCATTTTCATAATCTACCCAAAGGGAGATGCCACTGCCACCCAGATCAATGGCTAGCTAAGCTTTATAGGCACATTTGGTGTTCTTTGGTTATGTTGGGTTGATGTATTGAGGAGTGGATGAAGATAAGTCTTCGATTGGAATGGGAGGTTTCAGCAATGGAGGGAGAGATAATCAGGCCGATAAAGGAACAAAATAAAAGCAAACTTAATGGGGCAGCCATGAGAAATAAGCACAAAGCTTGGATAGGAGGCAGTGCTAAGGATTGAAAGTGTCAGAGCAAAGCTTGAACAATCATAGAAAGTGGAATTTGCGTACACCGTAGTTATTTGGGTTCTTATATGGACGTGGTTTCTGTTCTTGGAAATGAGGTTTTGTTGGCGGATGTCAAATTTAGGATCCAAACCGAGCGTAGATATATCAAAATTTATTATGTTATTTTTTCGTTGTTTATTCAAATAGGGATTGGTTTATTTTAGTATAAAACGGGCCAAAGGCCAAAACAAAGAAAAACAAGCTAACAAGAGAAGAGCCCCGGGAGACAGAAACCCCCATCCCACAGCCCCACTATATCAGAATGCAAGGACACTGAGATCTCTAGGTGGAGTATCCCAGGTCTTCAACCCAAAATCATGAGTTAAGCTCCATGAAGCTAACCAATCAGCCTAGAAATTCCCTTCCCTCATGGTATGTCTGAAGATCACAGTCCAGTCTGATATTGGTTTCTTTACAAGACCAACAAACCTATGTGTCAAAAAAATAGATCAATACCATCATTCTAACCATACTCGTGGCTTTACGAAATTTAAATGTATCCATATATGAAAGTTGTTAACAAACAATATTGTTGTCTAAGTAGTTTTTATCTTACTGTTTAAATTTACATTAAGCTCTATTTGCAGTTATGCACAAATGCAATATTGCTAATTAGAAGTTAATTTAATAGCTACCGATGTGTCATATATCTTTTCATATCTGACTTGCTTTGTTTACCAGGTCTTTTGTAAACATATATACGACGGTTTTTTCGAAACAGCTCCAATGCTGGCCCGTTTAATTTAGTCCTAAGTACAGGTGATAAAAAAAAAATGATTTAAGGAGCTTCTTGGAGGAAAAACTATAATTCCTGTACAATTTTTTTTTTCAGTAAGTCAAGTCACGTCTACTGTACAGGTATCAATTATTGAATCATATATTCTCGTAATAAAAGAAAGAAGAAAACAAGTTAATTTATGTGTGCCATATCTTTCCTTTGCCTTACATAATGGACATGCTTTCCTTTATGAGATGCCCTTCTTATCACACCGAAAAACAAAATCAAAAGGAAAACGAATCAATCAATCATATTTTTCCGATTTTGCAATTTAATCAAGCATCTTTTAACATACGAGATGTATTCCAATATCAGAAATATCGATGCGAAAGTGCAAAAACCACAAGAACTTCATGCATACATGTATTAGGGATTTGGATCCCGCGTGGTAATAAATAATTATTGTTTTGTGTTTTTCTCTCTAATCATATAACCTTAAAGTAATTATAATATGACGTATAATATGACCATTTCTATCTTATAAATATGACTTATAATGACATAGGAATAATTATAATAAGCTCCATTATTATTTATAAGAGATCTATTAATTTTGTGTGTGTTTTTCTCACTTATAATATCACCATGTCATGTTGCTTACTATCAAAAGGATCCTAATCTCATATATTAGTGAGGAAAAAGAAAAGAAAGATGATTCAAACTGGATTTAATTCTTTTTTTTTTTGTATTAGAAATGGATTTAGTTATACTCACCATTAAAGTTGTCCACAAGAGCTACATAATATCTCAAGCTCTTTTAAGCTTTAGTGACTAATAGTGCAAAACACACTACATAAAAATCAAGTTCTTAGTTCTTACAAAATTGAGAAAGTTCAGAAATGCAAAATAAAGAAGAAAATTTGGTAGTATAACCTCATCATGAAAGCGATGGTCAATACTCATCTCAAACTGATTCTGCAGGCATGGAACCAAATTCGAAATCAGAACACCGAGTGTTCTTGGTCAAAAGGGAAGAGCTAAATCCTACCATGAAAGTAGCTAAATCAAACTGCACTATAACATCCTCCAATTGATATCCCCCTATGACAATGGGATTTCTTGGGTTCAGACCTCCATCCAAGAATCCCAAGCACAATACCTCATTGCTCACCCGCACCATCGAATTCCTGCCATATATGCTCCACTTCACCATCTCACTCTGCAGCACCAACTCAATAATTGGCACATTTGGCCCCACTTGTGAGCTACCAATGCCTGTGGAGCTAAAACACAGCTCAAAGGGTGCCACTGAAGCCACTCTAATGATGTTCATAGACATAGCAGCATCCATGAAAGCTGTCTTGAAGGTAGCATAGATGGAGCTCTGAATGGTAGTGTAGGGTACAATCGAGCTCAACTGAGTTAGAGTCCCTCCACTGCCCTCTTGGTCTTGGGAGTGTGATGATGTGTTCAAACTCAAAGACAATCGCTTGCCATTGATTTTGATGGAGTTGACGTTGATGAAGTATTCCTGTGATGGGTAACTCTGGTTTTGGTTGGTCACACTCACAAGGGGTGTGAACGTTAGAGACCTCAGATGAATTTCAGCTTCAGGCGGAAATTCATATGCCATGTTGCCAAATAGGACAACCCCAGTTGATGATGAGAGGCAGAGAGTGAGTTTTCTGTGGGTGGTGAAGGAATCAAAAACCTGTGATGGAAGTGAAATTCGAGACCTACTAAGACCAACCATGCCTCTAGCACCACTTGCTAAGCCATTCAAGAGCAGGGTGGGTGAACAGGTGAAGCGTACTTGGTGTTGGTGCAAGTCTTGAGATGATTGGAGGGTGATGAGGTCTTCTACAAGCTCTGATCCTTCTGTGGCCACTATCCCCGTGATGCTGTTTTGTGGGAAGATTTGACATGGCTGCAGGTACTGGTCTTGATCTGTTGCAGGAGTAGAGAGAAATGAAGTAGCCTCAATTTCATGGGTTTTTGCTGTAAGGCATTGAATTGAACGGTAAGGAGTGGTAAGAACAGAAGATGATGGCATGTTTCTGGATGCACAGTCGAGCCAGAGGAAAGGACCTCCCAGATCAAGCACAAGCTTGGTGGGTACAAGAGGGGTGCCATAAGAAAGGGTGGTCAAATACTGCAGGGTTGTATGGTCCTTGGTGACTGGGAGTAGAAAAGATTCTGGTGGTGACTGAGCATGAGAGACTTTGGCAACAAGGCACACAAGAAGAAAGGAGAAAAAGAGAGGAAAGGAAGCCATGGCTGCTGCCTGCTGTGGGGCGCCGCGGATGGTTGGATAATGGATATGGCCTAGGCGTAGGCCTAGGAATTGTGTCTTGGTTCTTGCCCACTCTCAAAGTCTCAACTGTTGCTCTCGCCAGATCTCATTTCACCTTCTCTTATCTCTCTCTGTACGAAAGTATACAAGCTTTACACAAAGGGAAATATTTCATACATGCACGTTACATTTATATCGTATATTAATATAAGAGAAATATTAAATTATTTTATATATAATTATTATATTTTTATAATATATAAAATATTTTTATAAATAAATTAAATATATTTTAATTAAACGAATAAAAAAACTGTTATACAAACTCAACTCACCGCAAATTATTTCTCGCGTAGATGTTGAGCATGTCACTGTTTTTGCTGTAGTGGGTCACTGTCACAGCAAATATTTTTATTTTTAGAGTTTTGCTAATATAAAGATATTTATTAAAAAATTTAAAATAAAAATATTTTGGATAAAAATAAGATATTTAATATATTAAAAAAATAAAAAAATTATCTTAATTTATTTAAAATATTACTAATTTTTTAATAATTATTTTTAAATCATTTATTAACAAAAAATTTATATTTTATTTGGGCACACCTACCTCTACCTTTATTGACGGTTTCAAATTAGGCCACATTTATTGATCTCTTTATGAGATCAAGAAACGCAGCAATCCCTTGATATTTTAGTCCATAGAGGAAAGGACACCTAGTAGAACGACAGGACAGGAGACAATAACTATTCAACCAATAAAAGTGTTGCAACTGGAGATTCCTTTTCTCTAGTGTCCCTTCCTTTTCTTGTCTAAAATCCTGCAAGTGAATATGAATGATTGTGCTTAATGCGGATCCGGGTGGATTTGTTGATTCGATCAATTCAACCTAATTTAATATAAAAATTTTGGGTCAATTTGGATTTTTAAGTTAATTTAGACAATTTAAAAAAACTCATAATTATTGATTCAAATAGCGAGTCCAAGAAATTAATTCGAATATAAGACTCGACCACTTGATTATCTAAGTAATATGATGTCATTTTGGGTGTATTGTTGTCATTTTATTATTTTCTTTCTTTGAATTTGATCCAGCGATTTGCATTTTTATAACTCTGCCCTTGGTGATATCAAATCAGGAACTCTTTCCCTAAGCGCCCTATTACTGCTCTCACCTCTCAATTTTAGCCTTCTCTCATCACCAATGAGTTTGTGACCACTAGTCTCCTCTCGTTTCGTCCTAAGTCCAACCATCACTAGTTTCCTTTCGTTTCGGCAAAGACGGGTTTTATAAAATTCGTAACCACCAGTCTCCTTTCATATCAGCTAAAACCGGTTTCATAGGGTAGTGGTTCAGGGTGGACGGCGAGACGGTTAGGAGATGCGAGGACGCAACGAGCGGCGACTTTGGTGGTGACTCGCGATTCAGGAGGCTTCGACAAAAGGATAAGGTGACTTTGGTTTGATCAGGGTGGTTTTGGGTCGTGGGTCACAGTGGACGGTGGCACGGGCTGGTGGCTGGTTTGCTGTGGCCATATTTGGGTTTGAGGTGATTCGAGGAGAGGAAATAGGTGACTCCGATGGTGGCAAGTTGCGTGGTGATCGCAAATCTGGCGCAGTGGCCACGATGGTTGCGATGGACAGCGGTTTCAAAGTGGTTGGGTTTTGGCTTTGTTGGTGATTCAAGGTGTTTTCTGATAAGGTGGTCATGGTGGTTCTAACTTGAGTTAACAGATGACAAATTTGAGAATGGGTTATGCTCTGGGTGCCGATTGGAGTGGTAAGTTTGAGGTGGATGGAGGCTGGATTATCATTTTTCGAGTAGATGGAGGTGGTTGATGAGTTAAGGGAGAATTTCTAACCCGACTACTCGACCTGAACTAACCCATCTACATAACATATTGGTTCGGTTTGGGTTGTCTGAAAAAATTTTACAAAATCGACCCAACATAACTTAACTTTAGCTAATTAGTTTGGATTTTTATTTTTCCATAACTCAATCCAACCTGACTCGTGTGCAACCCTAATGAATTATGTATTTTAACATTGATATAATAGCTTATATATATATATATATATAGGATCTTACTTAGGTGAGATGAGAGTTTATTGTCAGAAGTGAAAGGAGTGAATCTTGACCATTGAATCTTTCATGAATGGTCAATATTAGAACATAAATACATATGATTTTTTTAAGTGGTCACATGACCTTCAAGTAACTTTTAATCTTGACCATTCATGTATGGTTGTATGGTCAAAATTTACTCCTCTCACCCTCTCACAATAAAAACTTCTCTCACTAGATATGTTCCTTATATATATATTATAAGATGTGAGAGGAGTGAATATTAATCATTAGATCTTATATGAATGATAAATATTATAATACATAAAAGCATGTGACTTTTTTAAGTGATCACATAACTTTTAAATAATTTTTAATCTTGACCATCTATATATAATTGAATAGTCAAGATTTACTTCTTTTACCTTCTCACAATAAAAACTTCTTATAATTTTTAAATAACTTTTAATCTTGATTATCTTACAAGTTTTATTTTTTCATTAAAATCAGACTTTATTATTCTTTTTCTTTATTAAATGAGCGGAGTGTAAATGATTAAAATGTTAATAAATTTATATTATTCTTACAAGGAACTTATGAATCTTTGATTCGAAACAAAATGTAAAATCTTCAAATAAAAGACATAGAGATGAGCAATCTCCATATATAAATAAATATTATGTATATATATATGATGTGTATTAGATAAGAGAAGTATTTATTATGATAGGTGAGATGAGTGAATTTTGACCATTAGATCTTATATAAATGATCAAAATTAAAACATAAATACATATGACTTTTTTAAGTAGTCACATGACCTTTAAATAACTTTTAATATTGACCATCTATATATAATTGTATGGCCAATATTTACTTCTCTCATCATCTCACAATAAAAACTCTTCTTACTAGATATGTCTCCTATATATATATAATATCTGGTAAGAGAAGTTTTTATTACAAGAAGTAAAAAATAAATCTTGACGATTAAATTTTATATGAATGGGCATAATTAGAACATATATGCATATGACTTTTTTAAGTGATCACATAAACTTTAAATAACTTTTAATCTTGATCATTTATATAAAATTATATAATCAAAATTTACTTTTCTTACTCTCTTACAATAAAAATTATCCTTACTAAATATACCTTATATATATATATATATATATATATATATATATATATATATATGTTACATCGACGGACTGGATTTTTTTTTTCATTAGGTTGACCTATCACTAATGATTATTACTACACTCAATTATTTATGACATCTTTTGCGTTAAATTTTAAGAATGTAAGGTAAAATTACTACTCCAGGATTTTATAACTATCTTTTAAAGTTTTTATATAATGATTAAAGGTGAAATTAAATATAAAAAATATAAATTATTAATTTTCTCTATTAATTTCATGTGATTAGTTGGTATTTGATATAAATATAATAAGTATTAGAGAGAAATTTTAAAAACATAGTAAAAAATTAATTATAAAGTTATTAAGTTTAATTAAGATGATAATAAAATTAAAAAATAATTAATATTTTCTTAATATTTTTTAATTATAGATAATTTAGGATAAATCAAAATTTTAAAAAAGAAAATTATAAAGTGAGGATGGAGTAGCTTCAAAAACTATCTATTAAGGACAACACAGAAATCAAAGAAGAATCTTGAATCCTGAATCAATGTGAAAAAGGAAAAAAAATGATAAACATTAACTCTTTATGGCATCTGTAATTACATTTTTTGTACATGTAACATTATAATGTACAAGTGCTATATGAATTGAGACAAAATCGGTTAAAATTATAATTCAGTTTTTTTTTTAAATGCAAGTGCCCAACTTGCACTAGCTATTTTCAAAATAAATTAATGTTTATTTTGTTGGGTTCTGTATTGTTCCTTTTAGATGGAGTATGATCCACATGAAGTAGTAGAAGCGTATGTTGTACCTTGAAAAGAAAAAATAATAATAATAATAGAAGCGTATGAGGTCTTTTTCAAGGTACAGGTAGTCGCATCTCACAACCTCATTTTAAAGTTATGTTTAGATGTTTAATAATTAATAAAATAAAATAAAATATAATATAATATAATAAGATAAAATATTATTTTTATTATTTTAATATTTTAAGATAAAATAAAATAATATTATTATTTTATTATTTGAAAAATAAATAATATTTTATAAAATAAAATAGAATCTTAATTATAATAATAATAATAAATATGATTTTATTTCATACTTCAAATTAAAAAAATAAATAAATAATTTTTAGAGAGATGTCATCTCATTAATTTCTATTTCATTCTTTTTTTTTAATATAACTAAATAATAAAATATATTTTTATTATATTCTATATAATAATGTTTTACTTTTTTAAAAAGTCAGACTCTATTTTTAAAAAATAAATTCTCTTAACCAATCATCACTACATGGCTAAAAGTAATGTTCTATTTTTTTGGAAAAATTTAAACAAAAAAATATAAAATATTATTTATATTTCTATTTTCTAAGATAACAAGTACATTTATTTTTTATTTAATATTTTCTGTATTAAATATTAAAATAATATTTTAAGAAGATATAAAATTTTAAAAAATTTTACACCATGTACATCTTGAAAATGTGAGGAAAGAGAAATTTTTTACGTTTTATCATTTTCGCAATTAATAACTTCTAAAAATCACAACTTACGAGAGATGGAAGCTGTGTTGAACTCTTTGATCGATAAATATAGACTTTTCATATTCCACTTTGACTGCCAGTGAATAGTTTTGGAAAGCTGAATAGAAAGAAATGAAAAATACTGTTTATGACGAAATTACACAACCAAATTTTTAGTTGGTTTACCGTTTACTACAACATACTGAGATTGAAATCAGTATTATTCCATACTTACAACACTATTGGAACTGAAGAAGCGTAAATAAAATTTCATGATCACCAATCCTAACTTTTGTAAATGGGTTAAAAGTGAAAACTTAGAAGTGGGAACAGCTTGCATTGCGGAGTAGAAGGGAGGAGCTAAAACCAAGTTTTGAGGAAATTAGATCAAACTCCAAAAGATTGTCCTCCAACTGATGCCCACCAATAATAATCGAAGTTGCAATGGGACTTGCTGGCTCCAAACCTCCATCCACAAACCCAAGGCATAACACATTTTTAGCAAGCTTAACCATTGAATTGGCACCATAGATTTTCCATTGAACTCCATCCTTGAGCACCAGATCAATAGTTGGCACAGCCTGTCCAGTGATGGTCTTGCCAATGGTTCTTGAATCAAAGCACGCCCCAAATGGTGCAGCCGCTGCTACTCTATTTATTTTTCTGACTGCGGCCTTCTTGACAAAATAATTCACAACTGGCCAGAGACGGACTTATGTTTAGAGGGGGTGGAGTCACATATTTTCATTCTATCTTAAATTTTTTTTTGACCTTATATATATGTTTTTTATATATATTTATAATTTTTATTTTTATATATAAATAAATTAATAAATTTATAATAATAAAAAATAAAATTTATATAATATTATTAAATAATTATTTAATTACACATATAAAAAATATTAAATAATATTAATAATAAAAAATTATTTAACTTTTTTAAAATATAAAAATATGACTTTATCCCTGTGGACTAACATTCTTGCGTCCGTCACCGCAAGTGGCCGGTAGATAAAAATGTGCAACTTCGTGTAAGGAATTACGGTACTAAGTTTAGTACCCCCCATGTCCCTGTTTGTTAATGGACAGCAGGAAAGTACTAAAGTTGACAACTTTGCCATCAACCTTGATTGACTTCACATCAATGAAGTACTCAGAGGAAGGATCGTTATCAAAGATTGGTATTGTACTATGGCGGTTGACAATGAGTGGAGTGTAAACAAGAAATTTGGAAGCATCATAAGGAGGCAAATAATAAGGTCCCCCACCAACAAAAAGATCCCCAAGTCCATTATCTTTTGAAGTTGAAGGTAAACAAAGGCCAAACTTACGGTCACGTACGCTTATATTTGGTTGCGAGTTATGTTGGTAATGAGATAGCAGTCCATGCAAGGCCTAGCACCCCTTTCTTGTCTTTGGTCAGGCCTTGACGAAAGCCCCGTACCCCAAATTTATTAGGGTATACACAGGAAGAAAGGAAGCATGGCACATGTATATTGGAAAGTGATCTTGCACCCTCTGTTGAATACACAGACGACAAGATATCCTCACCCACGTCCCCGCTTATGAAGAAATCACCAGAGGGGTTGAACGATTCAACACCACAAGTGTTGTTTGTGCATCCTGTTTTAAGAGGGTGATTGGTGCAGGTAATGCAATCTGTACCTTTGGCATTTTTGAATTTCTTTATGCTGCAGCAAACAGGGTTGTAGGTTGAGGAATTGTAGTCATTGCCATACTCGAACCATAGGAAACGTTCTCTGATATCAATGACTACATCTAAGCTGACTGGTGGAGTTCCCATGTCTATAGAAGTAGAGTACTGAAGGGTTGCTGGGTTTTTTTGAATAGGAAGGATAAAGGCATGGGGTTTAGGGGGCTTCAATGCAACTGATAAAGACAAGAGTGAAAGAAGAGACACTAAGAGGAGGAAGAAATGAAGGGTAGAAGAAGTAGCCATTGTGAAAATCTGGTACCAATTGTTCTGATCAAACCCAAGTGTGGGGGTCTTTATTATATAGAAGATGGATATGTGATAGATCGGATCGAATCTTATGAATGAATTACCTAGTTCGTAAAAAAAAGATGAAGGTATTCTTGCATATCTTATTAAAAAGTAAGATTCACTTTATATGAATGTGTATATAATGTATTTGTATATATGTATGAATTTTACCAAAGAATGACAATGAACTCGTATAATCTACACGTCTGAACTCACTCCAACAAATTCTAAGAGTTGACCTTGACTTTTTAAGTTCGCAAGCAATTTAGAAACACGCCCTCATTTGGGAAAATATTTTTTATGCATTAGGAATACAACTTTCGCTTGAGACATTGTACTACGTGTGAATATGCACCGTATCCATACATATAGGTTACGTTTGTTGTATCGTATAAAGAAGACATGATAGTATAAGCTAATATTATTAGGTCTTATTCAATATTTGGTGCATTCAACTGATAGTATAATGAAATCATGTCAAGTCATTTTATCCTATTTTAAGGTGATAACTCTATCCTCTCCCCTAATACATAATAAGACATGATAGGATTTCTATTCCAATCTTATCCTCAATTTCATTTTTATCACTCATCTCCCTTGCGCCACCACCATCACCACCACCACCACCACCACCACCACCACCACCACCACCACCACCACCACCGCCATCACCGCCATCGCCGCCACCGCCATCACCACCACCGTCACTGCTACCATCAGCACCACCGCAGTCACCACCACCAGCCGCCACCACTACCACTACTGAATTTTTTGACTAAATTTTTTGACACAATGAATTAGTATAGTTATTAAGTTATTAGAACAACCATTTTTTTCCTTGAGTCATGCAGGGTTTAAAGCCCCTAATTGGCCCAATATTCCTAATGAATTTCGTGAATTTCATCTTGATTATAATTTTTTTTGGCAATATTACTCCATCCTTAAAAATAATTATAGAAAATGAAACCAATTATTTTATTTTGAAAATAAGTATAGATTCATTTATCATTAATTAGTTTTACTAAACATATCATTTATCATTAGAAATCTAGTTAACCATTAAGGTGTTTAATTCTTTGTCTTAAGATTGTGACCAACCCAAGTAATTGAAAGTAACTGAGTGCAACTCGAATCACCCGATCACCTAATCAGGCCAAAGGCCACCATGGTGTGGTCAAGACCTCCACCACCAAAAACCTAAGACATTCACTTAGGTGGTGGCCATCCACGACCAACCACTACCTTGGCCACCATGTGGTGGCCACCTAAACTCCAGGATTCCTACGGCCACCATGCTATGGTTGTGGCTTCCTCCATCCAAACCCCCATCAATTCCTTCATGTGATGGCCATCCATGGCCACCATCACCTTATCCACCACGATTGGCCGCCCCTAGGTGACGGCGTCCACATCCAAAACCCCAACAAAAACTCCACCAGCTCAAACCCCAACTCCATGGCTATGTGGTGGCCAAACTTGAGGCCACCGCCACCTCTCCTCCCTATGGTTGGCCACTAATGATGGCGGCCAAGCCACCAAACCTTCAACTCGTCACCCACAAGCTTTTTCCTCACATGGCTAAACTTCCCAGCCCACGACCAAGGTCGCAAATCTGCGGCCAAGGCTGCCATGCCATGGCCACCATGGCCACTTCCTTGGGTACCAATCCTTCCCCAACTACTAAACAACCTCAAATTAAACATCAAGCAAGAAATCAAGGAGGAATAAGGGAACAATGACCTCTATCTCAGTTCCTAAGAGTGGCAGTGACTCCACAAGGTCAGATGAAGCCTGAGAGAAGTTGATTTTCTTACTAGCATTCAATCTCTTTTATTCATTTTGTTATGTGCGTTCAAAGCTCTTTGGGTGGCAGGAAGAAAAGTACTCAGGTTTCACATGCTATAGTGGATTAACAAACTATGTGTCCCTATATATTAATACTATTGGGTATATACTTCACTATAAATAACATCTTAGTTCAGTCAAAGGACTCCATCGTTAAATAAATGAAAAAAAAATTAGGGTTAGAACTCATTATACTGGCATTACAGCCATTATAATTAAATAAATAGATTAGGAAAGAATGTTAATGATCAAAGTTGCTTTTAACTCATTTCTTTATTTCTAAAACTGAATTAAAAAATTGTACAACATTAGACACTTGCAAACCCACTACATGGAATGTATAACCTCCTATTTTAAGTTTTGGTTATTGGTTTTTAACTTTCAAGGCATCGGGTGTTCTTAGGCTTGAACAAGTACTTTGTTGATTCCAATGTTGGCCACAAGAAGATGCAGTGGTATACTTTCATTGTGGAGCCTCTTTCAAGTGCCTCTTATCTAAAATGTATCTTGTTTGAACTTAATTGAAACAAACAATTTGTCCAAAGTTATTACTGATAAGAAGAATAGACTTGTGGATTTATTTGGTGAGTTAGTTACTGACACAATGAGGTGATTGCATTCATCAAAAATACCAGGGCATATGACTCTGTTGTGGGATATATATGAAACACATGGAGAATTGGGAATGACTCTTTTAGGTGATGCAGCACGTCCAATGCAACCAAAGCTTGGTTAAGGGGGATGTTTGGCAATAGAGGTAAGTTATTTACAATTTTCAACTCAAAATATAGTTCTTGAGTATCTTGACAACATTAATAAAGGAAAAATTATTGGTTACACACAAATGTAACATGTCATCTTTATACACACTGACAAAAAGTTAGAGAGAGAGAATGATTCTTTGTGATGAGTGGGTTTAATGAGATCTTTTTTTTTCTCTCTCTAACTTTTTGTATCTTGTGTATAAAAATAACATGTTACATATGTATGTATACAAAAATAACTCTTAATATAGTACCCTTTATGGATAAGCATGAAATTACACAAAATATCTTCCTTTTTTTTTAAACGAATCTACCTTAGTTTTGCCCCTCTCTTACCACTTGAGCCATGCTAACTTACTAAAATCTCTAGGGATAAAACAAGTAAAGCCATGTAGATGTAGAACCATGAACAATTAAGCGAGGAAGGAAGAATATGAGTCTATGTGTATAGGTTTGTTCTCTTAAATCCTTTTCTTTTGTTGCAATCATATTTGCAGGATTGTTACCAATTGACACTTGAGCTTGATAAAATTCCTAAACATGGCTTTGACGAGTTTAAAGCTATCTAAGCCCTTAGAAGGTATCTTATTTGTTATCTTCAAAGATGATGGCTCTCCCTATATTGTGAAAAATTTCATATAACACATTCTCTTATACTATATAGAGGCTACATGTGTCATCAAAGAATAAGGCCACATGCCATGTAGATAGAAAGGCTGATTGAAGCTGTCTTTGTTTCATGGCTAGGTCTATGTTACTCTTTCGATTTTCAATATGCTCTCTTTTGACTTAATAGGTCCTGATTACTCCTTAGGTTGGTTGACTAAGTAATAGAGCTTTAACGTCTGAGAATAGGATATAATAGTTCATTTGTTCTACCATGGGATGCTATTTGCAAGAGTGTGTTTCAATTGTTTCATGAATTTGAAAGTAGGCATGTTACTTTGTATTAAATAGTATTGATGGAATGTTACCTAAATATTATAATATTTGAATTTTTTTTCTTTTTAATAAGAAGGGACTGAGAAGGCTTAAAACTAGTTAGGTGGGTAGGTATTTTCAGATCTTGCAATTTTATTGCATTTTACTACTTCTTATGTTTGCAATATACCTTTCAATCTATCCTTTTTGTTTTTGTATGTGAATGTTGTTTCGATTACTTTGTTTTTTATTCTTTATAATTAATTTGGCATCGTAATTTTAATTTCTATACTACGTTCAATTCTATTATTGATGGTTAATAAGATTTGTGTAAACTTTGTTGCTTTTATTTCCTGCAGGTCATTAATGAAACATCTTATCAATGCCCAAGTTGTAGGGATGACAATTCTCTCCGCATTTCAGAGATTCTCACTAGGACCGCCTCGAATAAGGCCTGAATGCGGGAGTTTTCTCCACGTGAGGATGGGAAGAGAGAGAAAAATTTTCCTGTGGTATACTCAGGGATGGGGACGGGGACCATACTCCTCACCTCGCAGGGTCCCCATCCCCATAAAAATTATTTAAATGTCCTTTATAATATATATAAATAAATATATATATTTTAGTAATTTTATCTTTAATTAAATTTTATATTTATTTAAAATTAAAAATATTAAAATAATTTATTTCATTTTTTTATTTTTTATTTTTTAAATATAGCGAGGAATCCCATCTGGTATCCGCGGGAATTCGAGGAACGAGAATACAGGAAAAAATTCACCGGTAGCAGGAAATGGGGCCGAGGCCGGGGTTGGGGTGCAGAGACAGGGAGCAGGGAGGTACTCCCTGCCCTGCTCTGCGCGGGTGCCAAGCCTACCAAGTTGTAGTTTTTCTCATTATTCAAAATATAAGGTACCCATTTGTTATTTATAAATTTAAAAAATTTTTTTTGGTGGTGAGTCTTGAATAGTTAGTTGTAATTATATATAATAATGCTAGGACTATTAATTACATAATTGTTAATGACTAAATAAATTTAGAAGTAGAGAAAGTTGAATAAAAATTATTGTTAATGACTAATAGTTGACTACTTAATTGTCAAGAATATTATTGAAGCTAACAATTATAGTGTCTATATATCCTTCTTCTATTATTGATTTAATTTTTTTATGATATTGTCCTCATTGTTGTCTCTGTTAAAATTGTTATCTCTATTAAAAGGTTTTTACCAAGGAACAATAGCATTAATGTATTTTTTTTATATTTGGTATGATTTTCTTTAAATGTTTGTGTTACTGGTAGTGTGTATGTTTATTGTATCTTGAGCTGTTATTTGACATTTTTAACTGAGTTGCAGGGAAAAAAATGGAAGAGTACAAATTCCTATCTTACTCTTATCCAAGTTTCAAATTCCTATCCACGACCAACTGGGGAATGAAGCATGTTTGCCTTACTTACTTCTTTGTTGCTATATATTGGATTGGTGTATGATTTAATCATTGGTGTAAAGTTGTTTAAATGCCTAATCTTCTCTAAAATATTTGTTGGCAGGCTATGTTAATCTTTTTTTTTCTTTCTGGATTAATTTTTGTTTCTTTTGTTTGAATTTTTAATGCATAATCTAGTTTATTAGAATATGCAATAGGTCAATAATGCTATAAGATCTACTACTCAAGCTGTATCATATAGTTATATAAATAAAATGATATGAGATGCTGTTTTCTTACAGGTTCTATTTATTCTATATGTTCTCTATGGTATTGTAGATTAAGTCACATATTAGGGGCTTTTTATTTTATTATTTAATCAATTTGAAATTTATGTATCAATAAATTTGTAACTTTAGTTTTAATATTGGTAAGTTATGGAGCATTGTAAAATTAATGGAAGGTTTTAGAAAGAATGTGTCGTGTTGTGTTGGTAATGGTATTGAAATTTGAAAATATAACGAGTGATTCATCAAATGGATTTAATTTTGTCCTTTTAATAATATTATTACTTGAATTATAAAAAAAATAATCACTTGAAAATATGGCGTGATAACTATTATTTTTAAGATTTAATTTTTTTAAACACTATTATCACTTTGATTATCTAAAAAATAATTAGATAATAGTGTTTAACAAATTTAACAAATTTCAAAATAATCCTTTTAAATAAAGACATAAAGATATTCTTGTGTGCACACAGATATAACACGTTATCTTTACATACAAGAAACAAAAAGTTAAAGAGAAAAAAATAGGTCCCACTAAACTCACTCATCACAAAAAATAATCATTTCTTTTTAACTTTTTATGAGTATATGTAAAGATGATGTGTTACATTTATATGCAACTAAGAATTTCTCTAAAGACATATGCATATGAAAAATTATCATCTTACACCTATTTTTGGGGTGTAAGTACTATTCACACCCCTTTTAAGGGGTGTGATTGAGTGAGAAAAAGTGATAGAAAAAAATATGTATAATGAATGATATTAGATGAGATGTGAAAATGATTATATGTACTATTTAAGATAAGAATATAAGAGTTGTATACATATTTAGTTGGCAAGAATGATTGGTAAATTAATAAATTACGTTGGTTAATATTTTTAACATTATTGTTTATTGGAGCAAAACTAGTGTTTATAACAAAGTTTGTTGTTTATTTCTTAATTTATTATTTTCAACGTACACGTAGTTATATATTTTATAGTATGTAAATATTTTACTATAATGAAAAACTTACATGAAGATATATTTAAGTTAATTAATATAATTTAATTTTTTATAAAATAAAATAATTAGTAAAAAGTTATTAGAGGAAAATATGCATTATAGCAAAGTTAGTTGTTTATTTGTAAAAATAAATTTTTGTTCTTTCATAAGAATAATATAATTAATATTATTTTTCTTACTACATTATTGGAGAGACATTTGCATCTATAATATATCTTTGCATTTATAAGAAAATTTATTGTTAATTCGAGTTATTTTAATTTAATTATATATTATTCAACAATCTCATAATATTTAAATATTTTAATTTTTGCATCATACATGAGTAAGAATTTTACAAGCAAATACAATAAAATTAATTAAAATATAATTTTTTTAGAAAATCAAATTTATTAATTATACATTTTTAATATTTTTATTTTTATTCTATGAGATTTATAAAAGGTTTTATAATACTTAAACATTTTTATATTTATTTATATACATTACACGGGGATTGAAAATTTACATGAAAACATTTTTATATGTATATCTATATGTATATTTTTTATGGGTTATTTTTTTTAACAATATAGGTTTTTGAATTATGGGATACATGCATATTTTATATTATTATTTAATTCATTTCTTAATTATTAAGAGATTTTTTATAATGTTGCAAGTTAGGTTTAAGGACAATATTTAAAAAAAATTAAGATTAAGGTTTTCTGACACTTTACATTCTTTATAATTTGTTTTTGTAATTATAGGATTTTTTTTTTTGTACTTGGCCCAATGCGGCTTAAGGAGGCTTTACCGTAGCACCTAGGGGACCATTACTAGTAAGAGATATTGAATTCCTACCAATAATTTGTCCATATCGCATTAAGGTTGGACTAAGGATCCTTACTAGGAGGCTCGAGGAAGGAGAGTAACGGCAGGAATTGTCCTATTGGGGTTAAGGGTGTTGAATCCTCATTAAGAATTTACGAACATGTATCCCATTGGACTTAGGACATCCTTACTAGGAGGCTTGAGGAGAGGTTAAAGGAAATGGATTGTTCTATCGTAGATACAGAATTTACGTGCATATATCCTAATTAAGTGAACTGTCCTTATGGAATCATAGAATTTTTTTTTTATTTTGGGATTTTGTATTTCATTCAATAAAATTTTGCAGTTATTAAATAAATTATTTTTTAAGCTTCTATAACATTTTGTTTTATAATAATATTGATTGATGGTTTTTATTATTAATGAATTCAAGTGTCCTCCGATATATTTAATCATTTAAATATTTTTATTATTGTATTCATAATGATTATATAATATATTTAATATTACCACCATAATCAATTCATAATTTATTTATTACCAACAAGTGAGTAATTTAATTAAAGTTTTTATCATATATATATAATTATATATGCAACACACAAATAAAAATATTAGTTTATGCATAAAATCAGTTGAGTTGAGTCGAGAAGATTTTTTCATTCAATCCAACTCAACTCGACCCACTCAAGAGTGAGTTAAGTTGAGACGAATTCGTAGGTCTGACATATTTTTTTAAAAAAATTCTTAAAAAAAAGTGAAAATACAAAATCTAACAAATAACACCATAAGTCTCAATCTCAAACATAATAAGTCTCAATCTAACAAATTAACAACATAAGTCTCAAATTCAAACATAATAAGTCTCAATCTACCATATTAACATCATAAGTCTCAACCACCTTACTCAAAGATAATAGGTCTCAATATCAAATAAACTAAGTATCATAAGTCAATAAGTGCATAACAAATTAACAACTAACAAGTCTTACTAAGTGTGTATTTGGAATAGCTGTGAAAATTAGATTCAATAATTGATTATTATATAAATTTTTTTTGTTATAATAGATTATAATAGAATAAGTTTTATGTTTGGATATGTTAGTTCAAAAACAATTTTAAGGTAATTTGTTTAGTTTGGACAATATAAAAAAGAATCACTTGTATGTATTAAATTATCAAAATAGATATAGAATGATGAAAAAAATTATTTATTGATTAAAAAAATTATTTGATTAATGACAAAATGATATTTACATATCAAAGTGTAAGGAATAATCAAAAAATTTTAAGCAAAATGCTCAACGTATAGCTTTTGGAAAAAAGCTATTGATGGTAAAAAAAATTAATCAACAACTTTAAATTTTGGTTGCCAAACATGATGGAATATGCAAAAAAAAGTTGTTAAGCAAGAAAAAAGTTATTGTCTTAGCAAACTAAGTTGAATCAAACAAGCTCTAAGTCTGGAATAAACTAAGCAAAGATATTCATAACTCAAATACTTGTAAAATTTTTTTCTCTATCCTACTTCTGTTCTCTAACTTTTTTGAAATGCATTATAAGTTTATTACCATATAAATTTTTCTTGTAAGTAAGTAGAGAACATCTTTTAAGACTCTTCATCTAGTTATGAAATGGTAGTAAAACAAGTGTATTATTTTGTTTGAGTTATTTATTTCCTTTAATTGATTTATAAACATAAATATATGCAATTTACAATTTATGATTCTATGTTTATTATATTCTTTTAATCCTTCAAGAGCGTTTGTTATCAAAAACAAGAGTCAATGTTATAAATAAGTTTAATAAGTTTTACTATGCTAACATAAATTTAAAATAAACTAAAACAAGTTAACATGTTATAAAAGTTATAAATAACAAATCACATTAGCTAAATGAAGTTAATGTCATCACATATAGAATATGTATTGATATTATCATTTACTTCATTCTCAATTTTCTCATGATACTCTTTATCATCCAAGTGACCAGTTAGATTTTCATCGCATTAGTCTGCTAGATACTTTATAAGTTTCTAATTATTATTATTTTAATCACATTCTTAATGTAGCTATAATACTTACACCTAAACTTAATTAATTGTATAAAAAAATCATGAAAAAACAAATTATCACTATAGTTAAATAACTTTTATAAAAAAAAAAACTTACTTGTATGAATTAAATTTACGTGGATCGATATTTTTCAAACTCATCACCTAACTCATACTTTGTAAAATAGAGTATTTTCTAACTTAACTCAAATCAATGACTTAACTTATATTTTGTGAGTTGTGTTGACTGAACCTATTAGACATACCTGGTTGTAACTTGGAAGTTGGGAGAAGAGATCAGCAGTACGAGTAATCATGCTGGGAACTCCTAATTAAAATAAAATAAACAGGCCGACGGTCCGCAAGCCCAGCCCAAAAGGACGAAGACACCGTAGCTTGATAATCGCATCGCATAAAATTTACTCAGTTTCTACCGTTTTGAAGAATAAAAAGAAGAAAAAATAAATATAATCTCTGTTTGGCACTGCAAATATTCCGCTTCATTCCCTTGGTGAGTTCTTCTCCCTCGTGTTGATTGTTGGATCAGCTTATGGGCTCTGCCACAATTTATTTACATGACATTCTTACGTTCTTTTGTAATTCTAATCTCTGTCGCCAATTCATGAATTTTTTGTGCTGCATTCTCATCAATTTTGTTCGTCTCTGAGCTGTTTCTGCAATCAGTGTGCCCATGAATATATTGTTTTTTATTTTTCTTTTTTGCAAACTGAAAAGGATTGTATCTGCTTTGCAATCGGTACTTTCGAGGCTTCGTTCAAAAATTTCATTCTTCTACAATAGAGACATGATCGGAATTGCTCCTGCTTTACTAATGTAACCTAATTGATTATTAACGTTCATTTATAATTGTGGGCCATTCTAGTACATTTTGACCAAGTTTCTGATTCTATGGTGTGTGGTGTTTTTTTAATTCAGTATTTTTTTTCAAGAAATAAATAGATCGAGAAATTGTGTATCGTCACTATCGTGTGTTGATTTTTGTTTTTTAAAGAATGTGATTACACTTTAAGTATTTAATCTGTGGAAATTTCATTTCTTGTTTGAAGGGTAGAAGAAAAACTAAGGAGAATGGCCACCTCATCAGCTATGGAGCAATTTGATGAATCCATGAAGAAACAAATAGCATCACTTTTGCGGGTTATGAATTTAGTTAAATCCATCAAAGAGGATAATACTCCTTGCAAAATTGACGAGGTAGTATACTAGTATGCGTGTCACTAATGTAGCTCAATACTTATTGTTACCCAATTTAATAGTGTTATGACTTTCATTAAGTACATTCTATTAATCTTCTGAATGTAATTAAGGCTGTTGTTCCACTACTATTTTACATTATGCAGGATCTCTTTTTGGGTTCATTTCGCACTTCAGCTAACAAGGATGCATTGAAAAACTTGAATATTACTCATATTTTGACAGTGGCTGGTAAATTGGCTCCTGCACATCCTGGGGATTTTGTCTATAAAACTATAGATGGTACAGTAGTTTTCATAGAATGAAAGAAATGTCGTTTGCTTTGCATCTCTTCTTAGTCTTTAGTTTCTTCCAATGTGATGATTGATTAGCTGGTTTTGACATTGATGCAGTGTTTTTCTGATTGGGTTTTTGGTGGGCTAGTTTAAGAAAAATGGTGAGCTTTTGATTTTATGGCTATCAAAAGGGGCTTCATGACTGGTAACTGAATTCAAGCATTTACTTTGTGTGCTTTAGGACAGCAGTATCAATAACAATTTTGGAAGTTTATGCTTTTGTCTTTAACAGTTTAGCCTGCAATTGCTGTCAAAATATTGCGGATAACAATTTGCTCCTTGTATCTTAGAAAGTATATTTTGTAGAATCAGATAGCTTTATGATAGATGTTATCATCTCAGAAAGTCAATTGCCTATTAACTGACACATATAGTATTATTTTCTAATAACAGAGTCTGCACAGCATTTGCTATCCATATTGCTTGTAACAAATGTTCATTATGATTCTATTGCTTTCACTCATACTACTGAATGAATTGTGTGTATCTTATTTTCCATATAAGTTTGTTGAGCTTCTAGTAATGCATCCATGCTAAACTTATGATTTTACTGGAAAATTGAGGCAGTTGCTGACAGAGATGATGCCAACATAAAACAATACTTCAACGAGTGTTTTGATTTTATTGATGAAGCCAAAAGACATGGTGGAGGTGTTTTGATTCATTGTTTTGCTGGAAGATCAAGGAGGTTAATTTCTCTATTCCTTTCTTTCTGTCTTGCTTACATGCAATTATTTTTATTTTAGACCAGTGTCTTGAAATAATTTATTTGAAGCCTGTTTTAGAAGCATGTTTTATTTTTATTTTTTTTTTTGGGGGGGGTTAAATTATCTGGAATGTTGTTTCTAATGCAAAAAACTGTGAGCTATATATAGCTTATTGGAATTTTCAATTAGGTTCCTTGAAATCTTACTTTATCAAATATCAATCATGTTTATTATATTATTTTATTTGTGATTTATTTGTTATCCAATGACTTCTAGATGCTGGTTCCAAAACCAGTAATAACAGAGAAAATGGAACATGTGAAAGTAACATGCTAAACTTGCAACGTTTGAAGAACTCTTGGAGGCTTATAATTTTGTAACAAAGATTGTGTTGGGCATGACACTAATCTTTATTTTACTTGTAAAATATCTTTTCATATATAGTTATATGACAATATCTCTCAAAACCTATTGTTATATATGTATTGTTATATATGTGTGATGCAATGTGGACCTAGAGGATGACAGTTGAGCTAAATGTCAAATTGTTTCATATTCAAAACTGCAAATATTTTTTTAGCCTTGAAAATTATAGATATCTATGTGTTGTTTTCTCTGTTTCAATATTCTTTCTCTTTTCCTGGAATCTACTTCTGAGTGGATCTTTCCAGTTTCAAGTATTGAAAATTTGGAAGAATAATAAAAGTGAATGCTTCAAGATTATTGTCTATCTTCCCAATGAAATAGAAGTTCAAAACACTATATAGCATGAGTTGAATCAAACTAAGATTTTCCTCTCTTCTGTTTGTGAAATGCTATCCAATTTTGAAATTGTTTTGAAAGCTAAGCTGTCTCAAGATTGTTAACATATGCAGAAAGGAGAGTTAAGGAAGTAGCTTGAATTTTAAAAATGAAAAGTCATCTCCTTTACTTTGGACCTGTGACTTCCCTTCTGCATGAAATTCATGCCGGCCTTTTACTATTTCCTTTTTTAATGTTCATATTGGAACTTAATAAAAAAAAGTCTTGGTATTTTTATTGTTCATTTTATTCTTTCCCCTTTTAGATTAACCGGGAAAAATTGCTCCTAATTTTTCCTCCTTCCAGTGTGACTATTGTTGTAGCATATCTGATGAAGACTCGTGGAATGAGCTTATCGGAAGCTCTGCAACATGTAAAAAGCAGACGACCACCAGCAGCTCCCAATCCTGGTTTCATTCGTCAACTGGAGGACTTTGAAAATTCTCTTCAAGGTGCCTTTAAATTGCATTAGTCTCATTTACAGTTGCAAATTCATTCCTTTTTGAGCCTGAAATAATCAGCATTTGCTGATGGAAGCTTCTCCTTTATATGTTCGCTTTCTTTCATTTTCACTAATTGACTCTGCATTTTAATTGTTTTCCATATAATTTTATTTACACAGTTAGAAATTGAAAGTACACTTTGTGCACGTGGAGCTGATTGGATCTGATTTGATTTTGGAAAGACATCGAAGTGTCTGAGTAGAGAACATGATGGTGATTAGACAAGGTAGTGTTAGTGTAGATAAGATTTACTGTAAATATGGCAATCACATGACGACAAGGCAGCAGCAGTTAGATATTGGAGCTGCAACTTCATCTTCAGGTGCGCGAGTCCCATTTTGAAGAATAATGAATTATGACTATGCCCATCAGCCAATTTCTATTCCATGAAATGTTGAATCCAATCTGCCTTTTTCTTCCCATATATTTGCTCTGTGCTTACAAGGGAAGACAATGTTGAACTTAGTAGTGTATTTCTGGTTTAGATTTTAAGATTGCACCTGAAAATGCTTAAGTTCTTGAAGTGGATAGCACAGAATGATGGAAACCAGAACAAAAGAGATGTTAAATCATTTAATTTTATCTTTCCATGAAAAGATTTATAAGACAATTGTGCCGCATAAGCAACTGCTATGTATCTTGTGAGTTGTAAAGAGGACGGGGTATCTGAAATGGGAAATAAGATCCACCAAATACTTAAGAAAGAGAAAACCTGAGGAGGTTTCCTGTCGGAAAAAACAAAGGTGATTCAAGAGTTTTTAAACATCTGCTTATTTCCACTCGAAAAAAATAAATAGAAATGTACTCTGCTTATTCATAAAATGAGATAAAGTAAATGCTTTAGAAAAACGTGTTCGATGGGTATTTTTGTTTTTTCCCTAAATGAAACACAGGAAATTGCTAACTTCCACGTAAAACTGGCATTCTTCGAATTTAAGGGAGAAAATATGGAATTTGACCTTTCTAAAATGTGGGTTTACTTTAGAGAAATGTAATAGTTATGGCCGTTGATGAGAAAATAAAAAGAGTGGATTTTAACAACTTCATAATTTTCAGACCCCCCCCCCCCCCCAAAAAAAAAAACTTAGTTTATTATATACATTTATATGTACTACATTATAATCTTAATTGTTGATATTGCTGATTTTTTCATCAATGGTTATACTTTCTCACTTTTTCCTTTAAAATGAACTATTCACTTTAGATTAACCAAATCCAAAAATGTGATCGTACTATATGAAGTTTGAAGTAAGCTTCTTAAGGTTTATTGACAATCAAGCACATCGATGCTGCATTTACCATTTAGACTTGTTAAAAGAAAAATAAATGTGTAAGAATAATATTCAAGTGACATACATGGCTGATTATATAATTTTTCTATTTGTCTGCATTAATTAATTTATAAAAAAATATATGTTCACAGCTTGATAGAATGATTCTATGTAAAAGTTTGATTATTAGTTCTTTAATTATCGTCTTTTTTCTACAGTTTTTTTTCTTTTTTTCTTTTTACAAATAAATATTATCACACACTTGATATATATATACATATGCTAACTATTTGGGCTTGTTACATTCAACCATCTACGTTCGGATATATAGCTCGGAAATTTAGATATATATACAGTTCGACAGAGAAAGAAAATACAGGGTCCTCAGTTCCCAGTTCCCAGTTCCCAGATCATATTAGTTAATATCCATTTGAGCTTCAAGACCATTATTTAGTACATTTTAGGTGATGGGTCTAAAACCACGTTTAGGATCTCCATCTACCAATGTTTGGCTTTGGGTCCATTTCTAGGCCTCATACAATAAAATAACCTGCTGCATCATTTCATTTGCACTCAGGGCCTGATTGGCTATTAAATTTGATAGGATAAATTAATGAATATAATATATTATAATTTTATTAGTTGTTTAGGATAAATATTGTATTGTATAATTTTTTTTATTAAACTTCTTTTATACATTAAAATAATAGATAACTTAATCAAGTATTGAGAGTGAGATTATATCTGATTGTGTTTTGATGTATAAGCTTTTATAAAGATTCTTTCATTATAATTTTAAACATCTTGATATTTTCAACCCTTACGTACTAAAACTTATAGTATCAGATTTTATCCTATCTTTTATACCAAATGAGTCTTCAAAACACTGACGCAGCAGACCCAAAAAAGCAAAAAACTGGAGTGTACAGTTTTGGATTAGTTATGGAAACAAGATTATTTCATAATCAAATTGATTATGATAAAATTAGTTTCATGTTTGATATGTTAACTCAAAAGTAATGTTCAAATAATTTATTTTGCTTAGGTTGTATAAAAAATTACTTTTATGTAATAAATTATTAAAGTAAATATGAAATGATTTAAAATATCATTTGTTGAGATTAAGGAAATATGATTGAAATTATAACTTTCATAAAAAAAAACTGTTTTTAATGAAAAAAATCAATTGCTTTTAATATAACATGGAAAACATGTTAGTTTTAGAATTAATTTACTTTTCTGGTGTAAAAGATTGTTAGTCTGTTCTACCAAATAATTGATCTTTTACAAACATGCTGCCCTAAATCATGATAAATTCTGAGCTGTTCCTTCTTCATTGTTTGTACAATTGTACCTTATTATTCTATACGCCTTTAATTTAAATGCACAACACAACTTCGGTTACATTGCCATACGTAATTGTGACATTTTTTTTGTCTACATAATTGTGACATTTTATTTTTAATATTCCAACATATTGGGTCCAAACTTTGTCGCATGCCTCTAGAATCACTGAAAAAAGACGTGTCCTTTTCTATTTTCTATTTTGGTTAAATCAAAGCACATGTGATTGAACCCATTACTTTCGCTTTTCTAGTTTCGTCCCTCTTTAATTTAGCTATGAAATGAAATGTTTCCTTCTTCAAATAGTTCGATAATATATCACGGGATGAATAACATAAAGGATTTTATTTTTATGCATGAGGTAAAAATTTCTTATATTATCATCTAATTATATATTGTTAAATTATTAAAGAAATTTAACTCTAACAATCTCTACTAAAAAAGCCTAACTCTTTAAATAATATGCTAATAAATTATTTTAAATTACTTTTAATATATCACACTATTCTAAATTCCTCCCAACTCTTGATCGAGTGAAAATTAAGAAGGAAATGTTACAACAAAAATTGCAAGATCATCTCAACCATTGAATCTACAGTAGCATGGCATGGAAAACGCTTCCATGATTTAGATCTTACCGATCGTATAGGAAATTACCCCATCTTTGTTCCATTCTCTTTTCTGTTTATGATTATGACTCTTTCTATAAGAAAAGTTACAAATTGCGATTTACTCCATTCACATTTTTATTTTTTATAAATTTAGTACTCAATAAAGAACAAAAAGTGGAGCCGAAAGTCAAAACTAGCTGCCCTTTTCCTCTTTACCATAATGAAAGGAACTGTTCCGTAGCACTTTCACATATCATGGATTAAGATCTTTCACATCTATCAATCTTGACAACCCTACTCTAAATAAATTAATACTCGGTATGGGCCCATGGTTGGAAAATGGATGGATCCAGCTAAATCCATCTTCCACACTCCAAAAGTCTGAGCAGTAAAGCACAAAGCAGTCCCTGTCTGTGTTGTTTTCTCACTACCCAATCTTTTTCATATGCTCACACGTGATTAATATTGATTATTGTGCATAATCATTGGATTGGGTTGCTATTCATGGGTTCATGTGAAAGAACTTGGTTTATTGAAGATCTTTAAAAGGTCAACAAAGAGCAGGAGAGATAAAGAGATGGAGCAACCTTGGATTTCTAAACCTTTTTTGAAAATAGAATTTACAAGAGAGTTGTACAGTTATGCCGAGAGATCGTAGATAATTTGAGTCATTAGAAAAAAATGAAGCGAAGTTTAATTGTTACTTCATTACAGGAATTGTAAATAACATTATTCAAAGAAACCGTTATATGTAGAGTGGTTTTTTCTTTTGGGACAATATGTGGAGTGATTTTATTTGTACAGTAATCATTATACACTTTTTTAAAAATTTTGTATGCATGAAAATATTTGTTTAATTAGACTTAAATTCGGATTGAATTATCTACATTCTACTTAAAATTACTTGTTACTTGACGTGAAAACAATGTTTTCCATTCAGTATAGATTAATTAAGGAAAAAGACAAAGTATAGTTCATCTGGGTTGAATTGTTGTTTCAAAGAAAATCTTTAGCATTCAAAATCTCAGTCACTTTATTTCAAATTGCCCGTGACATCATGGGACCAGCCAAGCATTGCTTGAGAATTAATTATGTTGTGAGTTGTGGATTTCTATCAAATACTGTTTACCTGATTAAGTATTCCGTTGTATCTGTGAACCAATGTCCTTGTCAAAGCCATAATTAGTAAGATTAGGATTAGACTGTTTGTTCGTTGATTACTTTTCCTCGCAAGTAATATTATATTTAGCACTAAGCAGTCGACTTGTGGGACCAATGAACTACAGTTCTACTCAATTCTCTGCACCGCCGTTAGCTTTTAGAGAAATTTTTATTTAAATCTTGAATATTTAGATGAGTCTACCATATCAATTAAGATTTAATATTTTTATGAATTTTTATATCACATAATTAATTTTATAAAAATTTATAAAAATATTAAATTTTGATTAATCTAATACACCTAACTTAGATGTTTAAAGTTTAAGTAAAAATTTCACTAACTTTTAATTTACTATATAAAGTTATTGACTTGAACCCTTAACCTTCTTTATGCAGTAAAATGACTTGCACCAGAACCATGAATTTGGTCCTGCCATCTAGGTACCATCCATGCTCCTTATTTTATGGCCGTTAAATGAATTAAAAATTAAATAGATGACTACAAATAATCACTGATTACCTTGTAATTAAGTAAAAAGAAGAAGTGAAAAATTTTAAAATGACCCCTTAATAGAAATGAAATTATTCTCACAAATTATTGCAAAGAACACCCATTCCTTTGTTATCACTGCCCTATACCCTTCTTGGCCATGGTGCAGAGTTGACGCTGTGAATGCGAACAGCTCAGCACTTTAATGCTTTGTTTGGATGAGGAGAGAAAATGGAAAGAGAGAAAATAGAGAAGATAGAAAATAAAGAAGATAAAAAATAGAGAGAAAATTGTATTTTCTTTCCTATTGTTTGGATCAAGAGAAAATAGAAAGAAAGAAAATAAAAACTTTTCTTTCTTTTGTTTGGTTGAGAAGAAAAGTGAGAAGAAAGAAAACAGAATTATATAAAATGACTAATATATCCTTCATATTGAGCTTGGAAGCCAGATTACAGAACTAGAGTCAGAATACAGGGCCTGCATCAGAATACAGGGCCTAATCATACATGGCCGTGTGAGAATACACGGCCTAGGCCGTGTACGTTACTGACTTTGCGCTTAAAACAGTGAATTTTGGACCTCAACTCAGAATCATACACGGCCTAGGCCATGTATGCATACACGGTCGTGTATGACCGACGACCCATTTTTTATTTCCCATTTTTCCTATACATTCCCCCCCCCACCCACCGACCCACTCTCCAGACATTTCTTCCCTCCCCTTCCTTCTTCGTCCTCATCTCTTCCCCTCATTCATTTTCCCACCTACCCCACCAACCCTCCGACACTCCCCTCCCCTTTGTTTCTTCATCCTCATCTCTCCCCCCTCCTCCTTTATTTCTTCCTCCTCATCTCTACCCCCTCATATTCATTCCCCACCCATTTTCTTTGCAATTTTATGTTAGTTTAATTACTGTGTTGGATTAGAGTATAGAGCCTGTGTTAGTATGTTGCAGATGAAGAAGAATATTGTGGGCAAAGTCGTAAAATTGCAACATCAGTGTTCTTCTTGCCATTTTCTTCGCAGTTCCGGAGAGAAAATTTTTATGTGGGTCCCGCAGGGTTTTTTTTCTCTCTTCTCTATTTTCTCTGCACATCCAAACGAGAGAAAATGGCATAATCTTCTCATTTTCTCTCCTCTCATTTTCTTTCCACTCATTTTCTCTTGAAACAAATGCAGTGTAAACATTGAATTGGATATTTCATACAACGCGGATATCATTCCATCTACCGAATGGTCACTCCTCCTTTTATCTTCATTTCATTGAATTGGATATTTCATACTTCCAGTATTTATATGTACTAATATCAAGTGACAAAACCCATTCTATAATAAGGTGTTTCATGGGAGCGAAATTCCCCTTACAATGAATCATGCAGAGCACAAATGGTGAGACTCACCGACAGAACGAACACACCGTGAAATACACAACAGCTCTCTTCTTATCGGGTAGCGAGCACAAGGACACACCGCTAAGCAAATTTATAATGGGTAGTGCTAGAGTGAGAACCATCTCCCAACAACATCAACTCCAAACCAGGGTGCCAACCTTTGCAACAAAATCACCACAGTCCTACTGCTTCCACTTAGGAACGATATATGTGAAACTGAATCTCAATTTTTTCCAACAAAAGAGATGGATTTAGTTAAAAAATAAAATTATAAAAGACTGATGTAGAAATACTAATAGTTGAAGAGCTTTGGAACAATATAACTCAACCGTTTTTGCGAAGATCAAATCCTGTTGTAATATGTACGGTCAACGGTCTTTAGGGTTCATGTTAAAACCACCAATGTATATAAGTGGATAGGAAAATAACCAAATAAGCACACATGCAACCATGTTAATAGAGGTGACAATATTGGTTAACTCGTCAAAATACAGAGTTACGTGGGTTAGTCCATGTTAAAAAATAAGTTGAAAGAGTTAACACATCTCATTTTAGAATGAGTTGACGGGTCAACCCGTTTAATCCGCTTAAAAAAATGTATTGACGATGTTGATTTAATCATTCTCTTAAGAGGTTCGGAATAAAATTCACTAACAGTAAAATACACATTTTCAAGATCAAGGTGATTATTATTAACAGAGTCTATTTTATGTTTTCAATTTCAAACGAACACTCAAATAAAATTACTGCAAAAATTGCAACAACAAAAAACACACACAATGAGCATCAATTCATCTATAAATAATAACAATCAATTAAGAAGACAAGTTGAGCATCATGCACCAGCATAATCTAGCACACAAATGCAAACATCCCAACACACAATACAACACACACATGTAGAAATCCAGCACACAATCATCTCAATTAGTCAATATTATCAGCACATAAAAATAATCCACGCAACACACAATCTAGTTATCTAGCATAGCACACAAATACATCATCTTCACTTCTTCAGTCCATGAAAATCCAACAAATCAAAAATTTGATCAAAGTTCATACTTCATAATACCTACTTGGATGGGGCTGAGCAGCAAATTGAACTAGCTATTAAGCAAAATTGAGAGAGAGGGAACCAAAAATTAGAAGAAAAAAAAGTTAGAAAAATGTCCAAAAAAAATTGTTCAATCAATCAACCAAAAAAGTTAGAAAAAAAGGAGTTGCACTTGCAAAAAAAAGGACAAAAAATTATAGAGATAGTGAAGATTGAAGATGAAGGAAGTGAAGACCTACCCAAGTGCGGCGCGGGGGTGGGGGTGGGGGGTGGGGGTGGGGGTGTGGGGAAGCAGTGGTCCATCGTGAAGCTGCACGAGACAAGACAATGCAATGTCCATGGAGCCACGAGCGTAGGAAACAACACCGGCAAAGGGCCTCATCGTCGTGGGTGAGAGAGAACGAGGGTGACTGAGTGAGATGGTGAGAGTTTCAAAGAATCAAAGTTCAAAGATGATTTCATTCAGTGCTCTAAAATTTGAATTTATGAAACTGATTTTGAACCCTAACTTTTTGTCTTTGTGAAAGTGGTTGACCCAGTTTTTGACTCACCTAAATCCAAAAATAATAACCTAGCTCATGAACACAAGAATAGCTTGTAGTAGTCTTCAACAAGAAAAAAAAGATAACAACCTGATAGGTCAACTCGAGTCTGAACCGCTTAACTAGTAGATTAAGCAAGGCGGGTTATACAGATTAAAAAATAAAAACGAGTTCAAAAACCCACAAAAAAATGGTAAGTTAGAGGGTTAACCCAATATGTTAAACTCGTTTTACCAACTCTACATGTTAGCAATTCCTAAGAAAGAAAAAATGTTTGCATATTTTTTTTGTTGTGTATTACGAATTCAGTAAATATTTATTATACAATATTATTCAGCATAATTTGAGGCATTTTAAGTAGAGAAACTATTATACGTTTCTAGATCAATAATAAATATATGTTACAAGAAGATATTTATAATTAATTTTAAACACTCTTATATAAATTTTAATGAAAAATTTAAATCAATAATTAAAATTCTCTTAAAACATAAATTTATTATTATTCTACGAACATAATATAATTTCTCATTTTAGTATCATTGTTCAGTCATTAAATTCATATAATAATTAACATGATTTTGAACTAAATAAAAATATTTGACTTTTGAGGCACGGTAAAATTTAAAACTCAAGTGGGATACTATATGAACTCATCTTGCCACCAGATACACAACCACCAAGTTACGTGATTGTTATCAAACAATTATCTTATTTCAGTTGGTTTTATTTTTTTTTATAATTAATTTTAATTCTATTACATACCTAAAATATAAAGAAATATATTTTCTAAAAATGTGTATCTATTATTTTTTATAAAAAATAATACAAAATATACATATTTATATATACATTATCTTAATATAAAATTTATCATATAATTATAACTGATCTTATATAATTTTTACATATTTATATTTTAATTTTATACCTAATACAAATGTGATGTGAAAAATGTTACCCAGGCATTTTTCATTTAGAAAAAAAGAGTAATTATATGAAGAAGGATTAGACCATTTTATAATAAGAGTATATATGAGATGAGTTTAATTTGATCTAAATTTGTCCCTTTATTTTGATAGAGACATTTTCTTATATCTAAACTCGACTTAATCATAGTTTGATAACGAATTCATCCTAAATAAGAAAATCTCACATGTAAATATAATATATAAATTTAAATATTATGTATAATTAAATTATAAAATTATAAAAATAAGAAAGTAAAACTAAGATATATTTTATAATATATATATTTTAAAACAAATAATATCAATATAAATATATTATTAAGTTATAAAAAATTTATTAATTTAAGTAAAAAAATTATAATATTTAAAATTAATTATAATAAATAAATAAATTTTAAATAATTTGAAATATCAAATTGAGATAAAAAAATCAAATTATATTTTAAACTAGACTTAAAAATACACTAAATTTAATTTTTAAAATTTGCTTCTATCTCAATTAATTTCAGTAAAATTTTAAACACCCCTGATCATAAACACACGGAGAGAGAGAGAGAGAGGGAAAAAAAAAACTCTGACCATACGAGCTGATGCAAATAATGCAAAAACCTTTCCTTATCCACTGTCTATTACTGACATAAAACGACCTCACAATCGCTTAGGACAGCAAAGCACACCGTCGTTTCCGCGCGTGACGCCAAGAACCCTATATCGTATAAAAAATTCTAAGTACAATTTGAAAGGAAGCCACCATGCATGGTGCCACGTTTAGGCACAGAAAACGACGAATACATTTTGTATATCCATAATAATCCATGGGCCTCCCTTACGGAACTCTTTCTCTTTCCTGGTGAGTCTGGGCCTGGGCCTAGGCAGGTGTGTGTACTTACTTACTGTATGCCTCGCACGTGGGGCTCACTTAAGAAGATAGACAAGGAAAAAAAATTCCTGAATAAATTTAAATTTTGTTAACGCGTATATAGTATAATAGTATTACTCTTTATCAAATCAATTTTAATTTTCTTATCATAAATAGTATATACATTTTTTTTATACTTCTCTTAATATTATTTATTATATTTATTTTTTTATCATTTTCTCTCACTTAATCACACACATCCAAAATAAGTATAAAAATAAATGTGAGATAGAAAATGAGGTAAGACTATCATTTTCCTTATCCGATCATCTTAATTGCATAAAAAATAAAATTTTTAAAATTTTAATATCAAATATTAAGTTTAATTTTGATATATTATCAATATAATTTTTTTATAATATCATTTAATTTTATTTTAATATTTTATTTAATAAATCTAACTATATTAATAATTACTCCTTTCAGTCCATTATTTATAGACCACTTATAGGGTGTGGTTCTTTGCTGTTAGAAGATTTATCTGGTGTTTCCCTTTTGAGGTCTGTTGATGTTGTTCAGGGGTTTTAGCCCTCGTGTGAAAAAAAAAATTCACAGGAAGGAGTAATTATGAGATATATCTAATTTATTAAATAATATGATAATATATTATTGGTTGTAAATATAAATTTTTTTAACATTAAAAATATATAATAATTAAATTTTTTAATATTTAGGTATTGCTAATAATTATCTTAAGCGTATTGATTAAGAAAAATTAATATTATTTATTAATTATTCATAATTACTTAAAGAAATAAATATTAAGCATTTTTAAATTTTAAATGTATTAAAGGACTTAATTTTTATTTTAGTTTTCTTAACTAACTATCCTGCACTTTTTAACAAAGGTCTCAATATTATTATGTTTGAATTAATAATTTTTATCTTAATTCTTTAACATTTGCGTTAAGATACATGTTCTTGAATTCTATTATTTATTAGGAACTATCTTTTCGTGAAATATCCCATTTTTATTGTTTTAATATTGCCTCCAAGTACACACTATGATATATGAATAAACATACTATGCATAACATGTGATCAGTGTTTAATTTGGTAAAATATTTGTTTAAAATAAGTTTATTTTTAAAATGAATATGTAAAGTTGTATTTATTTTTAAATTATTTAATAAATTAATATTTTAATATACTTTATCAAAATAAGAATAAATATATTTTTATTTATTTATTTAAAAAAACTCTAAAAAAGATATTTTTCCTCCCATTTGGATTCCAAAATGTCCTGTCAACCTGTTGATGTTCATCATTTTTGTTGTTTTCCCTCATGCTAGAGATAAACCTTTATCTATATTTGGTTTTTCGTTAACAAAATTAATTATTTAGTAGATGTTTTTGAATTATAAATATTCATTGAAGTAATAAATAAATAGGAACCCTTAAGTGTTAATCATTTTTATTTTTTCTTGCAGACTTAATTTTTTTTGCATCTTGTCTTATTTCTATTAAGTTATTATTTTTATTAAAAATTACTCTTATATTTTTTTTGTTTGGATAATATCTTTATAGAAATTAGTTAAATGAAAAATTCTTAAATAGTTATAATCTATCACATTATTTTTTAAATATTTAAATTATTATTTAATATATATAAAATTATTATTAAAAATTAATATAAATTTATGATAATTTTCATTACATTACACATATTAAATAATAATTTAAATATCTATAATAAACTGTGTTTATTTAAAAATTACTCTTAGTTAGATATTAACACCCTTATAATCGTCAACCTATCGAGACAACGATACTTTAATTTTTATTATATCACTTATTCGACTTCCTAATCCAAACAATTATAAACACAACTTTTACTTTTCACCAAAATAAATAAACACAAGTTTTACTTGAAATATAAAGTTTTTGTTTCTACTGCAAATTTGTAATTAATTGCATATGTAACAAGACATTGCAAGATCATTAACCAAATAAAGATTTTTGGGATAAAAATGATTATATGATTTTTATTGCACTTTATAGTTCTAACGTTTAGAAGGTTGTGGCTTGCGGGGAAAGAAGATAATCGACCGAGGCTTTACGTCTAGTATTTTACTATTTTTCCCCCTTCCTAACTCATAAAAAAAAACAGCATATGAATTAATTAACGCATTTATTATAATTGTTGCCCAACAATTCTAAACAATTATTCATTTCGTAACTATAATATGTAATTAATGGCATCTGATTTATTTATTTATTTTTGGGTTAAATAATGGCATCTGATTTTGGTTTTCCCAAATACGCAGCGAAGAGAGAACAATCTGAGCCAAAGCAAGAGGAGAAGAAAATGGAGAATAAAAGGACAAGAGAAAAGATTGAATTCCGTGTATGGAGCGAGCAGAATTGTTAGTGTGGCAGGGTCAGGGTCAGGGTCAGGGTCAGACTCAGAAGAGAAGAGGTGGGGGGGCTTAATGTACTTCGTGTTGCGCGGAGAATATCTTTCGTACGATATTCTTGCTGAAAAATCCCCCTCACTCACACCATGCATGACATGTCATGATGTAACACTCCCATTACCATTACTGTAGCTTTCTGCGCCCTACTTCTAATGGACGCCATTATCCCTACCCTCCCACTCATACACCTACTCTTTTGCAGGTATATTCAAGGGCATTCCTGGAAGTCCATATACACTTGTTAGCACTGCAAGCTAGCTAGCTAGCACATTAAATTGCGTTACGAGTTTCAAATATCATAGACACTTTCGACCGCATGCTTCAGGTTACACTTCACAGCTTCATTCCTCATTTCAGATCCATGCTCGTTCGTAATCGCAGCTGAAAACACGAGGAGAAAAATTAGCATTTTGTTAGTCAGATCAGATTTTGGACTGTAGTAATAGGCTTCAAGCGTGCAGTTGCAAGGCCTTGATCTTTCTCAGTGCTCAAAAGCTTCAACTTAATTTCAGTATTTTGTCTACATTTTTCATTTTGCGTTAGTTATAATTGCAGCATATTATTATTGTATAAGTAAAAAAAAAACATGTGGTACATTTTCTAGAGAAGTTTTTAAACAGATATTTTTTTTACCAGTTATTGAATAGTAATTAAATGTTATTTTCTTTAACGGTTTAAATTACTCGGATATCTTTTGCATTATATAATCAAATCATTATTTATTTTAGAACAAGAGAGAACATATATGTATTATTTATCTTTTGATGCAAGTTAAGATTCTTTTATTAGTAATAATCTCTCTTCAAGCTTCTAGGAGACAAGAAGTCAGAACCACTACAGAAAAAAGTAGTATAACTACCCAATCCAACGGAATAGAGAGGATGTGAATTTGACCTTACGGGGAGGGGATGGAGAGTCAGATGAAAAGTAAGACTTTTGAGTATTTGTCATCAATTTTTAAGAACTACTAGGGCTACTAAACAACATCAGAACTCCTTTTGGCGTTAACCAAAGATTAATATAATTTATTCTTAATATCATACATGGTCCTCTGGTATATTAATATTTATGAAAAGGATCTTTATACATCTTTTTTAAAAGTATATGTATTATTAATATTTTTTAAAGAATATCAGATTTAATAAAAATAATAATAAAAAAATAAATATAATAAATAAAATTAAGAGTAGTATAAAAAAGATGTATATACTATTAATGATAAAATATCATAATTATAATATTTAAGAAGTTCTGGTTCAAAATAAATAAGTAATTATCTAATTTAAAATGCAAAACAAAGAAAGATAAACCAAAATGTCGTTTTATTAAGGTTTCACTAACGAGGTTTTGTTATATATATTTTTAAATATTCTCTTAATAATTCTCTTATTATTTAATAAAAAATAATTTAAAAAATAAATATATTTAATATCTTAAAAATATAAAATTATTTAATATTTTTTATTTAATAATTAAAAAAATTATTAAGATGATTAATTAGAAGGATTAAAAATTATTCACTAAATTTATACTAAAGAGACACCAATGAACTCACATATGACATATGAATAAATATAATGGCATTAATTTATACTCATGATTAATTATCAACATGATTCGTGCTTAGTATTCAGTGATGAACCGTTTTGTCTAGTGTTTGAGCTACGAATTTAAGAACCATGTTCCCCACTATAATATTCAATTCATGCATAATGGATTTGGTTATTACTTAGAACTTTGAAATAGAGACTCGGAATTTAGGGTCTATGTCCTCCAACAACTTCTTGATTGGAGTGTGGACCTATTTACCAAATTAATTGTGCAATTGCTCCTAAATTCCTTTCAATTTTAAAGACAAGTACAAACACATCTTCCGTAATTTATGGCTCGGCTCAAAGACATGCAATAAATAAGGCAACCAAGAAATTCTTTCTCTTCTTTATTTATTTATTTATGATCTCTTCCTTACCCATTCTTTATTCAGTAAAATAAAACACCTTTTTATCGGGTTTTTTTTTTATTCTTCTTCAAAACAAATTAAACTCACAACTACTCTTTTGTATTGAAAAGTGAAATTTACATTTATGCGTACAAGATTAGTGATAGTTTCATAATTATATACTTACAAGTTAAGTTTAGGTTAAAATTTGAGAAATTTTCTCTAATTATGGATCATCTAGAAAAAAAAGTCGTTATGTTTAAAACTCGCTAACATAATTATCTAAACTAATTAAAATGTACATATTAGTATATATTAATTCTCTCGTATATAGGCAAAAAATTCCTTTATAGAAAATCAGTATGCAGTATATGATGAGTTTCAAAGTATAATAATCTTTTAATACATGACCCGTAATTGAAAAGATTTGTTAAATTTTAGTAATACATCCATACCACGCCTCATTGGTTATTGGATTTTGTTATTGTTAACAATTTGAATATGTAAAGAAGAAGAAAGATTTCATTGATAAAGCACAGAGCTGCAACTACAAAAATTAGGGTTTGAAGCTAAACATAACAAGGCTATATATAGCCAAATAAAGCAAGTAATAAAAGACTATTCTACCCTTAAAGAATAAACATATAATATTTAATAATTTTCTTAACATCCCCTCAAACTCATGATCTTTCTTTTTCAAGAATCGAGAGTTTCTTTTAGAGAAAGCGAAAACGAAAATAGAATGCGACTTAGTAAAGAAATCTTTCTGCAAAGTAGAAGGGACAAATGGCAATGTAATGGTGCCGTGCTTGAGGTGATGACGAAAGATGACAATCAATCTCAATGTGCTTACGTTCGCTTTTGAAAAAATAGTTGTGAGCAATCTCTTAATAGAACTCGGAGTTGTCCAATACATAGGAGTAGGATGAGATAAAGAAACTCCCATATCTGCATAACCAACGAAGCCAAACAATCTCTTTGGTAGTAGACGCCATAGCACGATACTCAGCTTCAGTGGAAGATTGAGAAACAACATGATTGTTTCTTGCTCTTCCAAGAAATGAGAGAATCACCCAAAAATACAAAAACCGAATAGACTTACGATCGGTGGGGTCACTACCATGATCAAGATCGAGTAGGCACGCAACTCCAAGGATGAGGTGGACGAAAATAAGAGACTCAAAGAGCGTTTCGAAGATACCTCAAGATACGAAGAACGGCCGCCCAATTTTTGTAGTGGGAGAGGCAACAAATATTAACAATATGAAAATTTAAAAAAATTATATGCAATATCCGGACGAGTGATAGTGAGATAAACCAAGTCACTAACAATAAGTGCGATACAAGGTAGGATCGGATAATGGGATACCATCGGAAGAAGAGTATTTTGCATTAAGTTCAATTGGAGTATCAACAGACCTTATTATCATAGGTAGAAGTCTTGCTCGCTCAAGAATATCTTCTACATATTTTGGTGAGAAAGGAGATAACCTCTGGGTGAGTGAGCCACCTCAATACCCAAGAAATAACGTAAACCCAAGTCCTTCATTTCAAACCGTCTAGCTAATTCTATTTTCAAGGCGGTAATGCCATTAATATCATCACCAAGTCGGTTAATTAATAATCATATCATCAACATATAAAGAAAGAATGATACGACTTGCGCAGACACTTAACAAAGAGTTATGCGACAATCATGACTACTAGAAGCAAATCCAAGAGAACAAATCACATCGAAAAAACTTTCAAACCAAGCACGAGGTGCTTGTTTGAGACCATATAAATCTTTCTTGAGCTTGCAAACATACCCGGAACCATGAGAAACACCAGGAGGAGGTTTCATATAAACCTCTTCTTGAAGGTCCCCGTTCAAGAAGGCATTTTTAACATCTAATTGAGATATATGCCAAATCACGAATTTAAAGCTACGCAATAAGGGTAATGAATAGTAGTCATTTTTGCTACAGGAGCAAAAAAGTCTCCTCATAATCCATACCATATTGTTGAGAAAAGTCTTGTGCAAATAACTCAATCTAGCTTTGTATCGCTCAACGGACCCATCGGACTTTGTTTTGATTTTATACACCCAATTACAACCAATCACACTCTTACCAGGAGGTCGAAGAACCAAATCCTCAAGTACTGTCTTATGCAATATAAAAGCGAAAAGTTCCATCATCCATAGCTTCGTTGCCAAAGGGGGTTAAGATTGCCTCTTGATATGAAGAGGGCTCGGAGAAACAATGAATAGAAGCTAAAAATGTAAAAGACGAGAATAGCAAGAATAAACAAAATCGGTAACTTTGTGGACTTACGTGTGCGAAGGGATTGACGAGGAGGAGGATCCAAAATCTCGGAAGGTGCTTGGAAACCACGGGAGACTTTCATGTGTGCTAGAGAGCAAAGTGTCGATTAAAAAAATTTCGGTTTGCAAATATGTCGAGTATCATGAGATGACAAAGTATCGAGTCTTCACGAAAGGATCCACACTAATAAGATCAGTTTTAGTGAGGGCATGGATAGTGGAGGGAATAGAAAAGAAAGGTATATGCTCAAGAAACACAACATGGCGAGACACATAAAGTTTTTGTGTAACAGGATCAAAACAACGATACCCTTTCTTACCTTCCCCATAACCAAGAAAAACACACACATAGCGAAACGAGAGGATAACTTGTTACGTTCTACATGAGGCGAAGAACAAAACAAGTACAACCAAAGACCCGAAAAAAGAATAATCGGGAGCAAAATCATACAACTTTTCAAAAGGTGACAAACACGAGATATGAGAAGAAGGAATAGTATTTATCAAACTCACAATACAAGTGAGAACGGTGTTCACCCCGTGTCACTAGGAACACAGGCACTACAACGGAGAGAACGAGCGGTTTCAACAATATGTCTATGTTTTCTCTCTCGCAAACCATTTTGCTCGGGAGTGTCATACAAAAGTCGATGAATTCCATCCGAGGCAAGCAACTCACAAAATCTATAAAGTATATTCCCCACCCAAATCACACCTAAAGCACTTAATAATAGCGAGATGTTGAGTTTTAACAAGTGCTCTAAAGTTCTTATAGATCTCAAAGAATTTGAACGATGTTTCATTAAGTAAACCCAATAATAAAGTATAATCATCCACAAAAGAAACATAATATCGGGACCCTCCTTTTATTTGTAACAACGGGAAGGTCCCCATACATCGAAATGAATCAAATCAAAAGGAGAATAAGAAACAAATTACTTTTGATTAAAGGGTAAAGCGTGAAAAATTTTGCCAGTTTACATCCACTACAATCAGAAATATCATGAGTTTGCAAATTTCCCAAAGCCCCTGTGGAAGCCAAAAACCTCAAACGAGAGGCTGACACATGTCCCAAACGAGAATGCCATAAATAAAAATTAGAAGAAGATGGACTCAAACGAAAAGAAGACAAATCAACAAAGAGACGGTAGTTGCAGTGTATTGGCACTTTTAGCTCATCCAAAATATATAATCCCTCTTTCCTATGGCATGTCCCAATCGGCTTTCACGAGATTGTAGATCCCGCACATAACAAGAAGAGGGGAAAAAATGACTAAGTTACCTTAATCACATAATCGACCAACGAAGCAAGATTTAAGGTAAGTTTCTAATATGATAAACATTAGATAAAGACAAAATTAGGTGTTACAACAGATCCAACACCATGCTAGGCATAGAGTGCCATCGGCGGTCATGCCAGTTAAACAAGACGAAGGACATACGAAGCAAACGAAGAAGAATCCGGAGACATATGATGTGAAGCTCCGTATCTAAAACCCAAACAAGGTGACATACCGACGATTATGAGACAATGTTCCGACCTCACGATTTGAAGAGCGGATCATAGCTTGTGGTTGTAAAGAGAGAAACTTTCAGAATTGCTCAATTTGTGCAGTACTAGGATCAACAAAAGGACAACTCAGGGAAAGCAACGAAGTTTGCGGTTTCTTGTGGGTGTCGAAATCCGTGTGGTGGTCTAGAACCATTGGTGGTCTTGGAGCATTAGATTGCGGTTGGTTGCCATTTTACTGTTATCTCAACTTAGGACACTTAGCCTTCAATGACCTTCTGCTTTCAGATAAAATCTACACTCGTCGAAACCAACCCTTGTGAGGGATAGCTTATTCGATTATAAAGTGAGGCTTAGAATGTGCTTTATGCTAAAACAGACTTAAGTGGAACCAACATTCCTTCTCGTTAAGACTTAAGACGTATCTCTTGTATCAAGAGCTCACCGACAACTTAGTCAAGGATGGAAGTGGAGAACGATGCAAAATAGAACCTCTGAGTCCTTCAAAGTCACTACATTTTGAAGTTTTTTAAGAATTGTACTAATCGTTTTTGTTCTCTACGAGCGATATATGGAGTAAAAGCCTTCAACTCCTTTAATTACATAAGAGCCAATGATCCCAAAGATCGACATGGCGAGAATAAAAGGCTTGAATACTATATCTCCCTGTTGGAGAGCTTTAGTATGTCATTCTCCAACTCAGGCCTTTCTTTTGATTAACTGTAAAGAGCCTCTGTAAATGATCCCAAACCTCTTTTCTTTGTTTCATATTTTGCCAATTGTGTACCTATGGAATGCTCAAGGCAGATTGTTAACCTATGTGATAATCTTTGCATTATTTTTCCCAAACATCCAATAAATTTTGATAATTTCGATCTGTTACGCAAGGTTTCATGTGTAACATATCCCCACATCTTTTACCCTTAAGAAAATTTCGCATTACATAACTCCAATACGAGTAATTTTTTTGTTCATCCAATCTCACACTCACAGATTGAAGTGAATCGTCACTAGCCATGATTAAACAACGAGAGGAAGAATAATAGAAAAGAAACAATGTTAAAATACCGGATATCACAAGATGGAAAAGCCAATGTGAAGCCAACCAGAATGCCAACAAAATGCCAATCAAAAGTCCAAAATACCGGATGTGTAGCAAAATACCCGGACATGATAGAGCCAAATTTCTTGGAACACGGATGGTGATTTTCCAGACGAAATGCGAACAAAGAAAGAGACAATCGAGAGAACGCCCAAAAAAATTTTTCTCGGGGCTCTTGCCCAAAAGCCGGCAGTGGGCGCCCCCGCAACCCCGCTAACTCACTTAACGGAGTTGGATCCGCGAAAACTGTGGTAAGAATTAAACTCTCTCCATGGCAAACCTGCTTTGATACCATGTTAACAATTTGAATATGTAAAGAAGAAGAAAGATTTCATTGATAAAGCGAGCTGCATGTTAACTACAAAAATTAGGGTTTGAAGTCTAAACATAACAAGGCTATATATAGCCAAATAAAGCAAGTAATAAAAGACTATTCTACCCTTAAAGAATAAACATAATATTTAATATTTCTTAATCTTAATTATTATTACTAAAATATGATATTCTCTCTATTCCTTTTTATATGTCGTTTTTTTAAAAAAATTGTTCTATATTAGATGTTGTTTTAAAATTTTAATACAAAATTAATTATTTTATACTAATTTTATCCTTATTTTTTTTATTCTATTAATTATTTAACTCCTAAAAACTTTTAATAATTACTCCTCCATCTTTTATATCTTTATTATTATCTCTTTTATTGGGTCAATCATTTTTTTCTTTTTCAAAGAATAATATCATCTTTTATGATTATTTTTAAAAAAAAATTAAGACTATCAAATTATTTTCTTAATACGAATGTTATTTTTTAAATGACAAATGAAAATGAATATAAAATTGCATACAACACTTTTTATTTAAAAATATTTACCAAATTCCTCTTAGTAAATCGCATAGAGTTGGCCTTATAGTGTAATTATGAGATGGTTGATCAAATTAATGATATCAATTATGTAATCGATAACTTAGAGATTAATTTACCAGTGGTCAACAAGTACTTCAGAGTTCAGTAGCAGCAAGCAGCCCATGGAAGTGAAGATTCCCCTCTCAACTCTCAAGACCCTATAAATATAATACTTGGTCCTTATTCCTTAGCATGAAAGAGAGTCGCAGTGACAGTAGAGTAGTATTATTTTTAGGGTTTTTTTAAAGAGTTTTTAAAAATATTTGTTAAAAAGTTAATTTTTTTTATAAAAATAAATATTTAATACATTAAAAAATTTAAAAAAATTATATAATTTTTTTATTTTAAATTTTTTAATAAATATCTTTAAAACACTAATTAAAAAAAGTATTTTTATGGAGGTCGGTAGAGTCAGAGTAGAAGTACTCCCTCGGCCTCGGAAAATTGTGCAAAGTGCAAACATAACAGACCTTAATCCTATTACATAGGAGTTGGGGTATTTTAGTTTTTAACCGAAGCGAAGCCCAAGAGAGGTGTACATAACCAGCATGGGCTGATGGCTACCATGTGATTTTACTGCTCAATGCTCATCCTCAACTCCTTGGTCCTTGTGTCTTCAACTTTGAATTCCTCACTTTGACTTCTATTATTCTTTCTTCCCTTAGTCGGTTAATTAATTAATCCATTTTTAATTAATAAAGAACCAGACCTCAATATTGTTTTTGCAGAATTTTTATAAGAGTTATGTTACAAGCGCCTAAAGAGTTTTATTAAAAAATTTAAAAAATAAATATTTTAAATGAAAATAGCTTTTTTAATTTTTTTAATATATTAAATATATATTTTTTAGTTATATTTATTATTTTTATTCTTTAATTAGTATTTTGAGGATATTAATCAAACAATTTTTTTTTATTTTCTTTGTGATAATAAAATTTAAGGTGAAATGAGATTTTTTTTTATTTTAAGATAAAGACAAATCACTAATTTTAATAAAAAATTTAATGAAAGCGTAAATTACCTATTAACAAAGGAATCTTGGATTCAAACCCAAGTTATAATGTTTTCATAAGCGAAAAGTCGACTAAATAACTCAATCTCATTATAATATACCATTACATAATGCTCTTTGTATTTGTTTTAATAAATTACATGCTACTACTTTGAAGTTTGTTAAAATAATAACAAACCTCAAACTTAATAGTAAATTAAACAATATAAAAAGAAAAAAACCATTTATTAAATTTTCAAGCATCATAAACTAATATAAGATTTTAAAATTAGATAATTTTGCACAACAGAGAAAAAGATGAAAATTTAAAATTAAAGAATATTGTTTATTAAATTAAAATAAAAATGGTGATCATGATTACGAGTGAAAATAGGACAAACGACTCATCAAGAACCTATGACCTAACTCAATTCATTTAATAAAAAGGTTAAATCAAAGTTTTTTAAAAAAATATTATTTAAGTTAAATAAGTCGACTTTATACATTTGAAAAAATATTTTAAACCTAGTAGATCGGTTTATTTAATTATATATATTATTATTTTATATATATTATGAAATTTTAATATTTATATAATATTATTAATTTAACAAATAATATAATATTTTTTTAAAGTCTAGGTCCGTCAACTTATATAAATTATAAAGACCTAGACCCATTATCCTATCTCATTAGCTTATTTAGAGGTAAGTTTGTTGGTCTATTTAAAGGTTTAAATAAGACCTAATTCATTTCTATCTTTTTAACTTATTCCATACAAGTGCCTCCTGGTGTATCATACCCCTTTTTTTTGTGTGCCTAGGCTCCACACAGGCGCTAGGAGGAATCGAACCCGTATCATACTCTTTGCAACAATGTAATATTAATCTCTGAGCCAAAGCATCATCTGCTGGTGTATCATACTTTTAAAATTGAGTAATTATTACTTATTTGATTAAATAATTATAAAGTTATGATTCGATGCAACAATTTTTATTGTAATTTTTAATAAGCTAGATAAGAGTGAAACATATGGGATGAGGATCATCTCTCTTTATTTTTTGTCTCTTTTTTTGATTTTTTTTCAATTTTAATAAATGTTTTAAACTTAATTATATATATTTTTATTTAATTTATTTTATATTTGTTAAAATTTAAGTAAAAAGATAAGGAAGATGACGAGAAATGAAGATAAGCAAACATATGATGATGATTTTGAGTTTTGTTACTTTTATCCATGTATTTGTGTTGAACGAACCTTGGTGTTTAGCAATTGACTTAATTAATGGCTGTTTCTTTCGCATGTAGAATTCTCCTCCTTCAACTCTGCGTCCGCTGTTACTTGAAGACACGATGCGGATTTAGTTTGTAATTAGGGTGTAGTTGTTGTTTTTTTTTTTTTGTTTTCTTTTCTTTTCACCAGTACCAAAAAAATTTTAACTATATCTAATATTCAAAGAGACTGAGTTTTAGTGTATTGAGTTCTTTGACTCTGAGTACTATCCTTTCATTTATACTACTGCTCATGCTTAGCAAATGTTGTTCATGGGACGACTTTATGTCCAAGGCTAAAACAAAGAGGATCCAATCTTTGAAGTTGCAAGCATTTGTACATGGGAAAAAGAGATATCTCTCTTCCTTGCATTCCTAAATCATCCCCTTGACGAGGGATTGGACAAAGACTTGGTAATTTTTTATTTTTTTAGCGTTAGCACATTCATATAAATTGAAGTGCATTCTTATCCTTGCCATGATAGGTACAGAAATTTTTATATGCCTCGTTAATACAATTCTTTTTATTTAAAAGGGAAATAGTGCACTTCCTGTCCTTGATAATGAGTATGTAAAGAAGATGCAACCATGTGTTTAAATTAAATGTTCCTGATTCAGATTTGAAATCTAGCTCTCCATGTAAAATCCATTTCAAAGTTTCAGATTTAATTTGTGCAGATAATAGAAAAGGTGAATGCAACTCAGGGATAAAGAAGAAGTTTGGTTTCTTGATGTTCATCCTTATAAAGAGAGAAGTTTGATTTTTTTTCTTTTCATTGGGTTCAATGGAGATGAATTACTGATGTAGGCATATATTACTGTTATCTTCATGTTCATCCTTACTTATCAATCATTGCTTCTGCAAATTTCAGATAGTGCCTGGGATCTAACTCCAAAAATAAGGTTTGACATGGAGAGTTGATAGACCACTTTGCTTCTACAGTCATAAATTTATAATTTTTCTCTTATGTAGTTGGTGACTTAAAGTTACATTTATGTTATTTCTGTTAAAGGAAGAGCAATATATTGTATCATTTAGTAACTTAACCAAGGTGGCAGTAGACTATAACTTGGTTAATATGCAAGTTCGTGCATTGCATAATTTGTTCATTTTGAATTTTTTTTAAAAATATTTTATTCTTTACTTTTTCCCCAAGGCACAACAATGTTACTTATTAGCACTGCATGAATTCCTTCTAACATAATTAGTTGATGACTCTAGCTCTTACTATGTATAAAAGCCTGGTTGTTACTATCTCTCAGTTTTCAGAGTTAGTTTTAGTGATATACTTGATCCTATTTCAGGCCTTTCTTTTAGGATTAACTTTAATTAAGAATGTTGAATATTGTTAAGAATCCCAAAAGTTAGTTCACAACCTATATAATAATAATAAAGGCCTGAGATGTGTATTAGTATCTTCAATCCTTTATTTCTTTGATAAAATTCTTTAATCTATTTTACTCAAGAAATTTCAAATGTTACACAATTTCATGTGTTTCTCTCATGCAATCATTTTATTTTAGAACAAAATTTATTAACTCAAATGTAAGATCTATTAATATTTATTTGTTCATCTTTTGGTTCAATACTTCTAGGTATAGACTATAGAGACAGACTACCTTGGACCGATTTATATGAAATTTAATGTTAACAATTTATATCCTCCAATGGAAGAGCTAATGTGAGTAGTTGTTCTAATTTGCATTTCACTAGACTACGATATGATTTGATATACATGTAAAGCATTTCGCTGGCGTCTGGCCTTGTTAAAATAGGTGGCGTTGATAGCATCTCTTTTATTTCTTGAAACACGACTTCACATTTTGAGATTCATTCAAAGTTCTTTCCTTTCTTTAGAGTTTGAAAGAGGGGAATGAAACTTTTGGGAGGCCTTGGCCAAGAAGCATGTGAGGGCGGCAATCCGGCCTATCAACTGCTGTACCTCCTTAACGGATTGGGGGCTACGCATATTGAGCACTGTTTAGCATTTCTCCAGGTTTGCTTTGATACTGCGGTTCGTCAGTAAAAATCCTGAAAATTTGCCAATCTTAACACCAAGCGCGCATTTCTTCGGGTTTAGATGTATGTTATGCTTCCGAACCTTGGTGAATACCTCTTCCAAATCCTGGACGTGATTGCCAATAATTAGAAGAGTAAATTTTGACTATACAATTATACATAGATGGTCAAGATTAAAACTTACTTAAAGGTCATGTGACTACTTAAAAAAATCGCATGTATTTATGTTCTAATATTAACTATTCATATAAGATCTAATAGTCAAAATTTTCTTTTATCATATCTTATAATAAACACTCATCTCACCGATATCTTCAATATATATATAGATAATACTTATTTTATATATTATTATTGTTGTTATTCTTATTATTATTATACATATGAAATGAGTATTTATAAAAAATTATTCAAAAAGTAGCGATAACATATAACAAAATTATAAATAATTTTATGCATTCTTTTTATCATTGTTTAAGAATATTGAATTTTGTACCAATATCACAAATCACAATTGGATTACAAACAATATCGTATGCCCTGCAAATATTTCTCAAAATATATATATTTTTGCTATAAGTACGTGACAGTAACAGCAACATTATAAGAACAAAATATGTTTGAATAATGGTCTTCCTCCGCTATGTTAGCTGCGTCCACGCCACTCGGCACTAACCACATAAACATTAATGTTTTAGGTAGTAAACATTGATGGAGACAGCAACCAGCGAGCACCATGCCTCTATCCCCCTCCTTGATACGAATGATGAAAGAATAAGACATCCACTAAAATGTCAAGTCTTGAAAAAGATCTCTTGTTGATTTGGAGTCAAAATCTAACCTTCAATTCAGTGTTTTCTTTTTTCTTTTTTTTTTAAATTCTTTTTAGAACAGGTAACTAGTTGAAAAGGTGCAATATTGTCATAATTTCTCCCACTCCTCGTGTTTTTAAGTAAAGCTAATTGCCCTGTTTAGTAATTCCAAAAACTGCATAATTATGGTTCTTTTGATGGAGCCATTTATAACCAAAATTATTAAACAAATAAATACTTTCTTTGTTCTTTTTTATTAGTTTTTAAATAAGGTTTTTTTTAATTTATCATTTTAAAAAATTATTGAAGCATTAATTATTTTTTAATTTTATTTTTTTAATAAGTGATAAATAAATAAATAAAGTGATAATAATATTAATAAGTGAGATAAAAAACTAATAAAGTGATAATGATATTTTTAAGTATTTGTATATACTCATCATATGTTGCGCATGGATTTGATAAGCTGCTTTTTTCCTTGAAGACTGTACGTAACTAATCATACAGAACTGAATATTCTGGTTTTTACATTACATTTTTTTTTCATGAGAATTAATCATGATTTTCTATACATTACCTGAGTCCTGCACAAATTCTAATTTTTGTTATTCATTTTTTATTTTCTTAACGATAAGGTATCCTCAAGTGAGTTTTCATGTCAGTTGAAGTTTAGTCCTTCATCAGATTATTTTAAAAGCGTATCCTCATATTGGCCTGGTGCATTTAAAATAATTAATTAATTAATCAATTCTTTTAAGTGTGTTCAAAGTTTCCAAACCTGAGGAGAAATTTTTAAGTATTTTTTTGAGGGATTTGGATTATTTGATATAATTTTTTCTCTCATATGATTAAGTAAAAAAATTGGTAAAAATAAATATAAATATTATAAAAGAAATTTCATAAATTATGATTAGATCTTTTAATAAATATCTTTGTCTCTATCTTTCTTTCTACTTGACCATATAAAAAAAAATGCCATTAGAAGATTTAAATCTGTTTTTGGAATAAGAAAAGTTCTTGATGTGTACCATTTATTATGTGATACTTCATTTATATTATTAATAATATTGTTTAAAGTAAGAGACATTGATTTTATACATAACTATGGTGCTACATAATAAATGATAATAAAACAAGAAAATATTTTTATTCTAAGAACATATAAGAATTTCTCCCAATCTGAGTCATTAAAGTATAAAGTATACTTTTTTTTTAAGAAATTTTTAAATAAATATAGTCTATTATTTTATCTTTTAAATACTTAATTAATTATTATTTGATATATATAAAAATATTATTAAAAATTAATATAATTTTATAATAATCCTTAACACATTACATATATCAAATAATAATTTATATATTTATAATAAATCATATCTAATTAAGAATTACTCAATCTCCTTAACTACTAAGCTAGTCTTTGGGTTATCTTTGTTAGGGTTTGGAACTATTAATAGTCGTCGTTTTATCACTTTGCGGGCATCAACAAACGCAATTTCATTTCCACGTGGTAAATTTGGCTTTAACATTATGCTCGGATGGTTTGCATGAATATAGTGCTACATTTGTTGGCAAAGTATGATAGTAGTTGTACTGACAACCTTTTTATGCCCTTGGAAGTGGAAGTTAAAAGATAGCGGAAATGTGGAATCCCCAATAGGGCTACTAACTGAGGAATGGTTGAATTTTAAAAGGATGTTCAACATTTGTTTGTGGGCATGGGAGAATTGAAAACCAGCGTATTGAAAAGTTATGAAATTTTATTATTGTACATATTTCAATGATTGATGTGATGTTTGGTTTGTTATATATATTTATTTTTAGGGACATATTTTTATTAATATTTACAAAAATATCATTATATTCTTATTTTATTTTTTATTTTTAAGATTTCGTGAAGAAAATCATCATCTCCATCAATCCTCATCCCTTCCACATTAGTCACCTATTTTACGTATAGTCAAGTATGCCCTAGAGGTTTTATACAGAAAAAAAGTGAAAGCTATAATTATATGTTGTAACGAGAAGAGTTGCTCTTCTACCTATTTTTTCCCGTATTAATATTTTTATTAATTTTTAAGTATTTATTGTTAGAATTAATAATTAATAATTATAAACATTTAACGACTTTAAAAATTTCCATTTATTGTACTTGAGGAATTTCTCATCTCAATTTTTACACGTGTTAATAAATACTTATAATTAAAAGAAATATGATAAATATATCATGATTTAGCTAAATAAATATTTACATTCACGGAGAGAAGACATCAAATCTATTATACAAATCCTCTCTTGGAATAATTTTTGCACTAATAAATTTAAGTTTACAAATTTTCTCTCACCACGACTATAACTTCTGTAATTTGAAGACAAAGTTGCAAATTATATTATGCAATGTCGTAATCGGTATTGCGATGGAACGACCAAACATATTTAATTTGAAAATCAATGGAGTCACCACTAATGTTTATTTAAATTAGAAAAATATTAAAAAAAAATTTAATCAGGCAAACTGGTCTTTTGAAAATGAATTTGGATTCGGGAGTCGATTACATGTAGAGAATGTATTAGCACCCTACACTGTCCGTTTCAGGAATGGTACCTTATGTTAGTTGTACAAAATTTAATAATCTCAAATATATTTATTTTTAACATTTTTTTAAAAAAAGACTTTATAACTAAATTTTTTATTTTTATTTTAAAATAAAAAAAGGAAATAATCAAATTGTAAAAATTTATTTTTTTGACTTGACAAAAATAAATTTCTGCTCCTACGTATCCTCGAGTGCAATGAGGAACTCAAAGTCACGTAATTCTTTAGAAAATGATTGTGGGTTGGTTAATTTTAATTAAGAACAAACTTTTTGAAAAAAGATATTTTATTTGAAAACAAATTCATTCTTATACGATGTTCAAGTTAGCACCAGGCTACTCAATAAACCCTTATGATCTAAACGACATTGGAGATAACATTCGCTATTCAATTATCATCATTGGTCATTGCATGGATTAAAATATTTTTATTTTATTTTAAGACATGTACAAGGACAACTAAGTAGTTACACAAATAACACATTGTCATACCATGAGTCAAGTAAATAAAATAACATAAAAACTAAATTAAACATAACAATGAAAAATAATTTTTTTTTATCCTTTAACATTTTTTTCATTTTTTATTTTATTTTTAAATTTTTCTCTTTTTTTATATGTTTTTAGATTTTTTCTTAAAATAAAAAATAAAAAAATACAAACAAACCAAAAAAAAAAAAAGGAGAGCAAGCTTACCTCAAAAGCGTATAAAAATGTTATGCTTCAAAGAATTCTGTACAAAGCCTCACGCGTTCTCTTCAAATCGAACCTTGAAAAACAACCCACTTGCATGGAGGAAAAAATTTTACTAAAGTTTCGGGCTCTTATATTTAGTATTAAGCCCAAGTAAAAAAAATTTACTAAAGTTCTCGAACTCTTATACTTTGTATTAAGCTCAAGTATGTAATTTTTTTTAGATGTATCCAAAACAAATGAGAACCACCCCTATATATAAGAGGAGGGGAGGGGAAATGAACATGGTTTCTCCAATGTGAGACTTAGACACTTTAGTTTTTCAACTTTTTTCATTTTTTTCATTTTGTCATTTTATTTTTTTTCAGATTTTCATTTGTTTTTTCAAGGTTTAGAGATAAACTTCATGGACAAAATTAAATGTTCATACCTTAATTAAGTAACAAAAATAAAATAAAAAATTATGGATAAAATTGAGTATCAACATGCAATAATATAATATTAATTTCTATTTTTCTCTTTTATTTTTATAATTTTATCAAATTTTTAATACAAGTATTTATAACTCATTTTAATTTATATATCAATTAACTAATCATACACTCTATTCTTATCACATAAAAATTATCCTATTATATTAGTTTCTTGCTAAAACAATAGTCAACATATATATTTTTATATTAATTATGATTCAAAATTTGAAACTTCAAATAAAATAAGAAAACTAATAATTTTTTTATGAGAACAAGAAACTAATAATAAACTATAATAAGAATAGTGAACATAAAAATAATAAGGGTACCAAACAAACTTCCTAATTATCAACTAAGAATATATATGGATCAAATTTAATAATTTTCACCTTAATTCAAATTCTATTTTCAACGAACAATTTTAAAATTTAAAATTTATGTAAAATCAAGACAACCCAACCCACATGTTTGCCATTTTAAGAAAGAAAGGTTAAAAAAAAAAAGAGGAAACTGTGCTGGGTTCAATCATCCTTCTCGCTGAGTCACTCGTAAACTAGAGCTTTAAAATTGGAAATGGGGGAGTTGCATTAGCATATATGCTGAAAAGATAAGAAAGCAAGAATGTTTAAGTTAAGCAGCAGGTAACCACATAATTCAATCTAAACAGTAGATTTCATATTAATTTGCCTCATCCAAATCCTCTTACTATAGCTGCTCTCTTTGTTCATTTGCTTATGTATCTTATTCACCCCCTACCCTATGCACTCATGATTCCATTAACTTGTAAGTGTGTGTTTGAATTAGAATTGATAAATTTAAGTTTGATTGAAAATATATTTATAAATTTAAGTTTAATTAAAAGTGAATTTACAATAATATAATTTATGTTTAAAATTTTTTACTTCAAAAGTGAGTTAGAATAATAATTTTAATACAAAAATAAGAATTTTTTACTTCTTAATTAACGTATATTTCACTCCAAATTATGTTGAAACAAACTGAGATTAAAAAAACTCAAACATAATTTTACACCTTTTAAAAACTATAAACATCAATTTATTAAAGGTCACTCGTATCCAAATACGCACTAATTACCGCTCCTATGTCGTAAACTCGTAATGTTTTTTTGAACTTCTACTCGTCTCTTTTAACGCCGTTCTATGTCTGCCTCAGTCATGTTTTCAACCTTGACCGCGTTTTTTTTTTTCTAAGCAACGACAAACAATTGATCTTCAATCAGGTGATGTTTAAATTAATTTGTACGTATATTAATTTATTTTTTTATCTAGTTAAAGGTAGAAATAAATGCAAAAAACAAGTTAGTAAAAAAATAAAAAATTATGAATTATATTGTTAAATATATATATTTTTTATAAAATTAATAAATAAAAATATATTTATTCTTAATTATTTAATTAGTTAAATTAAAATATATTATTTTAAATTAAAAATAAATATATTTTTATTGACTTTAATCCTAATTAAAGGGAGACTGTCCAACTTTTATTTAATTTATCGTTACGTATTTATTATTTATTTAATTTATTATTATGTATTAATTAAATTAATTAAATAAAATTAAAAATAATATATGATAATATATTAAATAAATAATAAACATATAATAATAAATTAAATAAAAATTAAAAAAATTCTCTTCAATCAAAGTTAAAGTCAAATTCTATTTTTTTATCTACCAAACACTTAATGCCACTTATACAAATAAATGAAAAAATAGCATCGTAAAACTAATCTAAATGAAATACCTATAATAGCCATCTCGTACCAAAGTATTTCTCTACGGAAAAGAATATCTTACAACCTGAGGAGGTGCCATGGAAAACCGATAAGTTTCAAAAGAGAAGGGCCCACGTGAAAGTATAGAGCTTTCATTCTGGTCAAAACTAAGAGGGCCCAATAAAAGTAAGGAAAAGTGCCGCCAAACTGCATAAAACATGAACACCTGCCATCTTCCATGATTAACTTCTTTGTCTCTCACCTACACGCATATATCTCTGCCTAATTTTGGCTTCAAAGCACTGTATACATGTTGAAACGAAAAATATTTTTCAATTTTGACAAAGTTGATTCTTTTCCTATCCATATACATATTATTATGCAAAGCAAATTTTTTTAATCTATCAATTAAATTAATTTTTTTCTCAAGTCAATCATGCTATTAAGTTTTACATGAGTTAAAAAAAACCCAAAAAAAAAAAGAAAACCCGAAAATATTTAATGTAACACAAGGCCAAATTAGAGAATGTAAGTGTGAACGTGAGTGAGTAACCAACAAAAATGACGCAGAGACGCAATTTCTTGTTAGGTAAATGTAACTCTGCGCCCCTTTGATACACCGAAATACTGTTCACTATATTATAAAAATGTTAATAATGTACTCTTTTAAATTTTTTTATTATTAGTTTAAAAATAAGTATTATTAATATTTTTAAATATATAAAATAAATTAATAATAAAAAATATTAAAAAAATATGATACTAAACTGTATTATATTATATAAGTCGTGTCCTCGTCTCCATACATTTTGCATGTGACTTCTCATTCGCAACCGCTAGTCAAATCAAAACAAGAAGAAGAATAGGACTAAACCAAACCTGGATCATCCTAGCCTCGTGGCCAAACAAATGGATGGCAAAGAAAAAATTGGATCCCTAGCACAGCTGCCCCACATTAAATGGTCTCTCACTCAGGGAGCAGCACAAGTTGGCGTAAGCACACCACACATTGAGACACCAATAGAGTCGAGTCGAGATCCTTTAAATCTAACGGAACACGGTATAGTGCAAGAGCAAGATAGTATAAGCCCAGATGTAGCTTACCTCCATCCACCGTCACCACTCACCACCACCCAACCCAAGGGTGGCGCTGGAATCTGGTGGTACTTAGGTCAATGACTTATTATAATACTAAGGTGAGAGAACAGAGAGGTATTCCCTATTTTGAGCAATGGTAATTGGTAACTATAGTGAGTGTGGGAACGCACATCAGATAGCACAGAATCACTCTCTGATTAGATGGATGGATGGGATGACCCTATCATCATGTGACCTATCCCATCCATCATCCAACCACATGATGATTATCATCATGAATCAAGGTGAAAGTTGGTCCCACGCCACAGTACTTCCCTCTTCCCTTTTCAATTTTTTTTTTCTTTAAAAAAAAAAAAAACTTGATGATGCTCTTCGAGTTGAAAAGACTAAACGCTTACCAAAATTGGTGGCAAAGTGTCAACGCCGTTAGATTTTCGAAATGTAAAGTAGTTAACTTGTCTCTGTCAACAAAACCTTCTACGGCTATGTTGTTACGCTTCCTGATAATATATACACACACAGGACACAACCAATGACCCTTTATCCTTTACCTCCTTCCGGGCTCCTTTGTCTGACACTGCCAGCACTGCACTGTGGAATGGTTTCAACTTTCAATTCAAGAGCCTAAGCCACCCTGAAGACCATTACTAATAATTTAATCGTCCAATTTTAATACTAATTTTTTTAACTCGTTTACAAATTTGTTTAATATTATATAAAAATATTACAATCATATATAATTTAATTTAATATTTATTTCATATCAAAACACGATAAATATACATTTATCATAATTTAAAAATATAATAAACATATATCTACCGTATACTAGATAGACAAAAAAACATTTTCGTAATAATAAGCAGAAATTAAACATTTTCCCATCACTTTCCTTTTGCAAAATTTATGAATAAAAAATGACGTGCCAATACCATGTCTTAGTAGCCAACCTCTTCTTCAGGTCTTAGATGGCAAAATCCACACTAGGCTTTAGGAACCCAGGGTGATTTGGGGAAAGAAAGAATTATCCCAGCTATGGAACTCACACAGAAGAAATGAGCTGCAGGCTGCAGCTACTATGGGAATGGATATGCTCTGCAGCTAGTATCCCATTTGCACCAGTGTCATCAAATCAAAGAGGTTGCTAGTAGCTGCCAAACATTGGTTTGTGGTACAACTGTAACTGGAACAATTCATGGATGTATCATACACTGTTACTCATACCAAATTTGTTTATTTTTACTGAAGATTCACGAGAGATGAACTTGGTGTCTTATCACAATTGTAAGATGGTGTGATGTATGGTGTGGCCCACCCCCCTCAATCACAAGAGACTAAAGAGCACTGTTTGAGTTGGTGGGTCCAACCCTGAATTGCCCAACTCACTGTGTGCACCGCACCACGCAAGCATACATGATTTCCCTCACATTGAAACAAGGGAGAGAGAAAATAATCAACGTTGAAGTTATGCAACCAAGATGGTGATGATGATGATGATCCCTGTGGGAAATATACAAGGTTGAAAAGCTATGCAGGGGCATTCTTCAATGGTGATGATGCCTATAGGTTACAGTAGATAGATATTTAAATAGATGCAGACTGTGACTGAAGAAAATTAGACTTTTGAAGAGAAATGAGCTGGAGAGATGGGTGCTTTGGTCATCCCATTCTCTATTTTTTTGTTTTTTTGCTATCCTTCTGAAATTTTTATTTCTGTTTGCAACATATATAAACACAATATAGACATATCACATGGAGGAGAAGGCCACCTCCATCCCAAGTTACATCTCATGCTAATCCCCAAAAACTTATAATAATAATAATATTATAAAATCTATAAACTACTCCCCTGTGGTAATTTAAAACCCCTAAATTAACTTAGTAGGATGAAAAGAGATGAGAGAAAAATGAAAATCAAACTAAAATTAATTAAAACTCATTTCCATTGTATAATATTGCATCAAATTAGAAAGGGCAGCAGGAGGCACCATCCATCCATCCATCCATTTGTTTTCAGTTTTCACATAACATTGCAGCTTGAAGTATTCTCATCACTGAAAAAGTGGGTGTATGGGTCTGGAGGAGGATCAGGATAGGCGTAAGGAGGATACATGTAATTGACGGCAGGCGGTGGCCGCGCGTACATCATTGGCTGGAATCTGTCATTCCCCATTGCCCGTTGTTGGTTCATCATGGCAGCAGCCATGTACTGTTGATGTTGATGTTGATGTTGATGTTGGTGTTGCTGGTAAGGATTTCCGGGCATGACATCCGGACCACCACCTTGGAAGTATCCACCGCCACCGTTGACGGTGGCTGCTGGGAGGCCTTGAACCGCTGGGATATTACCCATTTGGTTCATTGGCATTGGGATGCTCATGTTGCGCAGAGGTGGCCCCACATTACCCCCAGGCCCAGCCATAGCAGGGCGACCACCCATGTTTTGGAATAATCCATTGTTCATAGCTTGAACACCACCTTCACCCATTGGATTACCCTTTTTACCCCCGTTCCCATTCCCATTGTTACCATTCTTGTTTCCCCCACCACCCCCACCATTGTTTCCATTTTTACCCTCTGGTTTGCCACCATTATTTTTGTTACCACCACCCTGATTCTGATTGTTTCCACCACCTCCTTTTTTTCCTCCATTCCCATTTTTACCATCATTTCCACCAACCAGGCCATGCACTTGAACTGGCACAGGTCCACCGCCCATCTTCCCATTACCTCCGCTGCCATTTCCACCCTTGTGAGTCTGAGCATTCATGAGTTGTGGAAGATTCCCATTCAACATCATGTGAGCGCCATTACCCATTGGATGCTTCATCATCTTATTTAGAGGAAGCTCGTCCATTTCATCATCATCAAACTCGTCATCAAAATCTTCATCATCATCGAATTCATCTAATTCGTCATCAGTAAAGTCATCATCATCTTCAGGCACATCAAACTTGACGGCTTTCATGTTTGGGTTCTGATTGGGCAACTTCATGTCCTTGAATTGAGGCAGCTTCAGATCTTGGAACCCTTTCATCTGCTGCTGGAGTTGTTGCAGCTGCTGCTGAGGATTGGGTCCTTGCTTGGGCTGATTATTTCCACCCTTCTGATTCTGACCTTTGTTGTTGTTTCCCCCACCTTTGCCGTTGTCAATTTGCATGTTCTTCAACTGGTTGGCAAGGTGGTTCTGGTTATTATTATGATTATGATTATGATTATTGTTGTTGTTGTTGTTGTTTGCTTTAGGTGCACCCCAGAGCTCTGCATGTTTCCCTGATTTTGCAAGCTTCTTGATGAGAACGTTGGGGTCCACATTCCCTGAAACCGTCACCTTCCCCTGCTCAGCATCTATCTCAGTGGTAAACACCCCTGTAATTAATCACCAAACACACCTCAGATTCAACATATCGTTGGCAAGATGAGATTTTTGTTTTTGTTTTTGTTTTTCTTCAGATAATAAATGAAAAGCACACCTTTTTATTTAATTTATTTTAAAGAGCAAATGTGAATAATAAAGGGGTTATTTTGTAGCAGAAGAGTACAGATAATGGATGCATACCATCAATTTTCTGCAAGATTTTCTTCACTTTGTGCTTGCACCCGTCACAGTGTATGTTCACTTTAAGAACACATTTCTGCATGCACAAGCAATCCCACAATCCAAAACAGAATAAAGAGAAGTTTCATTTGTGAATAAAATAGAATTTTACATTATAAAGAATGTACAAAACACAAGGCAAATAAACAACTCCAATTAGGAAGGAAGTACTGGCTTCTAAATAACCGTTCAAATGATAAAGCAGAGGCTGTGAAAAAACAAACAAACATGGAGGATGTGATAGAGTACCTGTATCTTCAAAAACTCTTCTTTACTCATGTCTTACACCACCAACGGAACAAAAGGTTACAACTTGCAACAATGAAGAAAAGAATACAGAAAAGGTCGTAATAGTAGATCTGAGAAACAGAGAAAGATAAAAAACGGAAAGGAAAATAGAGCTTCTTCCTTGGTAGGCTTTTCGAACCAAACACAGAGCAAATGACAGAAAAGAAATGGGGTCTGAGTCTCTGAGCAGAGACAGGGAGCCCAAGCAGCAAGGATCAGAAATGGATAGAGAGAGAGAGAGTTTCAAAGATGGTGGGTAGTCATTTCATTCATTGGGAGAAGGAAGCATTATGAGAAAGGAAACTAGCACAGAGAGGATGGTGCTCCAAGCGTTCACTCTTGCTTTGGTGCCTTTATTTATTGGTATTTTGCTACCATAGCATACGGAAGGAGGAGACTGTGTAAATGTAATTGTAAGTTGTAACTCCCACAATTTTAACCGCGGCTATGGCCCATGTGGGAGTGGGGGGTTGGTGACTTGGTTTGGCTTGGCTAAGAATCTACCGCTTTAACCCACTTCGGTTCGATTCTCTCTCTTGGCTTGGCTTGAAGACTGTGAGGTGGGGATGCTCAAAAATCAGAATTCATAAATGGCAATGACGAGAGAGGAGAGAGAATGTGTGTATATCTGATTTGATGTGAGATTTATTTATTTTTTTTAAAAAAATCTCATATAATAATTATCAGCAAACCCAAATATGCATGAACTCTGTCAGATTTTTTAACCCCAAATTGGATGATACAATTAATAATGCCATTTATTGGACAGTGGCTGACTTGTAAATTGCCTTTTCTAGAACTGGTTTTTGGTACATTCCACCAGTTCTCTCCAGACTTCACCACTGCACTGAGAATTTACACTTTTCTACTCTTGCTAGTCGCCTGTGACTTGAGCATTCCAAGAAATCTAGCTGAATCTACCCACCAATTTTCTCATTTCCGAGCTCCTCCTGTCCTCCTAATATTTCTTTCTTTTATAAAACCAGGAAAAGATATGATCCCTTTTATTGTCCGTTTAGATTATGAAATTGAGCATCAATAAAATTAAATTTTTTAATTTTAATTTTTATATTTGAAATATTATTTAAAATTAAAATTATAATTTTATAAATTAATTTTATAAAATTAAAAAATAATTAAGTTAAGTCTTTCTTAATTCTTAACATATATCATAAAAATTATTAATTTTATAATTTAAAAATTAAACTTTCTCTCTCTGTCTTTCTCTCTCTATATTTATTTGTGAATAATCATATTTATTAAGATTTTATTTATAAAAAAATTATTTATATTTTTATATAAAAATTATTATAATAACTATTTATTTTTTTAAAAAAAATTCATGAAAATTTTTTTTATGAAAAAAATTATTTTTATATTATAAAAATATTACTGTATAAATATTTTTATTAATTTTATTTTTATAAATGATTTTTTAATATTTTAGATCATATCTTTAAATAATAAAATTATAATTGAATTTAAAATTATAATTTCTTATCTTAATTTTTCGACATTATAGAATTTAAGATTCTGACTAATTTAATTAAAAGAATTAAAATTAAAATTAAAATTTTATATTTCAATTTAATTCTAAACTAATTCTTAGTGAATAATTAAATCGAATTTATCTTCTTCAATCCAAAAGAAAATAATAATATATTTCAGATTAGAAAAAACCAAAGAAATTAATTAATAATATTTGATTCGGAAAACAAATATTTATTGATTCATTTAAATAGAATATTTATTTATTATTGGGTCAATTCCATTATTCAATCCACCTAACAAAAGCTCTACTGTTTTTGGCAAACAACAGAAATGCACCACAGAGAATGGAAGAGAAGAGCTGCCTCATTTGAAACAATAACGCACTCATTTAATAACAAGTTCTTTTTTTTGTTTCCTGCTTGGTGGATATGCTAAAAATATATGAATTACAGATTAATAACTGAGACGCACATGATTTTGAAGGAAATATTTATAATTACTCAAATAACTATATCTTAGGACGAGTAAAGAACAAGCGATTTTATTTTCTGAATATAATAACCAAATATGTAAATACTCAATATTATATATATATATATATACCATTAACATAATAAAATTAGGAAGAGACTATTGACACTCTTAATTACTTATTTATATTCCTCATTAACTAATCATATTTTTGTAAAATAAAAAATTATAATTATAATTGATTAGTAGAAAGTGTGAATAAATAATTCAGAATGTCAATAATATCACCTATAAAACTATTTTTCAAAAGACAATACACTTTCCAATTTTAGGTGATGTGCATTGCAATTTTTTTACAATTTTTTTAAATACCCATATATATCCATTAATAGTATGCACAATCCGTCCAAATCAGCTTATACATATTCACATTGTTGTTAGCTTTTGCCCCTATTTTATTTTATTTTTTTGGTTTGGGGGGGGGGGGGGGGGGGGGGTTGTGGATCCAGTCTTTTGCCCTCTAATTTAATTTTTCTATCTAGGTTTGATCTTTTTAAATTATCCGTTAAGTACTGGACAAGGGCTATATAAGAATCCCGATTAATGTCGTTGCTTATTAGGATTTGACACTTCTGAAATACATCATACATAAACGTTTGTACTGATTAAAACATCATTATCAAACACCAGTAGACACTCGTACTCAATTCCCTTTGGAACAACATTAAATACTTAGGTCATGGTAGTTCCACATTTACTAACATCATTATCACACAGTAGACAATTTTTTCTACCATCCATTAACTGCGTTTTTATCTATTCTATTGGCTCTGATCCTTCCATTCTTCATTCCTAAAACTAGGCTATAGAGGAATCACAAATGAATGGATTGGGTAAATTTTTTATTAGGCCATAATAAATAAGTCAAAAATAAATTATTAATTTATTTATTATATTTTAAAAAATATTAAAAAAGTTCATTCCTTTCATAATTTATTTAATAAATAAATATTCAATATATTCATTAATTAATTTTTATAGATAGATATTCAACCCTTCACTTAAAATTATATTATATTTAAAAATTTTATTTTGATTTCTTCTCTCTTTCTAAAATTTATTCTCTCTAATATTCACACTCACTCTTTAAAACTCTTTCTCTAATATATAGAGTTAAGAAAGAAAACCGATATATATATATATATATATATATAAAAGGAGTATACAAGATGAGATGAGTGTTTATTGTAAAAGATGAAAAGAGTGAATATTGATCATTGGATCTTACATAAATGGACAAGATTAAAACATATATACATGTGACTTTTTAAAGTAGTCACATGACCTTTAAATAACTTTTAATCTTGATCATCCATGTATAGTTGTATGATTAATATTTATTCCTCTTACCCACTCACAATAAAAATTTCTTTCACTAAATGTGTCCTATATATATATGTGTGTGTAAACAATTAAAAATAGAATTATAACTAATTTTCATTATAATTCTGATTTATATATATGTGTGTAAACAATTAAAAACAGAATTATAACTAATTTTCATTATAATTCTGATTTTAACAGTTATATGAAAAAGAGAAACGTATACATATAAATATGTATACATTTTTTTTAACTTAATGTTATATACTAGACTTTAATTTCAATTGGACTTATATTTTGCTTGGTTTATTAACTATCTACTAACTAAAACTGGTCCAATTTATTAAATTTTTTTATCAAGATTCTCTCCAGTTTGTAGAATATTAGGAGGGAGTTCTAAGAAAAAGGTACACTTTATTTAAAATAAATTTATTGAATCTTATAATCCATCATGATAGATCTTTATATAAAAAAATTTGTATTTATCTCTCTTTAATTGGATGGATTAAATTTCAATGTGGATGAACCAGATTGATGATGGATTAATAGATCTTTTGCTACCCCTATAGAGTTTTTTTTCACTTTTTTCCTTATCTTGTGAAAGCTAATTTTATTATATTTTTTTTTGGCTTAGTAATAATGCTTGTAAATGCGTAAAAAACTTTTGGTAAAAGAACAGACATAAATTATGAACTGGAGCATATTACACCCTATTTTAAATGTTTAAATGCTTAAACATGGAGTGTCCCCCTTGATGGATTAGGATCTTCTCCAATAATTAGAGAAGTCCAATTGCCTTTTACATATACATATTATATATGGTATGTTATAAAAAAATAAAATAATATATATCACATATAATATATATTATTTTTATATATAAAAAGTAATTAGACCTCTCCAGTTACGAGAGAAGATCCTAATCCCTCGTTGATAGTTATCAACAAATGAAGGAAATATTCCGTGTAAAAAGAGTTTTGCCATGTTTATTTAAAGGATGGCCTAACCCTAATGGAAGACAGTTATGCATGTTATTCCAGGAGGAGAAAATTTAAATAGACATTATCAATGTTTTAATCAATTTTTGGCAGAAAAAGTAAAAACCGCCGCATATGGAATACTGTGGGACTGCCAGAAATTATGGGTCTTTTTCCTTTGTGTTGGTGCCAAACTTGTGTGAAATGAAAACTGAGTTGCTGGTGGTCACATTTTATGGGCTTTCAAAAGGCAAGTAGACATATAGGTCATGTTTACAACTAATAATAAGGCTCTGCTGATTAAATCATGCATGCTATACTTTAACTGCAATTAGGTGAAAGAAAGCAACCCAAAAACTACCTAGCCCTTTGGATACTAATGAATCACGTTCCAGGTTTCTTGTTTTTTTCTTCAATTTGTTTCTCTTGAGTTTTGCAAATTATTGCCATTCTTAAAAGCCTAAAACGTGATCAAGCCTTTCTGGCTTTGTCCCTTTTATTTTGCCCTTTATCTCTTTGAACATGTCACTTTACCTGTCAAAGGGTATTTGAATGGTGGTGACAAAGGAACCATAGCAAATTGGTTTTTCTTGCCCTTAGTCTAAAGAAAGAGACATCAGAGTTAATTTTTTTAACAATGCATAAGCATTTTCATGAGAGCCAGTTGTGCATAGTTCATTAAGTCAGTAGTATTTGGCTAAATCAACTAGTCCGGTTTGACTCGAAGCAGAAGAGCTTAATTTGTACATATAATGCAAAGGTTTTCTTTGGTGGGTATGGTGGATTTATTATGGACTTTTTCTGACCTCAAACACCACCAAATCCAACCCACCCGAAAAAAAAAAAAAAGAACTTTGGTATATATGATTGTGACAGGCACAGCTATGATATCATGGATTTTATATAAGTGAATGAATGGGGGGTAAATTTTTGTGAGTTAACTAGGCCCATCTATATTTGGTATATGGTTTTTACAGATTTTGTCACCAAGGTTCCATTGTGGAATGACTTGGGCAGCCAAGCAAAGCCGTTGCTATTTATGTTGAAGGCTTTACATGAGCGACCACATGGTCTTGGGACAGTGGTTGATAAGAGAGATTATGATTTTGCACATATAGAGAGAAGAGGGGGAAGGAAGGGGGGGGGGGGGGGGGGGCGGGGGGAGTATTTACTGAGCCTCACCTAGAAGAGTACAGTTGCAGTTGCATCTCACACATGCCCTCTTTTTCTATAGCTTTAGATTTTAGTATGGTATGGGAAATTAATAATGGAGTGTAGGTGTAGAGAAGCTTTGACCACAAGGGAAAGTTTTGATTCTTGTACTATTCAATCCTTAGTTCTACTTACTTGGAATTTGGAAGAGATCATGCACATAATTTAATTATTACCATTATTCCAAACAGTTAGACATTACAAGAAAGCAAATGCTAAAGGGCAGCCTGCAATTGATGGACAGATGAATATCTAGATGCCTCCGTTTTCCTTTATCTGTATATTCAGGCATATTATGAGGTCTTGGACCTGCTTAACTTTCTGCTTCTTTCTTCGTAAAAGGTTGCAAAAGATACCAAAATATATTGAGTCAGTGTCTTTAAATTGTAGTGAGTTTTGATGAACTTTGGATGGTGGTACCTTACCCTGTTTCTTGGTTTTTAACTTCTCTCTTTTGCTGGACCAAAAGAAAAGGTCAAGAACTCGTGTATATGTGAAGTGTTGGTCACCGGCATTGGCTCCAGTGAGAACTAACAGCTTGTACTAGGACAGTATCAGTGTTTTACAAAGAAAAGGCTTTTACATTTAACAATAATAATAACTCCTCTCCAATTGGAGTATCATAATCCATAAAGCAAATTTCACTGTAGTTTATTAAGGTCTTAAATCGATTAAGTATAGACAAGTACTATTTATAATAATTTGGATAACTCTCCGCACATGAACTAATTTTTGGGATGAAATTAGAATAAATTATTCTAATTTTGTGCTTTGATTCCTGTTAAAGCTTCCCTGGTTCTCTCGTTTATCATCAGGTATAAACTATAAAGTAAATTTTCATTACATTGAATAAAATGAGAGGCAGTTAGGCTATACCATTTTTCCCTCAGGGAACATTGGGCTTCATTTTACCATCACCCATAATTAATCTTAAATAGTCTGTCTAGACAATTGATGATTAGATACAGGCTTGTAGTGCCTTATAAACTAGGATCGAGTAGTGTATTGCAAGACAGGCCATTTACCACGCAATAATGAGAATTTTGGGCATGGAATATGATGCCCATTGAAACGCCCACAACTGCAATAGTTAATTTGTTATAATTTTACAAAACTTAAGTATATTTCTTTATATTTATTATATTCATTTCATTAATTAAGTTATGATCTATGTGCATTTTTTTAAAAAAAGAAAGTAAGAGAAGAACATTAATAAACACATTTCAAATGAACACATGTCATATCTTAATTAATAGAATAAATATAAAAAATATAAAAAAAATAAACTTAAGTTTTATCATTTTCTAAAGTGAATGTTATATGCGTTGGAATTTTGGAAACAGTTTTTTTGGTTTTTAACTATTCCCAGCCTCCTCGTTTTCTGGTCTAACAGTTGAATAAATGAACATTTCATTCGTTTGATTTGACTCCCTCGTTATCACTTTTCTATTATCAATTTTCCGTTACCCTCTCAGTTACCACTTGTCGTTTACCTCTAACAATCTATGTAAAGGTATGAAAAATTAGCAGTTGGCTTAGACTACTTAAATACAATACCATGTAACGTAATTCCAAGCTTCGATTTCAAAATATAGCAGCAATTGAATACTTGGGTATGAGCAAGGGTCGAAGTCTAATACGTGGCTTAAATGAGCTGCAGATGCATACAAGTGAAACTGCTCATGTTTGAACAATCTTGAAGTACAAATGTTTGCTACTCTGCAGTTACAAAATGGATTAGTGTAAAGCCATAATAGGAAACCCCTTCCAAATAAAATGCAGAGAAAAAACCGAAAAAACAAGTTACTAAATAAAAACTTGTTGCATGGGTTTTATAACATCATTTGTTCAAAAGTTGATGTCCGAAAACCTCTCCAAGCTTTAAGATTCTGATTTTGTACCTATATCTTGTATGGCAATATTTGTTGAGCCTCTTTCTTTTTGTCAGTGAAAAGAAGAAAAAGAACGTCCAACACATGGAATCTTGTCTTTTTCTTTATACTTACAACGTCACGCGCATGAGATAAACCGTTTCAGCTAAGGCATTTAAGAGATCAGAAGTTCTAAATTTTTAACCTCCCCGAAATATGAAGAGGCGAAGAGCATAAAGGAAGAGCAAGAACGTTGAACACTATAGATTTATATGATTATATTAAACCTTGAGATACTTTTCAAACATAATTCATTAGAAAGGATTGAGGAATCTTCCCCCTCATCATACATAAAGAAGGTTTTCCAGCAACCAAACCAGGTCTACAAATGATCCTCTCTCAAATATCACTCAGAGACAAACAACTAAGGAAAAATAATCACGTGCACAATATAGATGGCGCGAGAGTAACATTCAATGACAGGAAAACCACATATAATCTAATTTTCTTTTGAACACATTACATATGAACTATAAACAGATTATTGATTGCAATTTACAAAAAGAAAGAAAAATGCTATATATCACCTGACAGCAGACATGAAAAAAGGGAAGAAATATACTTTTTTTTTTTAAAAGGACTTTGATGGAAATACCATGCAATTCAACTTGGCATCAGGCGAAAAGATGTCATTGGTCACCATTGTTTATCTTGATCTCTATAAGTTCCTCAATAGATTGGCGGCATATAGGGCATTTATTTGATTGAAGTCGCAAAGCTTTTGCACACTCACTGCACAAACACTGGAAAATACAACAGACATAACGTGAGAATAATCCAAGTAGTAAAATGAATATAATGCGAAATGATACACACACATGATGTGAAATAACAACTATCTGTAAGGATCTCTACCAAACAATTAGTATATTCCCCACTAGCAAAGAAGAAAGAGAAGCACTAGACATCAACTTCTCCCATGGTATATATTAGTGCTGAGTGCTGACATATAACATTGTGATATACGATTTTAAACAATACATGAATGATCAAATGACAATAAGAGAGATCACAAACTTTGAAACTATATTGAAGGGGGGTGGCAGGGGAGGAAGAAAAGAAAAATTCAGGTAATATAAGGATCACCAAGCAACCCATTTTAGTCTTTTAGAAATATTAACAATGACCTTGATTTTCTATAAACAATTCCTTTTAGATACAAATGATGGTAAGGTTGTGTGCATGAATCCATCATCCTTTATTATCATACATCATATCCAATACACATACTAAGACCTTAAGATGTACTTCTTCCTTGAAACTGAGTATCAGCTCTCTATAGAAGTAGGTTTGACATGAAATCATACCATATGTCGGCAAGGTAAGACAGCAGTGTCCTTTGGTTCAGTCATGCATATTACACACTCTTTCCCAGGGTCATTATCATCAAAATCTGCTGCTGTTGAGCTTCCTATTCCATATAACTCTCTCAGCTCATAACGAACATCATCAATCCACAGAATCTGCCTAACTACTTTTACCTGGAAAGGACCACTACCATTGTTTTTCTCTAAGACAGCTTGAGTTATTTGCATGTGAGGGGATGCATCTAGCATGGAATCACCAGGAGTTTCGTCCGCTGAAGGAGTTCTCAAACATGTTTCAGCACATATTACAAGGGGAAATACATCTTCTTCAGGTGAGGGCTTTGAAAGATCATCCAACTCAAAGAAACCTAGGTCAATGCCTGTTCCTGAAGGCTGACAAAATTTCTGGCCAACTCCTTTTTGAAAGGGGAATGTGATTGGCTCAAATGCATCAGGAAATAGTGGAATAAACCTACATTTTTCTTCTTCTTTGGCTAAGTAGAAGATAGTAATGCTGCCAATTACAAATGAAAGGAGTATGAAGTTAGACAAGCAAAAAAATTCCATTATATACTTTTGATATTCCTTCAATATTCAAACATTATCTTTTTTGGAGCAACCATTTCAAAATAATCAATCAATCAAACTTATTGCAACTCTAACCCGTAAATTTTGGTTTCAAATTGTTCTTTCATTGGCATGTGAACATTGCTGAATTGGGTTTTTCACATACATGATGATGCATACATAAGAATGTTTCTAGTTTATTCATTCAACCAATAGTAAAATCTGCAGCAGGTTATATGTCAAGAACCAACTTTACTACCATACCACCCGACTCAATTAACATAAGCAGCATAACCAAGATAAACAGCAACCAATGACCTCAATTACTCCAACTCAATCATGCTTCTAAATACTTCTTAGAGAAAAGGAAATCATAGTTATATAAATAACACATGTGGTGGGAGGAGAGGCATTTTGGGGCAAGGAAAAGTGTGTAGCAGTTGGTTATTTTGAGATGAGAGGCTTCCAATTTGATTCAAAATTAAGAGTTTATTCGACCAGGGCTTCCAATTTGAAACTGTGGTAACCTTCGTTCATGCTAAACTAGTCTAGTACATAGATTTTGTATGTTAAAATACAATGACACAAGACTCTTACTACACTCAAGAGTTGGAATTAATGCTTAACAGATCTCACAAAAAAAAAAAAAACATTGAATCAATAACTTAATCAGTGAATGGAATTTAGTTGAGGTTGAGGAACAAGAGACGAATTCCATTTACGTACCTGCCATCATAAAGGGCATCGAAAACAAATGAAATCAAGTGATGATCAGGGTTGTGCTCATCGACCTCAAGGCGCAAAGTATGTTTATGCAAGTTCACATCGTTCCTTACCTTCTTAGCGGTTTGATGGTCAACATAGGGAGGTGGCGATGCAGCAGAAGCAAGTGGGGCCGGGGGACGAACTGTGCTCCACCCACCACCATGACCATGAACTTGATTTGCATAGAAAGGCTGGTAATTGGGGCGACCCACCATGGAATTGGCATAGTTGGAGTTGGAGTACCCATTTGAGTAATACAAGGAATGGGTCTGCGGAAGTGGAGGACGGGGTAGAGGAGGGGGAGCCACATAGTTAGTGGTTGTTGAGGTAAAGAAGAAACCTTGCGGCGGAGGTGGTGGTGGTGGTGGCGGGGGCAGCGGCGGCGGAGGATGAGAATGAGAATCAGCGGAATAATAGTAAGGGGGTGGGAGATGTGGAGGTGGATAACTGTTTCTTCTTCTGTTACTGTTACTGTTACTCCACGAAATTCCCATGTCAGCTCCGAAATCAAGATTCAAGAAGAAGAAGAAGAAGAAGAAAGAGGGGGAAAGTTGAAGTTGAAGTTGAAGAGGAAGAAGAAGAAGCAGCAGCGAAAGAAGGAGATAGGCTTCGGCTCCGGATCCGATGATTCTCAGAAATTGCGATTACCACGCATTCTCATTTTTCTTCCCTCAACCATTTGCCAATTCTTAATACTATTCTTTTGTTTTCTTTTCTTTGTTTTAATCAAATAATACTATTGTTTTACTTTTTTGGATATATTTAGGTACCATTATAGTAATTTTTTTTTGGTAAAATAGGTCTCCATATTTTTAATAATTAGTTAGTTAATACACATGATTTTTTTATTATATTATAATATATTATGGTTTTTTTATATTCCTATAATATTATGTTTTTGTGTTCATCAAAATAATATTATATTTATGCAAGGTTTATCTAAATCTAAATAATTAAATGAGTTTATCGCTTTTAGCCATGCATAGCGAGTGTTTGAAAATAGATCTTAATGAGTGAAGTTTGCATTAGTTCACATAGAAACACAGTGAATTAGGCAAATGAAGTTATGGTTGATTGCGCTAAACATAAATTTTTAACTAAAGTAGATTCTTAAGCTAACTTAACTATTCATTAATGTTGCTTATAAGAATTGCATATCATTAATTGAAGGTATGAGTTGAAAAAGGATTTCCTAAATTTCTAAATCATTATCTTTGCTTTCATTTATCGCTTTTATGTCTTTAGATTAGTTTTACTGCACTTTCCTCTATTTTATATGTTCTTGAATAAAATTAGCTAAGCTATTGGTTGATATTTAGTATTAGAAAGCCAATTTCATCCTCGTGGGAACGATCTCTTATTCAGTATCTATATTATTTGAATGACCCGTGCACTTGCAGTAAGTAAACGGGCTAACAAGTTTTTGGTCAAGAAAACAAGTTTTTATTTTATGAAAGGACCAAGAATTTGCTATCAAATTTTTGCCGCCGTTACCAAGGATGTTGGTTTATTTCTGTATTGCTAATATCAACAATAAATTTAGCTAGTTCTAATTCAAGTTATATAGTTCTTTTTCATTTAAGTTTTCATTCTTTATATTTTAGGTACAATAAATGGCTGATGAGCAGAGTCACTCGAGGCCTTTGAGGGAGTTCGCGACCCCTAAATGGAGACCTCCAATCAGGCAAAAGAAGGCCTACCATCCGATCCATCCATTTTGTGATCAAATCGGTAATAATCCAAGGAGATACATACTGGAGTGTGGTGTGGTGGTTTGCCTAATGACAAAGTCCTGCCGGGACTATAACTCAGGCCCTTCTTGGAAGGGAACCCAGGTTTTTTCTATGTTTTTGTTAGTTTTTATGTTTTTCCTGAGTTTTAAGTCTTATATATGTTAATAGGTTTAGTTTTGTATCTTTAGTTAAGTTTTTATGCTTTTCTCTTGTTTTGAGTCTTACATAAGTAGGTATGTGTGATTTTGTAGTTAGTATGTTTGATTTTGTAGTTTTGTTAGTTTTTATGTTTTTCTTGTATTTTAAGCCATATATAGGTTAATATGATACTTTTGTTATTTTAATACATTTTAGTAGTCTATATTATGTTTTATCTATTTGGACAAGTTTTAGAGGTGTTGAGGATCCATTTTAAGCAAATTCTGCAACAAAATTGAAATTGTTGCAGAATTCTGTAGGCTAATCTCTCACATCACGGCATAAGTGTGTTCAACGTTGCGACGTGACCATTATTTTGTGCATATCAAGCCAAAATCCAGAGATCTCAGCGCCGCGACGTGGCAAGTTCATTGCCGCGGCGTTCCCTTTAAAACTTGTTTAAAAAAAAAAGACTTAATTCGGGGGCTATTGAAAGCACCTATTTTGATCAAATGTCGGGCATGGATGCTGTGTGCTGCAGTGTGCCACCTGTAGTATATATATTGTACATTGTTAGTTTATTTTAAGTGTTTTTAAATATTTGTAGTATACTCAGCTCTCACATTTTAGTATGTTGATGGGCTCAGGTACCCTAGACACCATGGACGGTGAGGAATTTGTCTCACTTTAGTTTGGGAGAGTATCATTATGTGTTTTGATTATAATGATCTATTTATATGCATATGATGATATTTTCTAGGTGCAGTTGTGATAGCCACCATGTTTTTATGATTTTCTATTTCTTTGGCTATTACTAATGGGTTTGAAAAAGAAATTTCAATTTTTAACATTATGCAAATGAAATTATGCATGTTGTATTAAAAAAGTTTGATTTATTTGAATGCATGACATATTGCAAAAATGCTGGTGTTGTTATGGTTGTCCAATGATATGAAAAGTTGCTATTTGCCCCTTTTTTAGTGAAACCATTTGTGATCTTGAAGTATGTGAAACAGTTTAGTTATTTTTTATGCATAATTTACATTCCACTTAGATGCAAGTGTAACTTTGAAAATGATAAGAGTGCATATCTAGAGAATGTTTATGGATATACATGTAGAGATTTCAATTATCCTAGAAATTGTTTGTCAACTCTCTTGAGGCGAAATCCTAGGTTATGCATGATTGAGGAAATGATTCGGGCATTGTTTGGACCGGTTGAGGCTTTTGAGCTTACCCTGAATGATTTTATCATAGGTCCCCTTTTGAAGCCTTATAATTGTTTGGCCTTATATGTTTTTTATAACCATTGTGTTTGTTAACCTATTAATCATTCTAATGCATGTGAAAGCATTGCATTTTTTTCCTACCATCATTGTTTGTTGAGTACATAATATATTATTTCTTAAAGTGAGTCTTATGATTAGGAGTATTAATGATTTAATACAAAATGAGCCTGAAGGAATCAAATGCAATCAAAGAAAAGAAGTTTTAGCTTTGTAAAGAAAAAGAAAAAAATGAAAAGAAAATGAAAGAAAACAAAAGAAAAAAAAAAGAGAAAAAAAAAAGAAAAGCAAAGCATTAGAAAAGAAAAGTTTGAAAAGCATCAAAATGGTTCTGGCGAGTTTTTTACTTTCATTATTGAATACCCTGCTAAAATCAGCTAGTGGCTCAAGACTTGAAATAATATATTTATGTTTCTCAATATTTGTATTATATCCTGTCCTTTCTGTTCTTTAACTCACTACCCTTGCTCTGACATTACAAGCTGATTAAGTCCCCTTTGATCCTCAATTTTGTGTGATTTACATTAGTGGAGAAAGAGTTGAAATACAATCTTGTGGATTCTATGATTCATATATATATAGGCTCATAAACTTATTTGGATGAGTATAACTTGATTAAGATAAGTTTATCTTGCATGTTTGTGGTAAATGTAAATTGCATGAAAGATGATTGAATTATTAGCATGTGAAGGATTATATATATGTGGAGCTGATTTTGAGGCATTTGCACTTTTTAAGGACTGATACAATCATTATTCACTAGCTGTGATTTAAATGGAAAAATGAAATTTTGTTAGATGTTGAATGCATGTTGAAATGAATTGTTAAGTATGTTTACTTAGTCCTATTTTGTTTTGCTTGAGGATTAGCAAAATATAGGTTTAGGGTGTGATAACTTCATGAAATGTAGTTATTTGTACCTTATCTTTGTGTTTAAAAGAATGTTTAGTCCTTGTCTATGATGCATATTTAGAAGGTTTTATATTTATATTTGTCAAATTCTAATTTGGATATCCTTCTATATGTTTTAGAGCAAATTGTGTTAATTTGGTAAGTGACTAAGTTGATTTGTAATTGATATTGATTAGGTAATTTCTTTATTTTAGGAAGAGTTCCAAACAAAGCTGAAATGTGAAGAATTGGATGAACAAGTGGAAGAGAAAGCTAAATTTGCATCTCAGTAGGCAACGCCGCAGCGCAGGCAGGTCAATGTCGTGGCGGTGGTGAATCCCTTGCATCAGTACTAGAACCCGAGGCTAGAGCGTCGGGGCGCTAAAGGAGTGTACATTGGGGCATTGGTGACCTAAATTACATGCGTCGCAGCGTAGGCATGTTGATGTCGTGGTGTGACTCTGTTTTCTAAACCTATAAATACTGTTTTATTATATTTTAAAGAGAGAGCTTTTTAGGTTTTAGAGAAGTTGCGACTGGAATTCACGTTTTGGAGGCTGAGGAGGCTAGGGGAGCTAAGGTTGGAGGTCATCTTCTTCCTAGAAGGAGATTCAAGTTTCAAAGATTATATCTATGAGCTTCCTTCCTTCTTCCTATGCTTTCCCTTCTATTCCTTATCTCTTGAACACTGTTTTTGATGTATATTTTCGCGTTCAATGATTAGCTGAGCTGTATTTAGGAATTACTTTGGATCTTTGTATGAATATCGATGTTTATGTAGTACTTTGAGTATATATTGATGTTTGGTTCTGTTTAATCATATGGATCTTAATGTTCTTAATTGTTTGATCAACTTTTAAGTAATTTGATGAAATCTGATGAATTTAGACATAAGAATTTGGATTTTAGATCATACGTATGGTTGATGCATGTTCGATTTTATTCAATTGGCTTGGATAAGTTGATTCGCTAATGGGATAGAAATATACTTTTTAGCCATGCATAGCGGGTGTTTGAAAATAGATCTTAATGAGTGGAGTTTGCATTAGTTCTCATGGAAACATAGTGAATTAGGCAAATGAAGTTATAGTTGATTGCGCTAGACATAAGCTTTTAACTAAAGTAGATTTTCAAGCTAACTTAACTATTCATTAATGTTGCTTATAAGAATTGCATATCATTAATTGAAGTATGAGTTGAAAAATGATTTCCTAAATTTTTAAACCATTATCTTTACTTTCATTTATCGCTTTTATGTCTTTAGATTAGTTTTATTGTACTTTCCTCAATTTTATATGTTCTTAAATAAAATTAGTTAAGCTATTAGTTGATATTTAGTATTAGAAAGCCAATTTCATTCTCGTGGGAACGATATCTTATTCTGTATCTGTAATACTTGAATAACTCCTACGCTTACGGTAAGCAAATGGGCTAACAAGTTTTTGGTCGTGAAAACAAGTTTTTATTTTATGAAATGACTAAGAATTTGCTATCAGCTAGAACTTGTTTTGATATTTTGTTGAGACTTTAATCATTCACATACATACTTGAACATGATTAAAGCAAGTAGGCTTAATTCTTTCTTGACTTCCAAAGTTGCATTGATAAAATAATTCCTTAATTGCTCCATTTGAGTCTAAAATTGATTTATTTAAATACTTAATTGAATAATCAGGTTGGATTCTTTGGAGCAGCTAATATGTTAATTGAAAGGTCTTAAAAGGTTATTTTTTTCTTCAATGGTTGAAATAAAGAAAAAGTGAAAAAATGAAAGATGAAAAAATAAAAAAATAAAAAAAAGAATGGAAAAAAGAATAAGAAAGAAAAGGACTATTGGTGAAAAATAATGAGAATTTTAAGTTGAAAGTGAGAATCTGTTATACATTTATGTATAATGTTTTATTTATTATCTTTTTAACCTGATTCTGTTTTTGTATCAATTTATCTATGAGTATTTTTTACCCTTATTTATTTTTTTTTTACCTTTCTATTATACTTTTGGCTCCGTTATAACTAAAGAAAGTCATTTTGATTCTTGTAATATATGTGAACTTGGAAGTGAAGATGAGATTAATAAATAAGTCTATAATTTTGCATTTTTTAAGAGAAATTTGAGTGATTTTTTTATCTTTAAACACTTGATTGATGAAAAGATAAGTGACCTAAAATTGTTGGTAAAGAGAAAAGATGCTAGTTTTTGACGATACAAATTTAATAGCTTTATTTACGCTTCATTGAAAGATTGAAATTGGATTAATGGAAGAACAAGAAACTATTTTTCTCTTCAAAACTTTTTTATGGGAAAGCTGTCTTTGCTTCTATTTTCATATCTTTCTCTCTTCTTTTTCTGGGTGGTGGGGGGTGGTGGTGTGAAGTTTAGTCATCGGTGCAGGAGTTCTATTTTGTTGGCCTGTATGTTGGCAGGAATAGTCATTTGATGCAATGCACATACTTGACCTTCTTCATACTGTTTTTTTCCCTTATTCTGCTCCTTTTTATGTCTTCTCTTTCTGTTTTGGGTTGTTCGGGGGGAAGGATAAAATATATATAAGCGATTAATGCAAGTTTTTTTTTTTTTCTCCCCAACTTTTTAGCCTGGTCTTCGCTCAATCTGGGAGAAATATTACAAAGAGGCATGTGATAGTTATAGATGCTGCTTGTCCCTCCCACTTTAAAGATGCCAAGTCTGCACTTGGTTAGTGAGATTTGATTTTAGATTTTTATGAATATATAGTGCTTTAGGTGTTGGCTTGCTTTTGCAAACTGAATATGTCAGAAGCAAACAGCACAGTGATTATTTAATAACTCTGATCTGTATGCCAGAAAAGGTACTTCGGCATGAAGACCTACAAGGAGCCCCTCTTTTGATATTAGCAAATAAGCAGGTGAGTGTAACTATAAACTATTCCCTCTTTTGGTCCTATATAACCTTCGTCTTAGATATATAAATCGCACTCAGAACATTGAGTCTGACGATGTAAAACTCTAACCTTATGTTTGGATGTTTTTTCATTAACGGAACGGAACGGAATAGATAGGAATGGAATGGAAAGGAAAGGAATGGAATGGAACATAGTTTCTATTCTCTTTGTTTGGAAGTTTCATTAACTAACGAATGGACGGAATTATTTATGTGTTCCCCTCATTCCCCTCAATTTTGGGGGGAACAAAAGTTGAGTTTGAGGAAAGAGGGGAAATGATTCCCCAAATTTTAAAACTCCCAAACAAGTGAAGTTATTTTTCCGTCTAACAGAAACATACTGAGAGATGGAGAGAAGCAAGAGGACTGGAATGTTGAGAGTGAGGGCAGGTGCAATGGGGCAAGGTGCTGCCTAGAAGGGTCTTACACTGAACTGCAGCTGTTTCTCCATTCATTCGTTGTAAATCTAAATTGGAATATACATGATTAAAAGTCATTGGAAAGAAGAAAAAGGAAAAAGAACAACTTGGTGCTACATTCAACTGATCCTTGTAATTTTATATCATGGTTTATTTGTAATACAGCCGTTTCATATGAGAGGTTCAGGGTAAAGCAAGTTTCCCTCGGTACAAGAACTATAGAATCAATTTGTCTAGTGATTGTGGAGGGCCTTTATCATGTGTTTCTCGGTGCATGTTTTTTGTGAATACTAGATTCTATGTCTATTTTGAAGAATGAATCCAATTTTCTTTTTGATCTTACATAAGCTAATCCTAATAATTGTAATTTTTGGTTATCGCACAAGGTGGGAAGGGTGATCACCCATCTCCGTCGGGCAATACTCGCAAGGATGCTAAAATCAGGGAATGTTGTCATTCCTGGTTTACAGGCTGGAGAGAAACAAAATACCAAACACATTTTAACATTATAATGTAAGAGAAATTTTTAGGACTACCACCTCATCTTAAACACTTCATTCAATAATTCATATATAAAACATTTTTTTTGAAATTGGTACATTCTTAACATGAGTTTCACAATCTTACACATGTTTAATATTAGAATAATTCTAAATCTTTTTCACAATCTTCCTATTAATATTTCTAATTACTAAATGAAAAAATATTAAATATTTTTATATTTCTAAGATATTAATTACTGTTTCATTAAATATTTTTTTTATTTAGTATTAAGAGGATTATTAAAAAAACCTTTTAAAGGAGAATTACTCATATAACAAAACTCTTAATATTAAATGTTGTGTCTATGAGATTAGCCAAGAAGCACTAATAATATAAATTATTATTTAGGCAAAATACACATAACTGCCTTCAACTTTATTCAATGTGCTGATAATTTATTTCTTGATTATTATAATTAACCCCTAGATTTTAAATTTTCATTAGGCACATATCATCTTACTTAATTTTTTCTGTACAAAAAAAAAAATCTTAAGTTTTTGGCGTATACCCTACCTGTATAATTTTTGACAAAATCTTGAAAGAAATCAATGTAATTTACTCAATTTCTTATTTCTGCATATAATACCTTATCATAGTAAATCCATTAGATTTCAGCTACGATTCATTGTTCCCACTTTGTCTATCATGTTGGCTCCCTTCATCTGCACCATTACCCCCATTCACTAACAGACAGCAAATCAGAAAAAAAGAACTACATTATAACAAAAACCGCATCAAGTGGGTGCAGGAAGATCATTCTTATGCTTTCGGTACACTAGTTTGACACATGATCATGGACCATTGCATTCTGCAATATGTAGCACACATTATACGAATAAAAAAGAAAAGAAAGAAAAAGAACCCAGAATGAAACCAAAAACCAAGAAACAAAAATGTCATTTCCAACTCATGTCAAACAAACTTTAGAAATATGCTAGAGTCAAATTCAAATTCAGCAGAAATCTGGTCTCGTTCTCTTACGAACTGATATGCAACCTCTCTGATGATCCCTGAAGATTCTGATCTCAGAAGAATCCCTCAGATCCTCAAGGCTAATATACTGCTGCTTAACCATCCTTAAGGAATCACACCCCGTGTCATGAATCCAAATATAAGGGTGGCAAGTTTCATCATAGTAATACAACAAGCTCTTCAAACTCCCACCAGCACTGCCACTCCTACCAGGCATATATGCCTTATATATGCTTTTACATTTCAATCTCTTAGAAGACCCTGGCTTCAAAGTGTGAATCTTCTTCAGTATTGATCCCACCCTTATTTGCAGCTCGACTGGCCGATCACTGAGGTTCCATATCCTTGTCCCATATCCGGAGCCTTGAGTGTGGTCACAACAGCTATCAAAGCAACCACCAAGAGATACAAGGCTAAAACCTTGCACTTTGCCCATGAGGAACTTGAACTGTTTCTTGGTCTTGGTCATCACTCATCAGCTTCCAAGCAACATATGTTTTTGTGCTATAGAAACTTCACTATGTATATAACCCACTCATAAACGATGCTTTTTGTAATAAAGTTTAGTTCTTTTGTGAATCAAGGTCCCTCAATCTTTCTTGTGGCTCACCCAAGAGGCTGGTGAGCGTTTTCTGCCGCTATGATCATAGAATAACATAGAACAGAATGTGTAGACTTGCACTTTAGAAACCTCACAATAACAGAATATTGTTTAGCCCTTCCATCAAGGAATTGGTAGGGTCCCTTAAACCCCAAGATTCAGCAACAAGACAGTGGAAAAGTATACTTGTAGTGACAAAATTTGTAAAATTGCAGGAGAATGGCCTTTCCTTTTTTGTTTTTTGGGGAACGAAAAAGAGGCTATTGGCACCAATAAAAGGCATTTAAAGATTCATGATGAGGTCTCATATGATGTTGCCTCACCTTTATCGTAAGGGGTTGCTTTTGATTTAATCCAAGTTGAATAAATAACCTTCCACGCAATAATCTATTTGGTGTGCATTGAGCTTCTAAATATTTTTTACTGCACTTCGTAGTCAGGCAGTGGACCAGGTGCCATGAGTATGACTTGAGGGCTGAGGCTGTTGGTTGGAACAGAACATAGATATGGTGGTTAGTGTTTGGTTGCTGCCAGAGGTTAGAGGGTTCAAATTCTGTCATTTTTTCTACAAAAATATTAAAATTACATTGATAATTATTTGTCTATACAAAATTATTTTTCTTTGTTTCATAAATATACAGTAAATAAAACAACAAAATGACATGGGTGATTGAATATGCGAATATGCATAAATAGTAGTAACAATTTTCATTTTCCCTTGCTTTATGAGATATAACCATGAAAACACTATTTAATATTTATTAATTTAAATTAAATTATTGCTAATATAAAATGTTGGGAGATTCCTCGCTTAAATGACCGACAAATTTTGAGATATTAATTTCTACTTATCAAGTGATATGATATTTTGAGGAAAAAAAATGTTAGATATAAATAGAAGAAAGTACAAAAGTTAGATTTACTGTTAATAGCAAATATTCAATGCTAATATGCATGCTACATTGCATTGCTACTGATTGCAAGTTAGCATTTCAGCTTGAAATTTGGAAAATATTACATTGACAGTTATTAAAGAAATAAAGAGATAATATATGAATCAAATTATCAGATTATGTCAATATGTAAAAAAAAAAAAATGATTTGATGTGAAAATACACAAATTTAAAAAATAAATATAATAATTAAAAAAAGTCATCTATGTCGAAACTAAAAAATTCATGAAAATATTCTTTGTAATATTAACTCCGAGTAATTAATAGTTAGAATTCAAATCAAACATATCGACCAATTAAAATCTTATAGTTAAAAAGCCCATTTGATAACTAAATAAGCCATGTAATTTATTTTTTAAATTCAAATTATTAATTAAATTTTAGCATGTGATACTACTTACGCAACTTATATTCACAATTTGTACACAAATTACTGATTTAGTTGCATCGAAATAGATAGATAGCCACACTTACATTTAGTCTCTTGAACCTTGGCAACTCTACAGTGTTCAAATCACTCGGGAATCAAAATTAGGGTTTCTATGATAGGATTGGCCGTCTTCCATTACACTTTTAAGAACCACTGATTTTGCAACGAAACAAAAATATAGCAATTTTTTTTTATAAAAAAAATTACCCTTATAATTAGCAAAGTTTTAGTTATTCTAGGCCTAAATCATTAGAATTCCAACTTTTCAAAATCCCAGTTGTCAAGGATTCTAATGCAATAGAATGAATCAGGAATGTTTGTGCGAGTAGGTTGAAAGAGAATAGAAATTAGAGCACCAACATCAAGTCACAATTCAGAGTAAAAAATACAAACGAACAGAAAGAATCAGCAATGGTTCATATTGATGGACTTTTCCGCCGTTGGACATATTCAATAACCTCATCTTGATTGTATAATTATTTATTTGTCACAAACTACATTTCTAATGTTGGAACTGTACAAATCACAAATCAGTAGCAGCAAGCAGCTAGTGCTTAAGCTTTAAATAAAAAGCATAGCCTTTAGAAGGTGAGGGTGGAGAAAGAATTTACACACAGGATTTTACTTTTCATGATTGTCTTCAGCCTGATGATCTATCTTAATTAGGAGAGGCTGATTGAGATCTACCAAAGGTTCAGTGACAATCGGTAATTCTGGCGAAGATGTAGTGTCATCTATAACTTCACATTCAGCCAAGGCTTTATCTAAGGCAGACTTGGCAACTTTAGTAACACATATCATCAGAATCACTGCGCATAACCCAAGATAACACTTCAGCGTGGCTAATCAGAGAAAATAAAAGATTCTCGGTCTTCTTCAACTACTTTTTCCAAGCTCAAGAGTTTTACCTATCATTATGATCTATAATTGACGATAGATCTTCTAATCTAATACTTTCATCGCTATTTATACCATGTGAAACACATTACATTAAACATTTTAATTCAAAATAACAACAACATGTAAATAAAACAACTAATGAAAGTGAAAAACTTGATTCCTGACATAACTCACCATGCTCCCAAAAAGTTTTAAAAATCCAAAACAATTTAAGCATAAACCACGTGAGGAATTGATTGAGGCAATGACTATACAATTATGTAATATGAGATAGATGACTTTATGCTTTCCCTCGTTTGCCTATTAAAATCCTCAGAAAGACCAGAGGCTTCCAATATCTTGTTTTATGGAACTTTGAAGGAAACGCATCTCTATTTGCCCTAAATCCTGAGGAGATTTTAAAGTCTGATCCTGTTTTAAATATTGTACATGTTGCACATGAAACATGCAATATACAACATATAATGCGTGGGTACATTACATGTGTTACACAGGAAACATGGAAATGGAAGTCACATTGCAACAGGGGTGTTGCAGTGCACAACAAGCCATGGCTCGTGCAATTAACAACTATTTATATTCTATATTTATGTAAGATAGTCATATTCTATATTTAAGAGGGGAAACACTGTAACTTACCAGATATTACTATGCCAAAAATGATAAAAGCCTGCATCCAAAAGAAAAAGAAACATTTGTAATATCTATTGAAGATAATAATATGAGATAAAGCAAACCTATTTGATCCAGTAAAGAAAATCGAAGGATTGCACCCTCCAAGGTATCTTAGATGTTCATCAAATAAGGAAAAGATAAAGCAAAGCTAAAAGCCCTTAAAAGGCTCATTAATATAAGGAATCAAGGATAGCATCTCTTACCCAACGAGTCTTTGAGAACTTGCCCCAACCATGTGTCACATCAGATAGATCTTTGAGAGTTGTTCCAACATATACAAGTGCCAGTGTTATTGGCTGCAACAATAACAACATTGGAGGTATTAAGATACCGTTGTAACTAGAATCCATCTAGTGAGCTATAAGAACACATGGACCTTAGTTTTATAGTGCAAATTACCCCATTTCTATCATAAATCCAAAAGGAGAACGGTGCATTAGTTGTTGAGTTGAACAAAATTTGTAACGCCAATGATGACAGCATGAGCACAAAGGAACCTTACAGGGGGTATTTCAACTTGTTCATAGATTTATTCACCAAGAGAAGTTAAACTAAACAATTATATACCAAGGATATATACTTCCCAAAACCTAATTTCAAAGTCAGAACTGATGCAGATGATCATATACTAATACAAGTATACAAACATCCAACTTAATCATACTTTATTTTAAGAGTTCCTTAGCTTAATTAAATTTACTATGTTCATAAAACATAAGTAGCTAGCATATAAATCAGTGTTGATTACTGGTGGAATGCATTTGTAGACCCCAGCCTTAGCATAGACCACAATTCACAAGCACAATCAAAACCACATTCCTTTTTAAATCAATTGATCTCAAATTTTCAATATTTTCACATAAATCATTTTAAAGTTTAATGATATCCATTATCCACATCCATGTACAATGTGCTTTTGATGCGGCACTACTGACAATCAAAAGGAAAGGCTGAGTCTAATTATTATTATTTTTTGGCTACAAATCAAAAGGAACAACTCTAATAGCTTTCAAAGGTGTCCAGTTCGCCATTAATCATACACATATTTTAATCAAAACCCATCTAGATAACTTTTTTTAATGAATAGTATGCAAGAAAGTGACTACCATAAAGATATCCAATCAGCGCTCAACAATTTTGAATTTCATAAAGCATGAAAACAGAAATTTATTGTTTGAGTAAGTCCCCAATATATAATTGATCAGGGATGAAGAAGATACCATCATTCCTAACCAGGAAGCCAGCATGTATTCCCCTAATGGAACAGGAGTCACGGACAGGAGGTAGTTTAACATGTTAAATGGTAGTAATGGAGCAAGCCGAAGCAGTAACACAATCTGTAAAGACAGATAAGCAAATTAAAAAAAAAAAAGAGTAAGATATTCTGTTGAGAAAAAATAACAAAGGAACACCACCAATGAAAACAGTACTAAGCAAAGATCTATCCGAATAATAGCCTTCTTAAGCAATGATTAGTAATTATCAAGAAATAAGCCACTGACTGAGTGACAGATATATTATAAACACTCAGAAAGATAGACATAATGTCTTACTACATAAGATACAGTCTGATCCCAAAACTAAATAACTGGATATGACAAAGGTTGGTTCATGGTGCTTCAGATGGATGTTACTCCCCAAAAGAACCCTTTTAACTGATATATTTATAGTTCTACTAAATATTAATCTTAACAAGTAAGATCCATGATTTGAGGAATATTTTTGTGCATTGGCCCCATAGGAAGCCAGAAGGTGGCCAGGCAGAGCTAAGCAAATTATCCATCGCATGCGAATCCTGCCACTAAAGAAGAGACATCCACACTGCCGATGACTTCTGGTTTAGTGTAACTAATTAGTATATTAATTGCTTGTTGTAGCAGGTAATCAAACATAATACATCACAATTAAAGTCATGTTAAAGTATACATAATTTCATGACCCACTTGCTTTAACCTGAGCTCTGAGTTTGAAACAAGAATTCCAAAAGAACAAATAAGGTAAAAACAAGTGGAACATTAGAAATAAACATCAAAAGACTCAAGAACTTAAGAACATTATTAATTAATACGAAGTCTACAAACCTTAAAGCCAGATCTCCGAATTGCAATTGCCGCTAAGCTAAACTGTGGATAATCCTTCAACCTAGAAACAACGAGTGGTTTCCCAATCTGTACAAGTAGACAAACATATGAATAAATAACCTCAGAGGAAACAAAGAACTATATCATAATATAGAAACAAGTGGACCACTATGCAGCCCAACTGTAAGGCTGAGGAATTTTCAAGAATCATGTACATGAAGAAAAAGAAACAGAGAAAGATCATCTTGTACTAATCAAGAAAAACCTAACATTAATTAACTATTCAATAGCAACTAGTGGACTAACTTTTTACATTTTTAATTTGACAGCTACTAATAAAAACTTACTGTTCTACCAAGAAGAAAAGCAGCTCCAGCACCAATGGTTGCACCGATGGAGTCAGCAACAAAGCCCATTGGAAGCCCAAAAAGATAACCACCGCCAAGCTAAACATGGAGTATCAAGTAAGGTGACTCAACAAATTTATTTATGACATTGCTTTTCTAAGTTTTCTTATCCACCAGGTATTGTAAAGGAGATGTAAAGTAATGAATGAAATGCTTATAATGCACACACTTTATTATACACCGGAAATTACATATGAATCATTTAAGAAGTGATGGCGGTGCTCAGAACTTACATCAAACAACGGACAAACAAATATATTTTATAGTAAAAAATTAAAAACAGGAAAAATGATGACCCATGATAAATTCAATTTAGAAATTTACAAATGTCTAAAGGTGATAATCACAAATACCAAAGCAATTCTTTTATAGAACAGATCTAAGAAACAATGCAGACAGGTCACAAGCATTATGCAGGTAGTTGACAATACGAAATTACTCTACAAGATGATCAATAAGGTTTGAAGGAAATGCCAGGGTATCAAAGATTATTACAGTAAGTACAGAAGCTGGAACTGCCAAGATAGTCAAAGGAATGTAAGCAACTGCCCTGAAAATCACCAAACAAATATGAGTTCACAAAATTCATGCATTCAAGTCAATTGTTATGCAAATTGCTGAATTAACAGCCATGTGATCTTTTAATATGCCAACTTGTATACGTATAATTATTCTTTTTCATAGCACTACTGTTAATATATAACTTATCAGATGATGAAAGCACATGGACAATCTCCTCTGAAGATTACCTCTATAACTTGCAGTCTAAACTAAAGAAACAACATGAATTGAAACAAGTATCGCAAGTATGAGATTGTAAAAATCAAACGAAGAATGTTACCAAATGGAAATTTTAGGGGTCAAAATTTAAAATTGACTTACAAAGCAAGTGGACCCCATGGCCCAAGATCACGATCAACCCAAGTCAAGAAATCCTTCAGAATCTGTAGAGCAAAAAGGGGGAAAAGATTCAAAATCTCTCTGTAACCAGAATGTTTGGGTGATTTTTTTTCAGGAATGAAAATCCAAATGTGGTACTTGTAATGAAGTATAACATAATGGAACTGGCATTGAGGTTTGGATGCATGAAGAGGGAGAGGGGATTCCCATATGTAAAACTAGCTCACTATGTTATAAGTTATAACTTAAAGATACTACCTTGTATTTTTTATTTTATTTTTCAACAAGTTCACAAGGTAGCTGACATTGTATATTAGTACGTAGACTTGAAACCAAATTCAAAAATAATCTTTATTTTCCAACAATAATCGTAACCTATTGTAGTAAACATTGTACAAGGTGCTATTATCCGTTGGTTGAAATTCCTGTATGCTAATAGGATTTGAGAAAAATTCCTAGCTCGTGCATCAGAGTAACCAAACGATCATCCAATTTGGGGCATACATGCATCAACCCCATATCGAATAAGAAGAACCATCTCCAGGAAAGGAACCCGCAGATAAAACTGACTGATCAAAAAGTGATTCTAAGCGCGTGTATCAGACAATCAACGAATAGAACAAAAAATACACCCACCCCATTTCAACAGAAAGAACAAATCTAAAGAGCCAAATTCAACAAAAAAAAAAAAAAAGAAGAGGAAAATCAGAGCGACCAGGAAGTGAAATTGAAGGTGAGCTGAGAAGGGGTTGAATAAAAAAGGAACCTTTTCAATAGGGAGAGTAAAACAAGCAGCAACAACAGCGGCAATGAGGAGAAGCAGAAGAGTGATGTTGAGTGCAGAGGCCCACGTTAAAGACATGCTTAACCAAGGTCAAGGTCGTTCAACTTGAAATCAGAGGTTCGCTTGCTTGTCCAAGAATCAAGGATAAATCAGCTGCCAGTCCTTAAATCAAATCTTAATCCCCTAATATTTACCTTGCCAGATTTCAACTTGCTCAATCAAATAATTCACATTCAGTTTAGATATCTTTCACTTTCTGCCTGCAAATTCAATTCAATCTTCAATAAAATTCGGAACTAAAAGAATCAAGTTCTTTTAAGTTAAGGGGTTGTTATAGTTTCCACGCAAAATTATGGGTATCTAAACTCATGTTTACGCAGCCACAAAAAAATGACACATAAGTTAACAAATATTAAAATATTTTTTATAAATCTAATTACGAATTAATATTCTTTAATTAAAAATTTAACACATTATAACCTTGAATTAATTCAACCCTATCTATTAAGACAAGAAAAAAAAAAAGGCCATCTTTCCCACCATGCACATTAGGTGTGTAAATTAGTGCGGATAACCCAATCAATCTGATCAATCTAAATCAATTAATTAAATTAGTTTAGTTTAGTTTATATATATTGATTAATTCGGATAAAATCCAAACTAATTAAAGCTTAGCTTAATTGGTTTAGTTCTCGAATTTGAAATTTTAAAACTAAACCAAACTAAATCGAATCAAACCATATATTTATATATATTATTATTATTATTTTATTTTATGCTACAACCTTTTTTTGTTACTACTTGTTGTTTTTACTTTTTGTAATACTTTCTCAATTCTTAACCCCTAAAAAGTCGTCCAAAAGGTCGAAAAAACTTTTTGCTAAAATGTTCATTATGTCACTTTGACCGCATCTCATCGTAGGTTCGCTTTACCACTTGGTTCAGCGCCATTCATCCAACGTAGAAAGAGATATTAGTGTTTTAACTCTATTAATAAAATTAGTCATAGTCTGCGTAATTACTAATCTTCTAACTTATTTCATCATCAGTTTCTTAAATAAGCTGGTTGGATTATAAAATTAACTTTAATCAATATTAGGCATAGTATATATTGAAATATTGAAAAATTAAAAAATTAACAATTGTTTGATGACGTCCCCAGCTCATTCAACAATTGTCAAACCAAAAATTTGTTTTTGATATTTATCATATTATTATTATTTTGGATTTTTCCTCCATCAACTTTAATCCATTCCTATTGAGCTTCAAAATCTACACGCTTTCAAACCTTATAATAATTTAAAAGGAATCATTCTTAGTTGGAATTTTTTAAAATCTCTTTTCCATTTAGAAGGCAATAAAAACTTTCTTGCATTTTGCATGTGAAATTAATAGTCACTTTAGACATTACATCATCATAGTCACAAGGTTACTATGTCCGACAATTGTTGTAGATTGTTTTCTCCCGTGCTTTAATCGAAACACTGCAAATAAATGAAAAACAAAAAAAATCGTGAAACACAGTAGCGTGCAAAAAGCCGCTCAAGGATTATTTCGGTATAGGCGAAAATCCCCCAGTCTGCAAGGTTCTTCCTGTTGATGAGGCTTCAAGAACTACAAGAGATTTAAGTCACGTAACCCAAAAGAGAAAAGAGAATAAAGTAGAGAATAATGAAGAGGAAGTTCTCTCTATATATCTCTCTAACCACAAAACTTAATCAAGGATGGTATTTATAAAAACAGTTTTTGGTCGTTGGAATATGGCCGTTGGAATATGACCGTTGAAATATGACCGTTGGAATATGTCCGTTGGAATATGACCGTTGGAATATGTCCGTTGGAATATGACTGTTGGAATATGACCGTTGGAATATGTCCGTTGGAATATGTCCGTTGGAATATGACCAGGTCAAAACTTGGATAAAACAAAATCATTTTTTAAACTTCTTCAAAAACTTATTTTCCAACTAATGTGAGACATTTATTCTTTTGAAATAAAGCATTTTTCACAACAATCCCCCACATATTTCAAAAGAATATTAAATAAAATCAAAAATTTTTTAAAACAGAATCTGGGTTACATCATGAATGCAAACGTTTCGAATCTGGTGTCTTTTGGACTATGAACCATTCTTACAATGTAATTGGTGAAGTTTAACTTCTATGAACCAAAACATTTTTCGTGTAAATTAGAATCCCACTTGATCATTTACACCCTTATTTATCTCTCTTTTTTTTTTGCAACTACTATTAATAAATGCCATTATCTCATAGGAGTCCCCATCATATAGGTGATTTCATCAAGTGTATCGCACTTTATACACCACCCATTATATGAAATTTTAAAAGCATAACTTATTTCATAAATGCATCAGACTTCTCAGCACTTCTCATTGCTTCTACCATAGGAAGGGAATAAGCAAGCCGATCTGGTGACTTGTTATTACCTATAAACTTTTTTCAATCTCCACTCATAAAAGTTAGGTTACCATCAATATTTCAAATTGGCTTAAGTCTCATTCCCTCGATGTGGTATATTGAAATTTCTAAAAAGATTTTGTCGGAATTGGCCAATTTCCTTATGACTTCACATAATTATGGATTTAATTCCATCTTTTAGCATATGCTTCATTCAAGTGATGTATACATATATGTCACTTTTCATTATACAAATTTTGTTTGCTCTTACTATTTGCCATTTTGGCAATCACAAAAATCTATGTCTTCGTGTTTCTTCTATAAAAGGAATATCTCTGCTAAGAGATTTCTTAGCCACTCAACCTCAGATCCTACCAAGTTAATAAACTTGACCTCAATTTTAGATCTGGCTATACAGGTCTACTTAGATGACTTCCAAGCGACATCACTTCAATTGAGGCTAAAAATAAATTACTAGTGGATTTAATCTCATTTGAATCAATGATTTATTTAACATTATGATTATCATGTCCACACTTCAAATTCAACACCATGGCTCTTGGTCCATAGTCTTATCAATCTCAACTAATCTCATAGTGCAATAGGGACATGGAATTCATTTATGCAAACATTATCAAATACTTGATCATGTACATCTAGATCATAATTATCACACTCTATACATATATAACTATGCATGTCACATAACCAAGTTAAATAGTAACTCAAAGATAACAAGGGTATATGAGATACAATGTAAGACATTATATGAAGCACTCAATACTCTATTTTAATTTTCAAACTCTACACAAACCATTATAAGGATTATGTGTATGTATTTACTTAATCAATCAAATTATAACACATGCAAAATCAATTACATAACAAACCAATATTTGAGCATATTCATATTGTGATGCACCACATTATACATATTTGAGAAAATTCTCACTTGTTATACACACCACATCTAACAAAAGAAAATATCTTTCTAAAAATTATTTCACAAAATTAGAAGTATCACATTATCTCTTCCTTGGTTCGTGTGAAAGAATTTTAGATAGACACCCCCACACTTTAAGATATTTATACCAAGTCATATATTAACACAATCAAACTACTAATATAATATCATTTTCTCATTAAAACCCCCACATATAGAGTACATCATATTGATGAAAAACATGTAATCACTTATAGCATCAATACATAATGAAGCTTCCTCTGGAACTAACAAAGAACTTAAACTAAGACTCGTTATTCATGCATGAAACATTTCCACAAACATGTTCAACGCATACTTTCATTTTTGTCAACTAACAATAATTGTTAAAAATATAGCACCTAGCAACACTAAAGGATAATAGACATCCATTCCATCAAACAAACCACATATCACAAAATTAGTGCATTACCCTCACCTACACACAATCTACACACCATTGGATTGAGGAGAGTAAGGAGGTGTGATTTCATAAATTATTCCTTCTTTTTCACAATAGTCATTAAAGGTGTATTCACCACCTCTATCTGATCTAACTCTTTTAATTCTTTTATTTAATTGATTCTCTATTTCGCTTTATACACTAGAAACATATCAAAAGCCTCATCTTTATTTCTAAGTAAATATACTTTAGTGTATCTAGAAAATCATCAATAAAAGTTACATAATATTTTTACCACCTCTAGTCATAGTTTGTTTTAAGTCTCCTAAATCGAATGAATTAATTCAAGAACTTCAATTTTTCTTTCTACGAGATAAGCATGGTTTTTTAGTTATTTTTGATTCAAAGACATATTTCACATTTGTTTAAGCATGTATCACTAAAACTAGAAATTAATCCAAGATATTGCATTTTCTTAATATAAACAGGATTACTAACATGTCCTAATTTTGCATGCCACATATCAATAGAGTCAATCATATACACAGAAGAATTAGCATTTTCATTAATTTTAGCAATATTGAGTATAAACAGGCCTTGATTACAATAACCCTTTCCTACAAAGACATTATTTTTTGTCATCACTATTTTGTCAGACTCAAAAGATACTTTAACCCCAGCCTTTCCTAGCAAGGCCACAGAAATTAAATTCGCCCTTATGCTAGGTACATGAAGCACTTCGTTGAGAGCTAAGGTCTTACCGATGTGAGTTTCGGAAGAACTTTTCTTTTCCCAAGAACTTCTATGGTGGTTAGAATTACCAAGATAAACTTGTTCTTCTCCATCCCCCACGAGAATTGTAGGAGGTAAACATATTTCTGTTTGCACAAATATGTCTGGTAGCCCCAGAGTCTACCACCCAATCATTCACATTGGCCATCAATAAAACTTGAGAAATGACCGCAGCAATTATATCATCTCCTTTGACCAAATTTGCATTTGGCTTAGGAGGATTGTCATTTCTCTTCCTGAGTCTGCATTGAGCAGCCCGATGACCTGGCTTGCCACAAACATAACAGTTTCCTCCACTCTTTTTGAAAGTGGGATTATTCACTCTTGGCACGTAATTAGGTTTATTGTAATCAGTCCTTTTGTTGGGTTAATGTTCGTACCTTTTCTTATTGAATTGTACCATATTTGCCCTCGAAGCCAATGCCTTTGCCCTTGCAGCCTTGATCTCGTTTCTGTTTGTGTCCTCAATGATTATGTGCGTGATTAGATCAAGGGATAGCTGTTTGTTTTTATGCTTGAGTTGTTGTTTGTAGTCCTTCCAAGTTTGCGGCGCTTTTTCAATGAGCGATCCCGCTTTGATTCATTAGGCAAGGTGATGTTCTCACTTTTTAATTCTTCTAATAACTTGTGGTATTGGTTGATTTGAGTCTTGATATCAATTTCATCCGTCATCTCCCATCTAGTAGTTCCCAATGACGAACTTTTGTTTGCCAAAGATCCTCGGCATTGTATTTGACAATCATAGACTCCCAAATTTTGTTGCTTTCCTTGTATGAGCGGTAGACATCGAACAATTCGTTAGATAATGTGGTTAGAATTGTGTGCCTACATACCTTATTGGCATAAGTCCAATTGTCAAGTGTTTTCTCGATCGGTAGATGTGTCGTGTCGCATTTGATCTGAGTCAATACGACGTCGTACATGTCTAGAATAGAGTAGACACGCTCTTGCCATCTTTTGAAATTTTGTCCTCCGAACATTTCGATCTTGGAAACATCTCGGGAATGGTTTGGCATATGTAACTCAAAGAAGAAGGATGTGGGTTTTGTGGGGTACCATTCTCAGACCCGTTGTTGGTGAGAGAGCGGCCTTGTTAGCTGCGTTTTGTGGTTCCTTAATCCTTGAGATTGTTGTAGATTGTTTTCTCCCGTGCAGCCTTAATCGAAACTCGCAAATAAATGAAACAAAGAAAATCGTGAAACTCATAGCGTCTGGCGCAAAGCACCGCCTCAAGGATTATTTCGGTATAGACGAAAATCCCCGAGTGGTACCGCAGTTTTTCCCGTTTGACAGGCTTCAAGAACTACAAGAGATTTAAGTCACGTAACCCAGAGAAAGAGAATAGAAGTAGAGAATAATGAAGAGGAAGTTCTCTCTATATATCTCTCTAACCACAAAACTTAATCAAGGATGGTATTTATAGAAAACAGTTTTTGGTCGTTGGAATATGACCGTTGGAATATGTCCGTTGGAATATGACCGTTGGAATATGTCCGTTGGAATATGTCAAATATTTGGAATATTCTTGGAATATGACCAGGTCAAAACTTGGATAAAACAAAATCATTTTTTAAACTTCTTCAAAAACTTATTTTCCAACTAATGTGAGACATTTATTCTTTTGAAATAAAGCATTTTTCACAACAACAATTTGTTTGCTACTATACATAAATAACAGAAAAGTGAAGGTAACAACAACAATATCATCTAAACTTGAAAGCTTGAAAACGATGAATTGACTTTAAATGCTCTAGTATTGACTTTAAAAATAATAATTTTTTGACTCTGGTTTATGAGTATTTAAGTAATTTGGAAGATTGAATTAAGGGAAGAGAAAGCATGAAAACGAAAATGAGTTGAACATTATGGAGAGATTAAATTAGATATTTTTTACTATATTGGATTACTTATACAATTAGTGAAGTTCCTATTGATTTCCTTGATGAAGATATAATCGCAAAGGTTGGAGACTTTAAATTAATCGATCAAAGATCAATAATCAAGTCTCCATTACTAACTCATGTCCTAAGAGGTTCAATTAGTTACATATATACCTTCAGGTTAGTAGATTGAATAGTAATAGTATACAACTTATTAAATTTCTCTTGAAATTTTTTAACTTATTCAAATATTATTTCTTAATACAAATATCAATATGTTTCTTTATTCCCTCTTTATGAATCTTTTAATACATATTCTAAAATATGAAATAATTATTAGTGTTCAAATCAATAAGTTTGATTTTATTTTTAGAATTTTTTTCATAAGTTTATTATATATTTTTTTCTATAAAAAGCTAATTATTTAATTGATTTTTGTGTTAAAAAAATGACCAACCTGATCACCCGAATCAAACTAATCCGTAAATATTCTGTTCAGTTTGATTTAGATTTGACTATCAAAAAATACAAAAATTGAATCAAACCAAACTAATTAATTTTGATTAATTCGAATTTATTTTCTCTCGAGAACTAAACTAAACCACCCAGTTACACCCCTATTCCACACTCCACGGCCTTACCACCAAAATCTTGAAACCGCAGGCTGAAAAAAGAACCGGTATACAGCAACTACACCACACAATCAACTAAACTAATTTCATACTGTAAATTTAATTAAAAATTCCAATCCAAAATTAAAATTAATTTTAATATACATGATAATGAAAAGGCCTTTTGAGGGCTTAAACTCTCCATAGAGTTACTCTATTTACGCCTTTTTATTGGATAGCTTGTACAACCTCAAGCTGGTTTAAATCCTTTCTAATTAAGGTATAAGCACTAAACACCCACAACGCCATAGTGTTGGGTCTCAGAACATTTGCTCAAATGGTTAAAATATAAATTCTTGTTATCAATTAATCAACGTAGTCCAAAGAAAGAATGATGACCGGCACTGAAAGAAAAAATGTGATTCACCAAATATTTAAACAAAATAAAAAAGAATATTAGGGTTGATCTCTGCAAATTTCATCTTTTTAGGAATTATTTTACAAAATTATTTATTAAAGGATGGACATTTTATATGTCATCACTATTATTTCATTATGTTATTTCTTACAAGTCTATATATGCACAAATTTTGATTTTTTAAAAATATTTCTTAAGTTTTATGATATTTTGCATGAATAATGCTAAATATATTTACACATAATTTTGTAATGTGACTGTTTCACTTTATTTTTATATAATATTTACACTCTAATTTTGTTACCTCATACAAATTTGAGATTGCACCACTCAAACAGATATGTATAAAGAGTTTTCATTTGGATACAAATACAATATTATTTTGTCAAAAATATATAAAATCATAAATAAAATAATTATAAATTATTTTTATATTCAATAACAAATTATTTACAATTTTCTGATAAAAAAAATTATTTACAATTTGAATTTTTAAAACAAAAGACAAATATCGGATAACGTTACCTCCCTATCCCAGTTACCAATTTCCAAGAGTTGTGTTATTTTTTTATTTTTTATCTTTAACAAAGTATTTTTATAAATATTATTTTGAAACTAACCTTCATGTATTATTTAAGGTTCTCTTAATAATTATCTTTATTATAATTTAAACTTTGAACCTAAACTTTAATCCTCTCATTACAAGTGTTATTCCTTTATTACTCTGTATCTAATTCTTATTGGTGTGCCTTATTTTTTATATTTTTCATATGAACATAAGGTATATATTAACTAAAATATAATATTTATTTTTTATAAATTAAAATATATAAAACAAAACCGGGCCAAGTCTAATCTGTTTTAAATTATGTTTTAATCCATAATTTTTCAGGTTAAGTTTTGGGTAAAATTATGAGGTGCCCATTGTCCGCCCCCTATTTCTGATGAGAATTGCTAGGGGTGCCTATGACGCAACACAGTAGGTAGGTCGAAGTTAATTAGGTTGAGTTAGGTTTTTAAAAATAAGTTTGGTGTATTTTTAGAATAGGTTTGGGTGACATTATAAATTTATTTAACTTGGTTTGATGTTACATAATTTTTTAAAATTTAGAATTTTAAAATTATTAATAAATTATAAAAAATTGACTTATATTTGCATAACACAATATTTTATATTAATATATTTTGTTTCAAAATTATATTATATTTTAAAATATCATTTAGTTTTTGTTTTTAACTCATAAAATTTTATGACTTAATTAAATATAATATTTAAATTTATACACTTCATCTAAATATCAGACTAGCTCAAATTTGAAAAACTGCCTCAATAAAATTATTGGACCAAGATGAACCCAAGTCAAATCCAACCATTAGCACCCCTAAGTATTGCAAAAATCAGTTTACTTTGGATGTTAACAAAAAAAAAATTACTTAGAGTATATTTGGAAGGAAAAGTTTAGAAGGGAAGACTTATTCTTTATTTTATGTAAACATTCTCTTTATTTAAGAATATTTAAAATAAAACAAACACAATGAGAGATTATCATGTAACATTTCAATCATTCCTTTTTTTTTATTTTTATACATATTTTATAATTATCTCAATTTAGAAATAAATAATTAGTCTTCCCTTTTTTTTTCTCTCCAAATCATTCCATCCAAAAATAGCCTTAACTCAAAGAAAACCAATTGACTCTAATTTTTCTTTAAGGGTGGGAATAAGTTGAGTTAGGCTTTTAGCTTAAGCTTACCTCGACAAACATAAGCTCAACTCAAGCTCAATGAGCCAAGTTTGAATATTATATTGAATAATTTTTTTATAAAATTTTATATATCAATTAAAAAAGAGTTTAATAATATAAAAAATAAAATTATATATATATATATATATATGTATATCTAGTCAAATTATGAGCTAATGAGTTGAACATACAAAACTTCATGTTCGACTTACTTAACAAATGAGTCAAAATTAATTCATTAGTTCATAAGCTTAATTTATTGAGTTGTTAACAAATCAAATCGTGAATAACTCGTATGTTGACTTAACTCATTTTTAACCCTACTTATATAGTATACCTTTTTTTTTAGGTATAATGGTGTCAATGAGGTTTAAATTTATAACTTAGTGCAATTTACCCAAACTTATTACCACTAACTCAATCCTAATGGCTTTATATAATATACTTTATAACAATAAATCATGATATTTGTAAGGTTTGGGAGTTCTCTCCTCCAGATCTTGGTAGCTTACTCTTAGCTGGTCTCACCTTTATTAGAGATTAGTTATCTTTTTTCTGTTTTCATCTGTACCAAAAAAATCATGATACGTAAAAATTGAGTTGGATCAAGAAATTCGGGTCTCCTTGATGCACCAAATAAAGGTTAAAACCTAGGAATGTAGCGGAACCAGGACCCTCGGTTAGTGGAGGCATTTATCCATACAGACCATGCTTATTGTTTTTTAACATGTATCTTGATAAAATTTCACAAAATTCGCAGCATGAATTTATTAATAATATTTTGAGAAATTAATTGGAAAAGGAAAATGTTAATTATCAACGAAAGGATTTTCACGAATTTAATTACAAATGAATCACGGTGTGAATTACATGGCAGTGGAGGCTATGTTCAAATGAATCCAGTAGAAAAACAGGTGAAGTGGATGTGCCACAATCCACATCAGTTTTAAGGGATTTCGTTAAAATTCCTTCGTGATATATATCATTGCTCATTGAAAAATATGATAACTACTATAGTAACTGTAAAATCTACGTTTTCATCGTAAAAATACAAATCTATAAAATCCGCATTTTCAAATTAACCCTGACATGATTTATGTTTTGAAATTGTTGAATAAACAACTGACTGTGTATATCTATACAAATATGTATGTCTTTTTTTTTAAAAAATAAGAAGAAGTGTATTTGATATCTTTATCTACACATTAAGATAATATTAAGTAATAAATTTCATGATACCAATAAGAATTGGATGTGGTAGTAAGAGAGTCAGGCTTTTAAGAGAACATCAAAATTCAAACATTAAAAAAGATAATTGTTAAAAATGTCTCTTAATTAGTAATAATTGCGAAAGTGTTTGAGGGACTAGTTGAATAATTATTGTGAGATTCTCCCATTAAAAAATAATAATAATAATTCCTTTGGTATCTTTTATTTTTGTTAATGTACTAGTACCCTTTGTATTTAGTGACTAATATTATACCACATGTTCCATTTAATAAAACTGACCTACTGTATTTATATTTTGAGAAATTTTTAATAGCCCGGAGAAGGAGAAATCGGAATTGACCAAATAGCAATAAAAAGATGGCTTTCACTTTGGTGTCATCCACTTAAAACTGGAACCCACGCGTATTTTCCAACGCATCTGGGCTAGGCCAGATTGCTATCCTTCAGGATATGTAGCAGTTCTCTTATATTTATTTTAACTATGTGAGATATGTAAACAAATATTAACGACTAATTATTAAGGATAGCCGATACCCTCACAAAAAAAAAGGTATTAGATAAACTTCATTATTATTATTATTTCTCAAGCTATTCTCACATTTCTTGAGTATTAGATTAATCCCTTCGAAAGTGATATAATTAGGCATTTTCCGTCTTTAGGGCTCAAACTTTTATCTTCTTTCAAAAGTGTAATTCATTTACTATTATACCTAACAGATTGTGGATTGCATCTATTAATGACTTTGCGCATAGCATAAAACATAAATTACGATAATATTTTAAAAATTTGCTCGACAGATTATAGTCCCAACTCAATTAGGCAAACATGGTTGTTGGTCGTCTTATATATACACACTATGTTATCAATGTCCTTTTTTTTTCCATCATTTATTATGTGTAGTTAACTCGTAATAAATAATTCCGATATCCCCTGCCAGCATCAATAAATAAAACTTGCTTTTGTTCATTTAAGTTTGCACAATCTTTTGGTTCCTTTTTCACCGTAAAAGAGAAATTCTTAGTTACACACAATTGTATCACATTATCTTTATATATATTCACTAAAAAAAAATAGAAAGAGAAGATAATTTTTTATGATGAGTGGGTTTAGAGGATTCTCATAAAATATAGAGGCTCATAAAGCTGTATTCATTTATTGATATTTTATAAGTTACAGTGCATGACTTATATATACACGAGTATAGGATAAAACAAGATAAGAAAATCTATCTCTAAAGCAGGTACAACAGCAACTCTATCTAGATCCAAATTTTATGCACAAACTATAACAAACTTCCTAAGATAACAAAAACAATTCAAATGGATTATGATAACAAACTGATCCTTTTATCCTCAATAGATTCCATTTTTTCTTTCTCTTTAATTTTTTGTGAGTGTGTATAAAAATAACATGGTATAATTGTATGTAATCAAGAATCTCTCTCATAAAAGATGGGTGACTCCTTGTTTGTAACTTGTAACTTACTATCTTGCGAGCAAATTAAATATGTAGTGATTATTGAGATTGGGGAGGAAGAAACTTAAAGGAAACTACTAAAGAGTCGGTCCATTTTAAGTTATCGATAGCATTCTACTTGGACACCTTTTAAGCAACCCCCTCCTTCCCCCCCCCCCCCCAAAAAAAAAAAAGAATAGTACCAGTAACAGAAATATGGACTATATGTAGGTAGATATTAGGATAAAGTTATTGTAGGGAAGCCACCAATATGGTGGGTGAAAATTGGCCAACCCATCCTCGGTTGTTAGAGATACATTACTCAGTATTAAGAACTTTGTTAATCGATCGATGCCATCATTAATTGTAGCTGTCCACTGCCAACAAGAAAGGCGCAAAAGCTATCTATTCAAACTAAGTAACTAACCACAAGCCTATATGGATGGGTGCAAGTCATAGCAGTACTGCTTAGATTTACTCAAACCAAGAAGAGATGTGCAAACAAAGAATTGCCTTTGAACTATGATATTGATTATCAATAGTAAAATGTGTTTTACTTTTGAGGAGTTAAAATCCTCTGCTAATCTACAAGTGGAACAATCTCATGTATACATAATTCACGCTAACAAATCTATGAACAAGAAAGAATGCAAATTGCCAAACCTAGTTTTATAGAAACAGCAAGAGTCCAAACATGGTGGACGCTACCTCAGTAGTCTTCATCCAAGCACCTTTGTAGGGCAAAGTATAAGGTGTGCATTATTCTATAGGGTAAGCCAACACATCACTCCAATGCCACTTTGTAGGCAAAATGTTAAGTTCAGACCATCTCTTCTAACTGAAGCTGCCTGGCTATCTTGCACATAGCGCATTGAGAAGAACATGAGCTAACATAAGGTCCACGAAATATTGATGCCCAATTTGGCCATCTCGCCACTTCATCTTTGCTGGAGCCCTTCCATAGTGAACTCCATCATTACACCGGTTATCAAAATGCCATGGAAATGTCATATCAAAGTTATCAATCACGCCAGACACAACACCAGCTTGCTTCAATTTCTCTAAGAACACACCATTGAACACCTCCATCTTGTTAGGATTAAATGCTAGTGATCTTGCATACCCACCAGTTGCAACTGTGGTCCGGTAAAAGACTCTTGGCCATGCCAACCCCCTTTGCTTCACTGTCTTCATAACATCTGCCCAAAACGATGCTGCATAGTCTGCTCCAACAGAAAATGCTCTTATATTACGCCAGTGGACACCATCATGCAAGCCAGAGTTCATGATCACAGTGTCAGGGATTGTGTCTTCTGAGAAGTATTTCTTCAACAAATTTTGAAACCCTTCATCTCTCAGAGAATCCAATCCTAGATAGTTTTGTGTTTCATTCCAATGCCCATTGAAGATGCTTGTAATCCTAACTGTTTGAGATGGATATTTTGGGTTTGAAAAGTTCATGTCAAACCGTCTGGGGACAGAATGTATTTCAGGCAAATCTAGAATAAAATTGAGCATATTACGTATTGTGTCAACATGATTTGAATCACCCCAGAAGAAAATCCATCGATTCTTCAAGCAATTCCAAGCAAGCTCAGCTGAATACATCTTGAATGAGCAGTGGGTTGAGTACACCCAACCATTACTCTCCAGAATTCCCAAGGAACCATCACACCATGGAGCTTTGCAAGCAAAATCCAGTGCTTGGCATCGGTACCTACCATCATTGCCTATGGGGCAGTCATTGTTCTTGCCATGCCTTGTCCATCTTCCACACCACACATCCCTGCCAAAATCAGAAGCACTGCAAGTCTGCAGTTCTGGTAACTGAGCACTGCTTTTGTAGAATCTGATTGCAATATTTCGAAGTAGCCGATCGTAAGAAAATCTCCATGGGGTGAATTTCAGACCTTCAAAGTGTCTATAAAGCAGGATTATAGTGAGATTGTAAACCCCATCAAAATCTGGATGAACTTGCAGTGAAATAGAGTAAGACCCGTTATTGAAACCTTTCACCAAGGGCCTAGATTTCCATGATTCCCCTGAAAGATCAGTCTCAAAGTAATCCCCACCTAAACAGTGAGGTTTCCCTGAATCATCCAATGCTTGAAAACCAAACTCATGTACATCTCCAGCTGATAGTTGTATCACTTTCCCACCATCCAACCCAGGAATAGCAATCTCCACAGTCTTAGAATCTTTACAGGGCTCACCTCCACGAGCTGACCATCTAGCTAGAAGATTTGCAGTCAAGTTGGGCTCTAATTCACTTGAAATCCAACTTGAATAATGCCCCTCAACTAGAGATTTTATTGTGTTTTTGTCAAGTTTTTCAGACAGAGTGATGTTCACAGGATTATTGGGATTGTTTTGATCCAAACTAACAGGAATATATGGAGACACAAAAGTTAAATTTTGATGGGAATGAGTCAAATTAGGAGAATGAAGAGCCCTTACAGCAAGATAATCTTGGCGATACCTCCAAGCTTGAATGACGTTCTTAACAGTGCAACCATCAATGCTCCAAACTACCACCATTCCAACCAATACCAAAGCGGTGAGCAACCCAACACGCCAATGAAGTATTGGAATGGACCACAGAGCCCATTGATTCGACGGTGGCGAAATCACTACCTTCTCTGGCATCTCAAGCTTCCAAAAACAAATCCAATCCAATGATGCTGGGAGACCTCAAACCAAATCCAGCACCGACAGCACAAAAGTTGTTATCTTTTGACGACAACACTCCATAAGAGTGTCTTCAAAGTTCAAAGCACAAATGTCGATTTTTTCGAGGAAAAACAAAACAAAACAAAACAAAACAATACTTTATTGGAAGAAAGGGAAAAACAAATCGTGGGGATACTCACAAGGTGGGTTTCAATGTATTGTGAGTGATAGTTGCAGTTGAAGAGGCAGATAGTTAGAGTTTCAGGGCCACCATGCAGCTGGAATGTTCTCTAATGGCTTGGGGTGAGTGACACAGAAAAAAGGGAATGTCTTTCTTTCATATTGTACTCAACGAAAATAACTTCAGCAGATTCCTTTGGTGGATAAGTTTTTTCTAAACTTTGATCTGCTTTTACAGCTTTGGATTTTTCCTTTTCCCTGTTTCTCATCAAAGTTGTCTTTTGCATTTTTTTCTTTAAATTAAAACTCCTCCAACCCCTGCGGTGTGGTTGTGGTTTTGAAGCTTGATTTTTGGTCTTAAACTCCTTTCCTCATGGAAGTTCGATTTAACATAAATTCGTTGTGCAACATTAAATACACAGATACACAATCTAAGGAATCACTGCCGTTTCATAAAATCTAAATACAATTTACAAAACATTTTTTTACCAATAATATTTTTTGCATAACATACTCTACCTTATAAAATCAAAATGATGCATATAAAAAATGAGGTAAGATCAATTATAATAAAAATTATAAAAATATGAAATATTGTGAATGTAAATGTATACATCTAGCATTTTTTTTTCACATAACATTTATATCTATTAAGAGTCATTTTAGCACATAGTTAAAAATAAAAATGACGAAAAATTCATGAATGTGATTTATATATAAAATTATATCAAATAATTATCATAGTTAAAAAAATAGTTATCCATAATTTTAGCATTAATATCTCAAATAATGTTAAAATAATAATTTAACAATTCAAAACCATCGATTTAAGATAGTGCACATGTAGCAGATAAAAAAGAAGACAGTGCACACGTATAAGAAAAAAAATATTATTGTATAAAAAGAACGCATCCTTATTACATAATAATAATAATACATCCATTTGGAAAAATCTCTAAAGTTTAATAATTAATAAATAGAAAATATTAATCTTATAAAAATTAAATATACAGAATCTTATAATTACTTGAATAATTATATTTGTATTTAAAATTATGTAAAAAAAAAACATTTATGTAAGCTTTTGCAAGAAGAAGAATGTGTGAGATAATTCACTAAGAAAATGTGTGAGCTTTTGCAAGAAGAAGAATTCTATGATTCGACTTGTTTTTTAAAAAAAATTAAAGATGTAGTGTTTGGATTTTTAATGAACAAAAATTTAAACATCGAGTTTATATTGAATGTATATTTAAAAAAATTATTTAAAAGTAAATGATGTAATACGAAAAAAATACTACTATTTAATAACTTAGTAAAAAAATATTTGTTTGTTTAAACTTATTAAGTGACATCCCATACATAATGTTCAATATTTTCAACACTTTTTTTAATCTTATTTTCATTTTTAGTATATAATACACAAACATTAAATAGTTTAAATAATTGAAATAAATAAAACTGAGATAAATATCAAAGAGAAAAATTAATTAATTGGTTAAACATAATTTAACTAGTATCTCTCTTGATTTTTTAAGAAGGTTGTGATTATGTTATGAGTTCGATCTTTCAACTCCCTATTTCTCATTTTCCTTAACTTCAATAAGACTTCCTTAAAATTACAAAATTAATTAAAACATTGATTTGATGCTTATAATATGTTAATGGTACGATAATGATATGCTTAGTTGTTGATGAAAATCGGGAATCCTAGGGGGTAGACTAAAGACTAAACAAAGATAGGGTGTTCTAAAGAAAAAGGAAATTACGTTTAATTATAATTATAATTATGAATAATTATTCGGTAAGCAAATCAACTCATAACTATAAGACAAGATATGACGATAGTGCCCTTGACCATTGTGGCAGTGTGGCACCGACACACGAGAATTGATATGATTGGAACTCGAAGAAGCAGCGCCACTGATAAAAGAGGTGGGACTGATGGTGGCATTTATGTCATTCGGAACATTATTGAAATGGTGAAGCATCGTGGATGGGAATGTGACCACCTGAATGAACCACGTGAGATGTCCCACCTCCTCAACCACAATTGTTTCTTTGCTCCAAAAGCAATAATCTAGCATTTCTGTTGATTCTCGCCAGAAGAAAGAGGTGGAGGTGACTGAGAATTTCAGAAGGATCCTCCTGAAAATTACGAACTGGCTAATTCTATGAATAACACAATAATATATCCTATTGAATTTTGGTCCACAATTTAATGATCATCAAACTACGGTGCATTCAATGAGTCAGGCTGTGCAGGTGGGTACGCATCATGAAATAAGAGAAATATTTTATTTTATTTTATTTTATTTAATGTGTGTAATATTAATTATAATATTAAAAAATAATTAAAATAAAAAATTATAATAATTTATAAAGTTGATATGATATATATTAAATAATAAATAAAAAAATATACTTTAAAAACACTTAATAATTTCTTGATAAAAAAGTTTATAATATTAAAATTACGTTTGCATTCTTTCAACATATCTTGAATGACATGTCAACATGTCTTCAATAACATGTCAACATGTTTGACAATTTTCGAACAGAATTATATTTGCGTACAAACCTAAGTTTTGCAGTTAAAACACGAAAGCAACATTTTGTTACTTTTACGATGAGAGAAAATTGGTTTGTGTATATATAGATAAAAACATCCTTATAATTTGATATTAAATATTATTTTAATAATATTCAAATAGTTACATTATATAATTTAATAATTATAAAAAATTATTATAATTATACTCTTAATGATTCTATTTTACAAAATAATTTTTTTTTTGTATTAGACTCTATTAAAGGTTAGGGAAAGGCTTTACTACGTGGGTGGTGCTTAATGAATCCCCACCAAAGACCCAAAGAAGGGGGAAAGGGAAAAAGAAATGGATGTTCCATGAAGGGATATTGAACCCCCTAATATGAACTTACAAGCAAATGCATAAACTATATGAGTTAGACTCACTAGACTATTCGAACCAATGTTATCAAAGTCGAATTGCACAATGAATCAAAAAAAATTTCAATTCAAGTTTAATTGGTCAAATCGTTTGGTCAAATTAGACAATCTTTTGTATATATAATTTTGTTGTATATAATTTATTTATTATCAAATATAATTTTTTAAAAATTTCAATTGATATCACACAATAAAAATTGTCTGGTTTAACCCAATTCAACCCGGTCCAATCACAAAAAGTGTTATAGCATTGAACCAAAACTGAATTAGATCTTGGTTCATAGTTTTAATGATCGAATTGGCTGGTTCGGATTGGTCCAAACAACAATGATTCAAACAAACTTAACTTTTAAAAGAAATTATTTTATCATTAATTTATTAACCATCTAATTAACAAAATAACTCATACATTTTTTGGTAATTACACATGCAAAAGTGGTTTTTATTAACCCTATCCAAACAACATTTATTCTAACAAAATCAATTTCGAGATAAAAGTTTATACACATAAATTACTTTCACTCAAACCTACTTTTGTTTAAAATCAAGTTTGCATGATCAAATTCATCTAAAATTAAATTTGTAAAATCTAATCCAAACACACACTCAATGACTGAGAAAGTAAGTTAGTGGAAACCTTCTGTTAGAGACAAAGAATTCTATTATAGACTATATAAAGTTAAAATTTAACAGTTTTAAAAGGATAATAACTTGCAAGAAATCTTTAAAAAGTTTTGCTCACATATAAAATTCTTTCTAAGAAGTAAAAAAGTTACAAGAGAATGTAGTTCAGCTTAGCATGCCTATATTTATAGATAAGAAGAGTCTATTATCTCAACAAAATTATAAGATAATGTCTGTAAACACTATCAATATCTCCACATCTTTACTAGGCCTCTCAATCTTTACACCCCTTCTCATGTCTCACTCTCAATATCTCTACATCTTTACTTGGCCTCTCAATCTTCACACCCTTTCTAATGTTTCAAACAATTTCCTAATACAAGTATTTTTAACCCACAATAACTTGCTTGACAATCAACCACCCTTACTCTCTTCATGACTTTCCTAGTTTCATATTAAAAATAAATCTCTCTCATATCTTGCACATCTCACATATCACTTATATTTATTACATATTTTTCACTTATCTCAATATTATAACAATTTTTAAATTAAGAATTTGAGTCAATTCCAACCATTTTAATTTTCCAATTTTGGAGCATGGATGGGTGGATGTTAAGACTTAAAGAGCTTCATCGCGATTTAGTTCAATGACATTGAGTTATTGAATGCAATAGATAGCCACAACACAAAATAATTAATTAAACTCTGTCCCTTGAAATTGAATGATTACCTTACTTCAGTGATGCCAAGGAAGTTATCAGATCTACAACTTCAGAACATTGCTTCAAATGAATGCCATGCATGATGGTGCCGTTTAAGATGGAAGAGGTCCATCCATGGACCCATTATTTTTAGTCTTTGGATGAGAATAATTTTATATCAATGGTATAGATTAATTACCTGTTCATTAGGTAGTAGGTGACAAAGCCACCCTCAGTGTCTAAATGGAACTCCATCACCGGAAACCTATCGCTCGATGGCGAAGGGCGGCACAGAGCGGATCTGGGCGGTGTGGTGGCGAGGTGCAGCATCCACAGACCCATAACCTGCCTCGGAGCCACCATGAACCAGCCTTGAATCCGAACCACCACTTCCTTCCACCTAAGCTGTCACCAGAACCACCACTTCCCTCCACCTAAGCCGTCACTAGAACCATCATTTCCCCCACCAAACCCAGAAATCGCAACCTCATTATTACCCTGCAAACCTCTCTCAACCATGCCAGAACCACCAAGTCGGCCCAGTGATCGTTGAATCGCAACCCATCGACCATCAAATAGTGACCAAGCAACTTGGCGATCTCCAATTGCTGCCTTCCACCATTTCCGCCACTGTCTGGTTGATTTGGCGATGGTTCGTGGGTTAGTAAGGGACGACGTGCTGAGGAGGCATGGATGCAGTGTTCTTGGTGGTGGTGGATGTTTTTTTTATCTGTTCTTGGTGGCAGTAACCCGTGCAGTGGGCATCAGAGGACGGCAAATCGCGGTTGGGGATGAAAGGCGGAGGACGACGGTTGATCTGGTGGTGGCTCGCAAGTTGGTGAGGGACGACATGGTGAGGAGGCATGAATGCAGTGTTCTTGGTGGCAATGGAGGTTTTTTTTGGTTAAAAAAAAACTTGTTATTGTAGGTTTTTACCAGGTTCATTGAATGGACCCAAACTAACTGAGTTCATCCTAAATAGCCCTATGCATGATACATGTGCCATCATATTCATATTCATGTGAATGAGGTGTATTTCTTCAATACGATAAACATAATTAGTCACTCATCACTACACTAGTGTTCAATTATTACTGAAAATCCCCAAGATATACAAAGAAACTTTTGTATTTTTTATGCAGAGAATACACAAAAAATAAATGTCTATTGTTTTTTCTTTTTATAGGAAAATAAATGTGTATTGTTAAAACCTAAGAGTGATTCTGCGTAGTAGAAGTGGTCTACGACTCCAAGCAAATTGTATCTACAATGTCAGGAGTTCATATCTTAAAATCGTCACTTTGAAGAAGGATTTATCTAATCACTATACTTGACCTGAAATTGCATGAGCAATTAATGAAAGACCAAAAATTTAATTTATAATAAGAAAGATTAAAATCCAAATAAAATCTAAAGGATTAAGAGTATTATTCTCAAACGCTTGTAAATATTTTTTCAGATAGGGCCTAGCAGAGCTGTCGTAGTCGTGGGCTCTCCCATACCATTCCATAAGATAATAACTAGAAAAGTTGATAACAATATGAATACCGGCAAATTCTAATATACACCCTCCAAAAGAGGGTGTATGGTACACCTTGCGATCTAAGTCATTGATTTAATCATAAAAATATCAATGGCTAATATCAAGGATAGGAAACCTGCTAAGCAGGTTATGGAGGTTTGATCCAAGGGCGGCGGACAGACGCAAAGAATGGCATACGGCGGCGGTAGCGGTGGCAAACCAGAGCGATGGCGGCGATTGATTGACGGTGATGGCCGGCAACAACAATGACGGCAACAACAAGAATGACAACCGGTGACTGTGATTGCGGTGATGGTGGTGGCAGCGGTTAGCAATGGTAGCGGCCAGTGGCTGGGGGTGGTGGCCTGTGGGTGGTTGCCAGCGGTGATCGATGGCAAGTGGTGGCCACCGACGGCCAAGTATGGTGGCTAGCGGTGGTCGACAGTGGCAGTGGCCGACAGTGACAATGGCAGTGATGGCAGCCAATGATGGCTATGACAGCAACTAACAGTGGTAAAGTGTGAAAAAAAAAATCTACTAACCCAAAAAAAGAAAAAAAACTACAATTGCAAGTAAAATGTTAAGGTATATTATACACCCTAACATGAGAGGTGTATAATAGCAATGACGATCAATACCATGCATTGCAGGAGTAAACGAGTGTCTGGGCCACACAGGCATGCTTTTATGCATATCTTGGTAGAAACAGCTGGCGACGCAATGGTGGATGGGGGAGCGAGAGGAGGATAAGACGGCTCAGGGGACAATGACATTGTCAAGTGTCAAGTGCATGCAGCTCTTTCAAGCCAAACAAAGAAAAATAAGGATTAAGTTATCATTATGAAGGTTAGTTTCTAAGTTAATAGCCTGCTGCTCAGTGGTTGCCGACTCCACCAAACAATTACCAACCACCACAAATCGTTTTGGACTCTCATGGTAAGTAAAAGGTGAAACTATAGAGCTCATATCACAAGATGCGAGGAGAAGTAAAAGAACGAAACTGTAGAATGAAGAAACAAAGATGAAACGTACATAACTTTGATTTTGGGAAAAAAACCTTTTTTAAAGTGACATTATCTTTAAAATGAATAAATAAAGATGTATCTATTATTAAATTTAATAGGTTAAAATTATTATGCACTGTAAGTTAAATCAAAGATAAATACACTATTATTTATTCATTTTAAAGATAAGATCACTTTTAAAAAAATACTTTTTCTACGATTTTGATCCCCTATTGTTTTGGAGGGGGATTTTGGGGGAGGGAGGGGAGACAGAAAAAATACTAATGTAAAATTGTCCGAGTGTCACGCTTAAGAAATATGCGGAACCTACTTATATTTTGGAAGAAAACACACTGTCGCATTGGTTGCTTCCCTACCATGATCACAAGGAATTTCCTAATTCTCACGCCAATCTTGTAGTAGAGAAATTAATTATGCAGGAAAACTAGCAATTAACGGGCTTAAATTCCACTACATTCTTATCATCCGTCTAACTACATGTCTCCATCACACAAACTCAGCAAATCCTGACAGCCCATATCTAACAGGGGAGGAAACAGTCACAAGGCAAAAAGCAACTGAATTAGCTAAAATGTAGGCATGTAGCAAAATTTCTCGTGGGTTAGAATAAATTAATTCAAAAACAGATACACTATTTTTCTGAAAACAATATATATTATCATCTATTATATTAACAAAAAATATAAGGCTGCAAATAACAACCCCAACAGATTCAACCACCTCCCTCCGCCGCCCAAAAAAAGAGAAAGAAAAAAAAACAGATATATGGGAGAAAAACGAAAGATTAACAAGATTGACAAAAAGGAACCAAAACTACAATAACAAGAAAAGAAGGCAGTGAAAATTGATAAAGACACCCACATTAATTCCATGGATCGTCCCAGCCCTTGGGTCCCTCTCTTTTTAAGAAGTCAATAATAGCCTGGACAGCTTCTTCAACTCTGTTAGAGAGGGAGTGGTTTCCATATTCAATCTCTACTTTCTCTGCACCTCCCATCGCTCTGCATAATCTGCATGTTTACAACATGCACCCCATGACCATAAGAACAGTAATCATATATCTCACTCCTCCCAACTTGAGGTTATTGCATAACAAAAAAAATTGGCACCAGATAGGAGAGTAGAGATTTTACCGCTCAACCAGTGCTTTCTTATCGACATAATCTGGCACATATTCATCAGCCATTGAAAATATAACCTGCCAAAACACCAGGGCATACTAAGATGATTAACTTCCTCCTTGCCATTTTCTTTTTCCTTTTAAAAATAAGCAGGCAGCTCTCAGATCTCTCTTTCTGTCTAAACTAGAATAAGATTTACCTTTATTTTAGTAGCACCTACATTTTAAAGAAAAGGTAGCATCATTAGTTACCATTGGTAAATTGATGGTGAAAAACTTTAAGCCTTTTTTTTGGTACGTAGGGAGTCACTAGCATGAAATAAACCTATAACCTCTACCCATCTTCCCAACCACCTGAGCCAAGCCTAGGTGGCATTTCAGCTATCTATTTATGCCTCCGTAAGTTGTCAATTGACATATCAAAAGAAAATTGTCATATGCGTTCTACATAGACGAAAAAGACGAAAGGAAACTTCTGATCCTAAGACTAGCATATTGCAGCAAAATAACTTTAGCCGAGGTTTTACTTAGCTGAAAGGCTGTATAGTTTCAGCCTTTCAGGATCTTATCAAGCGCCCAGACAAAAGAGAGCAAAGAATTATGTTACACAGATATATGCTCACTTGACAATGTGTGTTAGACATGTGCCCAAGTCTCATCCTCAATTGATCATCACTAAGGTCAGAACTGAACAAGTCATCATCGCCATTATATGAACAAAGGGAGTGATACCTGCAAAAGTAACTGCTTTATTAGGAAGGGAGCAGTAGCATGAGACAACAAAGACCTTTTCTGCAGTATATAATCAATGTCAGCAAACAGTAAATATTTCTCATGCATCAACATGTCATGGATGTGGTATTTCTCCACTAAGAAGAGAATGTAAAGGAGCGAGAAAGAAGAGAGAAAAAAAGGAGTAAATAATGTCTTTGAAAACATATATAACATAATTGGGTTCAAGTTGTCTATCTGACATCTCATATAGCTTAGTTCAAAAGCAATATCTAACAACTTGAAACCTAGTACAAATATACAGTACAGCACTGATTTATTTGGAAGCCTGTCATCAACCACATTTAGCAGTAGAGGAATCTCAGTGTTAAGTGCAAAACTTTTGGTTTTCGCAATTGACATGCACACTAGAAGGAAGGATGTGTGAGTTTACCAACATCGTTCTTTGAAGGGATCAACTCATAAAAGTCAATTAGTTTCGACTATCATAAAATTCGTAGTGTCCTGAATAAAGAAAAAGAATCATACTTACGAAATAGGAAACATTTAAAAATTGAAAATGCTTACACTTACAAGTTACAACCATTATGTACTGATCATTGGAGAGCAAAAGAAGATTTTTTACAATTGAATAGCATCCATTAGTTTCCAAACAAAACTTGAATTATGCATCTTTGGAATCAATGCAGTAACTGTACAGCTGACCCTATTTATTGATATCCAGGCTTATCCCAGTATTTACGCTGCTCCTACAATATTTCTGTACACTCACCTATAGGCAGTTATAGGGGAACTAGGATCTGCTTCCCTTGGCATTAACTCTGAACCTCGACCTTCACGAATCATGTTAGCAGCCAAGTCAATCATAGAAGCTGTCTCAGGGAGTGTAGCTCGATATTCCCTATCACTAACAGGAGCCTGAACAATTTAATAGGCATAGAAAACTAAGCTTTTAGTGAGAGAACAGATACTATAGCAAGACATTATATATTGCCATTGACCAGACAAAACATCCACTGTTTTTTTGGATAGCACTAAAATCCAACATTTCAATACTCAGACTTCAAAATTTTAAATCACACAGGCCTCAGAAAACTGCAGTAAGTACATTAGTAGGAGCAACTGAACCACACTTAAATGCATATGAATGAGAAAATAAAGTGAGTGCAGCATCATACATGTATATTCTATAATACATCATAATGTATAATACCCACATATATATAGTCAAATTGGGGAAAAAATGTAGTTATCAATTCTTCTAAGGCAATTCAGACATTCAGAAATGAACAACAATTAACTTGAATAGTATGAATTCTGTAATGCAACAGTATATTAGCTGAAGGGAATAAAGTGACTGTTTGTATTTGTTTCTTAATAATAATTTAATATTGATTTTATTATCACTAAAGCAGTCATAAATTCACATTCATATAACTATAAACCTCTTCAAATTAATGTAGTTTCCTTTTATGTTTCAGGTTTCAGCTATATTATCACTGTCACACGCTGTATCAAAAAACATGTACACTGTACACTTCACAATAATCGAATCACAATTGTTACTTTAAGCATCAGGAATTTCAGGTGGCTATGGAAGAGTTCTATTAGCATACTAACCATTTAACAAATATTATTCATTTAGAAAAACACACGATCCGATATAGATATTCTAAAGCTTTTAGGACAAAAGGGTAAGTTACTTCAAGGGAAGACAATGCTATTCTGCCAGATTGTAGGCTCTAAATACTGTCACACCCATTTTAAAGTATCCTTATGTAAGTTAAAGATAGCAACTCAAATCAGGTGAATTGGGCCAATCTCATGGAAAAACAGGACTGTATTAGAAGATTAAGACCTTCAATTGTAAAAGGCTGTTCATCTAATCTAAGTGCCATAATTATAATGCATTAAGATAGGGCCACCATTTTTCAGAAGACATGCAGATGAAATAAACTTTTGAAAGAAAGTTCAGAACTGATCTACTATCAACAAGTGAGTACCTGAAAGATGGCAGCACGAACAGCCCGGGAGCAAGCAAAATTTGTGTGCATGTAATGCACAATATCCTAGATAACATGTCCAAAAAGAAGAAAAGTTTATTTCACTTGCTCAACAAATGTCAGTAGCAAGAAGAGAAGTGGAAGTAAAGTATGGTTCAGGATTTAAATGAAATAACAAATAACCTGACAGCCAGTACTATGCCCAAGTAATACCACACCTTCAGAATCTTCTTTGTTAATTAAATAATTAATCAGCTGATCCAGCTCCTTAGCATCCTTCAACATGAACTCAACAAGCGATCACAAACTTAAGCATCAAGACAATTAACATTGCACTTTTCAGTTAAACCTGACGATGAAAATAGAATTCTGTAGAAATATTAAGACATTCATTAAAACTTGAGAATAGAGGTCTTGAATCGCCACATTATTGAGGTAATGGATTCCGAATACCTGTTGCTTGAGGTCATGGTCACTAATTTAATGGTCCCAGACTCTCAGGTTGCTTAGTTTACCATATTTAACAAAACTAGATTCTAAATATATGTTGGTTGAGGTAATGCTGACGGTCACTAATTTAACAGTAGAATAAATTACTTATAAAAATGATGTAGGACCAATGGAGAAAAGCAATAAAGAACCTTTGGGGTTTCAAAGGCAATCGGTGCCAAGAGAGTCGGTCTCAAAGTAGGAATATAATCCACTAAATTCAATAATCAATAATCAACAATCGTCTTCTAAAATCTGATAGGAGGGTATTTATAATCCTCTTACAAAAGAAAACAATCATAACTAAAATTAATAATAGACTAATCTTATTTTAATTCAAAATCCTAATATAACTAACTAATGATAAGATTTAGGATTTGGAAAGAATCTCATTAAAACTAAAATCCTAAAATAGATAAGATCCCTAATTAAAATCTCGATCTAAAATAACAGAAAATTCATAATAATAAAAATTATGATTATCCTAATATCATCTGCATCAAAAAATCGATGAAAAAGTCGAAGATGTTGTCTTTTATTGTTTTGGTTTACTAAACAAACAATAGAGTTCTCTACCACAAGAAACCTAAGGTAAGTGCCGAAACAAACATTTTCTTTATATTACTCACTGCAAGGCTATGCTTTTGCAAACACTAAGTACACTATATCAAAGAAAATGGCTTTTCACAGCACACTTTGAAATTAAAATAATTCCTTCACCTGGATGTTAGTGGCATTATATGGGGGCTTACACTCAATATTTTCAAGATAAGTTATATAAAGTAAAACCTGAATTTTGAGATCATAGTAAGTAAAATTAATAAGCATTAATCTGTTCACTAGAATTTGTTATAACACTTTACAGCAACAGGCAATAGGCAACAGGCAACAGGCAACAGGCAACAGGCAACACCAACACCAACACCAACACCAACACCAACACCAACACCAACACCAGGAATTAAAATTTAATTGTTTACTTGTTGCAAGCTGGAAGTGCCATATCCACTATAAGAAGATGACATAAGAAATTGAACTAGTGACCAATTCTCACAGTCCAGAGCAATTGCCAGAGGTTCCAAGTATCTGCAGGAAGATGAAGAAAATGGTTGTCAGATAGAAACTCTTCTTAGGTTCAAATCCAGAGGCAGAGCTTGAAAAGATAGTGGGGAAAAAAAAAGAAAACTCTGCAGGGACCAGTACAGATATTCTATTATTAAATAACCTTATTTTATTTTATTCCGCCATTTCATCTCTTATCTTTAACTCAATCATGTCCATCACGGCATCATCAAATACTTAGAAACCCTAGATAAAGGGTAGTAAGCAAAGAAAACCAAAGCAATGGCTAAACTGCAAACGTATTGGAGTGGCTTTATAATTCTTCTAATATTTGGGAGCATAATATTTTTGATAATTATATATTCATAGGCATGAAATTTTTTTGGAGGGTTGCCATAATATTTTTTATACTAAGAATTCATAAGCTTGAAAAATCCCTTTTGTTCCTTTTCACACACCTATGGCATATAGTCAAAATTTTGGATCTTAGATTATCTAATTAAAGAGATTATCAGTCAAATAGTCAGAAGGTCTAAACTCATTCTGATCCAGAGAAACTCTAGGAGATGAAAGACATAATGCTTGGAAGAAATACTAAAATATCAAACGTACGGAGTGGCAAGAAAACCATCGGTTAATCCACCAATAAAAATGACTTGCCGTTTGAAATCACCAGTCTTAAATGCAACCTGCAAACAAAAGAATTTATCACAAGGCAGTCTACGAAAAATAGAAAAATGGAAAAAAAAAAGAAAAAAAAAAGGGATTTGAAAAGTGAAGCGGCAAAAGAAAGGAAATGACAGAGACTGAGTTATAGCTACCAAGGAAAGACATGAGATTGACAAAAGAACAATACAAGCCCAAAGCTTGAAATGCAATCTCCATAATATTCAGAAGGATTCTAAAATTTCAAGAGAATAATTGATGTAAATTGAGAACTTTTCTCTACAAGAAAGTCCTGCGTCAGCTTTCAGAAGGAGTCTAGTCTCTAAAGCAGTCCAACACTAGGGCCACTCCGAGATGTAAGGTGAACTATCTGGTGAGACAGAGCTGCTAGGGAACTTTATACATGTTAGGCACTGAAAATTTACAATTCAAATTGTTTGAGATTACTTCATACTGAAACTGACTGATATTAATTCTGTAACACTTGATCATAATAATATACAAACGGGTGGCAGACTAGCAGGCAAGTTAAACAACACCACCTAAGTTTAACACAAGCTATGAAAACATAATGACATTGATGCAGCATACTCACTGGATATGAAAATTCAGAGATCTCGAAGGTCGAAGACAATGTAGAAGAGTAGGCACAATGAAGATGGTTCAAAATTAGAATCATCCACAATTAAATCAGATCAGAAGAAGCTTCAAGTGAAAATTGAAAAAAGCAACAAGGTAACGGACCTGGATAGGATTGGGACCGTACTTGAAGAGAACCCCTCGGAACTGATTTTTGCGGACGACGGGGCCGGCGATGTCAGCAGTGGCGACGATGGCGGAGTTACTGGACATTTTGAGACTGGCGGACCTATCTGAACGACCACCTCGAACGATACCGGAGAACCAGGAGGTGGCGGACGAAGACGAAGACGACAAGGTCGAAGAAGCGAGAGAAGGATTCATTGCCTTATCAGCGCAGCGAGTCTATATTATAGCATGATCATGGTCATGGTGTTTGCACAGAATGTAAGGGCTTGCGATTTGGGGACGAAGATGGATGAAGAAGATCTTCTCTTCGCACACAACACAAGAATGAATAAGCGAAGCAGGTTACCGGTTACCGGTTAGCACTGTAGAGTATTACAGTATTAGTATTAGCATTAGCAGCAAGCAGCCTCGGCGATTACGATGAATATTGAATGGGGTCGATGGAGTACAGGGTTGGGTTGCCATCAGAACTGTCACCGGTTCATGAGGTTTACATGGGCGTGTGGTCACCGCTTGATTCTTCCGCGCGTGGAAGGAAATCTTGAGGAATATGCTGAATATTGTTTCGCGGGGCCGGTGGGTGGTGAACTCTCTTCTTAAAAAATTGTTAAATATAAATTGAATAATAACAAAGGCCCAGGCTTTGGATGGGCCACAGTCTCCGTTAGGTTGCTATGGATTTCTCTGAATAACCAACAAGCCTGCAGGATGTGGGCTGTTCCAGCCTAATTATGGAATTCTCATTTTGTATAAGCCTAGGTTTTCTCTTGAGCACCATTGTCTGTAATGTTTATACTTTGAAGAAGAATTATGGGCTTGGGCTTACAATAGTATGGTTGCAAAAGAACGTACTACCCTCAAAGAAGCCCGCCAACGAGCTCAAGTGCTTCAAGCCCTGTGGTATTTTGAATTTAACATGTATTTTCATTAGTTTATTTTATATTTAAAATAGTTTATAATTAAAAAATTATTGATAGAGTTTTTGAAAAAAAAGTTAATTTTTTCAAAATAATCAATTCCAAACATATTATAGAATCTTATGATTATGAATTATGAATTGTTTTATAACTGTGAAAAACAGATTGGGTATCCTGGACGTAATTTTAAATTGTTTTACTATTATGATTCCAATAATCTCTTCTGTAGGTTAGTTCGTTAGCCCAAGCCGATTTTCTTATACTAAATCTAACTGATTTATGGAGATTTTAATTAATTTCTACAACCTACAAATAGATTCAAACTTAATAAGGTGATGACTGATGATTTAATTCCCTTACCATCTTATTCAATATGCATTATTTTCCTTTTATAGGTTACTCTAATATTTCATGGGTGTTAGTCACATGTCTAAGATTTATAAGAGTAAGCATAGGTCTCCACACGAAAACTATTTATTTTTAAGGCTATATTTAGATATTTAATAATTGATGAAATGAAATAAAATAGAGTGAGATAAAATAAAGTAGAATGATATGGAATAAAATAAACATCTCCCATATCATTATTTGAATATTTAATAATGAAATAGAAAAAAAAAGTTTCTATTCTCTTATTTTAAAATTTTAGTGAAAAGAAAGGGAATAGTAAGAATTATAAATTTTTTTAAACATATTATCCTTATTTTAAACATAACAAATTGTAATTATTTTTAGCTCAAAAAATATTTAATTATATTTAAAATATATTTTCCTTATGCCGACCACATAAAAAGCATAATCTGAAAATGTTATTAAAAACACCAAAATCAAGTGGTAGAAGATACAGGTCAGAAAATTAGAGTTTCATTTGACTCAGAGAATAAATTACCAATTAAAAAAATAATCCAACTAAGAAAAAGGTAATAAAACAGAACAGTGGAGATGCTGAAATCAATCAGTTTGTATGATCCTCCAAAGGAAACATGAAAACAAAATCCAAAGAAAATCAGCTGTATAATTTCATTCATGAAGATTAAGTTACCAAGCAAAACAAAAGAGGTTCATGAAAAAATAAAACGCACCCCTTTGACCCAATTATCCCCTCAATGGTTACTCCAAGATGGAATAAATTTCCCAACTCTGGAACACAGAGATGAAGCACGAGAGTAGCTGAATCTCTCTACCTTTTTTGTTTTTAGGGTTAAGAATTATTAAGTAATTTTATTTTTACATTAATAAATTAAATACTGATTTCATCCCATTCTCTCAATTTAGAAGGGAAGAAAAAATAAAATTTAAGATAAAAAATGATAAAATAAAGGTCCACTATATTTTATCCCATATCGTCAATCCTAACATATACTTAGTGCAAAAGCTTTATTTAAAACCCTTGAGCAATAGCCATTGAATCAACCCGCTTTGGACCAATATAAATTGGTTTAAAGTGTTTACTGTTTGTTTATATAAAAAAAATGTTTACTGCTTACTAATCACTAAATTTTGAAAAAACAATTATTGTTTGACTAACTTTCCACTCAACAAATTTCAAACCATTTGTCGCCACCTAAGGCGGGGTGGCGGGGCTGTTTAATCCCCAACTCAATCCTGAAAATATAAGTTGCAAAGCACGCTTCTCATATATATCTATAGATTTGTAAAAAACAAACAAAAAAACAAAAAATTAGTAAAAACTTGTATAAATTCGCATCATTAATTCAAGTTTAAACAATTAAACACAATGTTAGTTTGTCAAATACTCTCATCGTCATGGTAAAAGAGAAAAAAAAGATTGTCATTATAAAAATATAAAAAACAAATTGTCCAGATAAAAATAAAATAAAATTATCAAGAGCTTATTCAAGCAGACAAATTAAGGAGAGATTAAGATGGGATTCATAGGATCTTTTGGTACATGACACTCAAATGACTCAAACATGCTCCCAAGCAATTGTGTTTGGAGACCCAAACGAAAAATGCCGTGACTCACCAACTTACTTATTGGCATCTAATGCAAAACAAGATTGTCTATCCTTAAATTGGATCATTAACCCTCCAATATGCAGTGGGCCAAAATTTCCCGCTTTTTGTCGCACTTATACTCCTGAGTTTATGGTAATTCAAATTCAAGCATTGTTTTTTTTTCCCTTCAATTATGCACCACGTTCATGACAGTTTAACAGTCATCAATATTGGTTCACTCAATCCACAATGTGATTTTGTGAATGACCGTGACACAAATTTTTCCAATACTGTGTTTTCTTGGTGGAAAATCATTTTCAGATCTAGAAATTGGATTGCTCTATTTTTCAATACTCCAGGAGACATAAAATGGTGTGGGAGTTTCCGTTTTTTTTGTGTTGGCCTGGAAAGAAGCAGAAGAGTTTTGCTTCATAATTGTGTCAAAGCAGAAGTCACTTTCGGTTCGATTTAGACAGTACACTTTAATTGGCACATAATCATAGGCATATGCGTATTCGTGTCTTCAAAGGGTGTCTATTTATTCCTCAGTGACATCAATTAATCCAATGGATAAATTACCCCCTCCAATGTTGATCACAATATCCAAAGACAGTATCTTTATGAAGCTAAGAGGCCATTTTATTCTCATTGATCAAAGCCTAGAAATGTCTTAATCAACTCTGCTTTTTAAGAGGTTTAGGCCGGCTTTGGAAGTGATATTTCCAAAATGCTAATTGGATTAGAAACTGTGTTAGGAGACTAAGTAAGCAACAATACTATCGCCCCATAAGCGGGAAGAAGTTTTGTTTTACAGAAAGAAAAAATAATTATGCCCTGCTAGCGATTTGTGATCACAGACGGAATGTGGGAAACAAACCCAACATGTCACAAAGCCACGCGTATGTGCAGGCCAAGAGAAAACGGCAGCCGCTAAGACTATTTTTTGATATCCCAGTGTTAATAAACAGACCAAATAGGCAAATATATATAGTTATCACAAGCTTATGACTTTAAATTTCCACAAAAAATTTAAGAACATGCTTACCATATATATGCTTAGTTGGCTTTGTTTTTTCTTTTTGACAAATATATATGCTTAATTGGCTATTTTAAAATGAATTAATTAAATATGATTTAAGACCTGCATTTTACTTTATCTCTACGCATATGAAAACAATGTCTAGCTTTCTGCTATGCCCATCCCACCAAGTACCCATTATGAGAAAGCCTAACGTCCCAAGCCCACATTCTGAAAATTCCCCTCTATCCCTAACCCCTAATAAAACCCATCACATCATGCACCATATAAAGAAGGGGGGAAGAAAAAGGAAGTCAGCATTCTCAGTTCTCACACTTAAATTTACTCCCTACCACATCCCTTTTACCTCTCTCATTAGAGCTGAATTCGATAATCAAGTGCATATTTATACTTAATATTTTTCTACAAATTGAATAACATTTTGATTTAACTTTAACATTTTTTTAAACGATTCAAATTCTATTCACAAATATATCATTTTCCTTTATTTTAAACTTTTCAGCCAAAGAGTGAGAGGATAGATTGAAACACATTCTTTTTAAAAAAAAGGAGGAGAAAGGGTGAGAGAAGTAATGTTAGACACTAATTGCGCTGAAACTATAAACAATATAAACATATTATTTATTAAATATAAAATCTATCTAAAGCGGATCGGATAATCATGTCAAACATACAGGAAAATCTAACTAGGTGCTGAGTGTGATTTGAATTCAAAAAATAATTTACAGTACTCATTAAAAAGAAAACATCTTAAATCCTCACTGGTTTTATAGAATAGTTTGACATATATATCTACCCTGTTATCATATATATCTAGGTCGGCTATTGCTTAGTTATGAATACTCAAGCTTCTTCTGGTGTTAAGGTTGAAAAAATGGTGGATAATGCATAATATGTAGCGGACTCTTCAAAAGATAGTTTATTAGAAAATTTGGTTTTTTATAAAATATAACGACGTTTGATTCATATAATAGACTCCATTTATTGAAAAAATATTTTAATTGTTGTTGTAATGCATATCTACCATTCCAATGAAGTAACACTAGGTGTACAATTTTATAATTGCAATTAAATACAACTGCAGACGTAGTTACATATAAGTGTAAGTGATTATTATTATTATTATTAGTATTATTATTATTATTATTATTATTATTATTATTTCATGTTAAACTCAAATTAATACAGTCACATTTGCAGCTATGACGAGTTAGAACTCCGTCTCAAGCTTCTTCACCATGAAATTTGACTATTGTGCTTCTTGCGGAAAGTAAGTTGGGGAGAAGTCTTTCTGAAACTCAAATAATTATGAAGCTTAAAGCTAATCCTACCCTACTTAGGTTTATATAGCAACAGAAGCTTTCAAGACCTGGCTATACACACACACATTAAAGGCGACTATTTTGTTGATTTGCTGCAAACTTAGAAATTCCTAGACAGTTATAATTATGCTAATCCTCGTTGACGTTGAACTTGAATTTTATGGGTCATACGTGGTGTCTTAATAAGAGATCATATAACAAGAAATCAATAACCAAATGAAAGGTCGACATACTTGGTGGTGGTGGAAGGTATTACTTCGGCCGCTCCCTTAAAAGTGACATCATGCATATGCATAATATGCGTGTAAGTTGGTCAGAATATGTTATTTGAGGTGCCACCAATTCTTATGGGCCTCACACCCAATTCATCTAATCAAATCCCTCGCTATGGTCATAGCCAATTTATAAAACCTACCTCCTCTCAGTGTGTAATGCCTACAAGGTTTTAGAACAGAAAATTAAATAATATATGTTTAAAGAAAAAATTGAAAGAACTCCTTCTTTCTAAAGTGTTTATCCGTGTAAAGGACATTCCTAGGGGATAATTGCTTAAAATTTGATATAACCAAAGTTTATAACACAAACATATAGGACCACCTCAAGTCATAGAGTATGAATTTAGACTAGCTAGGAAGAATACATATAGAATAGTAAGGATGGTGCTCTTGAGCTAATGATTATTATGTCACGGTTTTGTATACAATCCCGACCTACTCCACGTACTCCCATTGAACAGATTGATGAAAAGAAAACATATCCAATGTTAAATATGTCTTCAATTTTATACAAAATAATAATATAACTTGGGTTGTTGGGGAACTTATTTGCATATCACATTGCATAGATTGAAGTTAGGGTTGTTGATATATATGTCGACATACAATAGTCACCTTCCATAGTAAAATTAATTTATTCTTGCTGCCATCTGTTTGTCGACTTAGGTCAATCAATCGAACTACATATTATATTGTATAAATACTACTTATATAAGTCTATCAAACCAATGTAACTATGCACAATTGTGGCTCTATTTAAGTTCAAACAGGCATACGCCAACTCTTTTTTCTTTCTTATAAATTCTATAAACATAAGTTCTTCTCTATATTCATTATTTTTACGATGCTCCAATTCCCCAAAAAAAGAAAGCTATGCCCAGGTGAAAGAATATGGGCCTTGAAGAAAACTCCACTCCACTCCGAAAGACCTTGTCAGCTGTACCATCAGAATGGTTTAAAAATACCCCAAAAAAGGACACAGCAGTGACAGCACAATCTGCAGCAACTTGACCATTTCAGCCCAGATTGTATAATTAACCTGCATTGATGAATAAAAAAAGCATTAAACATAGATTAACAATAAAGAGTAATGAGTGAACTTATTAACGAACAATTAATAATGATATCATTAAGCATCACTTGGTTCGCCACGTCATGTAATTAATTAAGCCGCTATTTGGAAAAAAGTAACAGATAATATTCTTAAGGTTTTTTTTAATAAATGTCCTAAGCTCTCTTATTAAAGAAATTAAAATAAAAAATTTCATAATTTTTTTTTAATTTCTAATGCATTGAATATTTTATTTTTCATAAAAAAAAATCTCTTTTAAATCCTTAACAAGTGCGTTTAAGATACTCTTTAGAAAAACTTTATTCTTAATTCCTTGAAAAAAAAATTGTAGCTGACCTGATATGAATTCCCGCACCACTTTTGGCAAGCTTCATCTTCATAAGCCATTCCATGATTCTAACAAATTTATATGAATAAGACCATGTTCCTTTGCACATGACCAAGGCGTTTACAAGGACATATATAAGAGTAAACTCATTTATTTGTACTCTAAAAATGTAAGCGTCATTTAAAAAAAATTACATTAATTTACTCTCTCAATTATACACATATATATTATCAAATTGGTCAATTTTTTGTTGGGTGAAGAGAAATAAGTGTAACATAACCCTAATTTAAGAGCTAATTTTATGATATTTTACATGATTGAGTGATTAAATTAATGATATTTTACATTATTAGAAAACTAAATTAATTTCAAAAATTTTATAAAACAAAAGCAAAGACGCTTGTATCTTTGAAATATATATAGGATTTTATTAAAATAAGTCACAATAAAAAAATTTAAATAAAAATTAAATATTTAATATATTAAAAATTAAAAAAATAATTTTTTTTCATTTTAAAAGTTCTATTTTAACTTTCTTAATAAATTTCACACCAAAACTCATATACAAGGTACCAAACAACTAGGCAATAAACTCCGGAATCTGCTCTTATTGACATCGGAGAATAGCCCTTAAGCACAAATATCCTGTTGTCATCGAGTTCTGTGATGTTTTATTCTTTATAAGGTTAAACCAGATTGTACAACGATTGAAGTAGTATATCAGTATTTTACGTACCAAAAAAAAGTATATAAGTATTTTATGTACAACATAAACAGACGCGAATATGGCAGCTGCTAAAATAGAATTCAAGCTAGGACGAATGCACTAAACAATTGTATTTGTGGGGTCGTTAGGAGTCAAAAGAAAGTGGCTCAAATATCAAGAAACAACCATTCAATAATGTGTAAATTAATGTGCAGTGTGCCCTCTTAAAAGTCATTCATTAATATAATGGGTTTCTGCACGGGTTGACACTTTGTGGTTATCATGTCAATTAATTTTTAACAAGATCGATGAAATCCCATTATTGACTTTATAATTGCCCATGATTGCTTTTCAATGCCGCTTTGCTTTTGTGCCGAGGATGTGGTAATCACTATAAGATATACATAACGAATGATCAAAAGTACATAAGTCCAAATGAGCTATAATGCCTTTTGATTTGGTGGACGTGAATCTGTGAAAACTGAAAAGACTAAAAATTGTAGCGTAATGCTATTTAGTATATATTTTGATTTGTTTATTTTGTATTAAAAATAATTTATAATAAAATGTTTTGTAAAAAGTATTTTAAAAAATAAGTGATTTTTTTTATAAAAAATAATTTGATTAAAAAATAATTTTAATTTACACGATGAATTATTGCAAACACAATTGCCAGTAACTATGCATTTGGAATGACTCACTTTTTTTCTTTCAATTCAAATGAAGTTGTCTGGATATATTTGTGTGTGATAGTGAATACAAAATTTAAGTAAGAAGAATCTTAAAAACATATTTTTTATCATATTTTTTAATACATTCTCTTTAATTAAGTCACGCATATATTAAAGTATAAATTTAAATTTAATTACATATTAATTGAGTTAATTATAAATTAATTAAATTGATTACATATTAATCAAGTTAATTACATACTAATCAAAATTGAATAGGTGCTTTAATATGTGATATAAAAGAAATATGATAAAAAATATGTTCCTAACATTTTTCATTTAAGTAAACAATACTATCCATTGTTGGTTTATGGAAACTATATGACCTGTTAGGTACATCATATAAGATAAAATAATATAATATAAGACTTAATAATATAGTATAAATTTTTATATTATCAAATATTTAGTATTTTTTGTGTATTTTTTATTTTTGAACTGGTGTTTTTGTGTAATTTTATAAACTCATATAGGATAAAAACATTTTTTATGAAAAAATAAAAATATAATTTTTTTTGTAATAAAAATTATTAAAATTAATTTTTAAAAATATCGAAATCCTATAAACAGGAGCTTTTTGCGATCTCACAATTCCCAATTCATAATATCAACAATCGACACAGTTCCGTCTTCTTTGAGCTAGACGATGTTGCAATATCTAGACTTGTGCTTTCACGCTGCTTCATTTAATCCCCATTAGGCACACTACAAAAATTTAGGTTTTTACCCGCATTTAATGTAATCGTTTAACCACATTTTTTGAATGCTGAAAAATGACTTATTAACATTTCCTCCTAAATTCCTAATGCGGCTGTAAACAGTAGGGATGTAAGTTGGTGATTTAGTTTAGTTTTTGAGAAAAAATAAATCTGAACTAATCAAAATTAATTGATTTAGTTTGGTTCAATTTTCGTATTTTTTGATAGTCAAATTCGAATCGAACCGAACATCTATGAATTGGTTTGGTTCAGGTGATCGGATTGGTCATTTTTTTAATACAAAAATTAACTAAATAATTAATTTTTCATAACAAAAAAATACATAATAAAGCTATAAAAAAATTAGAAATAGAATCAAACTTATTGATTTGAACACTAATAATTATTTCATGTTTCAGAATATGTATTAGAAAGTTCATAAAGAGGGAACAAAGAAACATATTAATATTTGTATTAAGAAATTATATTTGAATAAGTTAAAAAATTCTTCAAGAGAGATTTAACTTGGCAAGTTGTATACTACTACTATTCAATTAAGAGAAAGTAGTGAAGTTACTAATGGAGACTTGATTAGTTAAACTTTGAATTAGCAACCTAGCGATTTCAAAGTTTCCAACCTTTGCAGTCATATTTTCATCTAAGAGAATGTTGTTGGGCTTCAAATCACAATGCACAATAGGAACTTCACTATCATTATGTAGGTAATCCAATGTGATGTTGAAAATCGGCAAGTGCACCGAATCGCAAAAAGTAATAAAGTAGTGAAAAGAGAATCGTCCCACGAGGATTATATTGCCAATTACCAAATTCGTTAAATTAACACTATTTAAGTCAATCAAAAGATGGAAGTTGGAAAAGTGAAAATAAAGATAATTAAAAGAAAGTAATTAAAACTAAACAAAGTAAAATCAAACAATTTAACAAGAGATTAAATCAATAATAAGAAAGTGTTAGGGATCAGACTTCACTTGAACTCTTTCAAATGCAATTCTAAATATTGGTTTAAAACATGTTCTATTTCAATGATTCATGGTCAATTCCCAACATTAATTAATATCCAATCCCTTGGTATACTAATCCTCTTACGCTGATTGAAATTAACTAATCCCTTAGTCTAACTCCAATTAGAAAGGCATTATCAAGAACAGAGGAATTATAAGAAAGACTACATAACCCACAACGTCTATCCCTAGCGATTGCAGAAATTATGGTGTTTATCACAAGTTCTAGGTTCATGCAAATTTTCCCAAATCATACATAAACCCAATTTATCATTCCCAAATTGATCGTGTTTAGAAAAGCATTAAGAACGAGAGATAAACACGTAAATCATGAGATAAAAACATGCATTAAACCCATAAAAGAAATTACATCATCAAAGTATCAAGATCCATCGTCCCCCTAACTAGGGGAAGTTAGTTACACATAGGAAAAGAACAAAACAAAGAATAGAAGATGACAAACTCCATTGATAATTAGTGGCAAGATTGAAGAGAATCCCTAATCTTCAAGTCTTGATGTGCCCACACGAAATTAGGATTTGAGTTGTCTTGACGGCTGCTGCAGAGTATCTTGAAATTTGGCGTAACTTTCTATTTATAAGAAATTCACGCTCACATTACGCGTTCGGCGCCAGGGCGCTAACTCTCCAAAGGCCAGCGGCCGCCCACTAAAGTTACGGTGCGGATACGCAATCGGCGCTCAAGCGCTCCTTGTTCAACGCTCAGGCTGCCCATTAAAACAAGATTCCTCCAAATAGATGCGCATGTTGCGCGCTCAAGCGGTGAGGGCCCAACCAAGCGCCGGGCTTCAATTATTTTCTCGCTTCTTTAAATGGCCAGTCTTCTCCATGTGTAATTATCTACAAAATTACATAAAAACACACAATTAAAACATAAATTAAAATAACTAAAAAATAAAAGAAACTTGAGAATAAACTCAATCAAAAAGATTAAAAGAGAATGAAAACCCAAGATTTTGAACCGTAAAAATATGAATTTTTGCGGGTTCATCACTCCCCAAACTTAAGCTTTTGCTTGTCTTCAAGTAAAAGAAAATCAAAATAAAAACAAAACTAAAACTCAAAGCAGACTCAAAAAGGCAATACCGGGTATTAAAGATCATTCATATCCTCAAAACTAATTCAAAATCTAATTCCAAAGTATCACACATGAACAATCCAATTATCACATCGCTCTCTCACATGCAACTTTTATGCACAAATGACTTCCCAAAAACATGAATGAAAGACTCAATCTCCTCATAGAGTACAAGCCCAAATGAGTTTATAAAACAAGAAATGCACATCAAACCCACATCCATAAGGTTGTTTTTCATCTCTCTCTCCACTAATGTAAACAACTCACAACCAAGGATCAAAAGGGACTTTATAAGCTTGTAATGTAAAGCCAAGGGTATGGATTAAGAAAGAAGCGGTAGGAAAATGAAAACAAAAATTGAGATACAAAATCATGCAAATTTCAAAATTCAAGCCTCAAAATATAAGACAAGTGCAAAACGAAGCAAAAGTATCAACACAACATTCATTTTCTTTCTTTTTTTCTTTTCTTTTTTTTCTTTTTTTTTCAACAATCTCCACCCCCAAACTTATTTCTTTGCAATACTTTGGGTGAACTTTCTTTCTTTTTCTTCTTTTTTTTTTTTTTTTTTTTTTTTTGAAATTTTTCACTCCACAAAATTTCATGCACAAAAATAACAAAGACTTGAATAATAAAATAATACAAAATATGCACTCAACAGAGGTTATTTAAGAAAAAAAAATTTTTTTTTTATGGGTATGGGAAAAGGAAAATGTGAGTAAAGAAAAGAAACAGAGGCCAAACAATAACAAAGCTGCAAAAGGGAACTAAGGATAAACTGTATACAGTTGGCTTGAAAAGGCTCAAACGGTCCAAAGAAGGCCCTTATCATTTCCTTAATCATGCACTGCCTAGATTTCGCCTCAAGAGAAATCAAACAACTTCTAGATGCAAATCATCCACACACATGCAATCCCATAAACTTTCTCTAAGCTTGACATGCATTAAAATCCAAAGTCTATCAATCATAAAGATGGGAAGAACATCCATACAATTGAAACAATAGAGATAAAAGCAACTCATAAATTCTCATGTGCTATCCTAAGAAATCAAATCAATCCATAATTCAAATTATCATTGGATATTCAATTCAACACACCTAAGATGCATAAAATGACTCAAAACACAATAGGGATGATGGAAACAAAATAAAATAAAATAAATAAATAAATACAAAAATTAAAAGCTAAAGGAAAGAAGAAAAAAAATCTTTTTGATGGCCGACAGCTGTATACATCCCCCTACAAAGGCTCAACTCAGGGAGGCACCTAAGCCGACTCAACATTAGCAAACTACAAAACAGAAAAATGTTAGTCAATGAAATAAGAAAATAACAAAATAAAAACAAAAACAAAAATAGAAATAAAAGAGAAAAGGAGAGAAAATTCGGGTTGCCTCCCAAAAAGCGCTTGTTTAACGTCATTAGCTCGACGTTGCCTTTATAACTAGTCATGGTGGCTTGAAGCAAGAGAAGTAGGATGACATTTTTCTCTTATCGACTCTTTGCCTCCACACACTTTGTCATCGCCTCGGAATCAATCTTCAATAAATCGGTGGAAGCTGGAGGATCTTTTTCAATTGCAAAGACTTTGAGAAAGAGGAGGTCCTTTCTCCTTTTCGTCAACCATCTTGGGAGTAGAAAAATCAAAGATTGATCGATGATGAAGGACTCTTATTAGCTAAATCTTGTAGAGGCTTATCTTGAATGCATTTGACAGGGGCATAGAGATCGATATCGGTGATTTATCAAAAACATTAATAGTCACCGATCACCATCTACCCTCAAAATAAGCTCTCCTCTAGGTACATCAATCAATGCTCCCAAGTAGCCAAGAATGGTCTTCCAAGAATCGAGGAATATCAAGATCCTCATCCATATCCAAAATCACAAAATCACCGGGAAAATAAACTTGTCAACCTTCACTAGCAAATCTTCCACTATACCATATGGATGTTTAATTGACCGATCACTAGTTGAAGAGACATTGTAGTTGGCTTCACTTTATCAATCCCAAGCTTGCGGAGAATTGACAATGGCATTAAATTGATGCTAGCTCCTAAATCACAAAGAGCTTTCTCAATAGTCGGTTGCCAATGGTGCAAGAAATAGAGAAACTACCTGGATCTTTCAATTTAGGTGGCGCTTCCTCTCGAATTATAGCACCGCACTCCTCGAAAGTGCCACGCTTTCATCTTCTTTCAACTTCCTTTTCTTCAAGAGCAAATCTTTCATGAACCTTGCATAAGAGGGCATCTCGCTCAAGTGCCTCAAAGAAAAGGAATGTTTATCTCAGCTTCTTAAAGACTTCTAAGAACTTGGAGAATTGTTTTTCTTGAATCTCCTTCCCGAATCTTTGAGGATAAGGAAGTTTAGCATACAATGAAGGATCAACTATTTTCTTCTCACATTCCTTCTTCTTCCTCTCGCCACTTTGGTTGCTCCTCTTTAGCTTCTTCATTACAAAGACTCTTGAAATGGGACATCCGCAACAGAACATCAATGTCCTTAATCGGTCCATCCAAAGTCTTGCCGCTTCTCGTAATTGCATGACATTGCTCCTTTGGATTGACAACAGTATCACTCGGGAAGGTGCCTGGAGGTCTCTCTTGAAGCTGTTTTGCTATTTGCCCCACTTGATTCTCTAAACTTCTAATTGTCGCCTCATGATTCTTAAAATTGGCCTCGACTCTTCCATAAAATTTGAAGTCACATTTGCATAAAAGCGAGTCTCGCAAAAAGAAAGTTTCTCCACCGTAATTTCAAGAGGAGACTTCTCATTACAGTTGAGGATTCAATGGCACTGTTTGATTGCTCCAAGAAAAATTGGGATGATTCCTCCACCCTGGATTATATGTATTTGAAAATGGAACACCCTGAGGTTTGGAAGGATTACCCATATAATTTACCTGCTCTTGAGAACTAAAACCAGAATTGCTTACTTCACATCCACCATTAGCATGATTACCTCCACAGAAGTCACAAATTAACCTTTGATGGTTCACAGAATTTACCTGCATGCTCTCCACTTGCTTAGTTAGGTTGGCCAACTGTTGAGAAATACTTTTGTTTTGAGCAAGTAAGGCATCGAAAGTACCAAGCTCCATCACTCCTTGTCTGACTACTGCTCTCCCACTAGGCAACTGATATTCATTAGTGGCCATAACCTCAAATAATTCCTGAGCCTCTTCAGGAGTCTTAGTGTTTAAAGACCCACCTGCAGACGCATCCACCATAAGTCTTGTGGAATGATTTAACCCATTATAAAATATCTGCACCTGCTGCCAAACCTCAAATGCATGGTGAGGACATCTCCTTAATAGCTCCTTGAATCTCTCCCATGCTTCATAGAGAGATTCTCCCTGATTCTGAGTAAAGCAAGCAATCTCACTCCTTATCTTCACAAACATTGATGGAGGAAAGTATCGAGTCAAAAATTTGTTAACCAAATCCTCCCAAGTAGAGATGCTCCCTTGTGGCTGGGCTTGTAGCCAGCTCACTTGCTTTATCTCTCGAGCGAAAATGGGAACATCGTAATCTAATGGCATCATCGCAACGCCATTATACTTAAAAGTATCACAGAGTAGCCGCAAGAAATTCGCAATATGCAAGTTTGGATCTTCTCGCATGGCCTCCCCAAATCGATTCTACCGCACTAGTTTGTAGAAGTCTTTGGTTTAATCTCAAAATTATTAGCCCGAATAGCAGGACGCACAATACCGGTAGAAATATTCTCAAATAGATGGGGTAGCATAGTCACCAATGTACGTCTTAAACTCTGCGCAGCTTACAACAATTTCTCGCCATCTTTTGCTCAACTTCTTCAAGTCTCTTCCTCTCTCTAGCTTCTTTCTGTTCGCTTCTAGCAGCTTCTCTCTATCTCTGGATCAAAAAGTAATTCTTCCGATTCCAAAGAACCTTGCATAAACACAAACAAGCAAACCAGAGTAAGTAAAGAAAGAAAATAAAAATAAAAATAAAATTAAATTAAATTAAATGACTAATAAAAAAAAATAAAGAAACAAATTAAAAATAAAATTAAACAAATTAAAAATGAAATTAAATAAAAATAATAATTATCTATAAATAAAAGAAAATTAAAAAAAATAAATTAAAATTAAAAAGAAACAATTAAAAATAAAATTAAACAATTAAAAAAATACTTAAATTAGTGCTCTTTTAACTACTAATTGATATTAGCAATTAATAATCCCGAAGAACGGCGCCAAAAACTTGATGTTGAAAATCTAAAAGTGCACCGAATCGCAAAAAGTAATAAAGTAGTGAAAAGAGAATCGTCCCACGAGGATTATATTGCCAATTACCAAATTCGTTAAATTAACACTATTTAAGTCAATCAAAAGATGGAAGTTGGAAAAGTGAAAATAAAGATAATTAAAAGAAAGTAATTAAAACTAAACAAAGTAAAATCAAACAATTTAACAAGAGATTAAATCAATAATAAGAAAGTGTTAGGGATCGACTTCACTTGAACTCTTTCAAGCAATTCTAAATATTGGTTTAAAACATGTTCTATTTCAATGATTCATGGTCAATTCCCAACATTAATTAATATCCAATCCCTTGGTATACTAATCCTCTTACGCTGATTGAAATTAACTAATCCCTTAGTCTAACTCCAATTAGAAAGGCATTATCAAGAACAGAGGAATTATAAGAAAGACTACATAACCCACAACGTCTATCCCTAGCGATTGCGAAATTATGGTGTTTATCACAAGTTCTAGGTTCATGCAAATTTTCCCAAATCATACATAAACCCAATTTATCATTCCCAAATTGATCGGTTTAGAAAAGCATTAAGAACAGAGATAAACACGTAAATCATGAGATAAAAACATGCATTAAACCCATAAAAGAAATTACATCATCAAAGTATCAAGATCCATCGTCCCCCTAACGAGGGGAAGTTAGTTACACATAGGAAAAGAACAAAACAAAGAATAGAAGATGACAAACTCCATTGATAATTAGTGGCAAGATTGAAGAGAATCCCTAATCTTCAAGTCTTGATGTGCCCACACGAAATTAGGATTTGAGTTGTCTTGACGGCTGCTGCAGAGTATCTTGAAATTTGGCGTAACTTTCTATTTATAAGAAATTCACGCCGCATTACGCTACGCTTCGGCCGCCAGGCGCTAACTCTCCAAAGCCAGGCGCCGCCCACTAAAGTTACGGTGCAAAGATACGCAATCAGCGCTCAAGCGCTCCTTGTTCAACGCTCAGCGCTGCCCATTAAAACAAGATTCCTCCAACGATGTTGCGCGCTCAAGCGATGAGGGCCCCCACAAGCGCCGGGCTTCGAATTATTTTCTCGCTTCTTTAAATGGCCATTTCTCCATGTGTAATTATCTACAAAATTACATAAAAACACACAATTAAAACATAAATTAAAATAACTAAAAAATAAAAGAAACTTGAGAATAAACTCAATCAAAAAGATTAAAAGAGAATGAAAACCCAAGATTTTGAACCGTAAAAATATGAATTTTTGCGGGTTCATCACTCCCCAAACTTAAGCTTTTGCTTGTCCTCAAGTAAAAGAAAATCAAAATAAAAACAAAACTAAAACTCAAAGCAGACTCAAAAAGGCAATACCGGGTATTAAAGATCATTCATATCCTCAAAAACTAATTCAAAATCTAATTCCAAAGTATCACACATGAACAATCCAATTATCACATCGTCTCTCACATGCAACTTTTATGCACAAATGACTTCCCAAAAACATGAATGAAAGACTCAATCTCCTCATAGAGTACAAGCCCAAATGAGTTTATAAAACAAGAAATGCACATCAAACCCACATCCATAAGGTTGTTTTTCATCTCTCTCTCCACTAATGTAAACAACTCACAACCAAGGATCAAAAGGGACTTTATAAGCTTGTAATGTAAAGCCAAGGGTATGGATTAAGAAAGAAGCGGTAGGAAAATGAAAACAAAAGTTGAGATACAAAATCATGCAAATTTCAAAATTCAAGCCTCAAAATATAAGACAAGTGCAAAACGGAGCAAAAGAATCAACACAACATTCACTTTATTTTTTTTTTTTTTTTTTTTTTTTTCTTTTTTTTTTTCTTTTTTTTTCAACAATCTCCACCCCCAAACTTATTTCTTTGCAATACTTTGGGTGAACTTTCTTTCTTTTTCTTCTTTTTTTTTTTTTTTTTTTTTGAAATTTTTCAGCTCCACAAAATTTCATGCACAAAAATAACAAAGACTTGAATAATAAAATAATACAAAATATGCACTCAACAGAGGTTATTTAAGAAAAAAAATTTTTTTTTTTTTATGGGTATGGGAAAAGGAAAATGTGAGTAAAGAAAAGAAACAGAGGCCAAACAATAACAAAGCTGCAAAAGGGAACTAAGGATAAACTGTGTATACAGGTTGGCTTGAAAGGCTCAAACGGTCCAAAGAAGGCCCTTATCATTTCCTTAATCATGCACTGCCTAGGATTTCGCCTCAAGAGAGAATCAAACAACTTCTAGATGCAAATCATCCACACACATGCAATCCCATAAACTTTCTCTAAGCTTGACATGCATTAAAATCCAAAGTCTATCAATCATAAAGATGGGAAGAACATCCATACACAATTGAAACAATAGAGATAAAAGCAACTCATAAATTCTCATGTGCTATCCTAAGAAATCAAATCAATCCATAATTCAAATTATCATTGGATATTCAATTCAACACACCTAAGATGCATAAAATGACTCAAAACACAATAGGGATGATGGAAACAAAATAAAATAAAATAAATAAATAAATACAAAAATTAAAAGCTAAAGGAAAGAAGAAAAAAAAAATCTTTTTGATGGCCGACAAATTGTATACATCCCCCTACAAAGGCTCAGAACTCGGGAGGCACCTAAGCCGACTCAACATTAGCAAACTACAAAACAGAAAAATGTTAGTCAATGAAATAAGAAAATAACAAAATAAAAACAAAAACAAAAATAGAAATAAAAGAGAAAAGGAGAGAAAATTCGGGTTGCCTCCCAAAAAGCGCTTGTTTAACGTCATTAGCTCGACGTTGCCTTTATAACTAGTCATGGTGGCTTGAAGCAAGAGAAGTAGGATGACATTTTTCTCTTATCGCCTCTTTGCCTCCACACACTGCCATCCTTTGCCTGGAATCAATCTTCAATAAATCAAGTGGAAGTTTGGAGGATCTTTTTCAATTGCAAAGACTTTGAGAAAGAGGAGGTCCTTTCTCCTTTTCGTCAACCATCTTGGGAGTAGAAAAATCAAAGCATTGACTGATGATGAAGGACTCTTATTAGCTAAATCTTGTAGAGGCTTATCTTGAATGCATTTGACAGTGGGCATAGAGATCGATATCGGTCATGATTATCAAAAACATTAATAGTCACCGATCACCATCTACCCTCAAAATAAGCTCTCCTCTAGGTACATCAATCAATGCTCCCAAGTAGCCAAGAATGGTCTTCCAAGAATCGAGAGGAATATCAAGATCCTCATCCATATCCAAAATCACAAAATCACCGGGAAAATAAACTTGTCAACCTTCACTAGCAAATCTTCCACTATACCATATGGATGTTTAATTGACCGATCAGCTAGTTGAAGAGACATTGTAGTTGGCTTCACTTTATCAATCCCAAGCTTGCGGAGAATTGACAATGGCATTAAATTGATGCTAGCTCCTAAATCACAAAGAGCTTTCTCAATAGTCAGTTTGCCAATGGTGCAAGAAATAGAGAAACTACCTGGATCTTTCAATTTAGGTGGCAGTTTCCTCTGAATTATAGCACTGCACTCCTCAGAAAGTGCCACAGTTTCATCTTCTTTCAACTTCCTTTTCTTCAAGAGCAAATCTTTCATGAACCTTGCATAAGAGGCATCTGCTCAAGTGCCTCAAAGAAAAGGAATGTTTATCTCAGCTTCTTAAAGACTTCTAAGAACTTGGAGAATTGTTTTTCTTGAATCTCCTTCCTGAATCTTTGAGGATAAGGAAGTTTAGCATACAATGAAGGATCAACTATTTTCTTCTCACATTCCTTCTTCTTCCTCTGCCACTTTGGTTGCTCCTCTTTAGCTTCTTCATTACAGCACTCTTGAAATGGGACATCTGCAACAGGAACATCAATGTCCTTAACTGGTCCATCCAAAGTCTTGCCGCTTCTCAGTGTAATTGCATGACATTGCTCCTTTGGATTGACAACAGGATCACTCGGGAAGGTGCCCGGAGGTCTCTCTTGAAGTCTGTTTTGCTATTTGCCCCACTTGATTCTCTAAACTTCTAATTGTCGCCTCATGATTCTTAAAATTGGCCCTCGACTCTTCCATAAAATTTGAAGTCTCGTTGTTGCATAAAAGCAGGTCTCAAAAGAAAGTTTCTCCACTGTAATTTCAAGAGGAGACTTCGTTCGGTTGAGGATTCAATGGCACTGTTTGATTGCTCCAAGAAAAATTGGGATGATTCCTCCACCCTGGATTATATGTATTTGAAAATGGAACACCCTGAGGTCTGGAAGGATTACCCATATAATTTACCTGCTCTTGAGAACTAAAACCAGAATTGCTTACTTCACATCCACCATTAGCATGATTACCTCCACAGAAGTCACAAATTAACCTTTGATGGTTCACAGAATTTACCTGCATGCTCTCCACTTGCTTAGTTAGGTTGGCCAACTGTTGAGAAATACTTTTGTTTTGAGCAAGTAAGGCATCGAAAGTACCAAGCTCCATCACTCCTTGTCTGACTACTGCTCTCCCACTAGGCAACTGATATTCATTAGTGGCCATAACCTCAAATAATTCCTCGAGCCTCTTCAGAGTCTTAGTGTTTAAAGACCCACTGCTGCGTACGCATCCACCATAAGTCTTGTGGAATGATTTAACCCATTATAAAATATCTGCACCTGCTGCCAAACCTCAAATGCATGGTGAGGACATCTCCTTAATAGCTCCTTGAATCTCTCCCATGCTTCATAGAGAGATTCTCCCTGATTCTGAGTAAAGCAAGCAATCTCACTCCTTATCTTCACAAACATTGATGGAGGAAAGTATCGAGTCAAAAATTTGTTAACCAAATCCTCCCAAGTAGAGATGCTCCCTTGTGGTCAGGGCTTGTAGCCACTCTTTGCTTTATCTCTCGAGCGAAAATGGGAACGTCGTAATCTAATGGCATCATCGTAACGCCATTATACTTAAAAGTATCACAGTAAGCAAGAAATTCGCAATATGCAAGTTTGGATCTTCTCGCATGGCCTCCCCCAACCGATTCGCTGCACTAGCCGTAGAAGTCTTGGTTTAATCTCAAAATTATTAGCTTTGAATAGCGGGACGCACAATACCGGTAGAAATATTCTCGGCAGATAGGGTAGCATAGTCGACAATGTACGTCTTCGCTCTGCAGATTACAACAATTTCTTTCGCCATCTTTTGCTCAACTTCTTCAAGTCTCTTCCTCTCTCTAGTCGCTTTCTGTTCGCTCTAGCGATTCTCTCTATCTCTACGGATCAAAAAGTAATTCTTCGATTCCAAAGAACCTTGCATAAACACAAACAAGCAAACCAGAGTGAAGTAAAGAAAGAAAATAAAAATAAAAATAAAATTAAATTAAATTAAATGACTAATAAAAAAAATAAAGAAACAAATTAAAAATAAAATTAAACAAATTAAAAATGAAATTAAATAAAAATAATAATTATCTATAAATAAAAGAAAATTAAAAAAAATAAATTAAAATTAAAAAGAAACAATTAAAAATAAAATTAAACAATTAAAAAATACTTAAATTAGTGCTCTTTTAACTACTAATTGATATTAGCAATTAATAATCCCCGAAGAATCGGCGCCAAAAACTTGATGTTGAAAATCGGCAAGTGCAATGAATCGCAAAAAGTAATAAAGTAGTGAAAAGAGAATCGTCCCCACGAGGATTATATTGCCAATTACCAAATTCGTTAAATTAACACTATTTAAGTCAATCAAAAGATGGAAGTTGGAAAAGTGAAAATAAAGATAATTAAAAGAAAGTAATTAAAACTAAACAAAGTAAAATCAAACAATTTAACAAGAGATTAAATCAATAATAAGAAAGTGTTAGGGATCAGACTTCACTTGAACTCTTTCAAATGCAATTCTAAATATTGGTTTAAAACATGTTCTATTTCAATGATTCATGGTCAATTCCCAACATTAATTAATATCCAATCCCTTGGTATACTAATCCTCTTACGCTGATTGAAATTAACTAATCCCTTAGTCTAACTCCAATTAGAAAGGCATTATCAAGAACAGAGGAATTATAAGAAAGACTACATAACCCACAACGTCTATCCCTAGCGATTGCAGAAATTATGGTGTTTATCACAAGTTCTAGGTTCATGCAAATTTTCCCAAATCATACATAAACCCAATTTATCATTCCCAAATTGATCAGGTTTAGAAAAGCATTAAGAACAGAGATAAACACGTAAATCATGAGATAAAAACATGCATTAAACCCATAAAGAAATTACATCATCAAAGTATCAAGATCCATCGTCCCCTAACGAGGGGAAGTTAGTTACACATAGGAAAAGAACAAAACAAAGAATAGAAGATGACAAACTCCATTGATAATTAGTGGCAAGATTGAAGAGAATCCCTAATCTTCAAGTCTTGATGTGCCCACACGAAATTAGGATTTGAGTTGTCTTGACGGCCTGCTGTAGAGTATCTTGAAATTTGGCGTAACTTTCTATTTATAAGAAATTCACGCTGTTGCGTTATTGCGCGTTCGGCGCCAGCGCTAACTCTCCAGGCCTCAGGCCGCCCACTAAAGTTACGGTGCAAAGATACGCAATCGGCGCTCAAGCGCTCCTTGTTCAACGCTCAGCGCTGCCCATTAAAACAAGATTCCTCCAGCGCATGTTGCGCGCTCAAGCGGTGAGGAGGGCCTCAAGCCAAGCTGGGGGCTTCAATTATTTTCTCGCTTCTTTAAATGGCCAGTCTTCTCCATGTGTAATTATCTACAAAATTACATAAAAACACACAATTAAAACATAAATTAAAATAACTAAAAAATAAAAGAAACTTGAGAATAAACTCAATCAAAAAGATTAAAAGAGAATGAAAACCCAAGATTTTGAACCGTAAAAATATGAATTTTTGCAGGTTCATCACAATGCACAAGCAACATTAATATATATATTCAATCTCTCCATAAAGTTCAACTCATTTTCATTTGCATGCTTTCTCTTCCCCTTAATCTAATCTTCCAAACTCTCATTACTTAAGTAATCATAAACTAGAGTCAGAAATTCATTGTTTTTAAAGTCAATACTAGAGCATTTAAAGTCAATTCATCGTTTCCAAGCTTCTAAGTTTAGATGATGTTGTTGCTGTTACTTTCACTTTTCTGTTCTTTATGTATAGTAGCAAGCAAATTGTCAGACATAGTATCAGTGTTACCACTGTAACCTTCTTCCATGACCATTAGACTCACATACAAAATACAAACAAAGTTTTTTATTACATTCTAAATTGACAACAGAAAGATTTTGGAAACTCCACCATTAAGAATGGTTCCTTCTAAATCATTATAAGAGAGGTTCAAAAGTTGAATGACATGCAGATTTTGAAGTTCAATAGGAATGGATCCAGAAAGTTGGTTGAAGGAAAGATTCAAAGTTTTCAAGCCTCTCACATCTCTAAGAGTTTTTGGAATAGCATCTGATAGTATATTCCTAGCCAGAACTGCAGTGCTGGTGAGTAGAACCGAATATTTTGATAGATGAGTTTTTTAGTCTTCTGTGTTAAACGAAAATGAAGTTTTAGGAGTTGAAAACTGATAAAGTATTACAAAAAATCAAAAAATAAATAGTAACAAAAAATGTTGTAGCATAATTTTTTTTAAATAAAATATATAAATATATGGTTTGGTTTGGTTCGGTTTGGTCGGTTTTGAAATTTCAAATCCGAGAACCGAACCAATTAAGCTTTAATTGGTTTGGATTTTATCCGAGCCAATCAATATACCCAAACCAAACCGAACAAATGTAATTGGTTCAGTTTGAATTGATCGGGTTGGTCGGTTATCCGAACCAATTTACACCCCTAGTAAACAGTGTTGAGAAACGCTTTGCTTGGCCGCACATATTAGTTATCATTTAACAGCATTTTAAAAATGCTGGCAATGTCTTTTTTTTTTCTTTTTCTAAATTCCTTGTTAGTATTTATTTTATTTTTTTTGTGAAAAAGTCAATCAAAAATTTTTGTTGGGTAATGTTTCATTTGATATAAAATCAAAACAAGTAGATATCAAAGTTACATTTATTTATTATCAAATTTAAACTAAAAAGTAATTACATTGTTCAAAAATAAAATTACATTGTTCAAATATTGTACACAAAAATAAAATTACATTGTTCAAGTACAACACCTAAAAAAAAATCTCAAATTAAAAAGTATCTACTCAAAATTATTCATTAATAGCATTTATTATCTATTAATGTAAGTTTAAACACAATTTTTATCTATTATGACTCTCTTATAAATACTACACAAGATAGTAAAAATGTATTTATCTAATCCTAAACAATCTACTCACATTGTCTAATTTGCACATCAAAATAATTTTTGTAAGTACTTACCTCTCACATCACTGTCGTTGTTATTGTGTTATGAAAAAAAATTACTTTTTTTAACTTCATTCATGTAATCATTTGAATCCCGTTAAGAACAAATACTAATTTGTTTTCTATTAATTGTAAAAACATTATCATTTAACTATATTATGTTATCATTGTATCACATTAAGAAAATGACATAAAAGGACATGCCACTAATCTGTTACTTGACATGAGAGTCGCGAGTGACATTCAGGTTCATGAGCTAGGTTCTAGTTACAAAACAGAACAGAAGCATAGAAAGAACCAAACTCCATTACACAGAAACAATAAGATCATTTTTACAAAGATATCAATTTATTTTTTTATTTTAATAGTTTGGGCCACACGGGACATGCAGCTAATACAAAAGCCTTTATGATCAGCTAACGAAAAATGATATTAGGCAAAAAACACATTGCATGTTGTATGAAAGAAGTGTGGGTGACAGAGAGTTGAAGATTGATTACTTACGTATTTTTCGGAATTTGTTGAACAATCTGGTGGATATTACAAATGAACAATCAATTTGTGTCATAAAAAATATTATTTAAAATACTATTTAAGAAACACACATAAAATGCAACAAGAGAATACCTTTTATTGAAAAACTGAAATCCCATGTACTTGAACCTATTTATACAGGTAGAAACATTCAAAACACAATAAGTTAGACCAGGTATCAAAACTGAAAAGCATATAACCCAAAAAAAAAACAAAAGGTTAATGATCTGGTTTCTTACTTAGCCAGAAATCAGAACCTGAAACCATTTACACCTTTAGTAAGATCCTACCCTCTTTTATCGTATTAATTGACTCAAAATTTGAATTAGAAACTAGTACCAAAAGTAAGACTTTACAAAAAAATGGAATTGAATGCCCTTAAATTGGATAATGTAATGGTAGTGTTGTGTAATAATGTTAGTTATTGAACAGGCTTAAAGCAAGCAAGTCCATTAAGACGTGCAATTTTAGATGGCTAAATAAAGTTAAAAAATAAAGAAATCAATATGGAGAAGAAATATATTGTTCTAAAGTAAAACATTAATCCGGTGAAAATACTGAAGATTGGAGAAGGCTAGCTCCTTGTATATTTATTTGCATATAACTACTAAAAATTTATCTAGTTTTAGAAAACTTCTCTTTCTATACATTTAATGAAGCTGAATGTCATTGAACCAAAAAGAGGTCCCAGCCAAATGATACACTCACTATTGTATCTGCAAATACACTCACTATTCTATTTTAATTGTTAATTCAGAAGATAAAGAAGCAGGGCACCCAGTGTACGTAACACTACATCTCAATCTCAATTAAATACAAGTAATTTGCCAATTCAACCATACATTGAAATCGAATTATTAGCCCAAGATGATAACAGAATTATCTATTCGCATCCTCAAGCAATCAAACCATAGTTCCTAGTTAATTATACAGTGGCTTCCTTGTATAAGCTAACTCAACTATGATCCTCGTAGTAGTAATAAGCCTCTTTATAATCTTAAACACTTCCAATAATTTAAAAAAAAAAAAGCAACAGAAGTTTGACACTCCATTTCCACTATAAACTAAGTACCAATTAGGGATGGCAACGGGGCGGGGCGGCGACGGGTAGTAGTCTCCCGTCCCCCGCCCCCACGAATAATATCTGCCTCCGCCCTCGCTCCCGCCCCCGCCCCCATATCCGTGCGGGTACCGGTTTATCTTTTTCCCGCGGGTAAACGGGTATCCGCCGATATCCGCGGGTACCCAATAAATTGTAAAAAAAATTCAAAAAAATAAAAAAAAATAAAATAAAATAATGAAAAATGAAAAAAAAGTATAATACTATAATTTTTCAAAATTTGTCCAACACAACTTAATCTAAAAATAATGTGTCAAATACCTAAAATACTTTTGATTTATATAACTTTACAATATTTTAATTTATATAATTAAGTTTTTTATAATTTTATATAAAATATTTATATAAATTTTTTGCGGGTACCGCAGTACAGGGAACCACCTCCTCTCACTCGTTTATTAAACGGGGATAACACTAAATGGGTATTTATATTTACGGGAAAAATTTGACGGGTATTACCCGCCTCCGTCACGGGTATTACCCGCGGGTACCCACGGAGGAGGGTAAAATTGTCATCCCTAGTACCAATTCAACCACATATTGTAACACTCTCCTTAGGGCATCACATTTCCGACTCCCGACTCATAATCTGAAAAGAAGTTCCCACAAAGTTTGAGTTATAAAAGATGAGTTTCAAAATTTCTTTTTTACTGAAACGTAAATTTATTGAAAATATTAGGTAATATTGAAAATCATATTTCAACTATTCATTATGCAATATTGACACCAATTTATATCACAATTTAAAAAGAAATATAAAATTAATAGACTTATTTTTTTTAACAGTAGTAAACCCCATGACGAGTCCTACTTAATAGCACGGTACAACACTAACATTAAATCTTAACATACTTGTTCCTTCTCTTTTATCAACTTGATGCATCAGAACTTTACTCCTCATCTACCCGGCACATCTTCGAACTTGAGACAACCACTTTTCAATGTTTCCATCAATCTCTGAGTATCCATCGCCTGTTATGTCTAAGGCAACTCGATCCTTCTATTATTTGATTTTAACAATACAGACAAAACAAAACAATATAACAAAGAGGTGAGATCACCTACACCAATACCAACATGGCGTAAACGAGAGATAACACAAACAAGATAATATTATACGAGATAGATCATACCACAATTATGATCATGTCATCAACATTAATTAACTATCATCATCCAATCATTTATCAATTCAATTATCATAAGCAATAATTATGATAATGCCCTCAGCATTATCATCATCATCATCCAAGTATTCAAAACAATTGTCATAACCAATATTCCTCAATTAATATATCATACAGATATAAATGCTCAGATTTATGCATATGCACAAAGACTCATTTTATCAAAAACAACTCCATGGAGGTTTTCACAATTTCGAGAAGAATGCTCTGATTAATTGTCAGTCTTAGCCCAAAGACAATCTCCCAGTTGTTGAAAAGAATCATGTTCTTGTCGGGTATCGTCAATGCGTTGCAACGGACTGCATCATTAAGTGGCACAGGGTACTCGCTAACGTCCCACTGTCGACCGCCACGCCTCGCCCCCCAAGATCCATCATAGACCTCACTATCAATTCTCATTCCCTCTTCAACCACAAGGGTCATAATAGCTATTAGCTATATTTTATACAATGCATGAATATATCAGTGCAAGTTCAACCCCAAAGGGCCAAATCTTTTCAATTTCATTTGTTCAATGTAATCATATGCTTCAACGCATATTTTATACAATGCACGAATATATCAGTGCAAGTCCAACCCCAAAGGGCCAAATCTTTTCAATTTCATTTGTTCAATGTAATCATATGCTTCAATGCATATTTTTTCAATGCACGTATAATGCACCAAATCCAATCACAGAGACATATCTTTCCAATGCATGTATAATGCACCAAATGCCAATCACAGGCAAAACATGTCATTTTCTCACACAAAGATCCATTTATCGGGTTCTACAAGATTTATATTGTATTTTCAATGAAAAAAATCATATTATCACATTTTCATAGTTATAAAGTTCTTTCGTTGTGTTTTCACAAAATTGCATGCAACATTTCCATTTCATTTTCACAATTCCAAAATGTTTCATACGCTTTCACAATACTTTTGCAATTCTTCACATTTTGCCTTTAAATCAATGTATTTAAATTTTTTTTTTAACATTTTTCTCAATCGCATAAAAATATACGTTTCTCATATTATATAATGATTTTTCATCATTTTCAAAATTGCGTAACTTAAAAATCATTCTTTTAAGTCGCATAAAACATTTCCCATCATTCTCAAAATATTTAAAACACTTTCCAAATCACATAAGATTTTCTGTCATTTTCACAATTACGTAAAATATTCTATCATTATTTAATCACGTAGTGATTTTTCAATAATATTTTCAATAGTGTAAAATATTTAAACGCTTCCCAAATCGCGTAGAAATATTTTAACATTTTTCAAATCGCGTAAAAATATTTTACTATATTTTCAAACACTTAGAAATATTTTACTATATTTCAAACTATGTATTTTAAAAATTACGTTTTTAAGATACGTAAATCATTTTTCACCACAATTCTATTACGAAAAATATTTCTCAACCTTCAAAAATTTTATTTCATCTTTTCTCAAAATATTATGACTTTGTATTTCATTTTTCACATTTTCTTACTCAAGAAAATCTTTTTCCACGCTTTCTTTACTCAAGAAATTTTTTTCAAATATAATCCACAAAATTACCTTTCCATCAATGTTTCAAAACTTAACATTTTCTAACGTACTTCAAAACTCAAAAATAAGTTATACGTTAGTATATTTTCATAATACCATTATATTCTCCATTTTTCTCAAATCATTTCTCAAGTGCTAAAATACTCTGGTTCCCTTTTCAAATTTCTTGTATTAAATTAATTATATTTTCACTTGAAAAATCACTTTGTTTCATTAAAATCAATGCATTACAAGCTTTCAAAAATGTGGACATGACTATTGAAAATTATCAAAACATTTTTCCTTCTAAATTGATATGGTTTTACACAAACAAAATCATTAAAATTTTATTTTCAAAATCGAAGGACTTATGGTTATAAAACCAAACTCATTTGTTCAAATTCATTTTTATTTTCTTTGCAAATCCTTTTTCACTTTCTTTGCAAATCTTTTTTCACTTTCTTTGCTAATTCTTAAAATCATCATTGCTATTTTCATTTAAATCTCATGTTTTGTAAAACACTTAGAAATTTTTTACACAAAATAAATCAATAAAAAAATTCCTCAAAAATCATGTTCTTGTACTCTTTGAAAAATAAATTCTTTGTTTATTTTTCTTGTTTTTCTAAACATTCATTTTCATCATTCATGAAAATATAAATTTGTGAACACCTATTTTGAGGTGTCTTGATTAAAATTCTCATTATTCTAGGAATCAAAATTTAATTTTCTTGTTCTTGAAAAATTTTCACATTGACCCAAATCAAGGGCATCAAAATCGTAACTCTTCCTTGGCCATTGGGACCAAGATTAGTTTTCTTTCCATCCACACATCATGGCATACATATATATATTTCATCATAAATATCACAAACATGTCATATACTCATCATGCATATTATAAGTATACTATCAAAGCCATAAAATCATGCAAAGCATATTAAGCATAGACAAAAATAATCAAAGCATAAGAAAATAAATTAAAGCTTATCAACATAAAATTAATTATTACATGACCATGGATTGGAATCCTCACATGGATTCACCATCCATCAAATATAAGACCATCTCTCACCACCATACTTGGTTAGTGAGATGGATCTCCCTCTTACCTCTTGAAGATCCTCAAAAACTCATTGTTTTGCTTCTTTTTCCAAGTCCTTCACCACCAAGGGCTTCTCAAATACAAAACAAAATATATAAAAATTAGTATACTAAGCTTGATTAAGAGGAACCATGGATCAAATATGGTTTAAATCATGAAAAAGAAGAGAAGAAATGAAGTCTTCTTATACTTCACCTCAAAAACCCAATAACTTTGATCTTGAAAGTAGTCCATGAAGATGAATGATTTAGAGAAAGTCTCCAACATGAAAGTTGCTTAGAATATCATGTAGATTTAAGATCTATGGTTGGATGAAATTAAAAGTGATGGAAGGTGTTTTTGGGTGAGGAGGCCGAACCTATGGAGAGAAAAAGGAAGGAAGGAATGGTTGCTTGGTTCTTGAAATTTTGAGAGAATAAGATGGAGGCTTTTTGGGTGAGAGGAAAAAGTGAAAATGCATGCACAAAGTGAGCGGGCTGCTGTGTGAGTGTTGGAGAGTTTGAAGAGTTTTACTTGAAATAATATCCCATTTTGGGTTCACACTTGAAACACATGGTCTTCCACTTTGTCATCTTTTTCTTTGGCCTAAAAAGGCTGTTCCAATTTGTCTCCTCCTTTCTAAGCATCTCCAACCGTCCCCCCTCTCTTCATAATGCATGCAAAGTTGTCATCTTTTCATGTCATTATTTGAAACATTTCTAGCCATTGATTAATTCAATGGTTAGGATTTAGGTAGACTTTTGATTTTTAGGAGACTTAATCTAGGCCATTAGATCTTTTTCCTTTAATTTCTAGCCATTAGATGTGTCTCCAAAATAAAGAGTCAAGATTGCTCCTTCAAACTTTAAATCCAAGCGTTATAATTAGTCATAGCCTTTTTTAGAAGACCAAATCTCCACCTTTGATTAATTCTTCATCTAATAGTCATAAATGGTCTTTGTCACTTTTTAAGACTAAATCTCCACCCTTGATCAATTTCAAATCCAATGGTTGTAAATGGTCACTTTATATAATCAAATTTACACCGTTGATTAAATTTACGATTGATATTGAAGCTTGCCTAACTAAGTTTATTCTCACACCATTGATTAAATCAATGGTGATTATCCAATGCTTCTTTATTAAATTTATTTCTTAACCGTTAATTAAATCAAGATCAAGTCTTCACTGTTAAATAAATCAATGGTGGATATCCAAACCACCAATGTTGACTTAAGCAATATAATTTCTATTTTTATCTACTAAAAACCCTACGAAAGAATATATTTATTGTATTTTTATCGCCCGATAATTAAATACAATGCCAAACACAAAACAAGAAAATTTCTAAAATTGTTTCCGGATTCAAGTTTAGTAAGATCCCCTGTCTCCGTCTAAACAGTACAAATTTTTCTATGCGTAAAAAATTTTTCACTTTGAGGGACCCACCTGGGCCCACGTAAGGTCACCTGGGCCCACCTAGGACCACCTGGACCTACATACAGTCAAAAAAATTCATAATCATTCACAAAAATTACAAATATTAAAAAAAACGTATGAAAATCAAGTCAGATTGTTAAAAATAATTAACAGTCAAGAGAAATAAATACAGAAAGATTTTTCCCGGCCCGAAAATTATTATTTTCCTGACACGGAGTAAATCACTCAAAACGATCAAATACGCTGACGGAATAATCAAAATAATTTTACAGTATCCAGAAATTACTAAATAGTAAAATTTTGTTAACTGTCAAAATTACTGTTTACAAGATAGGAAATTTTGGGGTGTTACACATATAAGCTTGAAGTGCCATTATTTACAGCTTTTTTTTTTTGTAGTGGTAGGATGCACCCACATCTGGAAAAAGTGCTATAGATGCCTTTGGCATCGCATATACCTACAAATAATACATAAGAGCAAAAGCCATAAATTTATGGATAGAATTTCATATTTAATAATGGTTTAGTTTTTTAAGTTATAGCTAGGTTTCATCCACGATGGCCCCACAAGGCTGTGTTAAGCATATCAAAGAGGATATATATACTGCAGTTCAACAAATGTCTGGTTTAATGCATTACACCTGAAAACAAATTTATGATATTTCGTTACGCTCAGTTGTAACAAATTGAAATTAAATTTTTTTGAGTGAATCAAGTACCACACATTTTCAATTCAATGAATTCGGAATATCCTCAGCAAATCGCAAATTGAAATTGAAAACAAAAATTCACACCAAAAAAAATTTACATAAAAAACTTACACTAGAATAAAAAAGTTTTTTAGTGGCCATAAATATGTCTTTTAGCAGTAATAAGAATTGTCGCAAAAATCTTTACTGACAATTAATTATTTGTCGCTGTATCCAGTGTCGGTAAATGTTTTTCTGATCATTATATATAGTGCTGGAAAAGATCCCTTTTATGGTCTGTAAAAGTATGCCTTTTTAGTGACAATTATTTAACAACAATTGTAATGACTATTAAAACAGTCCCAGATTTGTCTTTTTTCACGTCTTTAATAACCTTTGTTATTGTCGATAAAGACCTATTTTATTACCGATAAAAAATATGCCTTTTATTAACAATTGTTATGCCTACTAAAACTATTTCAAGAATTGCCAACCCCATGCATTTAGCAGCTTTTGTCATGGTCGGCAAAAATTGTGCAAAGCTTTTGTCGGCAATTACTATTGCTAGGAAATGTTATGCTTATTTGCCTTTTAAGGTTTGACAAAATTCAAGGAGGTTTTTCCCAGCAATTATTGTTCCTAAATACAACATACTAAAATTCATTCTAAAAAGCAAAATATATTTCATTAAATCTACAAAAAAAAGAACATTCATAACTTTACAGTGTCAACAACAAAACATAAAAAAAAACACTATCTAATAACTAGTGTCATTTTAAGTCTAATAACTAGTGTTATCGAATAGTCATAGTACAAGATAGTAGGTAGTTCATAAACAAATCTTTAACTCTTGATCATAATGAAGTCTTTCACATGCGAAATTTCTCAAAATCATAGTGTATGACCTGTAATGATAAATAAAAATAATGTGTTATTTGGAAATTTCTCTAAATTTCTCATAACTTGTTTTGCTATGAGTATTGGCCTCTCTTGTTCTCTGCAAGCAGAGTTATATAGTGCTATGTTAGCTATTGAAATATCTTTTGTAAGAGGTTGGCATAACCTCTGGTTAGAGTGTACGTGATTCCTCCATTGCTGCTTCTGCCTTCAATTCTCCTTCTTTGGTGCCTTAGAAACTTCGGAATAGATGGAATAATTGTCTTCTCCTTACTCAGAAAATGAATTTTAGAGTATCACATATTTATAGAGAAGGAAATACATGTGCTGATAAGCTTGCCTCATTTGGAATTCAATCGTCTGGATTTATTTAGTGGGATTTAATCCCCAGTTTTATTAGTGAGGATTCTTTTCGTAATAGGATGGGTCTTCTAAACTATAGATTTTCTTGATTGTTTTTCACATGGGTTTTGGTCTATGTCCCCCCATGGCCTCTTTGTATTCTTTATTCTTTTTCTTTTCTAATAATATAATGGTGTGCTGCAAATGATTGGTAAAGCCTTAGGTGCCAACCTAGTTGGGATCTCTGGTTTTATGGTGATGTCTTTGCACTCTATACTTTTATATATATAAAAAAAGATATAGTTCATCAACCTTAGTTAGAAAATACCAATGAAAGAAAATATATAATAATATGCACAAAATCAGTTAGCAAAAATTCATTTTAATTACAAGTCCATAAAAAATTTCTCATACAATGCAACATAGAAAAGTTAACTAAAAGTACAAATCTAAAACAAAGATGTTAGTTACATGCTTATACCACACCCATCAATGAAGTTAATTATGACACCATTATTATACTTAATCCTATCCCCTGCATAATGATGAAAAAAGCTATGAATGACATGAACATTGGAGATCTAATGAGAATAAATTGTAATGACGTGAATGACCTGAACATGGTTAGGTGCTTGAACACTGGTTAATATACCAGTGTTTAAAAATTGGTGGCACTTGTATTTAGAAAACATAATACCAAATGTCTTGAATATATTACTCTAGATGAGCAACTACCATAACAAATTCAACATGAATATAAGACAGGACAATGACAATTTCTATCCCAAACTAGAACCATAAAATCACATTTAAAAGTCTAACTACAAATCTTCACTTATATACTAAAAACAAAGCCATATCCCAAGAAAAGAGATTCTTGTTACTCACTGTAAAACTTTCTTTGTAGTATCTACTACAACTTCTAAGTTCTCATCTAAATTTATGCTTAAAAGAGAACCAACATGTTCGAAACTAAATTGGTATTGATTGTGCAATGACTAAAATTGAAAAATTTCCAGCATAAAAACCTTAGAATCTCAGCTTCAAGATGCAATTGACATTGTGAATTTCTGAAATTCTATAGCTGAACTTATTGTATAAAAATGAATTTCCTGCTAATTATCTGAGTTTTGCCACTGCATGTTTCAACCTTAATCGATTGTTGTCTGAGTGTTTCTTGCAATATATTAGGTATGTTGACTTTTGGTGTGCAAGAAACTTCAGTACTGGCGGCTGCTACAAGTGGCTACAAGTGGCAATTTCTAACAGAGAGAAGGAAGAAAAGAAAGAAGGATTATTAATAAATTAGAAATTTGTGAATGAGGTAGCATTTCCATATTTGAATCCTAATTGAGAATGAGTTCTATACAATCAATCTATCAATCTCCTACTATAAATTTTTACCTGTAGTTCAATCGAAAGAATTATATTCCTTGAATTTCATTAGTATAACATTCTTTTTAATAAAAAAAAACAAATATATCACTGCTCTGACAACTTAAGAAATTGAAACTATGAAATCTTCTTAATTCCAGCTTAGGCCTAACTGCAGAAGACCTACTTTAGAACATGAATTTCTTAAATAGCTAAGAGGAACTAGAAGAATATGAGAAAATCTTATTTTTCAGCTCATTGATTGTAGAATCACAAATTCAAGTAGCCCTCCTATCAACAATTCATCACAGATAACTCCAACACCAATTACAAAGACACCCAACCATAGAGACTCTAGTGCTTCAGCACTATTTCATTCAAGGGAGACCACAAGTTATTCATCAATCTAACTAGAAAAAGTTTTATAGAAAACAATCCATATCACAGAATTTTCTAATCTAATACTCAAACAGCTCAACCTCAAACAACCTTTTTTTTCACCTTTTTATTACTTTGCTAAGACATTTTCAAGTGCCTTAGAAATGAAAGCAAGATTTAAAAGGATCAAAATAAGTACAAACTAACTATATTTACATATGATATTCCAGTATCTACATCTCCTGCAATCAAACTTTTGTCCCAAATTTTACCTTGTGTTATCATGCTCTACATCAATAAATAATCCATAACTCCAAGAATTACAAAAACGAACTTGACATACGAAATTTTAAATATTGTTTTGGATCGTCTCTGAAAAATCAAAAATTGAGTAGTAATGAGTTTTCAATAGGATATATCCTTGTCGAGAAATCTTGCAACATTCCAAATTAGATTCAAAATGACATACAAGAAAATTCTTTACAAATTAAGAGTCACCTTCAAGAGCCTTCTTATAACGTAGTAGTGATTCTCTAGCAGTTCTACGTCTCAGATATGCCTTCACATTCTGCATGGAATTAATAGAGCACTATTCTTAACAAAACTGATACATGTTATAGATATTTGCACACAATAGATTCAGCTGGTAACATAATATAAAGGATCCCTAGAAAATATAGGAATTTAGTAATTAAACATTATCAAATTAATTATTATCAAGTAACACAAGTAATTAAATTAGCTTTTATTGCAAACTTATCTGCAAATTACAAAAGACAGATACCCTTCAGGTAAGATGGTGTGACTAGCACGTTGAAATATCAGAGGATACTGTAACACTTGGTATAAGAGAGCTTTATATATATGAAATGAAAAAAAGAATGGAAAAGAGAGAGAAAAAGTACTAACAAAAGAAAAGATAAGAGATTGATACCCTTTCTGTTGGGAATTGCGGTTACATCACGCAGCGAAAAAATTAAGATTCCCACCGAGGATCCATGCGAAAAGTCATAATCCGAGTTTTTAAAATTATTTACCTCTTGAAGCGTGATCAAAAGGAAGGACGTGAATCACCAACACCGTAATAGAAACGATGTCTCTGCGGTATCCACACGAACATACTCACAAACGTCCAACGTCAGCAAAGAGGAGCCTCACGTTTCTCACATAGTGCTAGCTGCGAAGAGAAGAGAAGAAACATGTGCTCTCTCACTCACCTTTCTGTAGGTGCAGCTAGGGTTCTGAAATTGTATGTCTTAGCAGCCCCTTAGCAGTACTATTTATAATAGTGACTGCCTTAAGTGAGTGTGAGTAGCAACAAGGTAAGCTGTGCAACCCTAGACTCATCTGTTATGAGTCTGGCCCATATTTGAATCCGAGTCCAACTTGGATTCATTGCTCCAATTTTAGTCTGCTCTATGTGTGTGACCCTGCAGGTTCTTATTACGTTGGCAGTAATATTAAAATCCTATTTTAATATTACAAGCAGTGAGCGGTTTTAGCAACACATCGTTGCTACCTAAGTAATAAGAATGTCAGTTATTTGACATAACCTTTCCATGACTAATGTTTCCGTGTCGTTTAGTCCCTTTATCAAGATATCTAGATTGAACACAAGGCATGGAATGCGTCACCCTTGCATAGTCCAATCTTTCGTTTCCTGATACTCAAGTAGACTTTGTAACAACAAATGAAATCAATATCTCATATTGGCTCATTTGAGCATAGTCATGCATTTCGCAGTCTCACTCAATCAGGGGGCCCAAAGATATCGCTCATGTTATGTAGGAGTGACAAATCTCATCTAGGTCATTCACATCCCTCTGCATAATTTGCGGTATGTCCAATAACCAACTTTATAATCACCTTGTTACAGATGAAATTTGATGGCATTAAAATATACAACTCCTCATGTAGGAATCGTATTAGTTTCAGGTCAAAGGATCACAGACACCATTGTCACTATGAGAATCGCTTATGACACTCACGTAACGATCCATGTAGCATTCTCATGGCGAGTCAGTCCAGTACATAATTACTCTAATATATGTACCCATGTGAAGACTTGATATCTCATATCCATGACTTATGAGATGTGGTCATCAGTCTATGCACATACTAGTCTCAATGCATTATTGTTGTCCTAGTTAACAATAATACTTGACTAGGGACATTTAAGAATAGTGTTCTAACCAAAAGGATCTCACGATCAAGTCATCCACTTAATATCCTATGGCATCAAACTTACTATTCTAAGAACTTTATTATGTTTATCAAAAAGAACACAATAAATAAAATACCTCATATATTAAAATAAGCATAATAGAATGTATGTAAATACAGAAAAAGTATCAGCCTCTAGGGCATACACCAACACTTTCTATCACATAATTGGTATCAAAAGAGTCAGCTCATATGGCTGAACCAGAAACCTTCAATGGGGCTATGTGGGTCTCTCTCAGAATCACAGAATTGGTGGTGATACCTATGTGTACTCACCCAATCAATTGGGTTCCCTTGCATACCACAAAACACAAAAAATCAAAATGATTTTTATTCTTCTATTTAGCTAAAAACCAACGACAAAACCATAAAGAAAGAGACCAAAAAAAATTAAAAATAAAAAATAAAAAAATTATTCATTTCAAAAGAAGCAAATTGCACCTGAAGAGCCAGAACTGCACAATAGGCAAAGGAATATTCAAGCCATTTGTGAACCTTGAAACTTATATAAGAAATATTCCTATGAAAAAATAGTGTGATACCAAAAAAGTCCAAATCTGTTGCATTTTTGTAAGCCTAGAGGATTTGCCTCCCTTCCCCATATTTCCTGATATAGGCATCTGTAAAGGACTATTAACTGCTTCAGTGGATCCAGGAGTCATCCTATCACCAGAATCAGCTTCAAAATCGGTTGTTTCACACTTCCATTTCAATTGCTGAAATGTATAAACGTAACATATAAAATCAATAGAAAAGAGAATATATAGAAGAAGTAAGAATTGTAAGAAATACATTTTCATAAACAATTCATGTAGCATAATCATTTGACCGTAATGGACAATCTATATGTAGCTTCACATCATTGCAAGAAGGTAATTGCAAAGAGATATTTACTTATCACAAATGACAACATGAGCATAAGTGCATAACTCAAAATTTGTAAAGATGTCAACAAACCTTCAAAAAGAGAAAGGAAAAAGGCAGCATTCCACTGCATTTATATGATTTGGTAGGTTAATCCATCACAAAATTATGCTCAATTCATTTTTGCACACTCAATTTGACATAAATATAAATAGCTGCTTTTTATCAAATAGTATGAATGGCTCCCCAAGGAATTACAACATGGCTTTACTTGGAATTCCTATCTAAGATTTGTGGTCAAATGCCTAATAATGTTTGCACCAAAAATGATGGATACTATCACAATATAGGAGCATATTAGACAAGCGTATGCTCTCACTGCATACACCATTGAACATGTAAGTATATATTGTTCCCCCCCCCCCCAAAAAAGGAAGGCTCCTTTAGTAAAAACCAAGTTATAATTCAACTCCAGAACTAATTCAGTGACTACTTTCAACAAATTAATAACTCAGTAACTAATTAAACTTTTAAATTGAACAGACCTTTAGTTCACTACATAATCTCCGAACAACAAACTAAAAACCCACTCTAAAAACTCAACAAAAATCACTAACCACAAAAAAATTTAAAAATATTAAATAACCCTAACAGAAGATTAAAAATATCAAAAATTGAAAAAATAAAATAAAATTAAGAAATACTCACTGGATACTTGACAACGACGGCTTCGGCTTCTTGGTCAACATTTCGGCGGTGGTCGGGGGCGAAGCGATGATAATCTCTGGCGGCAACAAATGGCAGCTTCATCGACGAGAACAGAAGTTGTCGTTTTATCAACTGCATGATCTGCTCTGGAGGGTTAGCGGCAGTGGAGGGAGGTGGCGTGCCCGACATCCACTGGTTGGAGATTGAGGTCAGTTGTTGGGGGTGGGATCGAGAGGGTTTGGGTTTCGGGGTTCGGAATTGATCGTGAGAGAAGGAACTGGGGGGAATCGGAAGAAGAAATGGGAGAAGAAAGGGTGAGATGTGGGTGTTTGGTAAGCGATAAAATGAAAAGGCGGGAGATAGAAAGAAAGAAAGAGTAGAAAATGAGGGAAAAATAGAAGAGAGGAATTAGGGGATTTGATGGTAGAGAAGTGGTTTCGGTTATGGTGGAGAAGTGGTTTCAAGATAAGGAACTAAAAATTCTTTTCATAAAAATTCGTTAGAAGGAACCGAAAATGGATTCGCGGGGTGTATTATATTGTTTAGATTGAATTATTAGTGGCCAATGACTATCTGCCGAGAAAATATGGGTTTAGAGAATGCATTACTGGCAGTTAGTGTGTGGCCACTAAATAATTGTCACTAAAAGACGTTTTTGGTGTGGTGTTAGTGTAGATTAATATCTCAACAATATCCTCACAGATCAATTTACCTGAAAGAATAAGGATCATTGAAGCAAAATGGAAGATAAAATCGTAAGCTCAAAAACTCAAATACAAAGATGAAGAGAATTGAAACTTGTATGCAAGCACAATAAAGAGAAAAGAGCAAGGAAACTTACAGATGTAAGCTCGGTTAAGAAGAAGAACACCGAAAATCACAAATCTTCATTGAAGAAGAAGAGCATTGAAGCTCGACAATGCAGAGCGAAAAAGATGTAAGCTCTTAGTGAAGAGTGAAAAATAATGTGAGAAGAAAAGGTCAGGGCAAATGAAATTTTGCAAAATGAGAAAAGGCTCAGTAAACTTTAGGCTTTAGTTTATTTACTGACATTTGGGCCAAATATTATTACAAAAGTGTCATTTTTTACCATTTTTTTTGTAGTGGCACTTATTGCCATCGCCATTGGAACCTACATTATCGGTGAGCAACCTGCACTCTCTCTCTCTCTCTCTCTCTTTTTCTAAACCTACATCGTCGGTGATGGTGAGCAACATGTGGAGCCTTAGGCTTGAATTACAGTGCCGGTGAGCAATGGGTTAAGATGAGGTGAGATGATGACTACAAAGGACAGAATGATGGGAGCTAGGGTTAATTTAGGATTGAAATGTTGTATTTTTATCTAACTTGATCCAAAATAATTTATCAAGTTCTATTATGTCACCTGAAGCGGACCACTTGAGACCTGATAACTTTATTCTACCAAGTGTCACACTAAACATATGATAACAATAAAATATAGAGTAAATTACACTCACCCCCCTCCAAGTTTGATGATATTACACTCAGCCCCATTCTTTTCTAAAAATGATACTCACTCTCGTTAATTGATCAAGTTACATAATTGTGTAAATATTATCAGTTAAAATCTATAAGATTTTTAGCATTCACAGTTATTTATGAAAAAAATATTTTTTAAAAATATTATTATGTATAAATATTACCAGTTAAAATTTGGTAATATTTTTTTATCGATTAAAATTTGATAACATTACTAGTTAAAAATATATATATATTTTTTAAAAAACTCCTTACACACTCACATAGAGAAAATTGTAAAGGTTTTTTTTAAAAAAATATTATTATATATAAATATTATTAATTAAAATCAGTAAGGTTTTCAAGATATCTGTGATTATTTTTAGTATACGCTTTTTCATAAATAACTATAATGTTGAAAACTCTATAAATTTTAACGATAATATTTACACAATTATACAACTTGATCAATTAATTGAGGAGTGAGTGTCATTTTTGAAAAAGAATGGGGTTGATATTTTTTTAAAAAATATTTTTTTTATAAATAATTGTGAATCCTGAAAACTCTATAAATTTTAACTGATAATATTTACATAATTATATAACTTGATCAATTAATGAGAGTGAGTGTCATTTTTAAAAAAGAATGAGACTGAGTGTAATATCATCAAACCTGAAAAGAAGTTATTGTAATTTACTCTAAAATATATAGTATAAAATTATAATATCAAGTCTTATACTAGGTACCAAACATACCTATGTCTCTCTCTTTGCACACGTGCACTAGGTAGATATGATGCAAAGGATGAAAGAGACGCATCAAAAAATTGTACACCAACCAGCTTAATTAAAAGAAAGCATCTAACTGAGATTGATAATGTAATCTTTATATTTCACGCCCCTAATAAAATTTTGTGATTAATGATTAGTTTGTGGCTGTGATGAGTATTTGAATATTCAAAGCAATAATCGGCTTTTGGTGAAGCCAATAGAGATGTTAAATTTATGGTGTGCTTTTTATCTCTTCTCACTATATTTAGTGCGACAACCATTTTTAATTTGAAATACAAAGAAATCAACTTTTGGCTCACTCGCACAAAACCCCACCATCAATCATGTCATAAGAAAACAAATAACTCTTTCATATAGGGTAATATTAAGTGGACAAAAATTACATAAATAAAAGTATATTTTTCGTATAAATGTTTTAAAATTTATTTTGATTTATTTACAAATGTCAATATGATTCTTTAAAACCTCAATATATATATATATATAATGATGCAAATAAATTGTAATTTCTTTTGTGTTCTCTTTATAGTATTATCATTCTTTTATGTATAAGACAACACTCTACTTTCAACTCAATTCTCACCTATGTCTTTGGCACAATCTCTAGCACAAAGTTTATAACAAGTTGGTACCCGTAGATAATGTAAATTATTCTCCTCCTAATGATTATTAGCATGGCATCATGATCAATTCACTTGAGTGCCTTAGACTCGTGATTTTACTACATGATCTTGATTTTTCTGAATTGTTTATGCTAAGTAATGGAGATTAATTGCTGCCATGTGTAATAAGAAAAAGATAGACAATCTTTAGTGTTCGTCGCATTGTTTTTATAGTTTAATTACTAGAGTACAATTAAATGGAGTTATATCATTTGGCTTACTAAGTGCTCCATTAAGCAGGAAAAGGGATTCATGCAATTTGCCAATATCAGTAGGCATATCTATATATTACTGTAAAAAGTATGCAGCTACATAATTACCCTTAATTAGTTCTCAATTACATAGTTGCACCAAAAAAAAAAAAACAAGTTATTGATTACATTTATGGTTAATTAAAAAGAGTCAAACTGATTAAGACCAACGATAAGCAAACGTCATATTTGAAATCATAAACTCAAGCGACAGTAGCCGTAATTATAACGATGATATATAATGTATGAACAGAGGTCAAAGCAGAAACTTCAAATAACTAAGTAAGGGCGACGATGATATCTTAATATGGGTAATACAAATATAAAATACAAAATACTATATAAAGTATCAAAAACTAATTTTACCTAAATTTGTTACGGACTTAAAAAAAAAATGGTAAAAAGAAATATAATAATTTAAGAAAATAAAATATCATATATATTATCAATAAAAAATATCTTACATACGTCTAATAAATTGGGTATTAATATTCTAATTAGAATGTCTTGCCTCAAAATTTGAAAGTTTTTATTTTTGTGATATAATTTTTCTTAATTATGCTGTAAGATCAATCAATGCAGCCATCTCATAATAAAATATCTGCTTCCCTTCCTTATTTTCATTTTAACTCTCACTCTTTGCAATGGAGAAAAATCATGCATATATATAATCTTATGTTTTTCTTTTGTGAACATAAGTTCTCTTATGCTTGTAACATCAATCGATATCTTTAGACTTGGAAAAAAGCCATTAAGATTGGACTAAAAATGAGGAGGTTGGGTACTTTGCATGCATAAAGTCTTAAATTTAAATCTCTTTTACCATTGTTCCAAAAAGACTCTAAAAAAAATTACAATACAATTGCATATCTATATATACTCCCGAATAAAATTACAATACAAGTGCATTTTTTGTGTTTATAAAAATAAATTTGTATTACAATAATAATATAAAATATTTTAAATACAACAGTTTTTTTATAAAAAAAATACATATAGAGATAAAGATACAGATTAGGATGTAGTTTAGAACAATATATATCTCTAACAAGTTGCGTAGTATCTCTAATATAATTAATTTAAATTAATATTAATAATAATAAAATGCAATAAAGTCAGATTAGTCTATTTAAAATCACAAAACTTCTCCAGTTCAAAAAAAAAAAAAAAAACACAAAGCTTCTCTTGATCACCACAAAAAGGGAAATTCTTTTCGGACACTTCTTGAAAACAACTAACTTCCCCGCCCAAATTTGTTGGTAGTAATGTAGGTGATTTGGAAATTGGAATAAAGACAAATAAACGCTAATCAAGAAAAATTAATCACTAAATATATAAAACTGAAGCTTCCTCATCCATCACCCTCAACATAAAAACTAAAAATCAAAGAAAAATGCAAACAAACAAAAATATATTAGTTGTGGATCCTTTATAACAATTCAATATATGTCCTAAAAATCGTAGAGAGTAGACTTACTAACTTTACTGTTTTGATATTTTTTTCTTTGGGGGGAGGGGCTGTAAAATTCTACAGTATTGATATTGTTAACTATCACTATAGCTTTTTCAGAGGGATCTTGTAAATATTGTCTAGTTTATATAATGTAAATATTTTATTTGTCAAAAACAAAACAAATTAAAATTTCTTAATTAAAAGCAAAAGAAATTAACAGCTTAAATTTTAAATGCATATCCTAATTTTTTTTTGTCATTGTCGTCAATGTGTAATATATTTACATAACAATTTTAAGTGCAAATAATTGAGATTGAATATATGTTGCTAGACTACGAGTTTATTAGCTATATAAATTTTGAATTAATTAATTAGTTTTTTTAGATGATTAATTAGCTATGTTTTTTTTTGTCATAAATAGTTTAACATTGAGTTTTGCTCATATATCGCAGATGAGTGACGACGAAATTTGATCTCAAACTTTCGCGATCAATTATAGAGAATTTTATCATCTGATCGAACTAGCTAGCATTTTCATCTTCTTAATTAGTTAGTTATATTTTCAACACGGAATGTAGTTGGTCATGCATATTTTTTTACTACTATTGAAAACGATCACTCAGACATTATAAACAATGACGGAGCCAATGTGGGGGGGGGGGGGAATAACCTTGGAAATTTGGCTTGATATGTCATGTATATGTGTCACTTTTTATTTGGCATTTCAAAAAAATAAAATAAAAACTTTACATGTTATTTTAAAAAAAGATATAATTATAATCAAATGTCATAATGATAATTTATGTAATGTAAGAAACTATTTAAATTCTCAATGTGAGTATATTTCTTTCTTTGGTATGATTCATTTTCGTGGTCAAAAGAATAATGTAACAATATAACATTACTATTGCATAGATATACTATTATATATTATCAATTGAAAGATTTTAATTGTAACACAGTTCTTATATTGATCCTAAGTAATCTTACAAATTCTTTAATATCAATGATATATTTACTCTTGTTAAGAAATTCAAATTTATATACTATTATTAATTTATACTTTGTTTACAAGTATTTGTAAGTAATGTATTTTTAATCCCTAAATATTTTTATCCTTTTAGTATTTATAGATATTCTAAGTAATTATCTTTTCTATATGATCTTAACATGTATCTAAAACAAAGATAACTGTCTAATGATTATTAGCAATCATTGTCAAGTAACTGTCAGATCTTTGTCAGTAATTTTCGTGCTATAAGTAATTACTCAATATCTGTTAGTAATCATTGTACTGTCTTGATCTTACATTTACAACTACTGCTAACTTCTATTTTAAATTCAAATCCTTTTATTTTGAAGTCAAACTTGAATCTTCAAACATTTGCTAACTTTTGGTCGAGAACCATTGTTTCTATTTTCAGAAATTTGTTAACTATAGCTACTCTTCAAGTCTCATGTTTCGAGAGTAACTCGAAATTATTACTCCTGATATGAAATTGAAATAACTTTTCTTGATCTCAAATCAAAACTAATACTTTGATAGTTTCAAGTCTTTATTACAATTTCTACTCTTACTCAAAATTATTATTTTTCGATACCAAATCGAAAATATTATTTTGTTAACTTCCAAATCGAAAATATTATTTCAATAACTTTATTACAACTTTAATTCTAATAGAATTATATAAGTTCTCGAAGTAAGTTTTCAACAATATCTTAAAATTGTCTAAATCAAAAAGTGTTTTATACCAACATATACCAAGAAATTTAATAAAAAAATATAACACTTATAACTTATTAGCCTTTTCTCCCCTAAAAAGGAAATTCTGGCTCCACCCCTTATTATAAAGGAGCCGAGCTCAATAATAATAACCATCCTTTTTCTTCCATTGACTTATATATATACTTTGATTATGATCATCTACCTCTTAAAGACGTTAAATCGGTTAAACCTTGGAGCAAAATTTGCTGTAGTTTGAGCAATGGCTGCAATGCTATAGGCTTCGCTCGACTTTTGTAATGGCAGCAAGTGGCAAGAGGCTTGTAATCGTTTTCTCCTAATTTTTCGTAATTGGGCTAAACAAATGAATGAGGAGGTTTAACGTGCCCCAAAAGAAAGTTACTCCAATTGCCCTATACGAAGAGCCAAAGCTAATTACCTAACTCACCCTTCATTGACCTAACCCTCTTCTACTACCATAGGACAGAATAGATGCACGCTTCGATCGTGTGACCGTAACTAGGAGCAACACGTGGAAACTTGTGGATAATTTCATATTAACAATGACGTCACTTCCTATCAAAGTTTCAGTTGTACGGCTATGCCTCCAATGCAAAAGGGAAAACTCTTTCTCCCATTCGACATGGCAGCATTTGGTATAGTATGATCCTTGTTTCTGTAAGCGACATATATATATATTGACGATAAGATTTTCTTATTTCAGATAATAATTAAAACAAAAAATAATTTCAGTACAGTTAACTATAATTTGAATTTGGATAGCATATGTTGAACATACACGTGTGGAATCTAAATTGTTTGGAAAAAAGTTATAACAAATTGTAATATATTATCTCATGACTTAAAAGAATAGTGTATGAAATTTTACCCCAAAAAAAGAGAGTAGTGTATGAAAAAAAAAATCGTGTAAGTTACACTTGATTGACTTTCTTTAATCTTAAAGTTATTCGTTGGAGTAAAAGAATTTGAAACTACATATAGATATTATTTATCATTTTTTAATGAAGACACAGGCTATTATTGAATCGAAACTTAATTAGTGACTTATTTTTACACGAATTTAATGTCAATAACGTTACATCTCTAATCAAGGTAACTTTATCGATATATGCTGATCATCCAAGAAGGCAAGTATTCAATCACGAGCATGTCAGTTGTCACATCTTAAGATATATTCCTCCAGACAAAGAGAATAGAAAGAAGAAAGGCTGTGAACAGCACTACTTAGGGGTGGAGATAGGTGTACGAACGTGATTAAGCTTTTCGTCCTTTATGTTGTGTTTGGTATGTAAATAATGAATGAAGAAGAAAGGAAGTAGAGATAAAAATAATGAAAAGGAAGAGAAAAGAAGGTGTAGAGTTTCCATGAGTCCTAATATAAAGTTATATCCCTCCTTCTTTGAGAGAATTGGAAAAGAAAGAAAAAAGGGAGGTAGACCTCATATTTTTATATCAATCTCAATATTATTAATATATATTTTCGTTTTTTCTTTCAATCAAACCAAAGAAGAAAAGGAAAATCTCTCTTCTTTTCTATTGATAATGCCAAAACAACTGAAAATGATAATTCTTTTATTTTCTTTTTCTTTTTATGATACCAATTCAAGCACAACTTTAACAAGCTAGAGGAGTTCTGAATTCTCACTTATTGCAATTTACCTTTTTATGACCGTACGAGGTTACAACTTGTAAGATGATAACTATATAGTACACGTGCTCTTTATTTTAAGGATTTAATTATAATGCATTTATTAAAACCTTTTTAAACTATCACTTAACAATATATTGTTATCTTATTGAAAAAATAATTCTTATAACAATTATTTTAAAAATATTTTTATTTTAATAATATAATAATATAAAATTAAATAAAGATATGAAAAGTTTATACATACAATATATTAAAATTAAATTCTAATTTCAATTTGTAATCGACCCATTACATGGTTGTTTTTAACTTCTCGGTCATGGACAAATTCTTACCACTCATCGTTCATGTTTCAACTTTCAAGTTTTAACATTAACTAGTTATCTATATATCATTAAATTCAAATTTTTTTATTTTTCTAAAAAAATGATTTATAAGAGAGAAAACACAGATTACTTTTGTGAAAAATTGATTAATTTTTATATAAAATAATATTGAGTCAACTACATAAAAAAGATCTGTATATTTCTTTATTTCTTTATTTTAATATGGAACCAAATGTTATTTTAAAAAGAAGAGTCTCCAACTCATATAATTTTATTTTTCATAAATACGCTTTATAGAAGACAATTTGTTCAAGTTTCTGTAATTTTATTTAGAACACTATGCAACGCGACGTTAAATTTAGAATTTCGACTTTTTTATTTTATTATTATTATTTGCAAATCAATTATTCTAGATGCAATTCTACCACAGTGTAAATTTTCTAGCTTGATAAGAAACCTCGCATCAAGTAGTCAACGAGAATACTTTGTCATGTCTTTAACACAACACTGAAACATATATATATATATATATATATAGGGATATATCTAGTGAGAAGAGTTTTTATTGTGAGAGAGTAAGAATAAATCTTGACCATACAATTATATATGAATGGTCAAGATTAAAAATTACTTAAAGGTCATGTGACCACTTAAAAAAGTCACATACATTTATATTCTAATTTTGACCATTCATAAAAGATTTAACGGTCAAAATTCACTCCTCTCACCTCTCACTCTCACAATAAATACTTTTCTCATTTGAATAAAATCCTATATATATATATATATATATATATATATATATATGAGAAGTCTATTTTTGTTTTTATAAACTTGCGCGCATCTAAATTAATTAGATTTGGACCTGTGTATTATACGGATTAATCAACAATGTTTTCTATTTCATTTAGTTAAAGAGTTTAGTTTGACTTTTATTCTACACCAATATATATATATATATAAATAAATAAATAAATATATATATATATATATATATATATATATATATATATATATATATATATAAATACTTACAACTAAAAGTAAAAAAAACATATTGCGGATAAATACTCAAATCATATTATTAGGCATACTTATTAAGTTTGTCAAAGAAAAAATAATAAAATTTCAAATAGGACTAAAAGTGGCTACATAAACTAACCTTAAATGACCTTGAAACAATGTATACAACCTTTTCTCGCCACTTTATGACCATATAGATGTTACTACTTTAAAATCCTCACCCTCTACTTGCGGTCAAGCTTTTGGTCTAACCATCTCCTCTTCCATTGCAGAAAAGCAACCTTCCACAATTATGAACATGATATATTATGACTTTCATATCCGTTGGTTAAATAGAGTTCATTTCCTTTTATTTTCTTTCCGTTTTAATTGTGTATTATTATTTCTATAATATCATGACATTAATTTGTTGGTTTAGTGATCATTCAACACTCTTTGAATCACATGCAATAATGGCTCTATTTATCCCTTGAGCTGAACTAATGTTTCTGCATGACATTAATTAAGCTTTTTATTTTTATAAGAGCATGACATTAATTGAGTCTCTCGAATAAGTGAAATATGAAGTTGAAAATTGAGAAGACTCTTTTCAAGAAATAATAACGGGGATAACTTGCTGTCATGGCAGAATAATAGAATTGCTAACATGGCAAATTGAGAGAGACCAACATAGATGAATGTGATAATTGCAGAAAAGTTAAAATAACAGACATGACAGTTCTATATGCCGTAAACCTACTTTTATATATTATAAACAGATTTACTTTTTCGATTAAAGGTATGCTATTTATGTTAAAATTAAAAAATTCATAAAAAAATTCCTTAAATTTAACTTAAAATAATTAATAATCATTTAAACATGTTATCTATATCTATTCACACATAATGTGCTCACCCACCATTAGACAGCCGCTTGAGGTGAGTGGAATTCTATTCAATCCAAAGTGATAGGAATACCCCCAGATAATATGATATATGGAATGATTAATTCAGATATATAAATGGTTAATTATATCAATTTAATAATTAATTAATTTAATCTATAGTTAATTGTAAATAAATAAGTGATTAATTTAATTTGAGATAGATTAATTCAATTCATATATTATAAATAAAATAAGTAAAATGTAAGATCACCAACTAGTACTACAGAAGAATAAGGTTTTGTATATATACATAAAAGTCACAATTTTACACAGAAGACTTTTAATCATCATTCCTTCCATTTCAAAATATTTGTTGTTTAACATAATTATACATAAATTAGAAAACTATTAAATAATTTAAATTACTAAAAATTCTTATATACTCTAAAAATACTACAAACAGTCCCATAAAAACTTAATATTTGAACTGTATTAATCAATTAATTAAATTTAAAATATTAGTTATTTAATAAATTTCATATCAAATATCAGCCATTGAATGAGAATATTTCTCTTAGAATATCGTACAATTTCTTCTTAATAACAATAAAATGTCACTATTTATGACTAAATTATCCTCTATTAAAATACTTAAGATATTTTTACTTTATTAATACTCTCTCATTCTATTTAATAGAGAAAAAATTATTTTTTTAGATTTTAAAATAGTAAATAAATAAAGATAAAATAAATTTTGTAAAACTATAGATATTTTAAAACCAAAAAAATAATAAAAACAGTAATCAATAGTTTTAAAAAAATACCGTAAACAATAGGACTTTAGTTATTAACTCATTTACTTCTTTTTTATTATTTTGTTGGATTTGTTAATGAGTGTCTTAAGGGCTTTTATTATAGAAATAAAAGTAGAAAATACTAAATAAAAAAGAAAGTATTTATTGCATTGAAAACATGAAAAAAATTAATACGTGCTTTTTAAATAACAAAGAGTTTTGCTATTGAGTGTCATAATAAAACTTGTTAAAGATAAAAAATATAAAATATTAAATGAAAATCAAAGTATTTGATATATTGGATACTCAACAAGTTTGATTTATTATTAAATACTTTCTATTGTTAGCAAAACCCATTAGCTAAAAGAAGTTACTAGAAGATATTAAATGTTCTTTCACTAATGCCTTTAGGGCTCTGGTTAAAAATATTATTTTTTCTATGAAACTTATTTCTTATCTTTTTCAAGAATTGCTAACAAGTACTTCAGAGCATTAGTTATAGAAGCATCATTAAAAAATATTAAATAAAAAATAAAAGATTTATTATATTATAAATATAAAAATATTTAATATTTATTTTTAAATTAAATAAAAATTTTAACAAATAATATTAAATACTCTTTAACCAATACCGTTAACCCATTCAATTGTAAAACGACTTTTTCGCTACACTTTAGTTTCATTCCCTATTAAGGATGACAAAAATACTCAAATTTGTCAATATCATGCAGAGATTATTAGCAATGGAATTGAGATGGATATCTATTTAATAAATGAGAGTGGAGACGAGAATCATATTGCTCGACTTGTAGGTACCCGCCCAAATATATATTTTTTCATTTAGTATTTTACATATATATATATATTGTGCTTTTTTTTTCTTTTTTTACTTTGAGATGAGATGAAAATTTGTATTTTTTTAATTTATAATAAATTTATCTAATAAATATATATCATTTTTGTAATAATTATTTATGTAAATTAATTATTACAAAATATATTTAAACTTGATATATTATTTGTGATATATTTTAGTGTTACAAAAAATTTAAATTATTAAAAGATATTGTTATGTTATATATGATATTAAGGTTTATTTTATTTATACTTTTTTTAAAAAATAATTTATTTTTAATTATTATATATTCATAAATACCTATAAATACACACTCTTTATAAAGATCATAAATGAGTATCTGAAACTGTGGCAGCCCGTTGCCATTCCTATTCCCCAGTAGAAGAATGAAGAAACAAGCAATTTCGTTTACAACTTTATTTTTTCTACCACTTTTTTCTCTCACATCACTTTTACACCCTTTCTCATATCATTAATCATGCATAGTGTAACATTCTCTAAAACATATTAGACTTGTAAATAGTTACAAAAATAACTTAATACTTGTTTAACATGTCTGTTTAATTTTGTGATAATTTAAATTAGTTTAAGCACTTTGTTACAAGTTGAAAGGTGAAAAGTAGCTTAAAATGACCTAGAAATTAACATAAATGGCTTAGCTAATGGAAATAGATGTGGATACTATGATATGGTTAAAATTTGAGAATAATCAGAGTTGGTTTGACATTTTTAAGCATACTGATTGTGTATTTTAATATTAGATTGACTAATTACAGATATGAAAATTTATGATACTGGTAAAATAATTTTTTTAATGAATCTTAGTATTTATTTTAAAGTTGTTGGAACTTGAAAAACTTGAATTAACTAAATCTAAGTATGGTTTGACATTTTCATAAGGCCTTATCCACGATTGACTTCTTATTGGTGACTTTGTTTCTTATTTATATCTCTTTCTCTTCACAGCTGAACACAAAACAACAACAGAGGAGGAATGATAATTTATGATACTGATGGGTTCCTTTATAGAGACAGTATCACAGTAATTCTTAATATTCCGTTTTTGTTTATTCCATTGATTTGATATTTTGAATTAATTTAATATAGAATATAAATGAAATAGAATTAATGTTTCGTATTTAGTTATATATGAAATATTTTTTGAATTCTTAATGCATGACTTCTACAACATGTACTAGTTAGGCTGTCAACGGATTGCACAAATTTTTATTAAATCAAATATATATGTTTATGAATTTTTCATTTAATAATAAATATTTAATATATATTTGAATTAATTTAGTTCGTTTTGGGAAGTAAAATTTATAATTAAAATACTTAAAAAATGTTTGGTTTACATTTTTTCAAATTAAAATAAATTAATTCAAATATATTTAAAATTTTATAAACTATAATAAATAGTCATATATTCAAAATTGACTATTTATTAAAAAAAAATTTCTTATGTATTGTGCAGTTATTTGCCTAGAATGTGAGTTTCATGTGCATTACGATATAGTTCTCACATTAATTGCTAATGAAATTGAACCGTCAGGGAATCTGGGCGGGGATGATTTTTGGTGGAACAGCAACTCAGACATTGATATTGGGCTTGATTACCATTCGGTGTGACTGGGACAGAGAGGTAACAAGCTAGCTATTCATCCAAAGTCTTTTTGTTAAAAAAAAAAATCCTCCAAAGAAAAAGGACAAAAAGAAGAGGTAAAAAACTTGTTTTATTGGTTCTGACTTTGGATAACCTAATCTATATAATAATATATATATATATGACATTTTTCATATTTTGTGATTCTCTATAATAACTGCTTAGGTTATTATAATTTTATATTTTATACATTTTTAAAAAGTGACATACTTGATATGATTTATTTTGAAATATTTTGATTATTTTATGATAATTCTATTAAAATGTTACATATTTTTTTATCACTTTTTTTTATTTAATCACAATCCTTAAAAATGATGTAAATAATAATTTATTCCTTAAAAAAAGTGTACGACTAACATTTCATTTCGTTTATGAATGTTTGGCTGTTATACGAATATGGTGGGCCATTTGACCCTAAATGTGGGCCAATACGAGTCTCAGTTTCGTATAAATAGCGGGGTAAGCTGCATTTGCCACACCAGAAACTTGACTTACTAACAAATCCTCCATCTCTTAACCCCGTAAACATTAATTTGCTGCGAGCTTCAATTCAAATCAAGTTCCTTTCCTTCTCACAAGTCCTCCTTTCCATAGCACACCAATTCATATCCAACACAAAATCATCGTACCCCTTCCCCCAACTACTCCACACCTCCTCTAATTAATCTTAAGTCTCCCAGCTGTGAGAGTGTGCAAAGAAAATATTGCTACTAGCTAGCTAGAGGCCTACCTTGCAATTATTCTACAGCTCGCCGCGTAGTTGACGTTAGAGGTATGTACGCATATGAAAAAAATATGGTGGTCCATGGAATTATATATGTGGGGTATTGTAAAAAATTTTCATTGTCAGTGCGCTTTACATGGATAAAAACATAGATATGCTTGTCCCCTGGTTTAAAATTCTAAGCGTGGAAGGAAAACCCTTTGTATTTCCTGCATACCAAATACATGCCATTGTTTGCAGATTAAGCTCATTTCTTTGATCCATTCTCCCCTTCCTAGATTCTCTCCACTTTTGCATTTGTAATTGGGCGAAATAAATTAATAGCCATATGAGCTGGTTTTGCTAGTGTTATTGATAACACAAGTATATAAATAAATAATAATAATAATAATAATGTTTGGTCAACTTGGCAGGTTCACTTAAGAAAATGAATATTATTTCGGTATCAGCTGCCTGCAAGCCCCTAGTGAATTTCCAACCGGCACTCACCATGGAGTCCTTGTTTCATCATCATCGTAAGGAGAAGGTGGTAGTTATCATGGGGGCCACGGGCACCGGCAAGTCGAAGTTGGCCATAGACCTAGCCACCCATTTCCCACCAGCGGAGATTGTCAACTCTGACAAAATGCAAGTTTACAAGGGCCTTGACATCACCACCAACAAGGTCACCGAGGAAGAGTGTCGTGGGGTCCCACACCATCTTCTAGGCATGGTTGATCCTAACACCAATTTCACTGCCAATGACTTTTGTCACCATGCCTCTCTGGCCATTGACTCCATCGTGGGGAGGGATGCCTTGCCCATCATTGCTGGTGGGTCCAACTCCTTCATCGATGCTTTGGTGAACCATCACCCTGAGTTTCAGTTAAGGTATGATTGCTGCTTCCTCTGGGTGGATGTCTCACTGCCCGTGCTCCATTCCTTCCTGTTAGCACGGGTGGATCGCATGATAGAAGCTGGTCAGATTGATGAAGTTCGTCAATTTTTTGACCCATGTTGTGACTACACAAGAGGGATTCGAAGGGCCATTGGGGTCCCTGAACTTGATCAGTTCCTGAGAGAAGAAGCCACAGCCGATGAAAGAACCAAGAAGAGGCTCTTCGAGGCTTCCATTGCAAGGATCAAAGTCAACAACTGCACACTCGCCAACCGTCAGCTCCACAAGATTCATCGCCTTCACACCATGTGGAAACGAAACATGCATCGCCTCGACGCCACCGAGGCCTTCCTCAAGAATAGCCGTGAGGAAACTCAGGAGGCTTGGCAGGATCACGTGGTTGCAAAGAGCCACACTATCCTGCACAAGTTCCTTTACGAGGATACTCATGTTCTAATTGCTGCTCCGCCACCCTCGCCGCCGCCAGCCATGGCCGAGGTAACCCATTAGAGGTATGGCCGGAGAATCTAATATAGAAACGTCACCACTGACATGCCTCCTATGACACTACATGCCATTCCACGTCTTCCTTTCTTTTTTTTTTCTTTAGGTCATGTCATTGGTAGTAAAAAAAAATCTTGTTAAACTACATGACAGCTTTTATATATATAATTATATTATATATGGAATATGTAATTTGTTACAACCGACATACTTAACTGTGACCGATGAATTAAATATATTAATGAATCTCAGCATATGGTGTAACAGTTGCAAACTTAAAATGATTGTTGAATTTTGGTACATAAGAGACATAATTTTTAAATAATTATTAATTATCACTTCAATTTACAAATATTTTCGATTTGATTGAGATTTTTGCCTAATTTAATGAGAAGTAAATGAGAAAGATTTCAAGTAAAAATGGTAAAATCTGAATAGGATATTGATTATTGAACCAAGGGGGTTGCTATGACTATGAGGGAGTTAACTAACTACATTTGGCGGCCGTACAGGTGAGAAGCAATATAGGGATACGAGCAGGGCGAGTGGAGTGGATGGATTCTTTCTTTCTTTCTTTGTTCTAGTCCCTGAGGATCAGGAGAGTGAACTTCTCAGTGTTTGCTTTTTTTACTTTCTTTCTTTTTGATTTATTCTCACCTCAGTGTCTCTTTTCTGAATAATGAATATTCCGTACTGATAGAGTGTGGTGCACCTGCATCAAACATAATAAAGTTGGCTGTTCGTGGGGTCCAATCCATGGTGGATCCTGTGTGATTTGTGATCGGCCAATAGGCAATAGCCTCTTCTGTGAAAGAAAATACTAAGTAGCAAGAGAGTAGAGTGGCGTTTTAATCTTAATTTTTAACTTGTGCCATGGCATGTTTCTAATATTGGACATGAGTTGAGTGAGCTCTGAGCTGCGGCCTTCCCAGTTCCCAGTATTAAAGCTACATTAATTGTGATCTATACCCACTAGTTATGTAAGATATTGATGATTGGAATATCAGTGGGTGTCCGTTTCATGAACTCGTGCAATCTTAATCACTAATTTTCAAGATCAAGAGGCTGAGAGAAGCCAACCCCAATGCCAGAACCAGGAACCTATGATTTGGATGGAACTGAATGTACATGACCATGTGATGGATAGATGAAGAGTTGAGAAGGGTTATGATCAAGTTCAACACTGTGTATACTAACTCTGTAACGTAAAATTTCTCTAAAAGAATATTACGCATTCAGCCTTTCTATAAAAATTGACAATTGATTCTACATGTTAAATCAATTTATTAAATATTTCTACGGGTGCATTGATTGTGTGAGTAAAACTACTCAATTAATTACCCAATATATTCTTATGCGAAGTGTTTATGGGGAATATTGAAAAAGAGACAAAAGGTGGGGGGGGGGGGGGGGGGGAAGGTTATAAAAATGGTGGGGGCAATGCACTCTCTGTCTTCTTCATCCCACATGATTCCAACCAATAAATAACACAGAGTTTACCTTTATACTCCCACTCACCACACCCCATATTAAAAGGTTAAAGTGGACCCACATTAGGAAAAATACATCTTTTGTTCTTAAGCGCGTTTGTTTTTAATTCCTCAATCTCCCTTTTAATTTTTTTCCCCTTAAAATGCTCATAAGCATTCTACAAAAAATTGCTTGTAGAAAATTCATTTTAACATAAAATTGCTGCCAAAAGCTGATAAAGGAAATGTCACATTTATGAATTAACAAGTGCAAGTATGGTCAAAATCACCTTTAGTAAAGGGGCATAGTCTTGTCTTTGCATCCCATTAAAAAAAGGGGAAAAGATAAAAGGAGTAATGATTTTCAAATGCTTCCTCTGAGCATCTTGGTCCACATCAAACATACATATATAGAATATATTTGCCGAAGTTTATATAAGCATATAAAAGTACTGTAGTATCTGTTCTTATTAGTTCAGTAATGGTATGAAAGTGATTTATATGCATTTTAGCACTTGGTTAATGATCTATATATAAATTAGATTTATCATCAGTGTATATCCAAGATTATTAGGGCTCCTTTTGCATGACATTTGTGAATTCTTGAGTAAACTTATAGTATATATATTATAAAACATAAATCATTGCTGCCAACGGGATACGCAAAGAGCCTCTAAGGATCTGTGTCTTTAGAGAATTTAAAGCAATAGCGAAATGCAATATACTACATATATATGAGCAACATTCAATTTGTATTACGAATTTTTAAAAGTGAAATGTTGTGTCACTCACCCTAAGTAACTGTGTTGAACTGTGCTCTTTGGTGGTGCAGCAATATATCAAATATATTATTTATTTTTTTTATGTTTTGTGTATTAACCAAATAAATAATAGTTTCTAGTTATTAAAAAAACATCTTAAAGGACAACAAAAATCATATCAACAACAAATCGTTCAAGAAAAAAAAAATACTAACATTGATAACAGAAAAACTCATATGAAAAATATCTATTTCTTTTATGAAGTATTTCAAAAAAGATAGTTAGTCGCAAATAAAATTTAAGCTATTTTCTTTTCTTTTCTTTTTTGTTTGAAACAGGTTCGTGAATAATATAACAAGATACCTCAAGGCCAAAATATGTAATGTATCTATGTAATTCAATTGGTTTTGTTACTTCCGTAAATCGCAAATTGGAATTTTAAGACTTGTTTGGTACCTAATATAATAAGACTTATAGTATAAATTTATATTATACGATCTATTTTTGTCAAATGTTTAGTGCAACATCTAATATGATAAAATTATTTGATCTACTCAATATTATAAATTTATCAAGTCCCATGTGACCTGATAAAACTTGATAGAATTATTTTTATAACAGGATCTATAAAAAAATAAACTACTCCAATCCCAAATCAACCCTAGCCTTTCCCTTCCTATTCTCTTACTGCACTCACCGTCTCATCTCAACCCCTACCCACCCTTCACCGTTGCCAATAGCCGCAACAACCACAGAACCAGACTTCTTTCTGGTGATATTCTGACCTTCGAGGAGAGCAAGAAAAGCCCTTATTAGATGTGCAATCGAATTGGATGCAAGCTGATTTGGATATAGACGTGAAGATTATCGGTTGGGGAGCAATCATTTGAATCCTATATATGTAGCAAGAAGAATCGCCCCCTACAGCGAGGTCGATGGCAGCTTTGAAGGAGCTAGACCTGGATGTGCACCAAGCTGTGTTGGTAGTGAATGATTTTATTAATTAATTTGAATAATTTTTGTTTAAAAATAAATTTTTAACATTTTCCTATGTAACGGTATTTCTTTCATAAAAGGTTTTTTTTATCCTATACAAGCTTATACAATGCACAACAAATACTAGATAGAATAAAATTATCGAGTCATATGTGACAAACCAAACATTGAATAGTATAATATATAGTGTATACCTTAAACTATATTATTAATTCTTATACTATCAAATTTTATATTATTAAATTTTATCTTATATGATATGTCAAAAAGGTTTTAGTTTTTAAGAAAAGTATACATAAAAATAAATGCTATAATATTGTAAAAAAAATGCTATAACTAGAGTTTGTAAACGGGTTCAATCCGTTGGGTTAATCCGCTAACTCGCCATTTTTTTATGGGTTGAGTTCAAAGATTAAATTCATATTTTTTTTTCAACCCGCATAATCCACTCCGCATAACCTGCGGGTTAGCGAAATGCGAAGTGGGTTGATCTTCTGTGAGGTTGGTTTTTTTTAAAAAAAAAAATGATAAGTAATACTATAAATGAAAAATTCTTTAAATATTATATAATTTATGTTTGAATATTTAATTAGACTATTTTAAAAATTATATTTTAGATATGTGATTTATAATTTTTTATTATTATTATTTATTATTATTTTATAGTATTTATTAATTTTTATATAATTTTTTTTATTTTTTAGTAGGATTAAGTAGGTTGACTACGCCAACTCATTTATTTTTTCTTATTTTATCTTTTATGCGAAAGCCCGTCCGCTAACTCCGCATAACCGCATTAAAGCGGGACGGGTTAACTTTTTCAACTTATTTTTTAAAATGGGTAACTCACCTCCACCTCGCATTTTTACAAATTAAAATGGGTCGGAGCGAACCGAGATGGGTTGACCCATTTTGTCAGTTCTAACTATAACTAGGTTATGTATCTGTAGCAATTTCCTTAAAATTTTAATTTATTAGGTCGTAAATATTATTTTCAGTTGAAACATTTACAATATTTACAGATAATTTATCAATAAATATTCATCGATAGACTCGATCATACCAGTAACATCACCTTTAATTCTTAAGTTGTAATTCAATGAGTAAAATATAAAATATCCCCTCAAACTTTGCGTTATTTGTAGAAAACTTTTTTGTACTTTAAAAACTCATCAATATGGCTCATTAAACTAATAAAAATGTACGTTTTAGTATATATTTTATCCTCTATGCACGTGCAAAAAACTCTCACATAAAATTACTATCCACGATTTGATAAGTTTAAATATTTGTGTTAGTGAATTTCAAAATATAGAAAAAAAAAATAACTTTTCACATTTTATCCTATCTATTTTACTATGAGAAATGAGGTGTGAAACACGTGAATGAAGTATAATTTCTTAATTTATTAAAAATTTTAATTAATATATATTTTAAAAGTATGAGTTAAAAAATTTAAAATAGTATTTTATTATTTTTAGTAATTCATTATAATTATTTAAATAAAAATATATTATATATTTTTAAATTTAGTTAAATATTAAATATTTATTTTATTTAATATTTTTAATTTTTAATTTCTTAACTCATACCTTAACAAAAGGTTTTCTTAAATTTATAAAAACAAATGTACTCCTAAATTGTTAATTGTCTATATTTTAAAACTTAAGTTGATATACAGTGATGCTTTAAAGTGATAATTGTTATCAAATAAACAAATAAATATATATTAATTATTAATAAATAAATTTATATTAATTATTAATAATTAATATAAACTTATTTATTCTATTATCACTTTATGCGGATCCTTATTTTAAGTCGACGGATGGTGACTTCCTAAATTGAAAGACGTATGACGGAATGGCAAGAAATTAAAGGTGGAAGAAGATCGAGGAAGATATACATCTCTGCCCTGCAGCTTTCATGCTCTTGGTCTTGGGTGTCATAATTAGTGCTTACTCTGACACTACTGTCGTCTTTCTCCAACAAGACTAGTCAACTAGCTCCCGATAATCCAAATCCGGAATGAATCTAATAAATCATGCATTGTGAATTTATTATCTTACACTTCCCCCAAACAACAATAAAACAAGCACGGATGTAATATCTTTGTTGGTCATGAGTCATGAATATGAAATAACGCTATCCACAAAGAGTAAACAAAACAAATTAAAACTATGCATTAACACATAAGATAAATATTAGTAACATATATTTTATTTTTTAAATATTTTTTATTATTAAATTACCTCATATATTTAAAAAATTATTAAAAAATATCAACAATATTTATTTTTAAATTAATAATAAAATAAATATTAAATAAAATATTTAAAATAATATATTACTAATATTTCTCTAACACGTAAAAACAGTGTTTACCATGCATTTGTCCTCCTTTTCCCTCCGTTGTTGTCTCTCTTTTGTCCTTTTTTTTTCGACGGTCAAAAAGATGAAATTCAATGAATAATAGCAGCAGAAAGTACATCACAAAACGCTTGAGATAGATCCATCTTTTGTCCTTACTTCTTAGTGATAGTAAGAAAGTTAAAGCTTGATTGAGATAGGATCTAAAACTCCCCTTCGTCCCTCAAATGATCATCTAATCGGTGGCCAATTCGATAGCGCAACCAATACTTTTACGGTAGACGACAGAATAAAGATCAAAGGGTCCATTTGTTAATGATAATATAGAGATGAAACAGTCCCCCATCAATCGCTATCTATGTGATTATCATCATGATGGGTGTACTTAATGACAACATACTATTCTACTTTGATTCACGGTACGTAAATTATTTCATCTTATAGACAATATGACAGCTTTGTCCTAAGCCAATCCGACATAATATTTGAAAGGAAGTTCTAATTAATAAGCCCGAATTAACTCTACACCATAGTATAAGACAAAATATTAATTAAGCTATATTTAAGCTTTGGCTTTGTGACAGTCTGAGTTGAGTGCTTATTAAAGATGAACGATCCAGGTTTTGGTGTCCTCTTTCTCCAGTTAACTATGTCTAACTTCTATAAAAGTGGTAAAAAAGCTTCTGAAGGAAGCAGAAGAAGAATGCAAAGTATATAGTTTCATTAGGCTACAACGAGTCATGAGAACTATAAGAATGGTTGAAATTCCATTTAAAGTTAATTAAGTGAAGTATATGTTAAAATTAAGAATTTAAATTTAATCCACAACAACGTAAGAAGTTTACATTAATAATAAATCAATGATATTAATTGTTTACAAACTTATTAAAAGATTTTATTATAAATATACAATTTTAGGATATGAAATTTTTATATCCCACAATCAAACAAAAATTAGTCTTATATGCAGTTTAAATTATGAGAATATTCTTTGGTCTAAAAAAAAAATTTCGTTTATTGACTATTATGTAAAAAAGTTTACATTTACAATGAATTAATTTTAAACTTTAAAAGTCTCGTAAAAAAAATAAACTTTAAAAGTAATGCATTCATCATTAATAAAAAAACTAGATGTATACAACAATATTTTCATTACGTTAACTAATAATCTTGGATATTGATAAGGACAAAACTTAGGTAAAGTTCCTTAAATGCTTATGATGTTTGTCTCCAATAGAAACATGACATGTGTACATTTTTTTATAACTTATTAATGAAAATTTTGAAAATAATAATTAAGTAACTAAAAAATAAAACACATATCATGTTTCTATTGGAAACAAACACCACAAGCACCTAAAGAATTTTACCTAAATTTTGTCCTATTGATAAATATCAAAGTTGCCCGAAGAAAATACAAAACTAATTATGACGACCAAGTTTATGACGCAACAACCATTTCCAAACAATTGCGAATGCGTTAATTTTTATACCGTTGAATTGAATCTACTCTTGGCTCTACTTAAAAGGTGGTTTTCAAAGTGAATGATGTTGTTGGAGAGCTTTGCATCCATAGATAATAGTGGTTCACTAGTCAGAGAGAATGGATTACTGACAAAAATATTATGTTGATATAAGAGTATAAAAAAAGGTGAATATATTTGAGATACCTTTAAGTATATGTTTATATAGAAAGTGAGAATCTTGAAATTGAGAAGTTATTTTATACTTTTAGAGTAATACACTATTTTACTAAAATTATAAAACTTGACACTTAATAACTATACAGACAATATATTGAATTGAAAATTAGATATAATAAAATCAAATCTAAATAGTTATAAGATAATTAATATAGAGTATTACTCTTAGAGTAATTTAAATTTTTTTCTTGAGATCTTAAATGATGAAATGATGTGTCATGTGTAAACTTGTTAAGCTTGGTTCGAGTAAAATATACTTGTCCTAGATCATTATTTTTTTTTATAAAATCTAATATTTTATAAACTTTCACCTACTAGTTACTTGGGTGTAATAATTGACCATAAAACTAGTAGTAAATTCCTGTGAATTTTACAAAGGAATCTCAATACAATCTAACAGCCCTCATTTCTTCCAACCCAAACGATGAAAAAGGGTCTAAGGATTATAAATAATAAATAAATGATTGCCATATAGTTATGACGTGACACTTCAGGTGCATTTTTGGGAATGTGGATTCGATCTTATTAGTAGGGGAGCTTGACATTCAGGTTTTTATGTGAGTTGATTAATGCATCAAACTTTACATTCAACATAATAATGATGTCAAGTTCTATCATTTTATCTTATTTTTTTTAAGTTAGTCTCTCATTTGATCATAGATAAATATTCGAAGTGATTTAATTAATCAAGGCTCTTACTTCTGATGGAGTCTTGGCCATCAAAACACTGTTAGTTATAGCATTAAGAACTGTCTTTATAGAGAAAGTCAACCTAGCATAGAATATTTGTATAACAATAAAATCTTGTAGGCCGTGATGTGAACACTGACGAATGAGATTATTGTACCTCTCACATGCTTCATAAAGTTATTCATCTTCTTTTTGGGAAAAGTTAGTGACGTCTTGATGGAGCTTGATTGTCTTTCCAATCGGATAGTACTTGTCCATGGAAGCTTGCTCCATCAAGTCCCAGGTGGTAAGTGAATTTGAGACTTCCGAATGAATTCACTTCTTTGCTTTCCCCTTAAGAGAAAACAGAAAAAGTCTGATCCATATAACATCGGTTAAAATCCTATTAATCTTTATGGCATCACATAACTCCAAGAACTCATCCAAATGCTGATTTGGGTCTTCAGACGTTGACTTGCTGAATTACAATTGTTGGACCATCTGAATTAGTGATGTCTTTATTTCAAAATTGTTGGCCTTCACTCGTGGTAGTACAATGGAAGGCTGACGAGCGTTAGCATTGGGAGTTCCATAATCCCTTAGTCTTCTCTCTTGATTGATGACTTGATTCATGTTATTCGCCATGTGATATTCCTCAAATCTCTGTGTTCTTCTTTCTCTTCCAATGTCACGAAGTGTTCTCTCAATCTCAAGATCAATGGGGATAATAAGATATTCTTGACTCATCGCTCTACACATAATAAAGAATCAATACCTGAAAATTCAAAGAAAAAAAGTGAAAATAAAATAAAATAAAATAAAAAGTATTTAAATAAACCAAACTACCGCTCGTGTTAATATCAACACGAACCTCGGTAACGGCACAAAAAAAATTGTTGTTGATTTTTCGCAACCGCACGGATAGTACAAGTAGTAAATAAAGATCGTTCCCATGAGGATCAATTGATTACTAACTCTTACAACGATTTTGATTATTTAAGTAAACAAAATCAATAGTAAAAACTAAATTAAAATCAAAATAAAACTCAAAGTAATTAAATAAGCAATTTAATCAAGAAAAGTTAAGATTCGATCAAGGTTTAAAGGCCTAGGATTAGGAATTCATTACACTTCCCCTAATGATAAATTGTAATCCTATTTTTGCTAATGTTCAATTATGTTCTTAAATGCGATTTGTCCTAAATTATTTAAATCTCAATTTCTTGGCACTAAAAACATGCTAAAATTTCATCAATCTCATTCTCATGCAATTAATCCAAGTTCCAACCCATTAAGATTCATGACAATCGTTTAACCCTCGAAGGATTTAAGTTTATATCTAGGTCTCAATTCTTAAGTTCAATTTTCAGATTATCAAGCAATTAGATTTCATTTTTCGATCTTTTACCTAAAACCTAAGATTATGTAAATATGGCATGTAACATACCGCAAGCATTAAGAACACTAAGAATGAATCAAGAACAATAATTCAGTAACAAAGAATCAAATTAACAATTCAACATAGAGAAATAAAGAGTTTCATCTCAATCCTAGAAAAATGAGTTTAGCTGATCATAGCAATTATAGCACAAACAAAAATAAAGATTAAAGAAACAACCATGATTTCAAAACAAAAAAGGAGAAGATGAAGAATGAGGAAAAGACTTCAATAGTTGACTTTAATGACTCTTGCTCTTACCTTCTAATCTCTAACATTCAATCTTTATGCCTCTCAAAGTTTCTTGTAGCCTCTGTATGTTTTTAGGTTTGAAGGTTTGCTTCTATTTATAACAATTATGGTGAAAACTGTCTCTTTTACGCTCCAGAATACCTCATACAACCGTGTGAGTTCATAACACGGCCGTGTGAGTTTTAAAAATTACGTAATTTCAACGTAGGGAGACACACGGCCGTGTGACCAAGACACACGGCCGTGTGACTTAGTCAGAAGCCTTCATCTAGTTACATAGGATTATGTAAGCTTGACAGAAGCGTTTTTCAAGTTACACATGACTGTTTGTAACTTCTCAATCACTCAAAATGTCATTTTTTGGATAAGTGATCTTCATGAAAGTTGTAACTCTTTTTCTTAGCTTTCCAATCTACTGGAATCACCTCGTTTCAACTTCTGTAACTCAAGTTATGCTCATTTTATCACGTAAAGGTCAAAAACTCTACGAATGTTGATCATATAAATTTCAAGTTCAACTCCATTGCAATGAATTCATTCAAAACTTCGTAAAGTCATGTCAAAACACTTCTTTTAGACCTAAAAATATAGAGAAAGACCAATTATAAGATATTAAGAATAATTAAATTAAAAGTAACATAAATTCTAATATATATCAAGCAAAGCACACTTAAACTTATCTCAAATTAAATATAAGATGTGCATATTTTATTCACACATCAAAACTCTAGAAACCAGCCTTTGTTTCTACCTGGTTCTTAACAGGGAGGCTGCAAATGATGAAAAACCGACGGTGCCGTCATTTAGTAGCTTCTTGACAATGCACACTTACATACACTTCTTCGCCTCTTGATCTGACTCTCTACCAACTCCAATATCATCAATTATCAACCAGAAAGTTGCACGTGTGCATGCTTGCCAAGACAAAGAAATTAAGGCGTCAAACATTGTGGCAAGAGCTGCCAATTTTTGGATAATTTATTGTGTAATATGAGAGTAATAAAATATATTAATAAAAATGTATATTGTATAATTATAAAATATTAAATTAAAAATAAAATATTATTAAATTTAATTTAAACGATTATAAAATTATTAAAAGTATTATTTTTTTTGTATATAAGAATTTTCCTACTTTGAGTCCTTGTCAGCTCAATATTTTTTATAACTTGATTCTAAATTAAAAGGTTTGTTTCCTTCCTATCTCCTTGTCCACTTCTGATATGTAACTCTAACCAATTCGTACCTTCCGGGAAGTTGTTTATTTTGCTTTGGCCCTTCACTTTGTCTGTTCCCAGCTCCTACTTTGTTTTATTTTTGGCCGAGTTTGTAGCATGTTGCTGGGTCGTCTTCGAAGCTTGCGTCCTTAGCAGGAGTGGATGATTGTCCTATACTGTCCACGTTAGCTGATTCACAACTAAGAAACGCGTAGCTAGCTAGCTAGTTGGAGATTCAACGAGAAGGGAAGACACGGTTTTGGAGGTTGGGCATTGGAATCTTTAACGAATCAAGTGACTATTTTATAAGCTTGGAGTTTGATTTTGTAGTATATTTGTTACGTCAATTTGTTCACTATAAAATGTTTGACATGTTATCTTAGGTAGATCTAGTCTTATTCCTATAGATGTCTTTCACTTAGATTCTTGCTATGAACATTTTGGAGATATATTGGATTTCTTTGTAAATCTTCCGGGTCTATCAGGTAATGGATAGTCATCGTATCTCCAATTTTAGAGTGGTCTTAGATTTCCGTTAGAATATATATAATTGAAACGTGAAAACGATGAAGGTGCAAACTATTGTTGATAAGTCTTTCTCTAATTAGCCTGCTATGTTTTTCATACTCTAAATAATCTTTATCTTCTCAAGATAGATAAGAATCTTTGAAGCCTTCAAAAGAAGACACGTACGCATTATGACATTCATTTTAGAACTTCTATCAGTTTGAGTTGTGGGATTTAGTGAATCTTTGTCATACTAACTACGTTTAGATATGATTGGAGAAAGATTTGATGAGCTTCATTAATTTTGCTATAATGTTCAGCCGTCTAGCCGCTCATGTGAACAGATTAATTAAACATGTTGAATGCGATCATTTCTTAGAAATGATGGTATACTCAGTACCCAAAAAATAAATAATAATAATAATAAAAAGAAGGGAGTAACTTAAAGAAAAAGAATACATGTTGAAAAATTGAATAGTTTTAAATTACTCTGTTATACTTCCTTCGTCAGTATCGTTTTGGAGTAAAGTTCAAGAATTAAAAAATATTAAACTAAGTCTTGTAAGAATTTTTTACTAAGCTACTCTTATTCAATTTTAATTAATTACTTCACTTTATCAATTCCATATAATTTTTATGAGTAGTTGAGTCTTTTAAAAATAAAAGGATAGAGATGAAAAAATTACAATTAATGTTTATTGGTATGCAAAAATATCACTTATAATCGACCAAACGTTTTTGACCGAAATAAAACTTAAAATATATAGACCTGATGGAGTATTATTAAATTTAATCCTTCTCTCCTCAATCTCATTCTAGAGTTGATTGACTTGAACATTTTATTCTCCTTTTGTTTCAAGGTATCTCATTAAATTCTCAGGAATGACATTTCTAAAAATGCTATGACTAGGAATGTTATTCTTAGATAAATTTAAAATCATGTTTGTTTAATATATATTATTCTCTAGAATGTATTTTAAAAAATATGGGGAAGAAAGTGAGAGTGAAAGTTAATGGTAGGTATTTTAATCTTTTACAAGATTATTTTCATTCTCATATCATGAAAAAATAATATACTTATCATTCGTGGTAAGAATAAAAATAAAACAAAATATGAGAATATAACTTTTCTGAGTATCAATAATGTCCATGAATAATTTTTAAAACTTATATCAAATATGAGAATATCTTATTCTCAACTTCACGTTCCCATAGATAACTTGGCAAACCTTAAAACAAACGCATCCTTAGTGGAATGAAAAGTGGATGAAATGGTTAATAATATAATTAGTTGGAAATTAAGAAAAAGAATATAATAAAGGGAAAAAATTTGGGAAAAAGGTTAGAGTACAGCGTAGTGTGTCCTGGGTCCATTACACAGGGTCGGGAGAGTTTCACATCCATGAACACCACTTTTGGGCCGTTTCAGTCTGCCCTAAAAAGATCGTGGTTGTTATTTTGGCCCAAAGAATAGCCTAGTCACTTAACTGAACTTCAAAAAAGCACATGGGAAGACCCACAAAAATGTCACATGGGCCATAACTCATTAACCCATAAGCAGAGAAACAGGCCTAGGCCCTAGGTAGTAGGTAATAGTTTTGTTCTTTTGAGTTTTGAAGTTGAAGTAGCTTCTTTTTGTTTCTGTCATCAGTGTTTCGAATGGCACTGCCTACTGCCTAGTACATGTACACCCCAAATTCCATCGCTTCGGCATCCCACAACGTTTGCAATTTCGAAGCCATCAATCTCGGACACCCCTTTTTCTACACGAACAAAATGTCCAAAGATTCCTTCACTATCAATTTCTGCCTCTACGACTCTTCGTCGTCTGTATGCGCATCCTCCATGGTTTTGCTGCAGAGCCAGCTCCAGCTCTTCTGTCGAATCCAGTATGCCTTCTTCAACCAAAGTGTTCATCAAAGGTAACATTTTTCAGTCTAAATCCCTTTAAATCTTTAATGGGTCTCTCTCAATTTTGGCAAAATTGGCCCTGTGATAAGTTGGTGTTCAATAGATCATTTTCGTTTGTAAAGAAGCTCAACACTTGCCAAATGCCAAATGCCAAATGAAATATAACATGTCTGAATATTGAAGAGATGACTCCTGGGAATAAAGGGGAAAAGAAATGGTGAAGCACTAAAGTGGTAGATGCTTCTGTCTTGGGATATTATGTACACACAATTGTGTATAATAAAAAGGTTTACATTCGTTTTGGTTGTAGGTACTTAATGTACAGGCTGCTTGTTGCTTTAATTTGCATTAAGATGGCAAACTTCTTGCCACTAAAACTAAAACTAGTACAAACTGCTGCCTGCTTGAAATCTTCCCTATGATTGTTATGCTGATTATAGAGACACTGACACATTTATCTATGAAAAGGAGTTTCTTTGCTTAAGAATGCTTAGCTACACTCTGGCATGTTACAACTTTGCTAGGGACTATCCTGGCAGTGTGCCAATACTAGGTATTATTTCAGTGTTGCTAAACATCTTCTATAGATGTCACCTGTCGTCTAATGAATGATCTTTAGGACTGAAGAACGAGAAATCATTGTACCCATTACACTCTTGCATCATCACAAAAAAAAAAAGGTGTTTTATTGCATATGGTAACAATGTGTTAAGCTCATATTGATTGATCCACTACCTGCAATGTTAGTCTCAATAAGTTCGCCATTTCCATTTGCAGTGATAAGTCATTATACTGAAGTCTTCATGGTGGGCCAATGCAGGGCTTCCTCTCTCAACCACTGAAGGACGTTTGATGAAGGTGTTTTCAGAGTTTGGTGAAGTTACTCAAAGTAATAATAAATCCTTGTTGGGTGTTGGCATGCTTTATGGGCAGGCTAACTTACCTTTATTTCAGAGGGGCACTTGCTGGAATATATAAGTTTGCCATAAATGGAAATTCAATTTTTGAAAGTCTTGAGTCTCTAAGGATCTTCAATTTTAATTGCTTTTATTTTATTGCAGTCAAATTTTATTGCAGTCAAGCTTCTGATAGATAAAGAATCTGGGCAGTCTTTTGGATTTGCATATATTTGGTTTGTCAAGGAAGAGTCTGCACAATCGGCTGTGAAAGAGATGAATGGAAAGGTGTGCATGACTTTTAAGAGCTTGAGTTTCCAACTATAAGAGGTATCTCCATACTAAAATGTTGATGACCTGGGAGCTGGTTTTGTGGTGCAGATTTTTTATGTTACAACTGCAAAGCCCGGATCAACAAAAAGTAGGAAGAGGACAGCACCCTACAAGTTTTAATCATATGAGCTCTGTTTCTATGGACCACGTCTAGTAAGTATACATGTGAGAGGCAGCTTATATATGAATTTCTAGCACTTTGGCGGTGTTGGTCTTGGGGTTTTTTTGGTAAACAAAAGTTTATTTCACTAGTGGATATAATACAATATGCTACCTTGATCTGAAGTTTGCCAATCACTGTCACGTGATACGTTGCTGTGATTTTTTTCTTTTTAAAATGTCTTATTTTCTGTTCACTTTGATCAAATAAACTCATGAAAATGTTTGGTGTTGCTAATCAACTCTTGCAGATTTCATTACAAGCTTTCCTCAATTTGGGCGAATCCTTTTTTTTTTTTTTGAGATCACAAGAAATCCTCACAAGTTTGCCTCATTTGAACTACCAATGAGACTAATTCTTGTTTAACTACAAGAGTACGAAGATTTTGCTGTCTTCCCACAAGAGTTGCTTTTCTTAGGATTTGAATTCGTGTCCTCGTCTCAAGAGGTCAATGTTGTTTATCACCTCAACCCACCCAAAGCAAAATAATGAGTGCTTTATTTTTTTGGGATCTTTTGTATATTTATATCAATATCAATGTTTTGAGGACCGGACGTGTCATTGAACAAGTAAAAAGACTAGTTCATGGTTTAATGGTTTAATTATGGTCGAATTTTGGTTGAACCAAAGTATAATTATATGTATATAGATGTAAACACTACACTTATTTTTTGAATTAGGTTTAAATATTAATTCTCACATGTCTTAAATGTAAGTTTTATAAAGCAAGTTATATTAGTATAATATGACGTCAGTGATATATATAATATATTTTCAAACAAATGATCTTGGTGTAGTGGCACGCTAGTCTCATCCCAAGCAATGGAATCTAGGTTCGATTCCTACCTTCTAGGATTTCAGTCTAAGAGAGATTCTTGGTTACATATAATTATATCACATCATTTTTACACACATTATCTTTTTATGAGTCTATATAAAGATGATGTGGTATAATTGTGTGTAATTAAGAATTTCTCTTCAGTTTAGTGTCAAAAAATAAAGCAAGCCAACATTACCGGTTCAACCACTCAGATTAGCTCTCACCTATTGGCCGTTTTAACGGTTCCAAGACCGGTTTTCAAGGAAGTGGCATTTAGTTGGACCTCTTATCCACCAGACTGGGCCAAGTAATTCGAGAAATTGTTCAAAATGTTTAAAATGGTTCAATAATAAGCTACGCAACTCGGTTATGATTCTTTTGGATGTGGAGGGACACTCGGAAGACCAACACAATGAGCTAGTTATAGGATTGGAACAAGTGTGGCTTCTAATATGCACCTTGCAATGAAGGGTGCATCATGCACCTTGAAATATAGTCGTTGATTTAATATTAAATGAGATCAAGGATAAGAATCATTTACTTGGAACTTGAGAAATTGGTTGATTGTGTAAGTATATATTTACAAAAACGCCTCTTTTTTCTCACAAGTTGTAGATCAGGTTGTCGTCAGCCACCCTTGTTCTGGTTTGGTCACACTGCTTCTTCTCTCAGTTTTGGTTTGTTTGGTTCTGGTGTCAGATTGGTGGCTACGTCTGGCTCGGCAGTGCTTGACGTGTCAAAGTTCGGTGGATCTGTGCAAGTTGCCAACAGATGAAGGCTGGATCTGTGTTCAAGTTAGTGAGGACATTCTGTTTATGTTATCATATGAGCTTTCGATGGATTAATGAATTGGGATTTGGTTTTATACTTTTTTGGTCTTACTTTTTCATTCAGTGGTAATATTCTACAGCAGAGGAGCTGTCAGAGTGTTGGTGGTGTTCTGGCAAGATGTGTTGCTCCCCTGTAATGGTAATTTCCAGAGTGATAGGGTTGAAAAATAAATAACAAAAAACTGGTAACCATATCTTAACATAGTATCATCAGCCTTCGAACAAGTGGTAAAAATCTCGAGAAACTGAAGAAGACAAAAAAGTACTTAAAGGATCGGTAATCTACAAAGAGTATATTAACACTTGCGGGATATTTTATCTTGCTCTTTTTTTTTTAATGATACAGTATCCATCAAGCATTTTTTGGTTGTTGGCTTTTTTAATAAATCTTTAAATTTTTATTATCAAATCAATATTTATTCATCAAGGTAACGTTGAAATTTCCTACAATTGCCAATCCATTTTGAGCAACAAATAGGAATGCAACAACTCAAAATTTCACCTTTTAAATTTTCTTTTCTTTTATTTCTTTTTGCGCCGCATAGCTGCCTATTCTAATAAGAGGACAGATTTGTACCAATTTAGGCAGTCGTATTGGATAACATATTAAGTACTTTTAAATCTTAACTTAATAATATGAATTTTGTTAACATGTATTTTTAAGACAAATGTTAAAGAATTAAAATAATATTTATTAATTTTTATTAATTATTTAAAAATATTAATTATTTTTAAAATTTTAAAATATTAAATATTTTTATTTTTATTTAATAATTTTAATTTTTAACGTGTATTTTAGAGTTCACAATAACAAAATCTTAAAAATATAACAATCTAAAGGGCAAACAAGAATCTAAAATTGCCTAGCTTTTGTTAATTTTGGACGGTGAGATCACGGACAAAAAGTTTTAGGAAAATGTCTTTGCACATTTTTTAATATTACATCTTTTCATATTGAGTCTTTTTGAATAACGAAATTAGAATTAAAATATAAAATTTTAATTTAATTTTTATAAAATTAAATTAATTAAGAATTTTAAATTTTATGTTTAGAGTTGTCAAAAAATTAAGATAAGAAATTCTAATTCTAAATTCAATTATAATTTCATTGTTTAAAATTATGAAATAAAACATTAAAAAGTTATTTACAAATTAGAATTAATAAAAATATTTATACAGTAATATTTTTATAATATAATAGTCATATTTGTTTCATAAAAAAGTTTTTCATGAACTTTTTTTTTAGAAAAAAATAAATAGTTATTATAATAATTTTTATATAAATATAAAAATAATTTTTTATATAAATATAGAATTTTAATAAATATGATTGTTCATAAATAAATGTGGAGAGAAAGAGAATTTAATTTTTAAATTATAGAATTGATAATTCTTAAGGTATAAGTTAAAAATTGAAAAAAATTTAACGTAATTATTTTTTAATTTTATGAAATTAGTTTATGAACTTATAATTTCAATTTTAAATGATATTTTAAATAAAAAATTAAAATTAAAAAGTCTAATTTCAATTTCAAATTCTAATTTCATGCTCAATTTTAAAAATTAAATAAAATATATTAAAAATAAAATAAAATAAATTATAAGCAGATAATGTTTATGGGCTTGAAAGTTTTATGAATAAGATTTTAGTATTGATATTTTTATCATAAATAGTATATATATATTTTTTATAATTTATTTAATATTATTTATCATATTTATTTTTATTATTCTTATTTTTTTTTAATTATATATCTTTAAAATATATATATATATATATATTTATATCTCTAAAAAAAATGTTAGATGATCATTTTTCATAAGATTCGATTCAAGTACCATATGTTACGTCGACCACAAAAAAAGTACGATATATCACATTTATTGTTAGTTTAATGATTTAAAAAGTCGAGAAATAACACTATCCAATAACGTAGGGAGAACATGTACGATATACTATACGATAAGCACTAAATGAAGGAACGTACGAAGCATGATCTGTTGTTTCGAAGAATGACGTGGAGTCAGGATCACCGTCCGCCATGGAAACGTGGACACATCCAGAGAGCAGGTGCCCCAAACTACATACACCTCAGTTGGACTTGGAGCAAAGAGCCGACGAAGAAGAAGATTCAGTATGGTGAATGTGGTGAGTGCGTTAATGGTGACTCGGATGTTGACGCGGGATCACCCTGTCCTTGGAAACGAAGGCATACCCTTCGGATCGGTGTGGTGGTTCGTGTATGCGGGCATCTCCTGTTTCCTAGTCATCTTTGCCGGCATCATGTCCGGTCTTACCCTTGGTCTCATGTCTCTCGGTCTCGTCGACCTCGAGATTCTTCAGCGTAGTGGTTCTCCTTCTGAGAAAAAACAAGCTGGTACACTCTTCCTTTAAATCTTCTTCACATATTCTTTTCATCATAGTTATGGGCTTGGTTCTTTTTCATTACTGGATTAAGATTGATTCTGTGTGTGTATATGTAGCGATTATACTCCCCGTGGTTCAAAAACAGCACCGGCTTCTTGTGACTCTGCTTCTGTGTAATGCTGCTGCCATGGAGGTACCGTAATTCAATTCAATTGCAATGCCCCTTTCCCCTATAATGACTTCTTTTTCGGACTTAGTTTGATATTCATATGCCTTGTTTATTGCAGAGGTTAATAATACTCACTAGACTAGTTTCGGTCCATGCTAGGTGTTTATGTTTCTGTGTATAATTTTATTTACAAATCAGTATAGTCGTTGGTATATATTATCACTAAGGACTTCTATGAAAAAATCTTCTTGAAAATAGTTCCTGTTTCTTAAAACATTATTATGTTTTAACAAAAAATAGATTAGGAAGATTAAAATAACTTGTTTGAAATTGTCACGATGATTGGGTTTGTTTTCATTGCTGAATCTGCTTTTTTATGCCACAGGCATTGCTCAGTGACATACTGTATGTGTTTTTATGCTTGATATTGATTATGTATACATTTCATACTGATTCCCAAACCCTGCCTAACTTTTAAACAGCCATTGGCTTTGAAACTTGCAATCTGCAGGCTCTTCCGATATACCTAGATAAGCTATTCAATCAGTTTGTTGCGATCATTCTATCTGTGACTTTCGTTCTGTTTTTCGGGGAGGTATGTGATTGTGCTATCTTTTATGGTTCAGTGGTTTAGCTTCAACATTTGTATCCAATGAATATAATGAAGTCATCCCCTGCCCCCCCTTTTTTATTTTCAAATTGCCTCTTTGATTTCAGGTTATTCCACAATCAATTTGTAGTAGATATGGTCTTGCTGTAGGTGCCAACTTTGCATGGCTTGTGCGGATTTTAATGATTATCTGTTACCCAGTTGCTTATCCAGTTGGAAAGGTATATTCTCCTAGAGGTTATTCCTTTGCATTCTTTCGATAACCAATATAATATAATTGAGAAGAGAACAAAGAAATGGAAATTAATAGCATATCATCTCAAGATATTTCCATGAGACATCAATATGCAAAAATGTTATGTTGATTATGATGTGTGTACAAATTAAGATGCCTTTTGTCTGAAACCCGGGTCAATCTCCTAAAAGTTGTAGCTCTTCACCCCCGAGAGCATAGAGCTCCATTTATTCTTATTTATAGATGATGGATTTTATTTTAATCATGCCCACAAGTGTTTCTTTTTCTCTTTAATATTTGTTCCAGGTTCTGGATTACCTATTGGGGCATAATGAGGCTTTATTTAGGCGTGCTCAGTTAAAAGCTCTTGTCAACATTCACAGTCAGGAAGTATAAATTATTGTTATTATTTTTCAATTAACAGAATAAGTCATGCTAAATTGGTAAAGCTACTCAACTATTATGTCTTGATGTTTGATTCATAAATGTTGAATTTGCTAAAGGCTGGGAAAGGTGGTGAGCTTACACATGATGAGACGACAATTATCAGTGGAGCACTTGATTTGACTGAAAAGGTAAGTGCTGCAATTCACCCATCACATTGAATGTCAACATATTTATTAGTGTTTCATTACATGGCAATCCATTTTCAATTTATGATATTCAATGCAGCAGAATTTGAAGTTTCTTACATATTTTGAGTTTTAATACTCGTTGATGATGGTGCAAAGTGGGAAAATGTGAAGGTTACTTCATGTACCTGTTAACTTCTAACTATTGTCTTCTGTTTGGGGATGCTAGGAGGTGTCAATGGTGTTGGAAATGGAATGGGGAGCTGGGATTTATTAAATAATACATTCTCATTGATATTGTGTTTCTTAAATAATACATTCTCTTTGCATACTTGAGTTTTCCTTGTATTTTACTTCATTATTAACTATCATGCTGTATGCCGCTAACATGTATAAGGCATATTTAATGTATCCTTTTTGCAGCTTGCTATACAAATTGCCTTTTCTTTTTGTTTTTTAATTCGTGCCTTTGAACAGACTGCTGAGGAGGCTATGACTCCTATTGAGTCAACGTTTTCTTTGGATGTTAATTCAAAATTGGACTGGTAAGTTTTCTTAATTTCTTGGTCATTATTCTTTAGTAGGTTATAAATAGGTTATTGAAATTTGTTTTGAAAATGACTTTTCTTTTTGAAGATTTATTCATTTGCTTCCTCTTTATGAATTTTTTCATTGCTGAAGAAATATTTTCCACTGCACCATTTACTAGAACATGTGGAAAATATTTCTCATGGTATTTCCCACAAAACTAGTAGGACCTAACTTCGCTTGCATGTTGGGAGTAGAATTCTTCGGTAGAAGATGCAAAGTGTATGTAATCACTTAAAACTGGTAGGACCTAACTTCTCTTGTATGTTGGGACCTAACTATTTTCCTTATTTTTTTTCCTTAAAACCTTTTTTTCATGTTGCCAATCTCAAATCAGGGAGGCAATGGGAAAAATTCTTGCTCGCGGGCACAGCCGAGTTCCTGTCTATTCTGGAAATCCAAAGAATATTATTGGGCTTCTGCTGGTGGGTGTTAAATTTTCCACATTTTGACTTTATTTATTTTTTCCTCACATTGATGCTTTTTAATTTAGGTCAAAAGTCTTCTCACCGTACGACCAGAAACAGAGACCCCTGTCAGTGCTGTATCCATCCGTAGAATTCCACGGTGTGCTTGTCTTTATTAATTTATTCTCTTGTCATTTTCTTTCAAACTATTTGTAAAATATCCGTAGTTTGTGTAATGGTTTATATGTACAGGGTTCCAGCGGACATGCCTCTCTATGATATATTGAATGAGTTCCAAAAGGGCAGTAGTCATATGGCTGCTGTTGTTAAGGCTAAAGGAAAGGGCAAAGAAACTCCTCAAATAATTGATGAAGAGAAATATGAAGAAAACAAAATTATTGGCGGGGATTCACAGTTGACTACTCCGTTGCTACAGAAGCAGGATGAGAAATCAGAAAATGTTGTTGTTGACATTGACAAGCCTTCAAGGCCTCCCTACATTAATAAGCTAACTGGTTTGCAACGTAGTGATAGCACAGCAAATGGTCCCTCTTCAGAAAATATTGAAGTTGGTGAAGTGATTGGTATTATAACCTTGGAAGATGTATTTGAAGAACTTCTGCAAGTAAATTTCTGTTTTCTGAGATATGCCCCTCCTCCTCCCTCCCTCCAGTGTTTCATCCCCTCCTTTTTAAAACTGATTATAATTTTTTCTTCAATGAAGGAAGAAATTGTGGATGAGACAGATGAGTATGTTGATGTTCACAAGAGGTAATAGAGAGTACAAGCTTTCAAAACTTAAGTTGCAGAGATGGATGAAACTGCTGCAAATCTGAATTTTGATGTTATAATAAATTTTATTTTGCAGAATACGTGTGGCTGCAGCTGCAGCTGCAGCTGCTTCCTCAGTGGCACGAGCTCCATCAACCCGAAGGTTGACTGGCCAAAAGGGAGCCGTAAGTGATTAATTATTACATATTTTTTTATGGTTTTAATGTCTGTTTCTTGTCTGCCATAGTTGCTAAATGAAGTCAATCTTCTTCTTTCCTCTTGAGCTGAGAAAAAGGTTCCTTTTAGGGGTTTGGGTCCTGAATTTTCATTTTTTTCTCTGCATGGTCTACGTCTCATGTAATTGTAGATGATTTGCGTGGATTGTATGAGTTTAAGGACATGAATTGAAAGGATTTATATCTTAGTCTAAGTAGTATCTCCTCTTCCATTAAAAGCTTCAAGTTAAAGTAGGACAGAACAATTTTTGAGAATTTAACACTGTATAGGGTTGGATGGTGTTGATTGGAATTTAAACCTGTTATGATAATTCCAACATTATGCTCCAGAAAAGCATTACCTGTCTCATAGTCATATTTCATTTAACAGTAAATTTATTCAAGCATAACCTTTTAATTCTATCAGCTTCTCATTGGATGATTGGAGGATATTATTGGTGATCCATGCCTCAATATCTTAGGGACAAACTGTCTGTATTATTTTTTTTTAAAAAAAACTTTATCATTAAAAAGATGTACTATTTCTCAGTAGCCATTATATTATCAAAGTGATAGGGACAAGTGGGTTGTTTTGGATTTCTTTTATGTTCTGATAAAATGCATAGTAGCTTAAATGATGAATTAATTAATAATTAGTGTTTCTTCTGTATTTCTTATTGTTTTTTAAGGGTTTTTTAATTTTTACTTTTTAGACTTTGAATTTAATAATTAACCACTTATATTCTATGTAACTCCTAGTAATGGCTCCTCCTTCTTTGTCAAGAACAAGATTGATTGGAATTTTATAACATAGTTCCATTCTTGCTTGGTGTATGAGTATCTCCTGGCCAATAAAAAAAAAACAATCATTTCATTATTGATATATATTATTGAAAATTGATACAAGCACTATGGAAGTAAGTGAAAATTTGTAAATATAATGGGAGTATGAAGAAGGAACTGGTCCTTGCTTGTCATGAAATTATGTTCCATCAAGTCTTTCTGCATCATATCCATTTTCAGTTTAAACCATTTTGTTTGAACAAGTCTGCAGTGGAGTCATGCAATACGTTTTCATTTCTGATAACATAGTTGGAAAGAGTATGCTGACACAGAAATTTTGTAAAAATAAAATAAAATTTAGGCCATTGGATGACTTGAAAAAGTAATTGATTTAGACTTTAGAGATTAATGGCTCATTTGGAGGGGTGTGTCCTTTTTTGTATCACTTATGGCTATGCGAGTAGCATTAAGTTGCGGATTCCACCTCTCAAACCCGTTGTAATTCTAACAATTTGAAGTTAGTTTCTTTAGCTTCAAAGGATATGGGAAGAGTTATGGATATCTTAACCCAAGTTTCAAAATTTCTCAGCCAGAAAGTTTTACGGTTTGAGAATGATTTAACTTCTGTTGCTTGAAGGCTCTTTCTGTAAATCTCCAGCATGGATGCTCATTATTTTTGTATTTCTGGTTTTGTTTTTAACCATCCAGGGAGGCCAGAGTAAGGCAGGGCAAACTCCGAAGAAATCTGCAGAGGAGGATGGATTGAATTCTACAAGATAACAAGGAACTTCGTGTATATTCAGGGGTCGCTTTTTTGTGTCAGCTGTATGATATTAAAAAAGAATAAAAAAGCCCAGAAGAGATTTTTTGGTCATTGGATCTTATAATTTATTAATTTAAGAACTTTCTTTTTTAGGTAGGGGAACAAACGCATGTATATTGAACTAATGTTGCATGTATGTCTGCTGCAACTTTATGTCAGAATGTTCGAGTTACAGAAAAGTTTTCTACGTCAAATCTCAACTGTGAAAAAAATAACTTATTTTCAGAATAGGTGAAAGAAAGGCGACCTATTGTACCCCTTTTCTTTATCGCTGCAGATAAATTCTTGCAAGAACTTGTGAAGAATGGACAGTGTGTCTGTGTGACAGATATGATAATACAATACAACATGATCATTTAAATCTTAACGGAACATTTTAAATTTTGCCTCTGTATTCAGATTGTGTCTCGTGTTGTCAATGTGTGTCAATGTTTGTGCTCCTTAGGAGAGCAGTAAAACTAGTGTGCTAATTCCTTTGAACAAGCCCTCACTTTCCCTCTATTATGTTAATGATAAATTATGGTAATTTATATTTAATTTTTTTAATCTGGTATGAAATTGTCCTTTTTTTTCTCTCCTGTACTCGGATTGGAGAAACTACTTTAAGTTTGAGTTAGATGTAGAAGGTAATGAAATCATAGAAGTTCATTCTTGAGTGTGCTTATAATGAGCTAGCATCGGTACCATAGAACATGCAAATGTACTTTTGGTTAGAATTTACAGGGCTGATGATAATTATTTCACCAAGACGCTTAGCTTATATTTCTCCACTATGGCTGTAAATTATTACCTGGTCAAGAATTCGGTGGTCGCGGTAATGGATGTAATATATACACGGAATCGGAATAGGATCAACATAAGCAGATATATATTTATAAGGAAAATGCTCTTACATTTAGAATAAGTGATAAAATCAAAAAATGAGGTAAGATTAATTATATTATGAAAATAAAAAAAATGTAAAGTGATATATATCTATTTTATTTATAAATAATGTAATATTTTTCACAACTAGTATTTTGAAATTTTTCTTTATTTTTTTGGTCAACTGAAATTTCCCATCTAAAATTACATTGAAACAGTGTAACTACGCATGGCAGCAAACCACTGCGTAAATAACATTACTGCCCATGCTAGAAGTAGAAGTGGCTATTTTTCCTGAGCACAAGTCTTCGACTACACGCGTATGTGTATAAGAAAATCATAATGTTATAATGTTATATCTATACTCAAATTCATGCACCTATCTCTTATACCTATTTTTTTTAGAAAACAATTTTCAAACACAGCTCATTTCCATTAAAAATAATGCTATTCACACATAAAAAAAAATTATGTCAATTTTATATTATACTTACTTGAAAAATTAAAATATGAAGAGTATGTTTTGGAATGTGTATATTTTTTTTTTATCTAAAAAGAAGTTATGTAAAAATAATATAGAATTTTTTATTTGAAAATATCATTATTCTTTCCCTCAACTTTCTCTCACTCTTTTTTATCTGAAAATGATAGGTGTAAGAGGAAGTATATGAATTGATGGGTAGATATAACATTATTGATCATAAAAAGAGAGGAGTGTTCGTAAAAGCTGGTTCAAGCGCTTTTGTAATGAGTATAGAAGTTCTGAATTCTAATTCTGACATGGTTAAGGTGGAGGAATTTAAGGAAAAAAAATTCAAAACGAAGAAGGTTATATACCAAGAAAACAAAATTTAGAAAACGATGAAGGTTACATACCAAAAAGAGAGAGAGAAAAAAGAAGAGATTTTCTTATACATATATTGACAATGATCATGCAAAGTTTTCTCACCCAATAAAAAAAAAAAAACCTTACAATAGTTGTTGGCCATCAGAGTAAAAGAAGATTTAAGATAAAAACCTACTGTACATGTTTATCAACAACTAAGGCCATTCTAGGTTCCTCCACAGCTGAGCTGCTACTTCGGCTTTATAAGCGAAGTAACATTCCAGACTAAAAGAGAAGAAAAGAAGAAAGCTAAAACAACTTTTGACATCAATCTCCAATACCTAAGCCACTTGGTGGAGCAGATCTTGTGGCAGACTAGGTAATTGAAGCCTAACAGCCACTCTGCCTTTGCAGATAACAGAATAAAAAAGCTCACTATATTCCCATATTATGATCTTCCCCTTAATTATCAGACACCATTTAAAATCGCTCTTCCCACTGTAGAAGAATCACTGTGCACCTCCATATGATATAAAATCTAGTTTTCTGCTCCCGGAAGTGCCTTGAACACCGTCGTATTAACCGAGGCTTTGGAAATCTCGTTGATTTGGATTGTCTTACCATGATACAAAAGCCTAGAGGACACAGAGAGGTTTAGTTCTTTGGAACTAATTTATAGGACTTTGATTTTGTAGCCCTTATAGACCAAGAACTTGTTATTGTTATACATAGAAGGTTGTGATTGAAGAATGAGTGAGAGGGCGTAGCAGGTGACATGGGTGGCCCCTGAATGGAATCGATGATGACAAAGTAGTCTCTGTCACATTGTCTCCCTGCCAAATCACCAAGAAAATGACTTGCTACAAATAATGTTCATCAAACATGAGAAGATAAGGTATATTTATTATTAAATTTTAGTGAATGAAGATTATGATGTATTTTAAATTAAATTAAAAATAAATATATCTTTATTTTTTCATTTTAAAGATAATTTCAACTTTTTTTCAACAGATCATCCTAATAGGAATGGCCTACCCTTTATTAGGCTACGTATTATCTTCCTTTGTGACTGAACGTATAGTATATTTGCAAAACAAGCGCATTTGTGCCTGAATTTCAGGTTGCGTTGTATAAGGATTCTATTAGATAGTTTCAATTATGAATATTTTATTTTATCATAAAGGTTATCAATCACGTAGTCCAGCTAGGATTTCACCGTGACAGAGAAGCAATCTTAGCTTGTTTTAATTGGCACCACATATGTCGCAGGAATGCAAGTTGAAAGTAATATGACATCTTTTACTCAACAGAATGTTGTGATTATCAGCTTTATAACAGATCATCGACCCTAGCATGTACAAGTGAAAATTGAAAATCAAATTGTTGTATTTACGTTGTACATAACCAAATCAATAATGCTAGCTATGTTCGAGATTCTAATCATACGTGTAAAAGCCTTAAGGACATCAATTTCGATTTGCTGTTAACAATCCTGTCTAATTTATTAAACTTATTTCTACTGGAATGAGATTATTTTCAAACACAGAAGCGTCTTTTGAAAAAAAATTAATATAACACAAAAAATTGATTCTTTTAAAAGGTTTTTATGAAAAACATAAGTTATTTTGTATTTGAATACAATTACCAAAAGCTCTTTTTACTTTCTTTCTATTTTACTGCATATCTCTTTTGATTGACTTTTTTGATAAATTACTTATTTCAGCTTCTAATTAAAAGTAAAAAAATATAATTTTTTTATGTTCTGATTTTTAAAAAAAAATTATCCAAATGATTATACGTGACTGAAAAGTGATTTTTTAAATAAAAAAGCATTTTTCTTACATATTAAGTATAAATAAACACATTCTTAGGATGCATTTGGGTAAATTTTTAAAAAAGTGATTATAAGATAGCATAAATAATTAATTTTTTTAGAGATTTTTATGAGAGACAGATGTTATTTTATGTTTGGATACAATTATAAAAAGTATATTTTACTTTTTTCTCTTTTATTATTTTTTTCCGTAATTGATTATTTTAAGAAACAATTCATTCATGCTTTTAAAAGAAGAAAAAAACTACTTCTTTTTAGATTTATCTTTTAAAAAAAATATTATCCAAATATATGTCTATGTTTCATAATTATTTTTAATTAAAAAACATTTTTTTCTTGTAAAAAAAAATACAAATAAACACACTCTTAATTGATATGTGAGAAAGGGCAAAAAAGGAATTACACCAAACACATACGTTTGACAAGACTATTTTTTATTTGCGTATGTTTTTGAGACAACACAAAAACAAAGTTGTTCTAAGAGAGAGAGAGAGAGAGAGTTTACATTAATCTTTAACCCCAAATTACACACCATAGATGTTGGATATACAAGCTCATTGAATGCACATGTACAACGGTCAAACCCATTGGGCTAGAGATCACACATGACACCTCAAAGCTGGTTGAAAATACTACAGAATAAGTGCTTCTGGCTAAGAGTACTGATGCCAATTGAGAAGCATAGAGATACACACCCTCATAATATAAAACTTCCCTCTTTGTTGCCTTACCATTCTCCTCCACTTGGAAAATCTCCTACCATGGCTAGCCGTGTTTCCCATCATGAGTCTGTTGAACATGTTGCTCCAATTCAGGCACAATTTATTGAAGAAAAAATCCGACCTGGCAGGAGGCCCTAGTGTGCTAATTGGATCCATGTGTAGACTTAGATGGCCTCATCTTAAGGCTCCACTTGTACTTGAATTTCACATCAATGTCACGTGCCCTCTCTTTCCAAATTAAATTCAACTCAGACGCTTAGTTTTTAGTTAAATCATGCCGGCCATTAGTTATTGTCGTTTCTCTGAAAGCGATTAGCAAGTACAAAAACACCAGCCTTATCTTAAATAGTGGCTAAAGTTCACATCATTATCTTCCAGTTATATTATTCGGGGTCCTCTTTAATTTTTTTTCTTTATCAAGCAGTTCAAATTAAATAATTATATATTTTTATTACAAAAATATATATAATTTTTATATTTTATTTAATATTATTCATTTAATATTTTTTTTTTTTTTCTCTTTTAATCATACAATAAAAAAAGTTAAAAAATATTTTTCTCAAATGAAAAATATTTTCCATTATCCTCTTAAGCCGGGGGATTCTTAATTTAACTTTCTTCATCATCAAGCAGATTTGGGTCAAATTAAATAAAAAATTTATATTTTTATTACAAATAATATATATATTTATTTTTATATTTTATTTAATATTATTTATTATATTTATTTTCTTACATAGCAAAATGACGTCGTCATTTTCTTTATTTCAATTACATATCTTCAAAAAAATATGTGTAAAATAATCTTTTTTTCAAATGAAATGAGAGACACAAGTGAGGGCTTGGTTTAGTGAATTGCTTAAGTACCTTTGAGGGCTTGGTTTTCACTTAAGCCTTTGGGATGACCCCAACAAAATAAACCAGAACTTCAACATCACCCCCCCTCTTGGGCCACTTCGAGGAGATTAATTTGTTCTACTTCAAATGGGTCAAGCATGTGACTTACGTGCTTGTCAAATAATGTCTACAGTTTAGGAAAAAAGATTGGCAAGGAAACGTTTCTACATCTTATCTTCAAGCAGAAAGTATCAAAGATAAGATCTTTAGCATATACAACTAATCTTTGTGGGCCTGTGGGATTAGTCTACTGAGCTACAATGGTTCCTGGTTAAATGGCTAAGGTGAAATTAGAGTCACTGATAAAGAGGCCTAGCTACACCGATGAAGGTGACACACATGGAAGCCAGTTGTGGAAGGGTGAAGATCAAGATGGGGACATGTTATTTCAAGTGTTGGAGTTTTGTTCTGTTTTAGTCTGAAATGAGAGAAAGTTCCAGGATGGTGGAGGAGTCCTACAGTGGCTTCCATATGTTGGGTCTTTTAAAGTAAAATGATGGACAAAGTTAGTTGATCTGTGTAGTTCAGGATGTGACTAACTGAGACTACACAGGACCGGTCAACATTCTCTTTAGGGAAACATCATGCAAATGTGTTTATCTGTGTATGTCTGTCACGAAAGCCGGTGGGAGATATATTAGAGATGGCAGATATATTAGAGATGGCTAGCTGATTATTATTAAAGTACTTTTGTTTTTTAATTAAAATATGTTTAATTTTATTTAAATTTTTTTATAAAATTATTTTGTATATTATAAAAATATTATAGTTATATATAAAATAATTTAATATCTTTTTATATTAACATATAATATAAATATAATATATATATTTTAATATATATAAAAAAAATATCAAATTATATCGATATAAGTTAAAAATTATTTTTACACAGTAATGAATATTTTTTTATTAAATAATTTTTCACTAAATCTATCATTAGATTAAAAATTCTTATCATATAGATCATTTTTATAAAATTTTACATTAATCTAAAATCATTTAGTATTTTATTGATATATATCATATTTTAAAAATATATATTATGTTAATATTGACGTATTATCAATAAAATGTTAAATAATTTTAAATTAATATAAAATTTTATATTAATAATATATATTTTTATAATAATAGATTTAATAATAAAATTATTCATAAAAATATTTAATAATATAATAATTTTAATTTATATATATAAATATTATTATTATATATAAAATATTATTATTATTATTATTATTATGAGATATGAGATCAGTTTGAAGATGGAACATGTAGAAGATGACAAGTCAGAACTGAATAATTTAGCATAAATAGGAGTCCTTATTGCTTAACGTTATGGACAAGGCAACAACAGCTTTTAGACTCCACCATAAAGGTAAACAATTGCTGCTGCTCAGGGAATGTTGCTAAAGGAAAAGAGGAAAATTGATGTCTTCATGGTATTGTAGCTCATGTGATTAAGCAACTGGATTTTGAGATTTTCTAGTTCTATCTTTTATTTTTATTTTTTTTCCAATCAAATTGATCAAAATAAAAAACATGAAAAAAAATTATTATTTCTTTCACAAAAAAATAAAAAAATATGATATTTTTATAATTATGAATAAAAATATATCAATTGAAAATAAAAACTAAAAACAAACAAAAAAACAACTCCTCTCACTTGGAACAATGCCAATGATGTTTCTCGAGTAATGGATTCCATTAAGATCTCATAATAATTTATCCCCTAATACCTCGTCTCCATTGCATAGCAAAATACTTTTGTAGCCACATTTGATTTTTCTAGTTTCTATGCGTCATTTCACATATTATGCGTTTCAGCTGGGAAGAAAATTCTGCTTGAAGCAGAAGAGTTGGAAGAATGAAAGGCAAAGAAGCAGGAAAAGGAAGCACGACCAGTTTCCCTATTCCACCTAATAATTGCCCTGACTAGCATGTATTCAGCTATGCTTCTTTCGTGATTAACTAGTAGGCACGGACCCATGTGTTGAGCAGTGAACACATGTACTCACTTTATTTTAATTTTTTTTTAATTTTATATAAATAAATTTTTTTTTATTCTTTTATATATGTAATTTTTGTTCTCATATATAAATAAATTAATAAATTTATAATAATAAAAAATAAAATTTATATAATATTATTTTTTATTTTTTAATAGTACTTATGTGATTTGATACTTAAATATACTCATATTTTTTAATAATACTCATGTAAATTTAATATCAATATAATCAGTAGTATAAAATTCTTTTCTCTTACTTTTTTTATTTTTGCATACTAACGATAATAAAAGACATTATCCGCTTCAAACTCACTCGCATCTACTTCGATTATAAAGACGTTTCTCCTACTCTCCTCTGCCTCTTCTTCCATATATGAGTGCTTCATCAAAGTTTTTTTTTTCATGAGAATTCTGTGGATCTTTGTTATTTCCATAAAGTTTTGTATTTTTTTTTCATTTTGCCTAAATGAATTTTTTTTCTTAAGTGTATTTTACTTCTAAAATCATAAATTTAGTCTTCTTCTTTGACTATTTTATAAATTAATTTTTTATAATTTTATATTAATATATTTTTTGATATATAAATATAATTATTAAAACTTTTTTAATACTTTTGTACTAATAATATTACTTTTATCCTCATTGTTTAAAATTCTTGAGTCCGTAACTAATCGGATGGATGTTGGATGTCATTCAATTTGCTTGGTTTCTCGTCCTTAAATTAATATAGTTTAGCTTTCTCTCCGGTTGTATGGTATTGTAAGTTATGACCTTCCCATGACAACATATTTCCTGCGGCACAGAAAAACTTCAAAGGATCTCAACCTTAAAAAACAAATTTTTTATGATAAATTTTAAAAAGAAAAATGAATTTAATGAATGCTAACCCTTGGATGATCAACTGCGGCTCATGCAGTTCATTTTGGAACTACACACAATCCACTTACTATTTCCTATCCCCCAAATGTTGGCGATTCATTAAAAAAAGAATGACTACATAATGCTGAACCGCTTGAGCGATCAAGTTTTTTATCCACGATTTCTTAGAGTTTTTTTTTTAAAGGATTTGTGAATAAAAACTCAAAAATAAAATGAAAAAATAATAATACATAGTAGAAACTCGACCGCTCAAATTGACAACCAAGAAAAAAGTTATTATCAATTTAGAAAAAAAAATTGAGATACCATTTAATTAGATAGATAGAAAACGAGAAAAATAAAAGAAGATTTCAATTCAAAATGTTGAATGTTGCGGGATGTAATAGTATCATGTATGAATAGATTCACCCTCTTTATGTGAAAAGCACATTTTTCATTTATTAATTAGTAGTAGTACAATAAGTTGTTTCATTTGATTTCTGGTGGTCCAAATTTGGTTTTGTTTTGGTCAGTGGCGTTGAAGATCCAATATGTATTATTGGTCTGGTCAACCTTGAAGTTAATTGAGATATATTTAAATTTTAGAAAATATATTTAGTGTATTTTTAAGTTAAATTTGGATTATATTTCAAATCATTCTAACTTGATTTAGTGTCATGAATTATCTAAAAAACATATACTATTATTTATAATTATTTATAAATAATAAAAGTTTTAATTTAAATTAATAATTTTTATATAACATAATAATATATTTATATTAATATTATTTTATTTTAAAATATATATGATAAAATATATTTTAATTTTAATTTTGTATTTTTATAATTTAATAACTTAACTATATATTTAAATCTATATATATTATATCTGCATATTAAATTAATCTAATTTAAACTCAACTATTATTAAATCATGATCAAATCAAATTTAAATTTAAAAGAACGACACAATAAAATGGTCAGACCATATTCAAGTCAAATCAAACTTATCACAATTCGTCCATGTATAACATTAGTGTTGTTCAAGAAGTGGTGCTAGTGTCACAACTATAGCATTAAATACATCGTAACTGCCCCCTGGCTCTAGCCTTTGGATGGCTAACTCAAAAAATCAACAGGCTGCTTACGATAACGTTTTGTGAATGAATAATAATTATCATACTTCAAATAGTATCTATATTAACCAATAAGATCTGGTACAGTTGGTAGATAACTGAGTACTTTAACCATGCTGCCCTGGGTTCGATCCAGGCCGTGCGCATGAAAAAAGTTTTGTTGGGAGTAACAATACCCATTTCGATGATCTCTACACTTCGATAGGGATTAGTCTCTGACTATCGATCGGAGGATACCCTTGGTTTAATACCAAAAAAAAAAGATCTATATTTATTTTAATATCACATAAAAATTAGTTAATAAAATATAAATTATTAACTAATAAATATATAAATATATAATTATTTTAACTTTTTTAATCAATTTATATACATTATTAATTATTTTTTATTTTTTATTAACAAATATTTTATATATTTATTATTCAATTTTTATATGTCATTAATTACAATTTATATTTTATTAATTAATTTTATTGACATAAAAAATATTATTATTAAAAATGAGTAAAATTATCAAGATTGTTTGTGGATTTATATTTTGACCGATATTTGCTTTTTTTTTTTTTAAAAGAATACTAACTTATTTTTTGTCAAAAAATAATTTTAGAATAATATTTTTAAAATTAAGATAAATTATCAATTTCGGTGAGAATTTATGATATAATTATAGATTAATATGAAGTACGATATACAGATATGGACATAAAATATATCATTAATACGGATACTGATATAAGCATATTAAATTCAAAAATTATAGGATATATATAATATATATATATGAACTTATAAGGCTAATAAATACGATATGTGTTTTATTTTTTAATTACTTAATTATTATTTTTAAAATTTTCATTAATGAGTTATAGATACGATTGATATATATATATATATATATATATATATATATATATATAATTACAAAATTTAAGAAAAAAATTTATAATACATTAATATCATTCTTATAAGCTTAAAGATTTATAATATTTTAATATATGTCATATGTGTCAATATTTATTATTTAATAAGTCTCTTCAAAAAATAAAAAACATAATTTTTATTGATATTTTTTAAAAAATCTCTTAAATTAATTTCTCTTAATATAATTACATGTACTTCTAAAAAAATTAGAGAGAATATCTAAAAATTAACTGATTTTTTTTAAAAATATTAATAAATTATATCTAAATTATGTGTTAAATTTATTTAAATATGTTTAAATCATATACAAGTTAAAAATAATAATTATTTTTAATCAAACCACAAAATATGTATGTCAAATGTGCATCCTATACAGATCTAATACGCAGATACATCCTTATGAAGCAACAATTTATGTATATATATATATGTATAAAAAAAATGAAAAGAAGGAAAAAAAAATTCCAGTGACAGCAGAATCAATGAAAATAGGGTGCTGAACTGCTGTGACTCAGCTGATATCCACTCGTTGCTGTTCAAGAAGTCATGTTAATCACTAAATAGCAAATACAGTACTAATAATTAGTAGTTAAATACATATCAAAATAGAAAACATTTAATAAAAATAAGATAAATAATAATAGTAAATTTTTTTTAATGTTTAATGTATCTAATATCTTATTTTTATAAAAAAAAAATTAATTTCTTCAATAGGTATCACAAAATTCATAAATAATAAATAATTTTTGTCAATATTTGATATTGTTAATTAAAATAAAGACACAATAATTTTTTTTATAATTTTATGTATTTTTTTTCCATTTTAAATAAAATTTAATAAAAAAAACCGGTGATGGACTAACAGAATACGTAATGAGGTTTGCCGTTATCCATGGTGTTTTACCCACCCTACACGGTGTCTCTCCCTGTTGCGAAGGCGCGTGGCTGTGTCCTAATTCTAATCCTAATCCATCACCACCACTCCCCCCCCTCCCCAAACCCTTCGCTCAGTTTTCTATTCTCCCCAAATGGCAAATGCTACTTTCTGTAAAATAAAATCCCAATTTTTTTTTTTATAAAACGAGAAGCTTACAATATTTTAATTAAAAAATAAATAAAACCGATTCAATTTCTCTTTCTAACATGCGCCAGCTTTTATTGGCCACCGACACCGTGACCACCTCCACCGCCGTCGCCACCATGCCCCCTTCTTCTTCTTGTGTTTCAAACCCTAAACCCAAATCCTCAAACAATGCCGTTCCCTGCAACTGCAAGCATTCTCCATCGGCGACCCTGGACCTTCTCATCCTCATTGTGGTCCTCTTCTCCGGCGCGTTCCTTCTGTCCTCGTATTTCTCGTACATCTTCAACTCCCTCTCCCTCCTCCTCGCTCAATCCGCACCCAACCTCCACCAATTCCCGATCTCATGTCTGCTAGGGTTCTTCCTCTTCTTCGCCGCCTCCCTCATTGCGCTAGACCTCTGCTGCGGTGCCCGATCCCGAAAGTGCCACGCGCCAGGGTGCAAGGGCCTCAAGAAAGCCATGGAGTTCGATTTGCAGTTGCAGACGGAGGAGAATTTGAGGTCTGGTTGTGGTTCTGACGAGATTGATCGGCTTCCCTGGAAGGGTGGGAGAGAGGGCAACCCTGATTACGAGTGCCTCAGGTCTGAGCTCAGGAAGATGGCTCCCACCAATGGCCGCGCCGTCTTGCTCTTCCGAGCACGCTGTGGCTGCCCCATTGCCAAGCTCGAGGGTTGGGGCCCCAAGAAGGGAAAGCGCCACAAGAAGTCAGTCTTGTTTTTTCTCCTCTTTGATTTGACGAATTTACTTCTTGCAAGTCTTGAATTCACTGTGTTTCTGTTTGCAATGTGACTAGTTTTTTGTGATTATTCAGTTTGAGGATAGGGAAGAGCTGTTTTGATAAACGGTTATGATTGGATTCTAGTTTTTCTGTGTTGGTCTTGGGACATTGGTTAGGACTTGGAGTTCATGTCTAGATGTTGAGTTGAAGTATTGGTTTGTCAGTCTGAAATCTTCCTTAATTTCACTCTGTTGCATGAATCATCTTTAGGAGGAGATAAGCATATGGTCAGAGAGTCCTTATCATAGAGGATGAAATTTGAGGTCTTTAGAACAATCTATTTGTTTGATTGGAGTCCATGGAGAAATGTTGCAATGGCAGGCAGGAACATGTACTGTGTTTTATGTATTGATTAAGCTATCATCAATACACTTTTGTATTATGTTGAAATTTCTTTTTCCTTAGTGAAGGTCTCCTTCCCTTCACCCAGTTCTTCCATTGGGTTAACCTGGCATGGCACTAATATGTATGCTGTTACTGGGTTTGAGGTTTATCCTTCCCATGCAGCCATGCCCTCTTAGTTAGTGAGGTTATTTTGGTAAAATAGCAACTCCATGTAATCCTCTATTTGTAGGCTATGTTAGGCTTGGCCATTAATTCACAACCACTTTTGAGGATATACTTCTTTCCATATAGTTTCATTGTCATATATTGTCTTAAAATAATTGCCTTCTCACAATTTTATTTCTACAAGCCCAGGGAAAGAAAAGCTATTGGTAAAAATATACAGTCTTCATCTGCAAAATTACCTGTGATTCTCATATATAGCTAGAAAATTATATAAGTGTCCAATATTTTTATATAAAGTCTGACCAATATAAGCTGTCTCTCAGTCATGACTAGCAAATGTAATTTTCCAACAGGGATTTATGTCATGAGGACTTTATTATGATTCCTTTCCCTGACCCGTCTTTTTTTCCCTAGGCTATTGCCTGCCTTTAATTTTATACCTTTCCTGTGAATTTAGGATGTCACTGAGTCTGAAAGTCATCTTAGTGTGTTGACCTCATGGTCTGAAAGTTTTAATAACTTTTAAGCAACAGGTAATAAATTGATAATCTAAAAATTTAATGAAGTTGCAAATCTATTACAGACTTGAAAAATAAATCTTGTAGGAATATTAAATATTAAATAGCATACATTGCAAGTATAATTGGGGATAGGTAAATGCTATCTGCTACTTTTATGTTCCAGATAGCTATCAGTGCCAGCAACCCTATGAGCAGTGAACCCTTTTACTGGATGCATTTTTCCCTTCATGACATACTGTGTTTTATCAATTTCTTATGGTGTTGGATGATGATGCACCTTTATACAGAATTATATGTGAAGTCTTAGGAGTAAAGAAAATTTAGAAGGACCTGTGAGGTTGTTCATTTAACTTTTAAACTGTGCAGTTGCTATTTTGTTGTGTAGTGAAGTGTATGATGTCAGTAATGTTCCTTATGAGCTCTTAAAAATTTTGAATGAACACTTTAGAAGCGTTTTTGAAATAAGGGATGGGCTGAGACTAGAATGACATGGACTTTTGGTTCTTAAAGGAATTATCCTAACATTTCTTATAATATGTATTTGAGTCTTTGGTACATATTTGTAAGAGAAAGAATGGCCTATATACATATTTGTAGGTCTGTATGCACTATTCACACTTTCATTGAATTAGACTATCCTTTTTAGTAAAACAGATGTCCTGTACCTGATTAGTACCATGTTCATCAATTTCTTAGCATAATTTAGAGAAAAATTATAAAGGTCTATTTATTTATTTAAAAATTACAATCATTTAATGTCTCTAGACTCCAGGTTTACTAATTTGATTGTCAGGTGTAGAACTGTTTTGGTTGGGGAGCACTTTACATGTGGGCCTTACCTTTGTAGCTTAGGTGGACGGCGAAGAAGGCCATTTTCTGCAGCCTGGGTAAAAAGAAAAATGTTGTAATTTCAAACCTGAACAGCTTTTCTGAAATGTTGGTGTGATTGTCTCATGATGTTGAATATTTTTTTCTCTGATGGTGACACCAGATATTATGACTTTGAGAGTGAGTAATAAATGTAATCTGCTTTAACCAGAAGTATGACCCTTCAATTGTGTTTCCCTTGTTCGACAATTTATAACATCAAAATAGTGTGTTTTATGAATCAATTGAAGCATATCATAGTTTCAACGCTTTGTGCTCATGTAATTGACTATTATCTCCTTACCTGCATTTTGTCAAATTTTTTGCAGTGCATTTTTTTGTGAACTTTGTTGCTGAATCTCTGGATTTGTCATATGATTTTCTAGTTTCTCTCAGAAACTTCCCTGTTTTAATGTTTGTTAACCCAGAAACTCTGAAATTAAGGGCATTACGCATTTGCTTAGAAAAGGAAAATTACCCATGGCCATGATGACTTGTATCAGAAGTTTTTAGCTATACATGTACTAGTTCAAATTTGTTGCAGTTATGCTCTACGATTTGAATGAATTTTACTGATGGTAGTTGTGAACTTATTTTGATGCTTCAATGACACATTGATTTTGATGATATGAACAGGTCCGAACACAATGCGACTCTTAATGGAAGAGGTGATCATCGCTGATTGACTGTGGTGTTTCCACCACCGGCTTCTCATTTATATCATTGCCACCTCAATGTTCGCCTTTTAGTGGAAGACTTTTGATCAGAACCATTTTTTTAAGGAAAAAAAAAATTATAATCTGGAATTAGCCATCCTTCCTATGTCTGAAACTATCTAGGAGTCTATAAACTTTGGAAGGATCATACAAAATTAACTGCGATAAATATTTGATTCATGATTGACCCATTTCATTACCGTTAGTTGTCCAAAAATTGCTGACTCTAATTTCCTTGACTTTTTCGCTCAGTTTGCTTCATTATGGATTGGAATGGTCGTTCAGGATTATGAGTGGAAACTAGTTCGTGCCGTCGCGGTTTAAATAATGTTGTTGTACAATGTTTCACTGCACTCGTATATTAAGCTGCCGTGTGCGTACGTCATAAGTACGGCAGCCCATTGGTTGGGTCTGTGGAAATGTAGCAACTTGCGTTAGCGTCTATGCTCACAAAAGTTAGAGAGATGATGGTTTGATTGCCAAATCCTCTCTATCTCTAACTTTTTGAATGTCTTTAAATCCAATATTTGATGCTAAATCCCTCTGAATGTTTACTCCAATTTTGATAAATAATAATAATAATAATAATAATTATTATTATTATTATTATTGACACCTATACCAAATTGTGTGTAATAAAATCTAGCATATTTGAATATAGAAAGTCTCTTTAGCACCCTTTGTTTTTATGTTATTAATAATCAGTGATAAATATTTGATTATATGTTTCGGTTGATTAAAGTATAAGAACAATTTTATTTTTCATAATAAATTTTGATGTAAATATATTATTATTAATCATGTATACAAAATTGAGAAAATTAGTTTTAAACCATAACATGTGGTTCATTTGATAAATTGTGTTTTATTTGGACAAATCAAGAAAATTGGTTTCAAAAAATCAAAATTAAATGTCTAGTGTAATCAGTGCAATCAAATAAAGACAAAATATTTTTCTTGATGTGTAATATATCATACCAAACATAAAATATGACCCTAATAAAGTGTAACAATCCTAAAATTAAAGGGATCATAAACTCATCTCCTATATATCCATTGTCAATGTAAAATACTATTATTAGTGAATGGCCACAAGAACATTCTAACAATGTTAATGTTTGCCATAAGGGTGTCATTTGTCCTACAAAATTCAAGTCAATAACAAATTGAAGTCATATGCGTCGTGCATGCAGAATCTAAATGGCATAAAATGAAGTCATCTCGATGTGTGCAAAATCTGGACCGTAATAGAACTCTTGTAAATAAAAGAAACGGTATTAGAAATACCACAATTGAATAATCTCTTAAGAGCCTATTTGACATGTTGTATTAGACTTGATAGGATAAACTAATATAATATATTATGACCTTATCAGTTGTTTAGTGTAAATATTGTATTGTATAAGTTTATCCATCAAACTCCTCTTATACATTAAAATGATGGATAACTTAATCAAGCCTTGGGAGGTGAGATTAGGTCTGATTGAGTTTTGATGTATAAGTTGTTATAAAGACTTTTCCATTATAATTTTAAACATTTTGATATTCTCAACCATTACGTATTAGGTCTTATACTATCATGTCTTATATTATCAGACCTTATACTATCATATCTAATACTATCAGGTCTTATCCTATCCTTCAAACCAAACGAACCCTAATTGTATATGTCCTCCGATATCTATTAAACCAGGCTAGAAGTTTCGTATCACTTCATCTCACGACATACTCCCTCTCCGTTTGAGTTCTCAACTTTCCTCTTGTCTAAAATGCCAACTAACAAGTAAATTCAACTACCAAGATGATTGACTGGAAAGACTGTTTGGAAGAGGTAATGAAATTTTTTAATGATCAATGGTTTCCCTTCCCTTCTACATAATACATTATCTTCCTTGCCACTTGCCACACCGTCTTCCCCTCCCCTCTAAGGTTTTCTGCTTGAGATTATCTAAACTTTTCTAATAGCAATGACCGACCGGAGTTGCTGGAATGACCTTAAAGCATCATTAACGGTATTACGACAATCATTCACACTTCACAGTAAAGCTTTTTCAATGATGGAAAGATGGATGCTTTAGGCTTAAAAACGTGAACTGTTAGGAAATTTACGTTTCTTAATTAATGTTGGGCATCATATTTAATTGACAATTGTATTAGCTATTTAATTTATTGGGCTTGTTATTAAGTGATCTAATTTAGTGAGCCCGTAGACTTCACAACTTGATGTGGGTTTAATGAGTAGATACCATATTAGCCCATTAGGGGATTATGGGAACCTTAGTTGGTTAATATACGTTAGAAACGGTTATGGTCTCCAATATAACAAATCATAACACAGTTCTCCTTCTCCCCATCTAAAAGAGAGATTACAGTTCCACTGAGGAGTTAAGGCGATTTGGTTGAGCAAGATCACAAATCACCCCCTTGTTCGTGATTGATTATCGCAAAGATTTCGCAACAGTTGGTGATCAATAGTTATGGATCTAGGTATTTATAAAAATCTAAGAATTCTTGATAATTTGGCATAATGTAGATCTTAAGCCTTAAGATATTTTGTTCTAGGGTGTATGCATCTAGAATTTGTTTTAAAGATTAAAAAATTAAAGAATCAATCTCTAACAAGTGGTATCAAAGCTCAATTTACTCAATTCACTCAAGTTCTATTCACGACTTTTCATTGTCTTAAGGTTTTGGGTTAAGATATGGCGTTAGACCCACTATTGTGATTTTTCACTTAACCTATTGATGGAGATCTCTCTTGCTGTTGGGCTCCCCCTATGGCCCAATAAGTGGTATCAGAGCCGACAGTTCGTTTAGGCCGAGTATTTAGAGATTGTGGTTGGTGCTCGGGTTCAGTCCAAACCCATGTTGTGGAGCACATTGACAAGACTTGAGTCTTGGTTGGTAACCCCGTGAATACTCAGAATCGTGTTCACTTGAGGGGAAACATACTAATGTTAGGACTCACACTTAAGGGGGAGAATGTTAGAAATTTAAGTGTGAGTATTGAAGTTCCACGTTGATAAAGAATAGATTAAGTAAAGAGTATATAAGTAGGAAGACCCATAAACTTATTGCCTTAAGGTTTTGGGTCAAGATATGACGTCAGACCCACTATTGTGATTTCTTACTTAACCCATTGATAAAGATTTCCCCTGCTTATGGACTCCCCATATGGCCCAACAAGTGATATCAGAGCGATCATTGTTGTTAGATTATTAGGATTTGTGAGTTTTCTGGAGCATAGTTAAGGTATTTTTTGATCTTCCTATAATGTTTGTTTCTCCCAATTTTTGTGAACCCTAATGTTAGGGTCAAAACGTGCTGCCCATTTGCTAACCGCAAGTGCACGGGTCACACAAGTAATACAGATACAGAGTAAAAGTTCGTTCCCACGAGGATATTCGATTATAAAGCTAAGTATCAACCAATAACTTAATCAATTCTAGACAAGGACATAAAAATAAGAAAATAATATAAAAACTATCTAACCTACAAAAGCAATAAACCTAAAAGCGGCTAGGTTTCAAGAAATCCTCCTTCACCCCCTATATCTATCAACAACATGCAATTCTTCTCATAAACACAAATGCATTGATTAGGTTAGCTTGAGAATCTGATGTAGTCAAAAGCCTATGTCTAGGTCAATCAACCCTGGTTTCAATTGCCCAACTCATTAAGTTTCCTTGAGAGCTAGTGCAACTTCCACTCATGAACGATCTTTTCTCAATTACACACTATACATGGTCAATAGGTATATTTCTATCCTATTAACGAATCAACTCATCCAAGCCAATTGAACTCGCCGAACATGTATCAATCACACCATATCCATATCAACAAATCTCTATGTCTAGTTCATTTGCCAATATTAGGATCATGCAATTGAGGTCAACCAAGAACAAGCATTAAACATAGATAATGATTGAACAATATTCAAACATCCACACAAATTCAGAGAAGAACACATCATTAATATAAATAAAAGGATCCAAAATATTCCTAAACAAAGCTTAGCTATACAAAAGATAAGAAAGGAAAAAAGAGAAAGAAGCTCATTGATTTGTCTCTGAAGCTTGAATCCTCCTTCAATCCTTTGATCCTTGACTCCAATCCACCATCCATGAAGATCTAGCCAAGCTATCTAACCTAAAACTAAGAAAACTAACAAAACCTAAAAATGGAAATGGCCAAATGGCCAGAACCCTGAAAAACTGAGAGAGAATGGGAGAGAATCGTCTAAAATCTTATTTATAAGCTCAGCAGCCGCCTCCACGTCGCGGCGCCCACATACTCACGCCACGGTGCGCAATAGGTTGGTCTATTTACGTTGCGGCGCCCACTTCACTAAGTCGCAGCGCTCTTGTCCCGGGTCCAAGTATGACCAGGCTAAAAATCCTCTTTGTTTGCTTGTTGGAATGCCAATTTGGCTTCCTCTTCCTCTTTAAGCTCATTTGCTCCATATTTAACCTTGTTTGGAGCCCCTCCTATCATAGAGAAAATACCAAATCAATAACATATATAAATCTACTCAATCCATAACAATTAAAGCTCAATTTTGCATAATAACACATCAGAAAGGCTTAGATTCCGAATATGACAAATATAAGCACAAAACCCTCCAAATATGCATTTTAAACAAGGACATAGCATTCATTCTAACACAAGGATAGGGCACAAATAACTGCATTCTATATGGCTATCACCTAATTATGAAATTTAGGACTTTTACCTTTTTTTTTGCTGCACAAGAATGTATTGGTCGAGAATGTGTGTATTTGCTACACAGGTGTTGCACAGTTGCTGCACGAAACCTGTATTTTCTTTTGTGAAAAGAATTTTTTTCCAGTAAGCTACACGGTCTACCTGTGTTGAGTAATACGGCTATGACTTGTACTGATAAAAAAATTATCTTTTTTTTTCTTAGTTGATCTAGTATTTTTAATTAAGTTAATTGAAACAACATGTTGTCAAAGTAACCCCTCTTGTGTAAATTAATTTGATTAAAATTACATAGATGTTTGCGTGAAATTATTTATGCAAACTGTGCTCGGCCCAAAGGAAGACATAGTTTAGCCAAATAATGATATGCCTGCGGTGATGAATATGTGACGATTATAAAGTTTTTATTTTTCATGTAAACAATAGTCAGTCCAAAGAAAGGTTGTTGTTTGACAAAACTTATCGTTAATATTTGATCATTGCATTAAGAGTACCACTTACACTTAATTTCTCTATCCAAAGACTAGGAATTAATGTTGTGCTAGGTATCTTGTGATAGATTCTCAATTCTGGATAATTGTTTATTTTGTTCTCTATCTAGTTTCTGTTACTAGTACTGTAAATATTTCTGCTCAAGTCAATACCATCCCAATGCTGAATGAGACGAATTTTAAAGGCTGGAAAGAAGCCATGAAGATAATTCTCGGCTGTATGGATTTAGATCTGGCACTTAGGATGGAGCGACCCACTCCTACTCCGGAAAACCCTAATGAGATTAAAATTGAGAAGTAGGATCGCTCTAACCGAATGTGCTTGATGATCATGAAGCGCTCCATTTCGGAAGCGTTTCGGGGCTCTATTGCTAAGAATGCCAAGAAGTTCATCGAGGAAATTGAGCAATATTTTGCCAAGAATGAAAAGTCAAAGGTGAGTAGCCTTTTGGCCAAACTCGTCTCGATGAAATATAAGGGCAAAAGGAACATAAGGGAGTACATTATGGAAATGTCTAATCTTGCATCAAAGCTCAAGTCACTCAAGTTAGAGTTGTCTGAGGACTTGCTTGTGCACTTAGTTTTGATCTCTCTTCCTGCACACTTTGGGCAATTCAAGGTGAGTTATAACACTCAGAAGGACAAATGGTCCCTCAATGAGCTTATATCTCACTGTGTGCAAGAGGAAGAGAGCCTGCAGAGAGATAAGATAGAAAGTGCTCACTTGGCTAAGGATGTCTTAGAACTAATACAGACGAATATTTGTGGTCCTTTCCCTTCGCCTTCTTGGAATGGACAATAATACTTTATTACGTTCATAGACGATTACTCTATGTACGGTTACCTATATTTAGCACATGAGAAGTCTCAATCCCTAGACATTTTTCAAGTCTTTCAAGGCTGAAGTTGAACTTCAACTTAGAAAGAAAATTAAGATTGTCAAATCTAATCGTGGTGGTGAATACTATGGCAGATATAACAGATCAGGAGAGCAACATCTAGGACCCTTTGCACTTTTCCTCAATGAGTGTGGAATTGTCCCGCAATACACCATGCCGGGCAAACCCAGCATGAATGGTGTTGCAGAACGACAAAATCGAACTCTTAAGGATATGGTAAAAAGTATGATTAGTCATTCTTCCTTACCAGAGTCACTTTAAGGAGAAGCCTTAAAAATCACAGTTTATATCTTTAATAGGGTACCAAGCAAAGCAATAACCAAAACCCCTTATGAGCTTTGGACTGACAAAAGGCCTAGCATAAGATACTTGCACATTTGGGGCTGTCCAGCTGAGGCACGACCTTACAAGCCACATGAAAGAAAACTGGACTCAAAAATGGTTAGTTGCTATTTCATTGGTTATATTGAATGCTCTCGGGGGTATAAGTTTTACAATTCCATATTAAGATCCTTTTTTGAAACGGGAAATGCGAGATTCCTTAAGAAAGTTGAGTTTGAGGGGGAAAGAAATATAAAGAATGTTGTCTTTGAAGAAAAACCTATTATTGACAGTGATCAAGTCCTTCTACCTATCACTGTTCAAGAAACAGTTTCAGTATTAGACAATAATATTCAGGCTATTATTCCTGACATTGTTCCAGAACAAAGCAACATTGATGAGGTTCTTCCTCAAGTACCACCTACAGAACAAACTCAACAACATCAAGAAATGTCATTAAGGAGATCCATTAGAAAGAAGAGAAACACGATATCAAATGATTACATCGTCTTTTTCCAAGAACATGAGGATGGCGTTGGTTTACCAGAGGATGATCCAATCAACTTCTGTCAAGCTATGCGCAGTTCTAACTATCAAAAGTGGATTGATGCCATGAAGGATGAGATGAAGTCTATGAAGGACAATGACGTTTGGCATCTCGTCAAATTTCCTGAAGGTGCGAAGCCCATTTATTGTAAATGGATATTTAAGACCAAAAGGGATTCAAAGCGTAATGTCAGGAGATATAAAGCTCTTTTTGTTGCTAAAGGTTTTACTCAAAAGGAAGGCATTAATTACAAAGAGACTTTCTCTCTAGTATCCTCGAAAGACTCCTTTAGGATAATAATGACACTGGTAGCTCATTTTGATTTGGAGTTACATCAGATGGATGTCAATACTGCATTTCTAAATGTAAACATTTATGTCAGGAGATATAAAGCTCTTTTTGTTGCTAAAGGTTTTACTCAAAAGGAAGGCATTAATTACAAAGAGACTTTCTCTCTAGTATCCTCGAAAGACTCCTTTAGGACAATAATGACACTGGTAGCTCATTTTGATTTGGAGCTACATCAGATGGATGTCAATACTGCATTTCTAAATGTAAACATTGACGAAACAATTTATATGGCACAACCAGAAAACTTTGTGTCCGGTGACCCAAAGTTTATGGCATGCAAGCTAAAGAAATTCATCTATGGTCTCAAATAAGCTTCCCATAAATTGTATCACAAGTTTCATCAAGTCATTACCTCGTGTGGTTTTGAGGCAAATTTCGTTGATAACTGTGTATATCACAAGTTCAGTGGGAGTAAATACATCTTTCTGATATTATATGTTGATGATATTCTGCTTCCTAGCAGCGATGTAGGCTTATTGCATTAAACTAAGAAATTTCTAACGAAGAATTTCAAGATAAAAGATCTTGGAGATGCCTCTTTTGTATTGGGTATTCAGATACTAAGAGATTACTCTCGAAGTATCCTTAGGTTGTCACAAAAGAGCTATATCGATAAAGTCTTAAATAGATTTGACATGAAAGATAGTAAACCAGGAGACACACTCGTTGCTAAAGGAGACAAGTTTAGTCTCAAACAGTGCCCCAATAATAATCTTGAAATGAAAGAGATGCAGAAGATTCCCTATGCATCAGCGGTAAGGAGTCTAATGTACGCTCAAATTTGTACTCGTCCTGACATAGAGTGGGAGTGTTGGGAAGATATTTGAGCAATCCTGGTATATAGCATTGGAAAGCGGCCAAATGCGTGATGCATTATTTGAAGAGAACAAAAGACTACATGCTCACTTATCGGAGATCTAACAGTTTAGAGATCATCGGGTACTCTAACTCTAATTTTGCGAGATGTCAAGATAGCAGGTGCTCCACATCAAGCTACATCTATGTGTTAGCTGGATGAGCTATCTCATGGAAGTCTGCTAAACAAACTCTTATAGCTTATTCGACCATGGCAGCGGAGTTCATAGCTTGTTATGAGGTGTCTAGCCATGGGATATGGCTGCAGAAATTTATCACTAGTTTACGTGTGGTTGATGACATTGGACAGACCACTAAAGATTTATTGTGATAATAACTCAGCAGTTCTTTACTCCAACAACAATAGGAGCTCGACGAAGTCGAGGTTTATCGACATCAAGTTTCTAGTTGTTAATGAAAGAGTTCAGGATAAACAGATTTCTATAGAACATACAGGGACAGATTTTATGCCAGCTGATCCATTAACTAAGGGATTGACACCTAAGGTTTTTCATGAGCATACTGCTCATATAGGTGTTATTCCTGAGGATACCTTAGTTTAGTGGGAGTTTTTTTTATGTTCTATGTTTTATTTTGGACATTGTGTTATTTGATTTTCTGCAGAATAAAGTTGATGGTTTATTATTCTATTTTTGAACTTGTTTATGCTTTGTATATGCAACGTTAGTATTGCATTTAAGGACTTTGGATTGATCTCACTAATGACTAAAGAAGGACCAGTTGGAAATAGGCATGCCTGATATCACATTGTATGTAATTTCCACGCTACTCATCCACATTTGATCTATGTCATTAAGTATATTGCTATAATGACCATTGTGGTTTAGTTACGCTTGATTGTGATAAAAATTGCAGTAGTTCCATAGCTAATACATAAGATAAACCAGATTGTATTAAGAAGAAGTCTAAAGATAAATAGTATACGGATGCACGCCTAAAGAATTTGTAGTATAATTGTTTCAGGAATAATATGAAGCCCAAGTAGGAGATTGTTAGGAAATTTACGTTTCCTTATTAATGTTGGCATCATATTTAATTGATAATTATATTAGCTATTTAATTTATTGGGCTTGTTATTAAGTGATATAATTTAGTGAGCCCATAGACTTCACAACTTGATGTGGGCTTAATGAGTAGATATCATATTGGCTCATTAAAGGATTATGAGAACTCTAAATGGTTAATATATGTCAAAAATGGTTATGGTCCTTAATATATCAAATCATAACACAGTTTCCCTTCTCTCCATCTAGAAGAGAGACGACGTACCCATTGAGGAGTTAAGGCGATTTGGTTGAGGAAGATCACAAATCACTCCTTTATTCGTAATTAATTACCGCAAAGATTTTGCAACAGTTAATAATCAATAGCTATAGATCTAGGTATTTATAAAAATTAAAAAATCCTTGATAATCTGACATGATGTAGATCTTAAGTCTTATGATATTTTATTTTAAAGTGTATGCATTTAGAATTTCTTTTAAAGATTAAAAAATTAAAGAATCAATAACATGAACATCACCCTTAGAGTCAGATATATACTCCAAAGAGGCCAACATGCACTAAAGTCTAAGATTCTTAAAAGAAGCAATGGAATAAATGCAACAGCAGAAGACAACATCTCGTCTTAGACAGTCAAATTATGCAAAATAAAGTCAACAAGATTTGTCAGAGACGAACACCAACTTGGATGAATGGCGCTAGAGCCTAGAGGTCACTAGTTCTCCACTTAGCTCCAAATCCAATCAATTACGTATCATCCTCGTGACCTCCAACAACAATATACTACTGACTTGTTTGTTTTTTCCACTAGCCACCAACAAAATGGAGGAATGGTCGGGATGATGAAGGGAAGGAGAGTGAAAATAAAGGTGAGAACTAGAATTGGAGTAAAAGTGAGAAAAGAAGCTTGTTTGGCGATGTGGTTCTTATGAGGGGGTGACGGAGATGAGGAGAAGCATTGAAATCCTTATCAACGCAGCAAATTGAAGATCCTTAAAAGAGAGGAGAAGCATAATAGGCAGGGGACGAATTGAATATTAGAAGTTATTTCCTTATTATTTAGCTATATTTCATGATTTGTTTTCTTATTTAATTAAGATTGTGATTCTAGTATTAGTATTAGTATTAGTATTAGTATTAGTTAATATTAGTATAAACCGTATCAATATTAATATAAATATGATTATTGAGTCAGTATTTTATATCATATTAATCCTGTTAATGTTATTCTCACTTTACACGCGTCTCTCTGTTTTCTTTATTTTATAACCTTAAATCTAATTTTACAATATGATACCAGAGTCAAGATATTTATGTAGAGTTCATGTAACTCATTAAAACCGTTACTCACCACCATTAAAACTTAAATTTAATTTTGTTGTTTTCCCCATCTTTATCTTCTCCTAGTCTCCTCTTTTTGAGTCTTGATATGTTCTATTCTAATATCGATTTGTTGATAGAGTTGCTTTTCTATTATGCGACCTTAGCCTCTCCCGTAGTCACTGTCATTTCAAAACCTAACTAGTTTTGTTTGATCTAGCCTCTCTTTGTATGTAGATTAGCTTCATTTTCAACTTTTTTATGCAGATTGACTCTATCCTAAATATAATTTGGTTTCATCCTAAATGCGGTTAAGCTCTTTCCCATTGTGCCCTTACATCGACGTCTTTATGTTCTAAAGTTTAGTTTCATCCCAAATATAATTTGGCCCTTCTCACATTGCATCTTTACATTGGCACCTCCTCCCCTCTGTTGTGCGCCCTGGCAATGGTGCCCCATCCTTAATGCTTCTCCAATATATATCTCAAAGTTGTTTTAGATTATTTTTAATTTATTTTCTTTTTATGTGTTTAATTATAATCAACTAAAGTTTAATAAACTTTAACTTGAGAGAAAATATTAAAATATTTAAAAAATATCTCATAATATATTTATTATATCTTAAAATATTTAAAAATATCTTAGTTAATTTTTAGAATATATTATAAAATCAATTTATTTTCTTATTTAAAATCTAATGTGAATATAAATATGACCATTAAATCAGTATTTTGTATCATATTATCAACAGAATATTATTTAAATGTTTTACTTATCTCTTTTCCTCCTCCCCCACCTAAACCCCACTAATTCCTAACAAGTTGATATGATAATGCACTTTTTCAGTTTTATGCGCTTCTTTTTTACTTTCGCCTTTTCTCCCCCATGCTACGCTCGTATAACGCATAGCACATGCAAGCCTTTGATTGTAGGTTTCTAAACTGAAGGCAAGGTTGGCTGGATGGCAAAAGACATCGAACACAGGGCTATATTAAGGGTCTTCATCTCAAACGGCATAAACAGTAATGTAAACTGTTTTTTTTTTTTATGCACGACTAAATAATAACTAATTCTTAAAAATTTCTGAACACCACGTATTGTATACACACCTTCACACGTGTAACGGTTATTATTTTGTCGTTTGCAGAGAGAAATCTTAAATACAGATGCCACCATAGACTGTAGATGACATGAGAATTGCAAATTAAGCACATTGTAATTGTCACCAAAACCGAAAGAAAGCAAACATTCTTGCACATTTGTTTACATACACAAGTATCCTTTAATAAACAACACTTATATTCTTACATCAAATAATATATATATATTTTTTACATATCATTTAATATTATTCATTATATATTTATATTTTTTTTTTATTTTTTTTTTTCATTCAATCACATTTTTTTAAAAATAATATTTATAGTACATACATTCCTTTTGAAAAGTGTATGACGAGTATTTTCCTTTAGTCAAACACATTATTGTTGGCTCAATTAATTTAATCCCTGATTAAAACAGGATGGAACCCACCACCCTAATGGCACTATACAACCACTCACCTAACCAGTAAATAATCACAAATTAACATATCCCTACCTCCTGTAGTTTCATTCATCACTCACGCTACCTTTCCATGTGATCAATTGAAGGAAAGATTTTCCCCACATGAATAATGGTGTTGCCAAGTATGCTTCTCTTTTGGGACTCCACGTCGTCATTTGACTCTTCCTCCCCATTCCCCAACGAAAAGTACTCTACCTTGTCACCATAAATTTTGACCAAAACCAAGTAGAAAGAAACGGCAAAAATGGTGACTCCGATGATGAACCAGCTGAATTGGATGTTCACAAGTGAATTAGCACGGTGGATGGCCTCATGGCTAGAGCATCTCACCACGTTGTGGCCCTCCTCATGGTTCATGAAACAACCTTTAGGTATCAACCGCGGCGTCCAAAGCACGAAGCCCATGATTATGAGCCACAGACCTTGAAAGAAGATGCTGAGGGAGCGCACGAAGCTGATCATGAAGCTCTTAGGGAGGCCAATTCCCATGAGGGTGGTGGAGAGTGAAACAAGGATGAGGAGCTGTAGCAGAAGGTGGTATTGGCCTTCTGGTCCCATGTGGTCCGCAGAATGGAGGTGGAAAAGGAGAAGTTGCTGACCAAAGGCTATGGCACCTACCAACTGGGTTAACCCTTGCTGAGCATGCGTGTGGATCCGGTCAAGGACGATGGCAAAGGCTGCGTAGACGAAGAAGGTCATGGATATGGAGGAGTGCTCAAAGTTGTGGAGATGGTTGGAGGGTATGGTTCCATCTGGGTCCAAAGGTTGGTGGCGCTCGGGGCCTATGAAGAGTTCCATGGATATGGAGGCTGTGGAGCCTGCCATGATGAGGAGAAGCTCTAGGTATCTGAAATTGGCTGTGGGGAACCATGGTAGAGCGGTGTAGGACTTGGGATTAAGAGCATGGAGCTTGATGTGGTTGAAGAGGTGCCACAAACCAATGAGCAAGAACCCAAAACCTGGAGCTACATGTCCTACAAGAGTGCCCATGGTTATGAACCAAGTGTTAATAAGAGTGGTAGTGGTGGTGTTGTATTTTTGGAGAGAAATTGGGAGGGAAAATATGTTGGTGATGAGGCAGAAAGAGAAAGCCAAGAAGGGTGGTTTTTAAGAGGGAAAAAGTTGATGTGGTTTTCGGCTCTAGAGGGTTCTATTATGTGGGAGAGGAACATTTTTTACATCGTCTTGACCATTGATTTAAAATATGAAAAGGAGAGAGAAAGAGAAATTCCAAGAAAGAAAATGAGGAGGAAGTAAGAATTTTTTCAGGCGGGAGGATCATGAAGACCAACTTTGGTGGCTGGCTTGAGGAATAAGCTATTCTTTTTTTTTTTGGGGTGAGAGGGAATAAGCTTATTTGCGTCTAACCAAATGATCTTGGATGAAGAATAAAATTTGATTTTAACTTTTTCTTTTTAATTCTTTCTTTCAATTTTTTTATGTGTCTATTAATTTAATTAAATAAAATTAAAAATAATAAATAAAAAATAATTAAAAGAGTTAAAAAAATTAATTGGAATCAAGTTTTATTCCTTGACCAATGATATGTGGTAGCGTTGCTTTTCTAGAACAGCATACCACGATCTCCTTAAGATGTGCTTATCCTTTTAATTATGGAAAAAACTTAGTTTCAATTTTGTGAGAAATTATCTCTCTCTAACTTTTTTAATCTATTGTTATATATTTATTTTATTATTCATTTATATCATTTAATTAAGTTAATAGACACATGATAATAAATTAAAAGAATTAAAAATAATAATTTTTTCTAAGATTAGAGTCAAGTTGTATTCTTTAATTATTAGTAAACAAATATGATATGAGATAAACAACTAATTAAAGAAAGAGCTTTCATGACAATTTATTATTCTCCTAGCTTTTTTTTAAAAACATATTCTCCTAGCTTTTAAATAAGGCAAAAGCATGTTTTCCTCCTTTCAGCTTTAAGTTTTGTTTATTTTAATAGTCTTAAATAAGGGTGATCAATCGGAACCAACAATCTGAGAACTCGATCGACCTGACCTGATTACAAATATTCGAGTTGGTTCGGGTATTCGGGTCAGTTTGGGTCGATCCGATTAAACCTGACCTCTTATTGATTCGAATTACGAGTTTAAGTGACCGACCCGATGATCCGATGATCCGTAAAAACGACGTCGTTTTACTTAAATTCAATCATTATTTTATTTAATTTCCATAATTCGACCTGGTGACCTGATCAACTCGATTAACCTGATTAACCCGATTACCCAACCCGAACCAACTCGATTACAATTGGGTTGGTCGGTTTGGGTTACTCGAAAAAAATCACAAACCCGACCTGAACCGACCCGACATTACCTAATTGGTTTAGATTTTTTTCCTCCCAAAACTCGACCCAACCCGACCCGTGATCACCCCTAGTCTTAAAAGTTACGGAGTAGAATGCTTTAACCATTATAATTCTTTTTTTTTAATTATGATCATGTTGTGTCTAAGTTAGTTTATGCATATCTTGTTTAATATATTTTTCTGATCTAGTAAAATACAGATCATTTGCATTTAAACTAGATGATTTATATAGATATTTCTTATGATCTCACTTTAAGAAATTAATATAGCTAGAATTTTAACCTAATCATTATAATTAGGTGCTCTAACAAAATCATTCTTTCTATGAATAAAAAAAAACAAAATCATTCTTTTATATTTATATTGATTTATATAATTTAAACTTTTTTATTCCAAGGATTGTATATAACTAGTGTTCAGTATTGTGCAACGATGGGATAATTAATAAAATCTTTATTTATAAAGAAATTGAAAACACAATTAAAAAGTCATTTTATAATAAAAAATATATTTGATTATTTAAGTATTTTTAATAATAAATTATATTTTAATTAATTTTATTATATATTCATGTAAAAATTTTAATATCATTATTTGTATATTAATATATTTTCATCTTAAAGTTTTTATCAAGTGTAATGTCTTATTTTGGCATAGTGAATAACAAACAACAAATTGGCATATATGCCTCACCAGTTGCAAGAAAAGAATTAAGCTCATTCACATAAGAACCAAACAAATCACATTTTAACTTCACCTTAAAATTAGTTAAATTTTTTTTGTCGTAGAGATTTATAAATACAAATTTCAAAATCAAAAGATTCTTAGGAATATTCATGATTAATACCCATTCGAAGTAAGCTCTACGATATATTCATTTTAACCATTTTTCAATATTCTTTTTATATTCTTTTACAGTTTCAACAACACATAATTAATAGACCTATAAGATCTTAAGTAACCCAATGAATTAGAAGATTTATATAACCAACAAAAAGATAAAGGAATAAATAAAATATCAAATTCCACATTACCTACTAAATATTGGAGCTCTTTATCAGTATAAAGAATTTCCTCAAAATGGAATGAGGTTTAAAACGTACAAAGGAATTGCCGAAGGTTTTTGTTCAACAAAAGTTTGAAGTTAGAAGTTAATATTCATGTCTAGTTGTCCATAACAATCAAATATTAGCACCAATCCAAAATAAGTTGTGTGGTATATTTGTCCTTTAATTAGCCAGAAGAGTCTGAAACATATACCAATGTCTTTATCACGGAGGCATAAATTTGTCCTGCCTGTTGTATAGTATGATGAAAAATAGAGTCATCTACTCATAATGCAAATAATTTGTAATTTTATTAGTTTAATGGAAAAGAGAAAACTACACACCAATATATTCATCAACCAAACTATCTCAATGGAATTAGAAACTTTTAAATTGTTGAAACTTGGCAATGTATACAAGCGAACAACTCGAACCCTCGGCTTCCATGTCTCTTGTTGGGGACTTATGTTCAAAATCTTATCAAAGTTATAAGTCATTGAACTCCATGACTATCCCTAATAACTCCAAAATTTAAAACAGTGGGGTGAAAAGAAAACACATGGTCTGGTTATTTAAGTTGCCCTATATAAGAACAATATAAATATATGATGTTTGAAATTAAAGAAATAAAAGTAGGAATTAAGGAACTGCTATGAATCAAAGAAATTGGGTTGTTTTAATTCATAAACCTATAATGTCAACGAATTAATAGTATAGAAAGATAATAAAGCATATGTCAATAAAATAATGAAGCAGTAAAATCAAGAAGCAATTCTTTTTTGACAGCTTTTTTTTTTTGACAGCATCAAGAAGCAATTAAAAAAAGGAAAATATTCAAACAATAAATGAAATTTTCCTTCTTAAATTTATATGCATGTGTCAAAATAATAGGATTTGAAAATAAGATTAAATTCGTTTGTATGAAAATAATACTGTTTGAAAATAGTCTCTACTTAAGTATCTGATCGTATTATAAAAAATTAATATTTCATCTATTAAGTGGGAGATACTCTAAAAAACAAAAAAATTTAAATAATTATTATTCTTATTAAATTTTTGAGACATGATTCAATATTTATCTTCTGATTAATTGAGAAATGAAATTTATAATGTTATTTGTTATTTATAACCAATCACATTGGTTACCATCATTTCAACAAACTTAATCACGGAGGAATCATCTTTAATTGCAGATGTTCAATATTTATTAATATTTTATTTTGAAATAAAATCAATAAATGTTACTTGCAATAGTTAATAATTCTATCTAAACAAATAATTTTGAATTTTGAAAAAAAATTTAACATATTATTTTAGGAAAGGAATTTGTGTTGAAGGAAAAATAAAATGCCTATGTTAGTGATTCTTGTCATAACTTCCCCGAAAATGTATATATTATTATTATTATTATTATTATTATTATTATAGATTTAATGAAATTACACATCTACTTATCTACCAAAATCATCTTAATGAAATTATAAAATTTTGTATCGTGAAACTTAGTAATGTTCACAAGGGAACAATTCGGAGCCTCAAGTTCTATATCTACTTTTGGAGACTTATGTTCAAAATGTTATCCAAATTCGTAGCTATTGAAATCCAAGACAATCTTTAACGGCTCCAAAATGTAAAATAGCGGGGTGAAAAAAAAAAAATACAAGGTCTGGTTGTATAAATTACCCTATGTAAGAACAACACAAATATAAGAGGTTTGAAATTAAAGAAATAAAATTAAGAATCAAAGAAATGTTAGAAATCAAGAAAATATATTGTACCTTTTTTTAATTCACAAACCTAAAATGTCAACGAATTAATAATGCAGAAAAATAATAAAACATATGTCAATCAAATAATGAAGTAATAAATTTAATGAAAGCAATTAAAATAGGAAAATATTCAAACAATAAATGAAAATTTCATTCTTAAATATATATATGGATGTGTTGAAATGATAGGATTTGAAAATAAGATTGAATAATTGTTTCCCTTCTTAAATTTTAAGACACGATTTGATATATATGTTCTCATCAATTATAAAATAAAACTGGATAATGTTATTTTTTTATTTATAACTAATTCAATTTGTTACAACTATTTCAACAAACAAACTTAATTACGGAAGAATCATCTTTAATTGTGGATTTTGAAAAATTATTAATATTTTATTTTAAAATAAAATCAATAAATATTACTTGTAATCTTGTAATTGTATCTACATAGATAAATTTAAATTTTGAAATTTTTTAAGTTACTATTTAAGAAAAAGAATTTGCTATAAAGAAAAAATTAAATACTTATACTAATAACATCTGCCATAACTTTTCAAAAAGTGAGCATTAAAATGTACATATTATATATTAAACAATGTTAATTGGACAGACAAATACACCCTCACTGATTCACAGAATACAAATCTCAACCCCTCCTTTTTCTTTTTCCCTGCTTACTGACGGCGTTTGTAATGTGCGTATCATTTTTGTGAAAGTAACTTTTATTATTGATTTTAAAGGAATGAGATCATATCACATCAATACATGTGGCATGATATATGACTATTAAATTTATTGTCTGTATGTTTATTCAACTCGAAATTTTGAGGGACCCTTCTATGAATAAGCCACGTTCCTCCTTTGGATTATCATATCTCCGTGTGATCAGTATTTGTTTCATAAAAAATGTTATTTATACGTCTCAATCCTATATACCTCTTCATACCCCTATTATTTTTGAAAAAAAGTGAAAGAAAAGAGTGTGGGAAATGAGATAAATTTAATTTTTTTTCAAAACTAATAAGCATAAACGATATGTGTAGAAATAACATTATTGTTGTTTAATATTATATCATCTTGATACTATCTAAAAAATGTCATTAAAAAGATTGTGGCGTAGTCGACGAAGAATGAAGAAATGAATTGTACACACTAGCTGGTCGTGGAAACTTCAAAGAAGGAAGAGTACTGAAATGTACACGTTATGCCCATTTTTTGGTTGAAAATGATTATCTTATATTTTTAAAAGAGGTGTAAGTATTATACATATTCTTTTTAAAAATATGTAATTAAAAAAATTAAAAAAAATAAAATAAATAATATTAGATAAAATATAAAAATAAGTGTATGTAATATTTGTGTTAAGAATATAAAAATTGTTTTTCGTTTCTTTTCCCCAAACTGCCAAATGATTTTCAAAGGAGTGTGTATTTAAAAATTGAAACTGCGGGCAAAATTCAAGGTGTTAGTACTTTATATCTTCTTTCTTGGGTTTTTACTTTTTAGTCTTCTAATTAATTCGAAGGTCATGTTACGTCTGACTTTTGTTTGTTTATTATAAAATATGCTTAATTTTCTTGTTACAAATGCAATTTGACGTCCTAAGGTAAACAAAGAGTGATTATTTGGTATGCTATTTTAAGAGAGAAAGAAAAGGAAAGTGACAATTGGTTAATAAGAGTGTCAAAATGAGTTAAATTTGATTGGTTGAGTTTAGTAGGTCGACTCAAATAATTTGAAAAAATATGCAAGTTAAGTTGAAAAAATTGAAATATGAATGCATTTTGACCTACTTGGACTGGCTCGATTTTGGCCGACCTAATGTGAGCTGACCTGTAATAGATCAGGCCAACTCGTTGGCTTGATATTTAATTATTAAATTAATTATTTTTATGATGTGTAAAGTATATTTACCTTTATTTTTAATATAAATTAATATTTAGGTTACAAAAATAATTTTATTTGATTTTTGTTGATATTTAAAGTATGCAAAAGAAAAATATAGTGATAAAGTATAAAGATAAGATTTTTAAGGGTTAAAAATATAAGAAGAAATTGTAAAAAAAAAATTTGACCAACGAGCCAGTCCGACCTAAAATCCGTAGCCCGCACAACAACTTTGGCCTCACTCGAAAAATGAGTTGGAGCGACTCGTTTTGACATTTCTATTTATTAGATATCATTCATTGTTTTGTTTGGTAGAAGGGGAGGATGGAAAGGAAGGATTTGGATAAATAGAAAATCCATTAGTCCTATAGTTTTTCATTCCTTCCTTCTTGGGAGGGCCAGGAAAGATGGGAAGAAAGTGAGTGGGTCTCACATATTTTTTATTCATCTTAATATTATTGTTGATACCTAATTTTATCCATTTTTTTATTATTATTTTTTGTTTATTTTATTTTATTTTATTTAGTTTCTTTCTTTACAAAAAAAAAATTCTTCTACGGGTCAACCCAACCCAAATTCCATCTTAACTCTTCCCTTTCCCCTTCCTGCTACTGCCACCGAGCCATCAAAGCTACATTGAACTGGATTAAAAATTTCTACAATTTTTTTCCCTTTGGCATTTCTATCATTATTTCCAATCATTATCTTGCCTGTTTGCATTTCAAAATGGAAAAGCAAATTGATTGTGAATGTGAATCAAAGCAAGAATAAAAGGGGAGAATCGTTCAAAAACAAAAGAGAGAGGGAGGAGACAATCAGAGAGCAGCCACAGAATCACATGGATTGATTGAGCAAAACAATCCTCACTCTCATCACACCACCCATCCAATTCATCTTCAACTCAGAAAAACAACCCCAAATCCTATACCATAAATTTCATCTTCAACCTCTCCTCACACACAAATAAAAAGGTAGCACCACCATCTAGGATAACGCCGGCTCCACCAGCCGTTCACTCCGGCCAGACGCTACTAGACCGTCAGCCACCGCATTGCTCCACCTGACTGCGGCCCACACGCGTGACCCACCAAGCCGTGGCGGCACCAGTGCACCACCGCGAAAGGCGTCGCACGGTGCCGTAGACCGGCCGAACCGCACTGGGCACCGTCGGTGCCACCGTGATGCCTCGACGCCGGCATTCCACCACGTTCTGCCGTCTTCGCGTTGCGCCGCTGCCGCTCCTGCTCCCTTGTCCTCCACCGAAGCCACCGTGAGCTTCTTCTCCCCCCTCCTTTTTCTTCTTTCTTGTCAAGATTCATAATCCGAGACCAAGTTTTTTTTTATTTGCTGAATTTATTTTTTCTTTTTCTTTCTTTCCGTGGGCTCAAGTAAGTTTGGGCCCTCTTTTTTTTTTTTTTACTACTTTGGGCCTGTTTTTTTATTAGTTTTTTTTTTATTTTTTATTTATTATTTTATATTGATTTGTATTTACTAATTTAGAGTCTACATTGTTTGTATTTAATACTTTTTTTTATTATTTTGTTTGTTATTATGAGGTTGATATGTGATTTTAATTTAATTATTATAAATTAGATAATTTAAAACTGGCCGATGACGAAAAAATTGGGAGAGAATCGGAGCGCCGATCAGATACACTCTTCCCGATAGTCTTGAGGCTTTATATTGGATTTTGCCAAGAGTGCTGGCGAGGTCTAATTCTCACACTAAATTAAAATATTTTCTGTAAATAAAATACAACTTTTTTTTAAATTGAAATAAATTTTTTTTTTTTTGTAAAAAATCCTTAAATAAAAGTGAACAAATTCATACAGTTTAGCATCATGATTGTGGTGAATTAAAGTTTTATTTTTCATGAAGACATTTTTAGAAATTAATACAAAAATCTCATTGTGCCTAAAAATATTTTTTTCCTTGATTACAAAAGAGATTTTATTTGGCCATTTACTTAAAAAACATTTTCTTACCTTAAATAAATTTCTTTGAATTAAAACTATTAATTGGAATTTTTTTATTTGGCCATTTATTTTGAAAATCACTTCTCTTAAAAAATAAAATTTTAATTCACCATTTTTATATAATATCTTGTAAACTTAGAATTTGTTCCAAATAATGGCAATTTAGCCACCCATTGCTTATCTTAGTCATTTATCATTCTTGATATTATGCTTGACAAAATGGGACATGTCAAAATAAAAAAATAATAAAAAATTCTTTTCTTTTAGTTAATAAAGGACCAATTTAATTAATCTTACAAATAACATTAGATTAAATAGGTAACTGTTCTTAGAACGGACGGTGTAGGGTGCTAACACCTTCCCTACCCGTAATCAACCCCCGAACCCTGAACTCTGAAATGCTGACCATCTTTTAGGTGTCCAATTGCACAATTCCATTTAATAGATAAAGCGATTGGTGGCGACTCCCAACACCCCGAGGTCATTTCCTCCTTATTCTTTTTATTTTCGCGACGCCCTTTGGGACGGTTGCGACAGCTGGCGACTCCACTGGGGACATTAGAGGGTTAAGCCTTGTTTTAATATCATGTTATTTGCTATTTGATTATGTTGGTCCATTTTTTGTTTCGTTTGTTTATTTGTTTCATATTGTTGTATATTTTGTTTGCATTACATGCATTGTACTTCTGCATTGTAAATAAATTTGCTTGCATGTTCTCTCATGTACACTTGCACACAGAAGCTCTATACCCGAGCTCAGTACCTTGTAGGCTTAGATAGAGGGTGAAGTAGTGTTGCTTTGTGGGACCGTTGGTCTCCGGTTAGGCACATGAAAACCCCTCGCTCAAATTGAACTCTTTCCGCTTGTAACCTATCATGGGTGAGGATGGAGGACTCTTGCTAGCCAAAGTGTTGATGACAGCAAGGGGCAATTTGGGGACCTTTTGTCCGATAGGGGTCTAAAACCAAAGCTATCACTTACTCGTACATAGAACCCATCTTTTAGGACAGGTACCAAGCTTAGGATCATGTCTCCGCATGTATAATTTTACTCTTGTTTTAGTGTACTTATGTTTGCATTTTTTTTTATCATATTCATAATAATACAAAAAAAAAACTGTCTCTACGACACTCATATAGGACTCGTTCTCAATCAAAAGTCATGGATGAACTGAGGCAGTCACAAGAAGAGCTGAGAAGTGAAGTAAGTCAGCTAAAGGAACAAATGGCCAAGGTCTTGGAAGTTCTGCAAGCTTTAGAAAGAACGAGGAACACAGAGGGGACTCCTTCAAGGGCAAATGATGATCCTTCAGCCACGTCTGCTCACCCGCCCGGCTTTACGCCAATTCCTTGGCAATATCCTAGCGTCACCTCTCAAGGGGCCATGATGCCACTCACCATTTACTCAAATAATCCTGAAACACGTGCATCTTCATTCCTACCATATGGCCTTCCACCTGGTTATGTGCCGCCATTAGCCACCAATACTCCTAAGGGCAGTGCACCGACAGTCACAGCAACTTCAAACCCTCCAAACACTACCCAAGGATCTCAGCCAAATACCAGTGAGATTTCTCAGTACCTTATTTCCATTCCACCTTATGGCCTTTCCCCTGGTTTTATGCCGTCACAAATTACTAACCCTCTTGAGAGCGGCTCATCATTGGTAATACCCACTTCAGGGCCACAAAGCTCGACTCAGGCCCAACCTCCTTTTTATATGCCACAGTCTTTCCCTCATAAGATCGCTGGTACTTTTCCGTGGAACCCTTCAACTGAAGGCCTTCAATCCAAGGAAAAATTAGAAGTTCTTGAAAATCAGAACTTTGCCTTGTCCCGGATGTTGTTATTCCTCCAAAGTTTAAGGTCCTAGATTTTGATAAATATAAGGGGACTGCTTGCCCAAAGAATCACTTGATAATGTACATTCGCAAGATGGCTTCACAAGCTCATGATGACAAACTGTTAATTCATTTCTTCCAAGACAGCTTAAATGGGGCAACTTTGAATTGGTACACACATCTTGAGCGTGCACGTATAAGGAGTTTCAAGGATTTAGCTGATGCTTTTGTAAAGCAGTACAAGTTCAACATTGACATGGCACTAGATAGAATGCAACTACAAAGTATGTCTAAGAAGGATGCTGAGACCTTCAAGGAATATGCTCAGAGGTGGAGGAAAATGGCTGCACAAGTGGAACCCCCTTTGTCAGAAAAAGAAATGGTTGTTATGTTCACTGATACACTACACGCGCCATTCTATGGTCATATGATTGGAAGTGTGTCATCAAGTTTTTCGGATATCGTGATAATTGATGAAATGATTGAAAACGAAATGAAAAAGGGAAGATTGCATCAAATGAATGATGAACAGGAAAATATGGACAAATGTTGAACCAACTAAGGGTGGACTTCAGGTTGAATGAGTTAAATGAGGTTTCAAGAAAACTCATGGATGTCAACGGTTACCTAATTCACTAGGCGTTGTCAGAAGGTTTCTACACATGCCCATCTGCAATAGGAGTGATTTCTTACAATGGTCGATCAGGGGCAACCTTAGAAAGTTTGATCAAGTGGCGATTCATTTTTCTAACCGTCAAGAATGAACCGTACCTTGGAGTCCTCCAGCACTGGGAAATTTCTGAGCGACTAGTATTCTGATTTGTTTACCAAGTTGTTACCATGAAATGATGGTTTAATTGTACTGATCCCATGCTTATTCAATCATTAAAATCACTTGGTTTTTGAACTTATGTGAACTTTCTTGAAGCATTAATGTGATGGATTTGCATGGATCTCAGCGTACCTTATTTCTTTTTCCTATGTTCTTGGCACTCGTGTTCTTGTCAAATTTTTTTTTTGTCATTCTTTTCTTCCCTTTACTTGCTTTCTTTTGGTTTGGATCTTATAGGACTTTCATTTCGAAAAATTTGTGGTCATGAGGCCCATGTGTGCAGGTGTTCTTCGTCCTAAAAAAAATACAAAAAAAAAACAAAAAAAGAAAAAAAAAGAGAAATAAAGGGAGTGAATAAATAATCACTCAGTGTGTATTATCCTTTTGTCTCTAAATTAAATTTTTTTTAAAAAAAATGAGCAATCAAAACTTGAAATGAAGATTGTTCATCTTTCTTAATCTCTCACAAGAATTCATTATCCCTTGTTGTCCCATTTTGAGCTTGAAAGTTTTCTTCAATAAACCCTGGACAAGGATCACCTCTACACTAGAGGATAACACAAAAAAAGGGGTTAGTTGCCATGATGACTATTTTGAAGTATAATGAAAAAAAGAAAAGAAAGAAAAGGTGAAAGGGGCGGAAAGTAAAAAAAAGCGACAAAGTTTAAGTTTGAACAAGGATCCTTGGTCCCACTTAATCTTTAAACATTTGTTTGAGCCTTATACCATTCTTTTCATAACCCCTAACCTTGGCCACATTACAAGCGTTAAAAAGTCCATTCTGATCAATAAAGGGTTGTTTTCATTTTCATTGACTTTAATTTTGAGACAAAAGGTTCATACCTTACTGAATTGGCAATCCTTGCTCCTTAAAAAAAAAAAAGACAAAAAAAAAGGTTAAAAAAAAAAGAGACTTACATTAGGGCAAGTTGTTATCCTGTTCAAGTTGCCCCTACACTGGGGCATGTTTTCTTTTGGTTCAATCTGACCCTACACTGGGGCAAATCTTTTGGTTCAACTTGGCTCTACATTGGGGCAAGTCTCTACCCTTTTCTGGCTCTAAACTGGGGCAGTTTGCTTTGTTTTATTTGGCCTTACACTGGGGCAAAAATTTTATTCTCAAGTTGCCCACTGGGACTTTTTTGTTGTCAAATGGCCTACACTAGGGCATCTTTGTTCTCAAATGACATATTTTGAGTCAAATTCATTTGATATCATACATGAGGGTAGATTTTTGTGGATACCTAATAAAGCAATGGTCATGATGTCCAGTTGTCAAGTAAAGATCAATCACATCCAAACCAGAAAAAAAAGGGGAAGAAAAAAGCAAAAAAAACTTGGTTTTTGTACTATTCCACTTCTTGTTTTTTTTCTTTGTAAATGTCATTGTGTAGTCATACTACCAAAATCAATCAAAAAGGTTTCTCAGTTAGTAAATCTCTTTCATATCCATGCATATCTGGTACATGATGCTTCAAGTTAGTGAACATGAGTACAATAGTACAATTTAACCATCTAATGGTAATCTCTTATTGAACAACTCAAGCCAAAGGAGCTCTAGAGTTTCAATCGATGAAGGGAATGACATTCTCAATTGATAATTCAGATTGAAATGTGTCCTGTAGAAATGAGAATCTCTGGAAAAGGAAGTCACAAGCTTCTGCACTAGCCATATCTAATGAAGAGAAATTTGAACAAGACGAGATTGGCAATGATCCCATTTGAACATGGGTTTGGTTGGTCAAAGAAGAGTTTGGTTCAAAACTTTGCTAAAAGATGTTTTTCTCAAGTACATTCGCTTCTTTGGCTTATGGCTAGCTGTGCAAAATTTTCTGACTCAAGGCTTACTGCATAAAGCTTTCTGGCTCAAGGCTCATTAAGAGTATTGGTTAGAGAAGAAGGACAACCAGGTCACCTCAAGGGTCATCTAAAGGGTTTTCCCTTTGCTCTTATGTGTCACATCTAATGCACACTTCAAGGGTCATCCCGATTGGACATTTCAACCATCGGCTGAATAGACAAATGAAAGGATGCCAATAAATCTCCTTCCAGTTCATCTTTGAAAATGATTACAATCATGTCTTCAGGGGTCGTGGAGACAAAAAAAAAAAGACAAAAGACAAAAAAAAGAGTTTTCATACTCTCATACATCTGAAGCATGCATTACATAGTACATTTTTCATTTTTCTAGCCTTGACCTACAAAGGTCCAAATTGCTGTTTCCTTTTCTGGGTCCCCGTACCCATTGCTTTTAAGTTTTTGTTAAGCTTCAGCGGATACTTGACTCCGCAAGCTTTCTTTTCCTTTCGGGTCCGCGCGCCCATTGTCTTTTCGTTTCTGGGTCCCCGCACCCATTGTCTTTCCCTTTCTAGGCCCCCGCGCCCATTGTCTTTTAGTTTTCGGGTTCCTAGACCCATTGTATTCTCGTTTTGGGCCCCCGCGCCCATTGTGTTTTCCTTTCCGGGCCCCCGCGTCCATCGTCTTTTCCTTTCTGGGCCCCGCGCCCATTGTCTTTTAGTTTTTGGGTTCCTACACCCATTGTGTTCTGGTTTCCGGGCCCCCGTGCCCATTGTGTTCTCGTTTTCGGGTCTCCGTGCCCATTGCTTTTAAGTTTTTTTTGTTAAGCTTCAGCGGATACCTGACTCCACAAGCTTTTTACCTTTTGGGTCCTCGTACCCATTGTTTTATGTTTTCGGGTTCCCGTACCCATTGCCTTTAAGTTTTCTATTAAGTTTCAACGGATACCCGACTCCGTAAGCTTCTTACATTGTTTTTGTTAAGCTTCAGCGGATACCTGATTCTGCAAGCTTTTTACCTTTTGGGTCCTCGTACCCATTGCCTCTTTGTTTTTGTTAAGCTTCAATGGATACCCGACTCCGTAAGCTTCTTACCTTGTTTTTGTTAAGCTTCACGGATACGACTCATGAAGCTTTTTACCTTTGGGTCCTCGTACCCGTTGTTTTTGGGTCCCCGTACCCATTACCTTTAAGTTTTCGGTAAGCTTCAACGGATACCGACTCCGTAAGCTTCTTACCTTGTTTTTGTTAAAGCTTCAGCGGATACCTGACTCCGCAAGCTTTTTACCTTTCTGGGTCCCCGTACCCATTGTTTTGGGTCCCCGTACCCATTGCCTTTAAGTTTTCTGGTAAACTTCAACGGATACCCAATTCCGTAAGTTTCTTACCTTATTTCTGTTAAGCTTCAGCGGATACCTGACTCCGCAAGCTTTTTACCTTTTCTGGGTCCCCGCACCCATTGCTTTTAAGTTTTCTATTAAGCTTCAACGGATACCCGACTCCGTAAGCTTCTTACCTTGTTTTTGTTAAGCTTCAGCAGATACCTGACTCTGCAAGCTTTTGGGTCCTCGTACCCATTGCTTTTTTGTTTTTGTTAAGCTTCAGCGAATATCCTAACTCCGCAAGTTTTTTACCTTTTGGGTCCTCATACCCCTTGTTTTATGTTTTCGGGTCCCCGTACCCATTGCTTTTAAGTTTTTGTTAAGCTTTAACGGATACTTGACTCCTTAAGCTTCTTACCTTGTTTTTGTTAAGCTTCACGGATACCACGACTCAAGCAAGCTTTTTACCTTTGGGTCCTCATACCCTTGTTTTATGTTTTGGGTCCCGTGCCCATTGCTTTTAAGTTTTTTGTTAAGCTTCAACGGATACTCGACTCCGTAAGCTTCTTACCTTGTTTTTGTTAAGCTTCAGGGGATACCCTGACTCCGCAAGCTTTTTACCTTTTGGGTCCTCATACCCATTGTTTTATGTTTTTGGGTCCCTGTCCCCATTGCCTTTAAGTTTCTATTAAGCTTCAACGGATACTCGACTCCATAAGCTTTTTACCTTGTTTTTGTTAAGCTTCAGCGGATACCTGACTCCGCAAGCTTTTTACCTTTTGGGTCCTCGTACCCCTTGTTTTATGTTTTCGGGTCCCCGTACCCATTTGCTTTTAAGTTTCTTGTTAAGTTTCAACAGATACCCGATTCCGTAAGCTTCTTTCCTTGTTTTTGTTAAAGTTTCAGCGGACACCTGAATCCGCAAGTTTTTACCTTTTCATGGATAAAATTGAATCAATTCTTTTGTTTTTCATTTATTCTAAATGTAAAACCAAAGGGGCATTGTTGATACCCAATTTTGTCTATTTTTTATTATTTTTTATTTATTTTATTTTATTTTATTTAGTTTCTTTCTTTACAAAAAAAAAAAAAAATTCTACGGGTCAACCCAACCCAAATTCCATCTCAACTCTTCCCTTTCCCTTCCTGCTGCTGCCACCGAGCCATCAAAGCTACATTGAACTAGATTAAAAATTTCTACAGTTTTTTTCCCTTTGGCATTTCTATCATTGTTTCCAATCATTATCTTGCCTGTTTGCATTTCAAAACGGAAAAGCAAATTGATTGTGAATGTGAATCAAAGCAAGAATAAAAGGGGAGAATCGTTAGGAAACAAAAGAGAGAGGGAGGAGACAATCAGAGAGCAGCCACAGAATCACACGGATTGATTGAGCAAAACAATCCTCACTTTCATCACACCACCCATCCAATTCATCTTCAACTCAGAAAAACAACCCCAAATCCCATACCACAAATTTCATCTTCAATCTCTCCTCACACACAAAAAAAAAGAAAAGAAAAAGGCAGCACCACCATCTAGGATAACGCCGGCTCCACCAACCGTTCACTCCGGCCAGACACTGCTAGACCGTCAGCCACCGCGTTGCTCCACCTGACCGCGGCCCACACGCGTAACCCACCAGCCGTTCAGCCGTGCACCACCGCGAGCAGCATCGCACAGTGCCGTAGACTAGCCGGAACCGCACCAGACCGTCAGTGCCACCTCTCGCCTCGACGCCGGCATTCCACCACGCTGCTGCCGTCTTCGTGTTGCGCCGCTGCCGCTCCTGCTCCCTTGTCCTCCACCGAAGCCACCGTGAGCTTCTTCTCCCCCTCCCCTTTTTCTTCTTTCTTGTCAAGATTCATAATCTGAGACTGAAGTTTTTTTTTATTTGCTGCTGAATTTATTTTTTCTTTTTCTTTCTTTCCCGTGGGCTCAAGTAAGTTTGGGCCCTCTTTTTTTTTTTTTCCTCATTTGGGCCCCTCTTTTTTTTTACTACTTTGGGCTGTTTTTTATTAGTTATTTTATTTTATTTTATTTATTTATTATTTTATATTGATTTGTATTTACTAATTTAGAGTCTACATTGTTTGTATTTAATACTTTTTTTTATTATTTTGTTTGTTATTATGAGGTTGATATGTGATTTTAATTTAATTATTATAAATTAGATAATTTAAAAGCTGGCCGATGACATAAAAAAATTGGGAGAGGATCGGAGCGCCGATCAAATACACTCTTCCCGATAGTCTTGAGGCTTTATATTGGATTTTGCTAGGAGCCATGTGAGGTCTAATTCTCACACTAAATTAAAATATTTTCTCAGAAATAAAATACAATTTTTTTTAAAATTGAAATAAAATCTTTTTTTTTGTAAAAAATCCTTAAATAAAGGTGAACAAATTCATACAGTTTTAGCATCATGATTGTGGTGAATTAAAGCTTTATTTTTCATGAAGACATTTTTAGAAATTAATACAAAAATCTCATTGTGCCTAAAAATATTTTTTTTCCTTGATTACAAAAGAGATTTTATTTGGCCATTTACTTAAAAACATTTTCTTACCTTAAATAAATTTCTTTGAATTAAAACTATTAATTGGAATTTTTTTATTTGGCCATTTATTTTGAAAATCACTTCTCTTAAAAAATAAAATTTTAATTCACCATTTTTATATAATATGTCAGAACTTAGAATTTGTTCCAAATAATGGCAATTTAGCCACCCATTGCTTATCTTAGTCATTTATCATTCTTGATATTATGCTTGACAAAATGGGACATGTCAAAATAAAAAAATAATAAAAAATTCTTTTCTTTTAGTTAATAAAGGACCAATTTAATTAATCTTGCAAATAACATTAGATTAAATAGGTAACTGTTCTTAGAACGGACGGTGTAGGGTGCTAACACCTTCCCTACCCGTAATCAACCCCCGAACCCTGAACTCTGAAATGCAGACCATCTTTTAGGTGTCCAATTGCACCATTTCATTTAATGGATAAAGTGATTGGTGGCGACTCCCAACACCCCGAGGTCATTTCCTCCTTATTCTTTTTATTTTCACGACGCCCTTCGGGACGGTTGCGACAATTATTAACATATATTTTTATTCTTTCCTAGATGAAATCAACCAAAGGAAGGGAAGCATCCCTTTCTTTTCATTAGAAGTAATGTTAGTATAGATTTGGATTCACTGTAAATTCTATATGTTTTGCCATTGAATTTCATAATATGCACATATTTAAAATTTAAAATTATGTTTTGAATCAATCAATCAATCAATTAATAATAATAATAATAATATAAATAAAAAGAAGATACATGGTCTAAAAATCTACCATATATCAATCCTATATGGTAAATAAAGCTCTAATTTTTTATCATGTGTCAAATAGCCCACCTATTTTAATGGCATGTGTTTGTATAAAAATTGAAAAATGATAGCACAATGTTGACATGTTTACACACGTGAATGACACATATTAAAAACAAATTAATTAAAATAATAAATTGATTAGTTATTATTAATTCCAACTTCAATAATTATAAATGACCCAATCAAAGTTAACTAATTAATAATTATAATTAATGTCAATATCTAATATAATCTAATATCTAATATAATATTTTTAAAAAAGTTATATTGCTTAAAATTATGTCATATCTAATAATAATAATAATAATAATAATAATAATAATAATAATAATAATAATAATAATAATTATTATTATTATTATTATTATTATTATTATTATTATTATTATTATTATTATTATTATTATCATCATATAAAGAGAAGATACATGTCTTCAAATTATGACATATGTTACTCGTATATGGTAATACATGTATAAAACGTTTTCATGTGACAAATACATGCTCACAATAACTGACATGTGACATATCATGTTACAATTTTAATGAAAAGTGTACATGTGTCGTCACATGACAAAAATCATGCTATGTTGGAAAAAAAATTTAAAGACTAGAAAATAAATAAAAAATTGAAATTTATTTATTAACATTATAAATTATTAAGATTTTGAAAAAATAACTAAAAAACAAAATAATTATACACATGTTATTGATAATAAGATGTTGACAACATTCCTCTTAGCAAACACTTTACGGGACTTTTCATTTGATAAATCTTTTTATGCAGTCAATGAATTTGAGCTTCTGCCAAAGAAATTGTTCTTCATCTTCTCAAAAGTCCATTTCCTTCTTTTTAAAACTTATTTTATCTCTCTTTAAAAAAACCAAACCAGTAAAGTGCTTGTGGAAAATGAAGCTCGCAAGTGCTCAAACAAAACAACTGTAGGTAGGTTACTCGATGAGGTCCATGGGTGAGTAGCCCCCTTGGTGGGACTCTTATTGCCAACACCAGCTTCCACAGACTGAGCCATTTTCAAGTACCCACATGACTTGATGAATATGCTCTTAGACCGTGAGAACCACTCCACTTCGAACTCACATTACGGTGGCATTGTTGGTGGTGAAGCGGCTACCACACCATTTGTGCGACAAAAATGGGGTTGCAACTACAAAGGAGATGCGGTGGTTGGGGATTGCAACAAAGGAGGGGATGCATAGATTCAATGGATGGATGAGCTAATGGAGCTAACGACTACTACTATGGAACTAGCAGTGTGAGTAAGAGCAGTTGAAGAAGTAGAGCATTCCTCACATTATTGCTGAGGCATATGTAATTGGTAAGTTTTTGTATTTATTTTGTATTTTATTTCAAATTTCAAATTTGTAATTGATATGTAATTGATTTCATATAGTTGACTATATGATATTGATTATATTCATTATATCTTAATTATAGTATCCCTTAATTTGATTTGATAGAGATATGATACCATTTATGCTATAGATATCATATAGTAGAAATAACAAATTATGAAGGAGTAAAATTATTCGTTATTACTAAATGTAATTGATTAGGTGTCTATTATTGTATACCGACGCTTGTATGAATTTAAATCCTCCGTAGTTTGAATTGTTTTCCATTTATTTCAAATATGAAAAGTTTGTATATGATTTCCAATTCTATGATATATATCATTATATGAATTATTTAATTTCCAATTCTGTCAATTTCATGTGTTCCATTTATTTTCAGATATAGTTGACTATATTCTAATTATTATCATAATATTAATTGATCAATCATGATAGACCATGATTATTTTAGATAGATACGTAAAATTATTTTAGATATTATTGATATTGATATTATTGACATTTAATTCCATGATTAAATGCTAATAAAATAGGGAAGATTATTCCACGATTGATAGGGAAAATTTCAAAGCTATTATTATTTTTATATATGTTTATTTACTTATCAATTGTAATTAAATTTAGAATATATCTTTTTATTTGTAATAAACTTATCTTCTATTTGAATTTTAATTTAAAATTATAAAAATTAAAATTAAAATAAATTTTTATTTTATTTCATTTATATTTTTAATATTGACATGTGCATTGCGTGGGTTCAAATACTAAAATTGCTTGAATCATAATCAGGTGATTCATAATCACTAGAATTGCTCTTTCCTTAAACACTAGAATCATAATCAAAATTTATAATTAATTTCAAATTCGATTTCAAATTGCAGGTAGTTAAAAGCAATTGTTTTTCTATATTAATTTCGTATTTGATTTGTCTTAATTAGTAATTTTCATTCATTATTATTTGTAGAATATATTTGATTTGCTAGGTTTGATTGATTTACTTGAATTGGTTTAATTATGTTTTTAATTTACTATTATGTTAATACTTGATTTTGTTCATTTGCAATAAATTTTATATAGTCAAATTTGATAATTATTGAAATAAATTTTATGTAGTCAAATTTCATATTCAACAAATTTGGAATTCCCTTCCTATTTTAGTTCATTAGTAAATCAATCAAAATTTATAATTAATTTCATATTTGATTTCAAATTGTAGGTAGACAAAAGCAATTACTTTTCTATATAAAAATTATCATTCTACTTTTTCACTCTAATTCGGTTCACACTCTTGTAAAGGTAATATATGCAAATTTTCTTACTTTCACCTTATTGATTTTTTAAGCTATTTCTTGCATATTCTTCTTACTACCTTTTTTTTTCCAACTAGGATGGGTCCAACGCTCTATCTCGATGGTTTTGCGATTAAAACTTAGCAAATTTTTGTCTATTTGATCGTATAGCAGCTCGTTTTTTGGGTTTTGCTTTTGTTGTATACTGTATTACGGATTTGCTTTTCATTTGAATCTTTTAACACTTAGCTAAATTTCTAAGTGTAAAACTCTTAAGTGTGATTTTGACGCAGAAGCCTCTTGGGGTGGTATTGTAACGTCTCAAATTACTAATACTAATGACGTATCCGGTTTACGCATCAGTCATTAGAATTTGGAACATTACTTATGAATATCCACAAATTATTCAAATAAATAATTTAATAATATACGAAATATGAGCCTCCGCGGAAGCATAATTTACATATATAATGAAAATAATAATATACCAATTATACATATTCGAGCATTGCATACTATCTTTATCGGATAAAGAAAATGATAGGGTCAAACTAACTTGCCCATTTGCTAACCGCAAGTGCACGGATCACTCAAGTAATACAAATACAGAATAAAAGTTCGTTCTCACGAGGATATTCGATTATAAAGCTAAATACCAACCAATAGCTTAATCAATTCTAGACAAGGACATAAAAATAATAAAACAATAAACTAAACTAAATCTAATATATAAAAGCAATAAAGATAAACGGTTAGGTTTCAGGAAATCTTCCTTCACCCCCTACATCTACCAACAACATGCAATCCTCCTCATAAACACAAATGCATTGATTAGGTTAGCTTGAGAATCTTCATTAGTCAAAAGCCTATGTCTAGGTCAATCAACCCTGATAAATCCAAGATCCACTTATGAACGATCTATTCTCAATCACACACTATACATGACCAATAGGTATATTTCTATCCTATTAACGAATCAACTCATCTAAGCCAATTGAACTTGCCGAACATGCATCAATCATACCATATCCATACCAACAAATCCCTATGTCTAGTTCATTTGCTAATATTAGGATCATGCAATCGAGGCCAACTAACAACAAGCATTAAACACAGATAATAATTAAACCATAATCAAACATCCATACAAACTCAGAGAAAAACACATCAGTAATATAAATAAACGGATTCAAAGTATTCCTAAACATAACTCAGCTATACAACAAATAAGGAAGAGAAAAGAGAAAGCGAAAAGAGAGAAAGGAAGCTCATTGATTTGTCTCTGAAGCTTGAATCCTTCTTCAACCTTGATCTTTGCCTCCAATCCACTATCAATAGAGATCTAGTCAAACTAAACTAACCTAAACTAACTAAACTACAAAGAACAGAAAATGGAAATGGCCAAAACGGCCAGAACACAGAGAAAAATGCATAATATCTATTTATAGGCTCAGCTGGCCGCCTCAGCACCATGGCCCCCATATATGCGCACCGCAGCGCCCACATGGTCGGTCTACCTACGCCGCAGCGCCCACTTCATCTGGGTCGTGGCCCTCTTGCCTCGGGTGAAAGTATGGCCTGGCTGAAAATGCTCTCGGCGCCGCAGCGCTCAACACCTTGCCCCGCGGCGTTGACCACTGAAATGCCTAATTTGGCTTCCTCTTCCTCTTTAAGCTCAATTGCTCTATATTTAACCTTGTTTGGAGCCCCTCCTATCATAGAGAATACACCAAATCAGTAACATATATAAATCTACTTAATCCATGATCATTTAAGCACAAATTGCTATAAAACATACAAGAAATGCTTAGAATCAGAATATGACAAATATAACCAATAAACCTCCAAATATACATTATAAACAAGGACTAAGCATTCATTTTAACACAAAGATAGGGCCTAAATAACTGCATTCTATGGAGTTATCATAACCCCAAACTTACATTTTGCTAGTCCTCGAGCAAAACAAAATAGAACTAAGTAAATCACTTAACAATTAAAAATAACTTTCATTCAGCAAATATATTTCAATCTTCTTTTTCATTCTTTTTTAAAAAAAAAATACTAGTATGTAATGATTGCATCATGCCTCAAAAAGTGCAAATGCCCCGTAAATAGCTCCACACAAATATAATCCTTAATATGCTAACAATCCAGAAAACTCTTCATGCAATTCACATTAATCACAAACATGTAAGATAAACTTCTCCTAATCAAGTCATATACATTCAGATAAGTTTATAAGCATACGTGTATATGATTCAAAGAATCCACAAGATTGTAAATCAACTCTCTCTCCACTAGTGTAAATCACACAAGATTGAGGATCAAAAGGGACTTCACAGCTTATAATGTTAGGCCAATGGTATGGGCGAAAGAAATGAACGGGAAAGGATACAATACAAACATTAAGACACATAAACATACTACTTCAAGACATGAGCCAAAACATGATATTAGCAGGGTATTCAAAAGTGAATGCAGAAAACTTTCCTGAACCATTTTAATGCTTTTTGAACTTTACTTTTCTTAAGCTTTGCTTTTCTTTTCTCTTTCTTCTTTTTTTTCTTTTTTCTATTTTCTCTTTCTTTCTCTTTTCTATTTTTGCAAAGCAATGCTTTTTCTTTTCTTTTCACTGCATCTGGTTCCTTCAAGCTCATTTTTAATTGAATATTCATACCCCTAACTAATAGACTCATATCAAGAAATAACATATAATATGTACTCAACAAACATTAAGGGTAGGAAGAAAATGCAATGCTTTCACATGCATTAGAATGGTTAACAGGAGAACGAACACAATGGTTATGAAAAACAAATAAGGCCAAACAATTAAGGCTTCAAAAAGGGACCTAAGGATATCATCATATCAGGGTAAGCTTTTTAAGGTTCAATCGGTCCAAACAATGCCCTAATCATTTCCTCAATCATGCATAACCTAGGATTTCGCCTCAAGAGAGTTCAAAAATAATTTATAGGATAATCAAAACTCTACATGTACATCCATAAACATTCTCAAGACATGCACTCTTATCATTTTCAAAGTTACACTTGCATCTAAGTGAGATGTAAATCATGCATCAAAAGCAACTAAACTATTTCACATGCTTCAAGATCACATAAGGTTTCACTGAAAAGGGGGCAAATAGCAACCTTTCATATCATGAACAACCAAAAACAACACCAGCATCATTGCAACATATCATGCATTCAAATAGATTCAACTTTCTATATTTCAAGCTTGCACAACACCTTTTGCATATAGTGAAAATTGAATTTTTTTTGTCATCAGCACATCAGTGATAGTCAAAACAAGATATAATCATGAGAATATGATGATTAAAACCACTGCATACTCAGAATACCAATACATGTTACATTAAGCACAAAGGTAATAAAACATGTAAAGATACTCTCCCAAACCTAAGTGAAATGTATCTTGTAATGAACATGGTCTAAAGAGTACCTGAGACTAGTACTGAGCATTACTAAATACACATAAACAAAAAAATAACAGAAAAAGTAAAAATAGGGGATCAGCGCCGCGACGCTCACAAAAAGCTGCAGAATTCTACAAAAAAATGCCTCTTGTGCAGCGGTGCGCACTAACCTTGCGCCGCGGCGCAATAACCTAAGCTGCTAAATTTAGCAGTAAACACAGTTTTGCTGCTGGATCTGATTCATATGGGTCTCTAGCTGTAACAAAACTTATTCAAAAAGCTAAATTACAAAATGTACAATCTAAACATACTAAAACACAAAAACAACACATTAACCTATATACAACCTAAACAAACTTAAAATTTAAAAACAAAAACAAACAAAAACAAACATAACTAACATATATATAAACTAACATACTAACAAAAACATAATAACACAACTAACATTAACATAAACATATATATACAAACATGCAAAACACAACATACTACCTATTTATGCATAAAGTAAAAACAGGAATATAACATAAACATGGGGTTCCCTCCCACGAAGGGCCTGAGTTATAGTCTCAGCAGGACTTGGTCACCAAAATTGAAGTGCTGCGGATGAGTAGTCCTCAAGAACTTGATGCAAGGGTATCCTTTCCAAGAACTAGTGACTTCCCTCAAGGGCCTCGTATGATTGAAATCACCCGACTTCTTATTTGAAACTAAAACAAAACATAAAAGAAAGATAGATTATATACAACTTGAATTAGAACTAACCAAACTCATTATTGATATTAGCAATATAAAAACTATCCCTGGCAACGGCGCCAAAAACTTGATAGGGTCAAACTAACTTGCCCATTTGCTAACCGCAAGTGTATGGATCGCTCAAGTAATACAGATACAGAGTAAAAGTTCGTTCCCACGAGGATATTCGATTATAAAGCTAAATACCAACCAATAGCTTAATCAATTCTAGACAAGGACATAAAAATAAGAAAGTAATAAACTAAACTAAATCTAATCTATAAAAGCAATAAAGATAAACGGTTAGGTTTCAGGAAATCCTCCTTCACCCCCTACATCTACTAACAACATGCAATCCTCCTCATAAACACAAATGCATTGATTAGGTTAGCTTGAGAATCTTCATTAGTCAAAAGCCTATGTCTAGGTTAATCAACCCTAGTAGATCCAAGATCCACTCATGAATGATCTATTCTCAATCACACACTATACATGGCCAATAGGTATATTTCTATCCTATTAACGAATCAACTCATCTAAGCCAATTGAACTTGCCGAACATGCATCAATCATACCATATCCATACCAACAAATCCCTATATCTAGTTCATTTGCTAATATTAGGATCATGCAATCGAGGCCAACCAACGGCAAACATTAAACACAGATAATGATTGAACCATAATCAAACATTCATACTAACTCAGAGAAAAACACATCATTAATATAAATAAATGGATTCAAAGTATTCCTAAACATAGCTCAGCTTTACAACAAATAAGGAAGAGAAGAGAGAAGGGGAAAAGAGAGAAAAGAAGCTCATTGATTTGTCTCTAAAGCTTGAATCCTTCTTCAACCTTGATCATTGCCTCCAATCCACCATCAATGGAGATCTAGCCAAACTAAACTAACCTAAAACTAACCTAAACTAACTAAACTACAAAGAACAGAAAATGGAAATGGCCAAAACGGCCAGAACACAGAGAAAAATGCATAAAATCTATTTATAGGCTCAGCTGGTCGCCTCAGCGCTGCGGCCCCCATATAAGCGCGCCACGGCACCCACACGGTTGGTCTACCTACGCTGCGGTGCCTACTTCATCTGGGCCGTGGCCCTCTTGCCTCGGGTGAAAGTATGACCTAGCTGAAAATAGTCTCGGCGCCGCGACGCTCAACACCTTGCGCCGCAGCGTTGACCACTGAAATGCCTAATTTGGCTTCCTCTTCCTCTTTAAACTCAATTGCTCCATATTTAACCTTGTTTGGAGTCCCTCCTATCATAGAGAATACACCAAATCAGTAACATATATAAATCTACTTAATCCATGATCATTTAAGCACAAATTGCTATAAAACATACAAGAAAGGCTTAAAATCAGAATATGACAAATATAACCAATAAACCTCCAAATATGCATTATAAATAAGGACTAAACATTTATTTTAGCACAAAGATAGGGCCCAAATAACTGCATTATATGGAGTTATCAAAAAATTACTAGAACTAGTCTGTAAATACCTATCTAAGAACATCCTAAGTAATCCTTCAAGGCAAGCTCCATACACTTGCTAAGCTGCTCGAGCCACCTGGAATTATCATGGAAACCATAGCGAATAGTGGGGGTGAGAATCAAAATTCTCAATAGTTTGTTTAAAACTATGTTATCATAATAATTCCAGCTATTTCGGAGAAAAATCTCATTTTCATTCAAAATATTTATTATTATTCTAGGAAGGTGGCTAAAGGCCAAACCAAGTCCTTCCTCTTCCCAAAATAGATAGTCCATTTATCATTATGAAAATCAGTCGTAATCATAAAAAATCACATCAAGTCTAAACTCCAAAGTCATTAAATTGGAATCTATGTCATCAAAACATAATCACTTTTCCAATCTCAATATATATCATGATAGAAATATCATCATATCTCAAATCATTAAGTTTATATTTTGTTCATGCTAGCATTACAAAATCATTTACTTGGTAGTAGTCTGCTTTTAGGTTAGTGCACATCAACCTCTTCATAGTCGTATGTCGTTACATAGAACTACTCCGGGTAACTAGGCCCAATTCTCCCATGTCTAGCTTAGAGGAAGTACATCTCATCAATATCAAAGTTAAGGTTAGACTTCAATCCATCATGATAAGAAAAAAAGTACGTTATCTCACAATATCAATCATCAGTCAAGAATGAGAGGTACGTTACTCAAACCATCCAAGATATAGGATTACTCCAAGTAGTGAGGGAAACACTCATCCTCAACCACTTAATGACTAGGGAAGCTCAGGTAAAGAGGAAGGTTCTTCCTTAACCTCAATTACTTTGGTATAGAGAAGATCACATATTCTCTTACCATTAACCAATATTTACCCTAGTACAAGTAAATCTAAAATCCATCTCGGCCTAGTTCCACAAATGGATACCCATGAGAGAAAACCATTTCATCAAATCATCATGCAACATAATGTATAATTCAATCACTCTCATCATGGGTGTTTAATTTCATCAATCAATCACATATTATTCAATATTATCAATCAATCTCACTTGATATAAACATATCATGAAATCAAGCATCATTTTATCAAACATTTCATCAAATACCTATATAAGTATTTTAACACTTACGGAAACTCGTATCCTCAATCCACACATTACCCCCTGATACTCCACCTCAATAGGGTTATCTAAGGTCTCTCTAAGGCTCCTAGCCTTATAGAATGCCAAAACATGTATTTCCTAACCAAAGACGCATCCTGCTCAATCTCAATATTTGACTTTTGCTTAGTAAAATGAGCATAACTTGAGCTACAGATGTCGAAACGAGGTGATTTCAGTGACGTTGGAAAGCTAAGAGAAAGAGCTACAACTTTCATGAAGACCATAAGAGCTAATTCTCATCACAGAGGGATTAAACAGCTGTGTAAAATTATATGACCTTGGCCGTGTAATCGTCTGTGAGGAAAATTTTTGGCAGAGAGGTACACAGCCTAGGCCGTGTAATTCACACGGGCCGTGTAACTGAACCAGAAACTCTGTAACTCATTTTGCAGGGTTATGACACTGTTCAATGGTCAAATTCTTGAATTTTGGCCACTCCAAACTAATTTCTAGGTGATTTTAAGTCCCAAACAAGTTCACAAACATGAGGAAAACATAAAACACTAATTTATTTCATAAAAAATGGATCAAAACACCAAATCCCTCATTCAAATCACAAATCAAAAGTGGGTTCAATAACCCTTTTTCAACCTTGAAAACCATCAAGAAACAAGAGAGGAAATCAAATTCTCACATCATGAATCAAACACAAAAGGTTAAATCTTTCATCATCAAAATAGAAATCTCACTCAAAGCCATCAAGAAATCAGATCTTGAAATACAAAAGAACAAAAGAAAAGAGTAAGAAAATCCCCCTATCTTGGTTCCCATGGCTCCATGTTTTTCCATGCTTTATTTTCCTCTTTGGTTCTTACTTGTTCTTCCTTCTTTCCTTTTCTCCATTTCTACCTCCATCTCATCCCCTCTTCTATTATTTCTTTTATTTATTTTCTTTTCTCTTTCTTTTCTTCCGTTGAAGATGCGTGAGAGAGATAAGGAAGGATAAGAAATATCTCATCTTTTGAAAGATGAGTTCAAGGGTAAAATGGTCATTTTACCAAACTTCGTATCTGTTAAGAACATTTTGATTTTACTAAATCAAGTTTCTTAACTTCCAACAACTATAGAATAAACCTTAAGATTTATCTAAATTATTGTCTCATCATTTTCATAATTTTTCATATCTGCTATTTCTTATTCCAATATAAAAACACCTCTGCAGTGCTCTTAAAAATACCAAACGGACTTTGTTTGTCCTCAAAATTTAACCACATCCTCCTTCACCCATTTGCGACCTATTAATAAAATTTTTCTTATTTATTTCATTTGATTTAGCATTTATACTATTTTCCTGAGTCAAAATAACCTTTTTGCACGTTCTGTGTTGCGACAAAGTGTCTAAATTAACTCAAAATGTCTAAAAAATTAACAGATATGTTAAACAGGATGCGGCTCCTCTGAAGTAATAAATTTACTTCAGAGGCAAAAGTAACCACATCTACACCTTTCAAAATTTTAATGGGTGAGATATTGACACATAACAAAAAATAGTAACAAACGAAAGTTACTGTGAAAAGTTAAAAAAAATTCGATGTAAATATTATTAAATTATTAAATTAATAAATAAGTAACAAAACTTAATTTTTAAACCTTAAAAGATGTACAGGAAAGACAAAACCCAAATTTTGAGAGATGGATTCAGCTCCTCTGTGAGCTACGCATCTCCTCATCTGGTCATAGATGAACAATTACTCCATTATAAATGATGCTACTAGTTCTTTGCAACCACGGCTACCTAAAACCCCTTCTTTCATTTCTTAAAATTGTCAACCTGTGGAATGGGTTACCAACATTGATGGATCAATCCTTCATTCTTTTCAAGCTGATTGTAGTCTGAGGTGCTATCGAAGCTTTCTGAGTGGTTTTGCATCCAACCTTGGATGCACTTCGATTACTGGGTGATTTTGCCCCTTCCCTCATTTCACGATCAATCTTGCTTGCTGGGGTCACTGCCTTGACTTCGGCACCCTGTTTCTTAATGATCCTTCACTATATATTACAACCATTCTTAGAGATGCTACTGCTGGTCTTTCCATTACAAGATTAGTTAAAATGTGACAAAATTACTTATGTCCACTTATTGTTCGATAGAATGCCTAAGATGGGAGTGGTTGTTTGGGAAAATGCTTATAATTGGTAATACTCATTGAATGGTATCATGGATTTGCATCACGAGCCATTGAAACTTGCTATAGTGACTATGATTGTGTGAGATAGAAAAACTTGGCAAAATTATGGAGAGCCATTAGCATCTGGAGCATTTGGTTCATGCTTGTGGCAAAGGAGACAATGTCATGTCTGCACAACAACTATTTGGTACAATGGCAAAGAAGAGTTTCATATGTCATTCTTGACTATGAATAAATGATTATTAAAGCATTTGCTAGATTGATTGTGCAATGTTAATGAATTGGTTATTGAAGGGATAAGCATTCCTGTGTAAAACTTGAGTGATAGGAAAGTGTAAAGTTGTGAGTTGCATGGTGAGTAGTGAGTTTATTGAGTTATAAGCAAAATGGCTTTAGAACACAATGCTTGTTCAATTTTTTTTTTCTGTTATAATATTTATCTTGATGATAATTAGATCGTGTATTTTATGAGTTTGAACCTAGCATTTTGCTGGTAGAAAATTTATGTGAGCAGTCTAATATTATTAATATATCGTGCAACTTTTGATTTTTAAAGTTAATTAATATAAAACCAAAACTCATATACCATATAAAAGCAAATGTATAGTAAATTTAAAACATATACAATTATTAAGTTTTTGCAACAAAATACTTCAATACATCAGTAAATACCCATGCAATAGAACTCTTGTCAATATCTCATCAAAACTCATCACAAAATCTTGCAGAGGCAAAACTTTTGCCAATTTTTGAGTTCATCTTGCCCAATACTAACTCCTCTTGAATTTAACTTTAAAAAATATAGCTTTCAAGTATAGATTTTAGTCACAACCTGCAAAATAAAAAATAATAATAATAAATATTAGATACTCTAAACAAAGTATATTATTAATTTAACTTTTAACTTCAGAATATTATCCTTACCATTCAAACTCCTAACTCCTAGCCAACTAATTCCAAGGCACTAAAGAATAATGCTGTAGTGTAACTTGAGATGATGATAGATTAACATTGTTATGAAATGAAGCTTGTGATGAAGAAGTATTATTTAACCATGGAATTGAAATAAGCATTTGAGAAAGATTTTCCTATAAAATAAATAATGATTTATTACTTAAAAGACAAATACTATACAAAAATTGAAAACAAACATATTTAAAATATGAAAAACTATTACCTGAACTTGTTGGTCTTGGGACTGTTTTATATTCGAAGCCTTCCTTTTCTTGGACTGCTTTTCGACCCAACTTTTCAATTATTTTGTACCTTTACATCTTTCTATCTTCTTTAAGACTTTTACATTTTCAAAAAGACTCTCCACTGACTTACCATTTAAATTTATGCTACAAATTCTTTTTTCATTCAAAATATTTACATCAACTTCATTTTGTTATGACAGCTGAAGTTTAGCAAACACATCTACCTTTTTATATAATTCATCTATAGCTTGATCAACAAAATTATATGTTTCTTCAAAATCAGATGCTCAAGTAGCTAATTTGATTAACTTTGAACAAAGCTTTTTGTAGCGTTCTGTGATATTGAATCTCACATTAGCTTCAACAACTTTTCCATTAGTGTCATGAACTACCATCTCTCTTGCTTCTCTAGTCCATCTCTTCAAAATGTACTGATTTGGAATTTTTTTCACATCCCAAACATTAAATACTTTCAGAACATGACAACATAACAACCCAAGTGTTTCAAACCTTCTACAACTACAAGAAATTGTTCCATCTTTCACATTGCCAATGACTTCATATTGTCCAATTTTGTCATAAATGGAAACTAAATATTGACTCATTTGATCAGTTTCATTGCATGCAACAATATAAGCAGCAGAACTCCAATCAAACTCATTTTGAAATTAATCAAATGTAGCAGGAGTATAAAGATGTCCAGCATGTTTCAACAATGGTGAGTGCTCCATCTTAAGCCGAGGGAGCTTTTTCCTAGCATTATACTCAGCTTCCAATTCTTTATACCACTTAGAATCTACAACCCTCTCAAAATACTTGAAAAATTGTACTATATCTAAGCTTGACCTCGCATAATTTTTTAAGTCACCATTAAAACTTTCACTAAGCTGAGTGCTTCGCATTCCAATGCTATAAACATTCTTCATATAACAATGAGTCCATTTTTCCTTCACTCTATATATACCCTCTAACCAACTATTTTTCTCAACTTTATATTTATGAAGCAAAGCATCCCATGCCTCATGAAATTTTGATTCATCTTCACAATTATACATGCAAGCTTTAAAATCTTTTAGAAAACAAGAACCGTCCTTCATTATATGTCCTAAATGCCTTATACCATTTTGCATGATATGCCACACACACAATCCATGGTATGTATCTGGCATCACCTTCACCAAAGCTTTTGCTATAGCAGGATCTTGATCAGTGAAAATAGTTCTAGGCTTTTTGTGGTTGTGAGCTACTAAAAATGATTCAAATAACCACATAAAAGATTCTGCTGTCTCATCATACAAAAGTGCAGCTCCAAATATTACAGTTTCTCAATAATGATTAAATCCACAAAAAACTCCAAGTGGTCTACTATTTTTATTTGTGCAATATGTGGTGTCAAAAGTGATTACATCACCAAATATAGCATAATCATGACCATTCTTGCATCAGCCCAAAATATATTTGTTATTTTTTCCTCATTATCTAATTGTAAAGCATATTGAAATGAGGGATTACCTTGTAATTGGCATTGAAAGTACCTTAACAAGCTTCTAGCTTCTCCATAAGCTAACTCTCTCTTTCGTTTGCTTCGAAGATAATTCTTTTGATCTTGTTTGGTGTATCCAATGACATCTTTCCCACCTGCTTGCTTACTAATTAGCTCATGTATTTCCTTAGGCCTTATACCAGAGTCATGTGCTAAATCTATTTGTAAAGCTTGCACTTTTGAGATCTTTCTTTGTGAAGGCATCATATGGCTAGTTTCTGTAGTTTGCAAAATATGATTGTGATTCAACTCAACATCATAAACTACACACTTCCCTGTTTCTCGAACTAACTTGAGTGTCATTCTTACTTGACAATCTGTTCTTGTTTCTGCACAAGGAACTTTAGTTAAATGGTCTCGTTTGTCTTGTCTTCGATGACCCTCATTTGCACAAACAAGCCTAAAGATGTTCACACAGTTATCTATTTGACTTTTATTTGCATACAATTGTCGAATATCAAAACCAGCCATTCCACCATAATTTGTCCAAAACTCTCGAGCTTGGTGCATCGTATCAAACTCCATGTCTAATTTAGGTGTTTTTTCTTCAGCAATTGACCTAATCAAAGCAAATATAAAATGTTTTATTACTATTGCCAAAACCATAAAAATAAAAGGGCCATTTCAAATCCAGCCATTAAGAATAAACTATAAAAAAATAAAAAAATATCAATAAATAGAGCTTTCTACAGTGTGAACATCCTTTATGCATATACATAGGCTGCACATATGAAATTTTATGAAAATGAGCCAATAATCAGAAGAAAAAAAGAATTATTTGTCTTTTTAGAATCTAATGTGACAAGCTAACCTGGAACAAAATGAGAGCTTCAAATTACACTACTGACTTGATTGAGTTTCTTCAATATTTTGAACCAGCCATGGACGATTCACTAAGGGTGATAATGCTCTGTTTTCACCCATTTTTTCAGAAATATGATTAAGCAGAAGTTAAGCTTTACTTTAGAGGAGAAAAGAATTATTTGTCTCTTTAGAATCTAATGTGACAAACTAACCTGGAAGAAAAAGAGAGTTTCAGATTACACTGTTGATTTGATTGAGTTTCTTCAATATCTTGAACTAGCCATGAACGATTCACTAAGGGTGATAATGCTCTGTTTTCACCCATTTTTTCACAAATATGATTGAATAGAAATTAAGCTTTACTTTGGAGGAGCTGCGTAGCTCACTCACGGAGGAGCTGCATCAATCTCTCAAAAATTTGAATTTTATCTTTCCTGTACATCTTTTAAGGTTTAAAAGTTAAGTTTTATTATTTATTTATTAATTTAATAATATTTACATCCAGATTTTTTTAAGTTTCCACAGTAACTTTCATTTGCTACTATTTTTCGTTATGTGTCAATATCTCACCCATTAAAATTTTGAAAGGTGTAGATGTGGTTACTTTTGCCTCTGAAGTAAATTTATTACTTCAGAGGAGCCGCGTCCTATTAAACAATTATTATGGTACCTTATGACCATATATAAGTCTAGCCTGCTGAAAAGAAAATGTTACAAGTATCCTTTGTCAGACATCGACGAATGTTATTGTCTTATCCTAGACATTGGTCAGATACTCTTAAACTCTTTAAACTTGCTTTAAGTTTATGAGTTAAGGTCAAACTCATTAGGACATAGGTTAAAAATCCTTGAACTTGCTTCTTGACCACGGAGTACGGTCAAGTGGGTTGCCCTTTTTGACCTTCATGTGTGCATTAGAATATCTGATAAGGGTGGACTTTGTATTCCTCGAATCTCTTCAAAGTACGATAACCTTGTGGGTTGCAATAGTTATAGATGCGTAAAATAACCAAGTAATAGAAATATAATCACTGATTTATTCATGTCAGAACTCGTCACTTACATGATAAAAACATAATACTAAAGATAATTAGCTATAATATTGTTTGAGTTTATCAGCAGTCCATAAATTCTTCATATTTTTGCCAGTGATAATTTCTAGGGTATAGACTCTAGTGTTTGTCTTACAAGTTATTTGGTATGGTCCTTCTCAATTGGGAGCTAGTTTTCCTTCCTTCGCATTTTTCTTCCGATATTCACTTTCTACAAAACAAGATCGCTAGGAACAAATTTTCATGGTATCACTTTGGAATTGTACTAGGTTGCAATCCTCTGTTTGACAGTAGCTTCACGAATGTAGGCAATGCGACGTTGTTCTTCCAGCAAATATAAGTTATGGCAGATGAGATCTGGGTTGGCCTCTTCAGAGAAATTATGCCTCCTCTAACTCAGTTCTCCTATCTCGACCAAAATCATAGTCTCACAACCATAAGTTAACTTGAAGGGAGTTTCCCCTATTGAGGAATGAGGCATGGTCCAATATGCCGATAAGACGTGATTGAGTTGTTCCACCCAATTCCCTTTAGCTTCCTTGAGTCCCTTTTTGATCCCGTGAAGTATAACCTGGTTGGAGGTCTCAGCTTGTCCATTAGTCTTTAGGTGCTCTACCGAGGTAAAATGCTATTAAATCTTAAGCTCAACTAGGAGATCCTTGAACTTTTGGTTAGTGAACTGCATTCCATTATTTGTAATGATGGATTCCAGAACACCAAATCTACTAATAATGTTCTTGTAGGTGAACTTTTGTATTTGCATCGAGCCAATGGTGGACAACGATTCTACCTCAATCCACTTGGTGAAGTAGTCCATAGCTACCACTAAGTACTTAATGTAACATCCCAATATTTGTTATCTAGATATATAATCATATAGAAGAATAACACAACATTGGCTATGCTACTTCCAAAACTATGCAATTTCTAATATAACAAAGTCATGTATATATAGAAAATATGAGCCTCGAATGTATAAATAATACACTACAACTGTATCTATCACAAATACAATACGTACATAATTACATCATATCGAAAGAAACTACTCAGCTACACTAAGCCAAGCACTCCAAGCTCCTACTGGTCTTCAGTTTCCATTAGACTTCCTTCCTGAAATCATCATGGAAACGCACACAAAGGGGTGAGAATCACGCATTCTCAGTAGATAAAATCCACAAACCATGTCATCACAATCATTCCAGCTATTTCGGGGAAAAACACGTTAGTAAACTCAAATATCATATATAGCAAGCTAGAAAGGTGGCAAAAGCCAAAACCAAGTCCTTTCTTTTCCCGAAATAGAATCTTATTTTATAAGTTTGTATAAAAACTCATTTATTATAAACAATCTTCTAGAAATTGCCACACTCACAAAACATAGTCTCTTTCTCAGAGACACCAAAGCAACGTTTCCATTGCAGAGACACAACAATAATACCTTCATCTCAGATATATGTACCCAGATAATATACTCAATTATCATATAAACACTTCAGTCACAGAAGTAAACAGCATCTCCATCTCAGAGACACGACACAATATCTCCATCTCAGAGATACGCAACTGCCTATACAATTGCAATGTCACAGTTATGTCATGATAGCAACCGCCCATACAATTATCATGTTATGTCAAGTTATGTCTAATGTTCATGCCTATGCAATAACCTAAAATGAATGTGGATAATGTCATGATTCCTTAGACTTAGTGAAGAAACTTATCTTCAGTCACTCAGGAAATGTATGATATGCATGAGCCTTGAACAAAACAAAGGAATCTGGTTCCATAAGCTCTGAACAAACACTGGAAACCCAACTCCAGCTATTCCACGGGGTGTGAGGGAAAGACCATCCTCAACTCATTACTATGATCGGGAAGGTATGTTACCTCTTCACTTATAGTCATGTATGATCACCCTCTCCGGGTAGTGAAGACTCATCAACTACACAGCCTTCAGCAATAATCATATTTGATCAGAACAATGATCTCTGTGATTGGAAGGATTGGTTACCTACTCGTTCAAAATCAATTTAGATCATTCACAGCAATCATTGTGATAGGAAGGATTGAGTACCTTCTCATTCAAAATCACATTATGATCATCAACAATGAGGGCTCAACCTTATCAACATAGTTAAGGAACAATAATAATACCAATTACTACAATAACTAGCATGTCAATTGATTTACATTCTGAACTACCAACATGAAATACAATGATATTAAATATCACAATAAATAACATACTAATTGATTTATATTCATCACATATCTACTTCATTAGATACTCCTATTAGAGTCTCATCGCCCTCTACTAGGCATAAACAAAGAATCCTAACAATTAGGAATCTCAAAACATCAAAATAGAAATTCTGATGAAATCTGCTCTAGGCACCTAAAAAGGATGTTTTTCATAAATTCACAAAAAATCCATCCTAACTGATAAAATTATGAAATTTTACAAGTAGATAGTCTTATGTCTTAGCTTTCAAATGCCACAAGAACCAGGTCAATCCAATATCTGTAACTCAAGTTATGTGACAAACACCACAGGCTATCAGGATAGTTCCTCTGTTCTGCGAACTGCTAGACTATGAGCGCCCGGCGCTCCAAATTCTGGCGCCTAGCGCCAGAACACCAGAAATTCGATTTGCAGAGGTGGTTTCTACATAATTGGTGCTCTAACCAATTTCTAACACCAAATTTATAGGTTCTAAGCATTATCAAATCCTAATCATGATCTAAAAACATAATAGAATCATGAAATACTTTCTTAATTCCTTTATCATAGATCAATGAGCAAGAAATAACTCATAAACCTAACTTTCCTATCTTGGAAGATTATGGAAGAATAAAGACTTAATCAAGTTCCTAACCATCACTAAACATCATACTTACTAAACTCAAGTCATTATCATGTTCACAAACACAAATCCAACATGAATATCCATAATCCACAATCAATCCCAATTCTACCCAACAAACACCCTCTATGTAGCGAGTGGAAGCAAAAGGGAAGAGATGAAGTTATGAAACAAAAACCCCCTACCTCAAGATCAAGAAGATGAAGATGGAGCAAAGTCTTCACTTGGAACCTCTCCTTGGATGGTTGATTCTTCTCTTGGTTTTTCTTCCTTTGGTTTCTCCTTCTTCTCTTCCTTCCTTTTCTCTTCTTTCTTTCTCCTCCTTCCCTCACATTTTCTGTTGTTTTTACTTCCCTAAATATCCCAACCATGGGATATTTTTATGAAGAGAAGTCTAATTTGACTTCTCTTGGTTGGGTACAAAAATCTCGATCTGCTAAGAACACTCAGATTTCTCCAAATCTGATTTCGTAACTTTCAACAAATTCAAAATAAATCCTGAGATTCATTAAAAATTTTGTTTCACCAAAAATTGATATTTTCATATCAAATGTGGGTCAATTCGGCACTAAAACACACAACCAGTATGCTTAAAAATGTCAAACTAACTCCGAAAATTCTCAAACTTTAACTGTAGCACAGTTCTCCCATTTATGACTTGAAAACAAACTCTCCATATTTATTTTCACTAAATAAGCAGTTTAAGTCACTTCTGGAGTAAATAACAGTTATATTTCTCACATAGTATCACAAAATTACATAGTCATGTTAAATAAGTATTAGGCTACCTCTGTTACCATATACAAGCCTAACATGATTTTCTAGGGTATTACATTCTTTCCACTATTTTAGAATTTTATCCCCAAAATTCATTCGCCATTAACACTTAGTCTCTCACAACTAAGGTTCCAATATCTCCAATAGACATCACACTCGAAGGAATCTCACCTTCTATAGTGATATCCAACTCATCATCACCAACCCAAGACATCCAATCTCATGCAGGTCTCCAGCTCCCAAGCTCTTGGATTCCTCAATCCATAATCCTTGCAAGTTTTATCTAATAACCTTTTATCCAACACATGGGCTCTACTCACACTAGAGGTACCACTCCAAAGGGTGTAGATGCAAACAAACATAATGAGTTCAGTTATATCAACTGGACCCTCACTAGAAGAACTCCTATTTCTCCTAGTTCGCCTAGGTGAAGTCATAGTTTTCTGTTCACACAGAACATTACATATTGAGCTGCAGTCTCAACATCATGTAACCATGTAACAGTAGCTACCAACATTCAACCTAAAACAAATCATGCAATCCTTTTTCCATATCTCAAACAAGAGACAAAGAAATGCACAACACACAGAGAAACTTCTACATGCCTAAGCATAGTTAGTCCATACCTCGGCTCAACAGGATGAACTACTCTGATACCAAAATGTAACATCTCAATATTTGTTATCCAAATATATAGTCATATAGAAGAATAACACAACATTGGCTATGCTACTTCCAAAACTATACAATTTTCGATATAACAAAGTCATGTATATATAGAAAATATGAGCCTTAAATGTATAAACAATACACTACAACTGTATCTATCACAAATACAATACGTACATAATTACATCATATCGAAAGAAACTACTCAGCTACACTAAGCCAAGCACTCCAAGCTCTTGGTGGTCTTCAATTTCCATTAGACTTCCTTCCTGGAATCATCATGGAAACGCACACAAAGGGGTGAGAATCACGCATTCTCAGTAGATAAAATCCACAAACCATGTCATCACAATTATTCCAACTATTTTGGGAAAAAACACGTTAGTAAACTCAAATATCATACATAGCAAGTTAGAAAGGTGGCAAAAATCAAAACGAAATCATTTCTCTTCCCGAAATAGAATATCATTTTATAAGTTTGTATAAAAACTCATTTATTACAAACAATCTTCTAGAAATTGTCACACTCACAAAACATTGTCTCTTTCTCAGAGACACCAAAGCATCGTTCCATTGCAGAGACACAACAACAATACCTCAATCTCAAAGATATGTACCCACATAATATACTCAATTATCATATAAACACTTCAGTCACAGAAGTAAACAACATCTTCATCTCAGAGACACGACACAACATCTCCATCTCAGAGATATGCAACTGCCAATACAATTGCAATGTCATGGTTATGTCATGATAACAACCGCCCATACAATTGTCATGCTATGTCAAGTTATGTCTAATGTTTATACCTATGCAATAACCTAAAATGAATATGGATAATGTCATGATTCCTTAGACTTAGTGAAGAAACTCATCTTCAGTCACCCAAGAAATGTATGATATGCATGAGCCTTGAAAAAAATAAAGGAACCCAGTTCCATAAGCTTTGAACAAGCACTGGAAACCCAGCTCCAACTATTCCACGGGGTGTGAGGGAAAGACCATCCTCAACTCATTACTATAATCGAGAAGGTATGTTATCTCTTCACTTATAATCATGTATGATCACCCTCTCTGGGTAGTGAAGACTCATCAACTACATGGCCTTTAGCAACAATCATATTTGATCAGAACAATGATCTCTGTGATGGGAAGGATTGGTTACCTACTCGTTCAAAATCACATTAGATCATTCACAACAATCATTGTGATAGGAAGGATTGATTACCTTCTCATTCAAAATCACATTATGATCATCAACAATGAGAGCTCAACCTCATCAACATAGTTAAGGAACAACAATAATACCAATTACTACAATAACTAGCATGTCAATTGATTTACATTCCTAACTACCAACATGAAATACAATAATGTTAAATACCACTAACATACTAATTGATTTACATTCATCACATATCTACTTCATTAGATACTCCTATTAGAGTCACATCGCCCTTTACTAAGCATAAACAAAGAATCCTAACAATTAGGAATCTCAAAACATCAAAATAGAAATTCTGATGAAATCTGCTCTAGGTACCTAAAAAGGATGTTTTTCATAAATTCACCAAAAATCCATCCTAACTGATAAAATTCTAAAATTTTATAGGTAGATAACTTTATGTCTTAGCTTTCAAATGCCACAAGAATTAGGTCAATCTGATATCTGTAGCTCAAGTTATGCGATAAACACCACAGGCTATCAGGATAGTTCCTCTGTTCTGCGAGCTGCTGGACTATGAGCGCCCGACGCTCCAAATTCTGGCGCCTGGCACCAGAACACCAGAAATTCGATTTGTAGAGGTGGTTTCTGCATAATTGGTGCTCCAACCAATTTCTAACACCAAATTTATGGGTTCTAAGCATTATCAAATCCTAATCATGATCTAAAAACATAATAGAATCATGAAATACTTTCTTAATTCCTTTATCATAGATCAATGAGCAAGAAATAACTCATAAATCTAACTTTCCTATCTTGGAAGATTATGGAAGAACAAGGACTTAATCAAGTTCCCAACCATCACTAAACATCATACTTACTAAACTCAAGTCATTATCATGTTCACAAACACAAATCCAACATGAATATCCATAATCCACAATCAATCCCAATTCTACCCAACAAACACCCTATATGTAGCAAGTTGAAGCAAAAGGGAAGAGATGAAGTTATGAAACAAAAACCCCTACCTCAAGATCAAGAAGATGAAGATGGAGCAAAGTCTTCACTTGGATCCTCTGCTTGGATTGTTGATCATTCTCTTGGTTCTTCTTCCTTTGGTTTCTCCTTCTTCTCTTCCTTCCCTTTCTCTTCTTTCTTTCTCCTCCTTCTTTCACGTTTTCTGTTCTGTTTCTGCTTCCCTAAATATCCCAGTCGTGGGATAAATCTCGATCTGTTAAGAACACTCAGATTTCTCCAAATCAGATTTCGTAACTTTCAACAGATTCAAAATAAATCCTGAGATTCATTAAAAATTTTGTTTCACCAAAAATTGATATTTTCATATCAACTGTGGGTCAATTCGGCACTAAAACACACAACCAGTATGCTTAAAAATGCTAAACTAACTCTGAAAATTCTCAAACTTTAACTATAGCACAGTTCCCCCATTTATGACTTGGAAACAAACTATTCACATTTATTTTCACTAACTAAGCAGTTTAAACCATTTCTGGAGCAAATAATAGCTATATTTCTCACATAATGTTACAACAAAATGCCTAAACATACTCAGAAAGTCACAAAATTATATAGACATGTTAAGTAAGTATTAGGCTACCTCTGTAACCATATACAAGCCTAACATGATTTTCTAGGGTATTACACTTAACCTGTCCTAGAGTCTAGGAAAAAGGACCTAGGATATCCATCTTCCACTGATAGAAAGGCTAGGGAACAAACATCGTAGATAGCTCTTCAGGTGGGGCTGCATAGATGTCTGAGAACCGTTGACATTTGTCATATTTCTGGACATCTTCCATGCTGTCATCTTTCATACTAAGTCAATAGCATCCAACCCTTAGCATTTTTCGTGCCAGGTACTTTCCTCTGAGATGATGGCCATCGGACTCCATTATCTTGAAAATCATGTCATCAATATAAACTTCCAATATCTTGCCAATATGTTCTTCGAAGACTTTATTCATCATCCACTGGTAAATTGCACCTGTCTTTTTTAACCCAAATGGTATAACATGATAACAATAACTTCTTATCTCGATTATGAACGCAGTTTTATCTTCGTCTTCTAGGTTCATGGGAACTTGGTTATGTCTAGAATAGGCATCCATGAATGAGATGAGCTAGAATCCAGATAAATTGTCCACCACTTTATCTATGTTGGGAAGTGAATAAAGGTCCATTGGGTATGCCTTATTCAGGCCAGTGTAGTCAATGCACATATGCCACTTCCCATTAGCCTTTTCACTAGGACCACGTTGAAAAGCCAAGTGGTATAATAAACTTCTCTAATAAATCCAACATCTAGAAGTTCTTTCACCTGCTTTTGTATTACTTCATGTCTTTCAGGTCTGACTTTCCTTTTTCATTGGGCCACCGACTTCGCATCCTTTCTGATAAAAAGTCAGTGGCAAATGAACTCGGGACCTAACCCCGACATATCTGCAGATGTCCAGGCGAAGAGATCTTTGTTCTTCACAAGAAACTCAATTAGCCGAGATCTTTCCTCCTGGTTTAGTTGTTCTCTAATCTTGGTTACTTGACCTAGTTTGGTACCAAGTTGAAGGGGCTGAAGTTCTACATCAGGTTAAGGGCTCGCATCACGGATCTGTTCACAAACATCCAGTTAAGTCAAGAAGATGTTAATGGGGTCCGTAGTAACTGAGGCTGAATTGTTGCGTTGATGTGTGGTCTGTAGTTTCATGGTAATCTCCAAGCTCTCATTATAGCATTTTTGAGCCGTTATCTAGTCTCTTATAATTGTGACGACCTTGTCGTGCTGATCGAGGAACTTTATAGCCAAATGGGATGTGGAAATCACAACCCAAAAAAAAATTAGTGAGAAGTGGCCCAGGATAACATTATAGGCAGAAGGGTAATCCACAACAAGAAATTTGACCTTAAGTGTTTTAAACAAAGGATTCTTTCCCATAGTCAAATGGGTTTCAAAGTATCCTACCAGGGTGATTTTGTCTCCTGTGAATCCGATCAACTTGTCGGTGTACGGGATCAAGTCATTTCTTGAGAGTCCTAGCTTCTCGAAGAGATCTAGGAACATAATGTCTGTCGAGCTTCCTTGGTCAACAACTATACGCTGGACTTTAGCATTAATTATTATCCCAGAGATCATCATAGGATAGGTGTGATCCAGGATAGTGCTACCATAGTCTTCATCTGAAAAAGAAATTGACAGGGTCTTCCTGGACCCGTTATCTGTCTTTGATCCCGTATGAGAAACTACGCTCAACACAGCTCGACATGCTTTCTTTCTTACATTCACTGACTCACTGCCACCCACAAAGCCCCCTAAAATGGTATTGATCGTCCGGGTTACTTCCATGTGACAACGTTTATTGTCCTAATTGGGATTATCCTAGTGTTATGCCCTTTCTTGATTCTAGGTGTTATCCCGGGAAAGACCTATTCTAGGATTTTCATTCTTCATGGGTGGGCGTCTTCTCTGATATGGTAGAGACAAGTTTCTCTGAGGACTATAGCTCATTTTTCTATAATTCATTCATCTTCTCTGATTGTCATTCCAGGATTGATGAACATATCCACTTAAATGGCCATCCCAGATTAGGGACTCGATGACATCTTGGAGGTTAATGCAGTCCTTAATGTTATGCCTGTAACCTTCGTGAAACACGTAGTGCTTAGACTTATCTTTTTGTGCATGTTTTCTCAATGGATGAGGTTTTTACACATCTCTGAACTCTGTGCTCATCACTTCTTAGTAGATCTGAGGTGTGTTAGGGGAAGTGTAACTTTTATACTTTCCCTTTAATGGTGGCCTCGAATTCTGGGTTTGTTAGGGAGCCTGTTCGGGTTTAGGTTTGACATCTTCTCTTTTCTCTAGATGCTTCTTGGCCCGAATAACGTCCCCCGTGTTGATATATTTTTCAGCTCTAGCCTGAAACTCGTCCATCGTCTTTGGCTCTTTTTTAGCCAGTGAAAAAGAAAACGTCCCAGGGCGGAGGCCTTCCCTCATGTAATGTAGGTCGAGTCTTTCATCACAATCGTGAATATTTACTACTTCTTTGTTGAAACAGGATATGTAATCTCAGAGGGACTTTTCTTTTCCTTGCTTTATATGGAAGAGACATGAAGTGAATTTCGACTGCACCTTACTTGTAATAAAGTGCAACAAAAATCCTGAGGACAAGTTGATGAGCGACGTCGTACTCGCCTCAAAATAGACTAGGATTTAAATGGAATATAGCATAGTGCATAACCTAGGTCATCTCCCAAGGATCAATTCGGATTTCTCAAGCATATTTGTCAATAAGTAAGGGGGTTTTGTTCATCAAGTAACAGAGTGCAAATTCAACAGTAATTAGGAATAAATTCAAAATTGGAAACACCAATCCAAGGTCTTCAATTCAAGTGGCAAAGTAAATCATAGTTCAAAGAGAGTAAAATTCTTTATGCAATTACCTCTGTTAATTCGAATTCAACTAGATACCTAGAATTTGATCAACTAAAACAGAATCACAATCGCAATTCTTGATTAAGATTGAATTAAACACAATTTTGAATTAACATAGATTATCAATCGATGATATATTCTCCATTAAATTCAGATTAATCAATCCAAATCTATCTTCAATATACAAAAATATAATCATAAACTAATTGAATAAGGAGAAGAGGAGAGAACACAATCAGAAATCACAATTAAACAAAAGAACTCAAAACTCTAACCACAATCATTGAATTCCTTGGATTGATTGGATCTTTAGCCTTCTATAGGCATCACCATTGAAAAGATACAGATCAGAGAAAAAAGAAAAGAGAAAAATGAAAATAGAGAAAATGAAAAGAGAAGAAAAAGGCTTTCTTGATTCAAATCGTAAAACTCAAAAATTAGGATTCAAAAAAAAGTTCTTTTCGTATTCTGCCTTAACCTATTTGTAACTGCAAATTCTTCTGTAATTCCTAATCTACTCCTGGCCCAAACTGTAGCCCTCTGAATAAGCTTTTCAGAGACATATAATTTGCTTTATTTGGACTTAAATTGAGAGAGTTAAGCCCAAATCGGTGATGGAAGGTCCAAGCTTTATGACAGCAACAACATCCTAACTTTGAGGCTCAATTTTGCCTTGAATCCAGCTGAATTAGAAAAATTGCATTAGACTCAAAATTGTGTATCTTCGTCTCACCTTTCAGGAGACACTAAGATCATCCAAATGTGACATTTGTAGTCCAAGATATGACCTGTACAATACAGAAAGGTCAAAATGAGTTAAATTCCAAAAATTAATAAAGCTTTTACAACTAAGCTCAATGAGGCCCAATCATCTAAAACTCACCCACAAACATAATATTGGATACAATTATCATCAATTAGGCCAAATATAAAGCAATAATGAATGCCTCAAAATTAATTGATCAAATTCCCCCACACTTGAACTTTTGCACTCCCGGGCAAAATACAAGAGACCAAAATGCAAGAATACAAGAAAAGTAAAAACTCAAAAACTAAAAACTCTAAAAGACTCAAATTCCAATGACATTCAAGAGAACAAAACACCCATGAATTAAAATTTCTTCACATCTCAAACCAACAAGCAAGGTAGCTTCAACTTGAAAAGCATGAATCAAGAATGAAAGATCCTCACAAGATACACTTTCAATCCCTCAAGTGTTTACAAGGTAAGTATTTCACTCAATTCATCTCATGAACAATTGCACTACCATAAGCTTGCTTATGTTCTACTTCTCCACTACTCAAAATACATGCACACAAAAATCAAGAGGACTTTATTCAAGGTTGTAATGGGGTCAAGGTAAGGGAAGGAAACAATATGAATATGGCAAGGTTACCAAAGAGAATGAAAGAGCATTGTGAAGGAACTCAAATGAATGACAAGTAACAAACATAAAATTTTATCCCCCAACTCCAAATAATGCACATTCTCCTTTACAAATTTCCTTCTCTTTTTTTTCTTTCTCAACCTTTCTTGAATTTATTCTTTTTCTTCTCTTTTCCCTTTTTTTTGGCTTTTCTTTTTTTTTTCTTTCTTAATTCTATTTTTTTTAATTTCACAACCAGACATCTTGCACATTGCTTATCAAAGTACACAACACTCACACTTGAACATCAAAAAAGCTCCTCCAATGAAAATGAACCAATGCTCTCCTATTCCCTAAGGTAAAGATAAAAACATGTTTTTTTCACATAAGACACAAAATGAGCTAAAACAAAGAATAGGTAAGTAGGCTCAAGGGGGTTAAACAAGGGAAAGTAATGCAAGGTTAGCTATTTGGCCAAAGTAGTTAATCAAGAAAGAATGCCTCAATCATGTACATGCATACAAGTGAAAAATGTAGTCTCAAAAAGAATTTAAGCAAGTTCTAGAGTGATCAAATGACATGAGTGACAATCACACAAGAAAGAAGAGAATGGTGCAAATGTTAAATCCACCAATAGGCTCAAAATCTCACAAGGTATGCATCTATCAAACTTGATCCACCAATTCAAACATTCACCACCAAGCAAATTAAATTCAAGAAGAAAGAAAATTTATTCAATCATGTTATGAACCTTGAATTCCAATTATCAACTTTATAGACCTCAAAACATCATTGGAAAATAACTCAAAACACACTTGTGCCCTTTTTTTAATTTTTAACAGAAAACAGAATGAAAAGCAGAAAACAAAACAAAAATAGCAAAATAACACAAAATATAAAAACAGAAAATAGAAACAGAAAATGAAAACAAAAACAAAAACAAAAAACAAAAATTAAATCAGTTTGCAAGTGTAACACAAATCAAAAGACAAGTAGACAAGTGAAATAAAAGAGCAAGGGAAGAGAACACCCTCATCAAGGTGGAAAGATTTGCACTTGGGGAAAGGTGGGCTTGTCCAAGGAGAGCTCCTCCACAAGTGCGGAGTGCGCGGGGCTCTCAAAAAAAGGCTTAAGACGGTGCCCATTAACCTTGAAACTCTTGTTGGTAGTTTCATTTGAAATCTCCACTGCACCATAAGGAAAAATGTTAGTGACAACAACAGGACCATCCCACCTAGAATGGAGCTTACCGGGTATGAGTTTAAGGCGAGAGTTGAACAAAAGCACTTTTTGGCCAATGGAGAACTCCTTTCGGGAAATCATCTTATCATGGAAATGCTTAGTCTTTTCCTTATAAATCTTGGAATTCTCATAATCCTCCAAACGAAGTTCCTCAAGTTGTTGCAATGGAAGCTTCCTCTCTGAACTCGCTTGGTCAAAAGCTAAGTTGTAACTCTTCACTGCCCAGTATGCACGATGCTCTATCTCCACTAGAAGGTGGCAACTTTTACCAAAGACAACCTGATGTTCACATATTTGATGCATTAATAAGCCTTCATTTTTAGTCATTTACACTCTCCATGCACTTAATAAATTAAGTTTGGTTATGTTTTGTATGTTTTGAACTCAAAATAGATTTAATTGAATTTTTCAGCATGATTTACGTCTTACACTAATCCTGTATTTGGGTCATATCTTGGGCTGTAGGTGGATGTTTAAGGTGAATCTTATGTCATTTTAAAGATGAGAGAGAGTTCTACAATCTTCATGAAGACATCAAAGACTCAATCACACGTTTGGATGGCTCAAATTGGCATTGAATCAAGAACTAAAGTGTTGCTCCTGGCAGAATGACCTTTATGTACTGTGCATTACACTGCTCGTGGTGAAAGTTGTAGAATGGACTGAAATTTTGATGATTGATAGTTAAGACTCAAATATACAACTTTAATGTTGTACATTTTTCCCGATTCAGACTCCTTGGAGGTGATATTGGGCTTGGAAGTCAGAACAGAGAAGCTGCGTCTGGACCTGAGCAGTGTGCAGTAATTTGAACATATCTGGAGCTATAGAAACGATATTGGACTCAAACCAAAGCCATTTGAAAGATGAGATCCAGACCTACAATCTTCGTGAAGACCACTTGGCTCAAAAATGACGAATGTAATGACTTCAGAGCAGCATGATTTCAGAGACAAAGAATAGGCTGAAATTTTCTACTCACCAAAAGTCATTCAACATTTTCAACTACTCCACCTACTCCTCCAACCACCATGACTCCGCCCCCTTTGACATTTTGTACCTCTAAACCCTCTATAAAAGGGAGGCTATGCAGATCATTGTAATAGGTAGAGCTTTTATTTAGAAGTGTTGTTATAATAAAAGTTTTAGTGTTTCATTTTGGAGAATTTTCTTCTTCTCTTTCTTTCTCTACTCTCTCTTTGTTATTTTCATTTTTGTATGGTTCTTGAAGGTTCTCCAATGGTAATGGCTATGGAGAGCTAAACTTCTTTAATCAATCCAAGAGATTGACAAGCTTGATGATTAATCTTGAGATCTTGTTTTAATTGCTATACGTTCATCTATTAATCAAGTTTCTCTTTCTCTTCTTCTCTTGTTTAAATTCTGATTTAATGCTTAATTTGATTGGGATTTACATATATTAATTGCGTAATTATCATGTGCCAAGAGATGAATTCAGAGGCTAAATAATGCATCAAAGGTGTTTGATGAAATATTTAGCTTGGTTGGATCTTGGTTTTCAAGTTAATTTGGGTTTTGGATGGATGCTTAATTTGTCTAATCTTAATTAATTGAATTCTAGAAGCGTTTCTAGTAGAAGATCCATGGATTATTGAGAGGCGTCTTGATGTGATCTAAGACCAAGGATTTGGTTGATAGTTGAACGGATTTATAAAGATCAAGGATGGATTAAAATCAAGATTTGTTAATTCTCTTGGATTGGTTGTTTTCTCAATCTTGTTTACTCATTTTAATTATTCTTTATTGTTTAATCTTGCAAAACTTTTTCCCCCTGTTTATTAATCTCTTAATCTGACTTCATAATTAGAGTGATCTACGGGCTCGACCCGGTGTTACCTTATGCTACAAGTAGTTTTGGTAAATCGGTTATAAATTGATTTAAATTTGATAATCTCGACAAGTGTCACAACCCTAAAGGGAGACATCCCTATAGGTGTCTTGTAAGCAGTACGATTAGCCCAAAGAGCATCTTCTAACCGGCGGCTCCAATCCTTCCTATTCGGCTGCACTATCTTCTCCAAAATCTGTTTTATCTCTCAGTTAGAAACCTCGGTCTGCCCGTTAGTTTGGGGATGATATGCTGTAGACACTCTATGCATGACCCCATACTTCCGAAACAAGGCCTTCATAGTCCCGTTACTGTTGATACTCAATTTTGTCTATAAATTTTTTATTTTTGTTACTTAATCAAGGTATGAACACTTAATCTTGTCCATGAAGTTTATTTCTAAACCTTGAAAAATGAATGAAATTCTAAAAAAAAAACAAAAATGAAAAATGAAAAAAAGAAAAAAGTTGAAAAAAACTAAAGTGTTTAAGTCCCACATTGGAGAAGCCAAGCTCCTTCTCCCTCCCCTCCTCCTATATAAAGGGGTGCTTCTCAATGGTTTTGACATCCAAAAATTTTCACACTTGGGCTTAATACTAAGTATAAGAGCCCAAGAACTTTAGTAAATTTTTTTTTACTTGGGCTTAATACTAAGTATAAGAGCCCGAGACTTTAGTAAAACTTTTTTTTCTTGCTAGTAAATTGCTTTTCAGGGTTTGATTTGAAGAAGACGCGTGGGACCTCTCGTGCACTCAACTTCTTTAAGTAGCATTTTTACGCCTTGAGGTAAGCTTGCTTATTTATTTATTTATTTTTTGTATTTTTTTATATATAAGTGTTGTTTATTTTAGTTTATTCATTTATTAGTTTGATTTTTTTATTTATTAATTTATTTTTTATAATTTTTATTTTAAAATTAATTCAAGAATAAATTGGGGTTAATGAAGTTGCGATACTTGCTAACCCTTGTGATCATTTTAGTTGCGACAACTTGATGATCTAAATTGTTATTTTGTCTTCATTTTTTTTTAAAACAAATCGCTAAAGATTCAAAACCTTTTTTTAAATTTTCGTGATAAATTTGATAATCATGGGTGACGTCTCTAGCGTGACGCTGAGCTTCACCTATTCAATCCTTAATTTGATTAACTCGAGTCGCGACGACTTGTTAATTCAAATTTTCGAGAATCATTTTTAAAAAAATTTAAAAATCAACCAACACACACTTATTTTTTAAAGAACTACGTGACTTTGAGTTCTCATTGCACCCGAGATACGTAGGAGCGTAATCTCTATTCTGTCAAGCCCAAAAATAAATTTTCATAATTTGGTTGTTTCTTTTATTTCTTTTCAAAAATAAAAAAAATGAAAAAATAATAAATAATTGCAAAGTCTTTTGTTTAGAGGGTTAAAATAAATATATTTGATATTATTAAAATTTGCACAACTAACATAAGGTACCGTTCTCGAACGGCAGTGTAGGGTGCTAATACCTTCCCTACCTGTAATTGACTCCCGAATCCAAACTCGTTTTTAAAAAGACCAGTTTTTCTGATAAAAGGGTTTTTCTAATGTTTTCCCAATTTAAATAAACATTGGTGGCGACTCCATTGACTTTATATATTTTTGGTCGTCCGTCATGATCCGGTTATGACAAATTGGCGACTCCAATCGGGACGCTTAGAGAGTCAACTCTTCATTGTTAGTTGTGCAAATTTTTAATAATCTTTTATTTATTTATTTTACCCTCTTTGTCTTTGTTTTCATTTTCTTATTTGTTTGTAAATGTTTTTATTTAGTATTTTTATGTAAATATTGGTTAGCATTATTTCATGTATATTGTGCCCTGTATATATACCTTGTGCTAAATTGTTGAAACCCTAGGGTGAGGATTGTGACCGGCTATTGTATATATGTCTTTGTAGATTGGGGTAATTTTGGTATTTTTGTATAAGTTTGTACGCTCCCAAAGACCCACCGCACCTACACGTTTATCACACACGCTTGAGTGGGGCCCTATACCCGGGTCTGAGCGAATCCTAGGATAGGTAGAGGTTGCGTAGTGGTAGCCATTTTGGATGTACATCCTGTTTGGTTATCGCGAAAACCTCATCTAGAGTGAGCCTTTTTATGAATGTCCCCACACCTAGTGGTTTACCCACTATTTCGTGGTCAACATTCTGAAATAGGACTTGGCTCTAGAGACCTCTAAAATAGAAAAGCCACCTTATGGAAGTTCTCACGAATCAAAAAGACTCTTAGATCCTTAGGATAGAATTCCCAAGTTTAAGGCAACCCCATTAGGACACAAAGGAGCATACTTCTTCTTTATTTATCTCTGTTTCTCATATCATTCATTCTTGTATTAAAAATCAAATGAAGAAAAAAGGTCATTCATTGCTTGCATCTTCATAACATTCTTAGCATTATAAAAAAATCATACATTTCATGACATTTCCAAAGATATAATACATTATCTTGCATTATCATTTCTAGCATTTTTTTTTTCCTTCTCTTCTTCTTTCTTTTTATTTTTTTTTAAGATAAAAAAAAAACTTCCTCATCCCTATCACTTATGTCATTCATCCATGCACCATTCTCAGAAAAAAAAAAAAATTCAAAAAAAGACAAATACTTCATATAGCATTTTCATTCTTAACTCTTTTTATTCACCTATCTCTCATGTCATTCATTCTTTTTTTTTAAAAAAATGGGATATATCATTTTGTATTTTCATTACATTTTTAGCATTCATAAAAAAGAAAAAACATCATTGTATATTTTCACGGCAGTCCTAGCATCAAAAAAGCAAAAAAATATCATCTTCATAACATTCCTAAAAAAAAAAGCATTATCTTGCATTTCCATAGCATTCTTAGCATAAAAAAAAAAGGAGAGAGATACATTATCTTGCATTTGCATTACATCCCCATAAAAGATATCATCTTCCATTTTCATCGCGTTTCTAACTCTAAAAGAGGAAAGGAAAGAAAAAGATACATCATTGTGCATTACCATGACATTCATAGCATTCTTTTTAAAAATAAAAAATAAAAAATTTCATTTGCATGATACTTTGCATACATTGTGTCATTTTGGTTTAGTCAATACTAATAATCACATCATGTTTCCTCGAAAGAAAAGTAGACACCATAGCAGAAAACAAATTTCCACGACACCCTTACAGACTCGTTCCCAAGCAAAGATCATGGATGAGATAGAGCAGACGCAAGATTTGAGGGATGAAGTGAACCACCAGGGAGCAAATGTCCAAGATGTTGGAAATGTTACGGTCTATGGAGAGTAGAAGAGTACGTACGATGGGAATCCTCAAATGACAAATGAAGGACATCCCGCCACACCTCCTTGCCCGCCCTGGTTTTGCTGCATTCCCCCTGCAATACCAAGGCTTTAATCCTCAAGGGATTACGATGCCGCTCACCATTTGCCCAAACGGCACCACTCAACCCTCAGTCGCCAGTTCACAGGGAAACCAAGGGGCGCCTTTTCCACCATATGGCCTCCCTCCAGGGTATATACCACCATTAGCCACTAATTCCCCCAATAATGACATGCCAACAGTGTCCCCAACTCCAAATCCCTCAAACTCTACCCAAAATCAAGCCACTCAATCAAATGACAACGAATCCCCGCCAACACAACACCCATATCCTTTCTTCATCCCGCCATATGGTCTCCATCCCAGTTTTGTACCACCGCAAACTACCAATCCTCCGGCAGAAGACGCCCGCTTTAAACTCCTTGAGTGCAAATCAACCACATGCCGTGGAACCCCACCGGGGCAACATTCCGTTCCCACCATCATGCCACAATACCCGTTGAATTCCTCTCGTGGAAAACCCCACCCAGGGAGAAGTGGGAAATTCTTGAAGAAAGACTACGAGCCATCGAAGGAGCAAGTGGCTATGGTCTTTTAGATGCTTCAGAGCTCTGTCTTGTCCCGAATGTGGTGATTCCTCCCAAGTTTAAGGTCCCAGATTTTGACAAGTACAAGGGAACTACTTGTCCAAATAACCACCTAACCATGTACATCCGCAAGATGGCTTCACAAGCTCACGATGACAAGCTGTTAATCCACTTCTTTCAAGACAGCCTAACTGGGGCAGCTTCGAATTGGTACACGCATCTTGAGCGTACCCATATACGATGTTTCAAAGACTTGACTGACGCTTTCTTGAAGCAATATAAGTATAACATCGATATGGCACCGGATAGACTACAATTGCAGAACATGGCTAAGAAGGATGCTGAGACCTTCAAGGAATATGCTCAGAGATGGAGAGAAATTGCTGCTCAAGTAGAGCCCTCATTGACAGAAAGAGAAATGGTGGCTACGTTCATTGACACTCTGCAATCACCCTTTTATGACAAAATGATAGGGAGCGTGTCATCAAATTTCTCAGACATGGTTATCATTGGAGAAAGAGTTGAAGGAGGAATGAGAAGTGGGAAGATCGTTGAAAGTTCAACAGAAACATTCAATGCCAAGAGGCCCCCAATGGGGAAGAAAAGAGAGGGAGAAACTCATGCTATTTCCTTTGACCAGAGAAACTTCACCCGAGAGAGATATAGCCAAACACCTGTGAACCACCAACCATCCTTCCAAACTCCTTTCGCACCTTACCACCCGTACTTTCCCACTACTCCACCAATTCCATATCCCCAGCCGTATCACCCCATGTCGCCAACGCTTCACATGTTCCTCATCCTCACCTCATCACCCAACGAGACCTCACCAAACGCCATATCCTAATCAATACCGTACACCCCCTACCTTACCGCCTCAACAAACTCAACCATGGACCCAAAGCCCAAACACAAACCAAAGAAGACCACCATATAGCCAAGAAAGGAAGCATCTTGACCCAATCCCTATGACTTATACCGAGTCATTACCCCACCATCCGTAACTCTCTCTTGGCTCCTTGCCCGATGAAGCCGGTGGAGCCCCCATACCCTAAAGGATTTGACCCAAATGCCAAGTGCGACTACCATGCGGGGCCGCAGGCCATTCCACGAGAATTGCAGAACGCTGAAGTTTAAGGTGCAAAACCTAATAGATGCTAAGTGGTTGAATTTCAAGACAAATACTCCTAGTGTGGGTCACAATCCGTTACCAAACCACGGGAATCCCACAGCTTAATGCTATAGGGGAGTGTTCTCGCCCAAAGAATCATAAGACAAGTGACAGATGTCAAGACCCCCATGAGGGTTATCTTCAAAGAACTGTAAATTTGGGATGATGGAAGCTCATATTGAGGAGAAAGAGGGCGACGAAGGTGAAATAATGTGCAATCTCCACGGGAATGTAGGGCATTCTATTGAGGATTGTGGTGAGTTCAGACAAATCCTCCAAGATCTAATGGATATGCAATTAGTGCAAATAGGTCACTTAGGTGACAATGGTGGCGTAAACATGGTGGATAAGTGTGCTATTCCACAATTACAAGAAGGTCGAAGCCGTAAACTCTCTTGTCCCTTCCATTGCAAATCCGGATATCAAACCGTTGGTTATCTATTATACTCGAAGTGCATATGCGCCATCCCCTGTGGCCCGAAACCTATCACCATTCAAGTTCCCAAATCCTTTTCCTTCGAGGACACTCGAGCCGTGCCATGGAATTATAATGTGCGAGTCCTTAGAAGCAATCCCACGAATGATCAGTCGGAAGTTGTGTCTGGTTCGACTTCTATTGTTACTAATATATCGGGGATTGGGGGAGTGACCCGGAGTGGTCGCATCTACATTCCTGAGGAGCTGCGAAAGACCCAAGAAGAAGAAGAAAAGGGGAACCGTAAAGGCAAAGTCGAGAAAGGGGAGACTTCCATTGGGAACGAAGCAAAAGAAAAAGAAAGGCCAGAAAAGTCGAAGGACTACAAAAAAGAGGTATCAGATGAAGAAGCTTGTGAGTTCTTGAAGTTTATAAAGCAAAGCGAATATAGAGTGGTAGATCACCAATCGCACCCCCGCGAGGATATCGCTTTTGTCCTTATTGATGAACTCGAATCGCACGTAAAAGTATTGATGAAAATACCGAATCGTGCTCATGTTTCCCATGACATTACAAATGACAAGTTAGGTGGTATTATTGGCAACATTTCTGGCCGATAATTATGTCACTTTCACGATGATGAGATACCACCAAGGAATGGGGCACAACAAGGCACCGCACATTTCGTCAAATGTCAAAAACATATAATGGCTAGAGTGCTCATTGACAATGGTTCCTCTTTGAACGTGTTACCAAAATCAACCCTTTCCAAGTCCTTTTGATGGGACTTGCATAAAACCAAGCACGATGATAGTAAGGGCATTCGATGGCACCGGAAGAGAAGTCATGGGGGGGAGATTGAAATACCGGTTCAGATTGGTCCCCGCACTTTCAATATACTCTTCCAAGTGATGGATATTACGCCATCCTACACTTGTCTTTTAGGACGACCATGGATTCATTCTCACCGAGCTATTCCTTCTACCTTGCACCAAAAAGTAAAATTCATAGTTGATAATAAGATGATTACTGTCTTTGGCGAAGAGGACCTACTGGTGAGCAAGCCATTGGACACTCCTTATATTGAAGCTGCAGAAGAAGCTCTTGAAACCGCGTTCCAAGCGCTAGAGATTGTCAATGCCACCTATGTGGAAGAATGAGCTCAAGGTCTGAAGCCCCGACCATCTAATACATCCATGATGATGGCTAAGGTAATGCTTGGAAAAGGATACCAATATGGAGGAGGACTAGGAATGAATGGACAAGGCATTGTGAATTTCTGGGCACCCTGCGAAAACAAAGACAGATTTGGGTTAGGATATAAACCCACCAAAGCCGACAAAAGAAGGGTCCTAGAAGAGAAAAGGGAGAGGAGGTTGGCTAGGTTGGAAAATCGGGAACCTAAAGCTGAGAGGATCCCCATCTGTGACATCCGACGAAACTTTCGAAGTGCGGGCTTAGTATTTCTGAACCAAGTGACCGCCATCGAAGACGATCAACTCATCAATCATGGTGTCAACTTGGTGTACCCTTGCTCCCCAGATGCAGAACTCAACAATTGGGAGAGCGTTGATTTTCCCATGACCTGTGAAATTGATTCAAAGTAATTTTGTAATGCTAATCCTTTAGCTCTGCCCAAGGCTTTAGGATAATGTGTTGTGAAAGCGGGCTCACATGTTTCCATTTCAATATTTACTATCAATAAATGCATTTTCAGATTATCTTGCTATTTCTTTTTTCTTCTTTTTAGCTTTTTGCTTGACCATTTCATTAACCTTTATTCATTACCCTTTTTTTTTTTACTTGTGTTAACACCAATAAATGCAGATCTGAAAGTGACTCTCTTGAAAATGACAGTGCTATGACCCCATTATACGATTTTGACCATCCCGTTAATCATGTTGATGAGGATAATGATGACAATTGGGAACCTCTCTCCTGAGCTAATGAGATTAATGGAACAAGAGGCCAAGGAAATTCAACCCCACGAAGAGCCAACTGAACTGATTAATTTGGGGACAGAGGATGATAAAAAAGAAGTTAAAATTAGGCACTACCATGAAAGAAAATGAGCGAAGCAAGTTAGTTAAGCTCTTATCTGATTATTGTGATGTTTTCGCCTGGTCGTACCAAGATATGCCTGGCCTAGATACTAGCATAGTTGAGCACAAATTGCCTTTAAAACCAGAATGTCCTCCTGGTCAAGGAAAAGTTGAGACGAATGAAGCCGGAGAGATGTCACTAAAAATTAGAGAAGAGGTTAAAAAGCGCTTTGATGCGTGTTTCCTCGCGGCTTGCAAAATACCCTCAATGGGTTGCTAACATCGTCCCTCGTCCCAAAGAAAGATGGGAAGGTGCGAATGTGCGTTGACTATAAAGATTTGAATAGGGTCGACCCTAAAGATAACTTCCTCTACCTCACATTGATGTTTTGGTGGACAACACCGCTCAACATGCATTTTTCTCCTTCATGGACGGTTTCTCGGGATACAACCAAATCAAGATGGCGCCCGAAGATATGGAGAAGACCACATTCATCACTCTACGGGAACTTTTTGCTATAAGGTGATGCCATTTGGATTGAAGAACGCCGAGCAACTTATCAAAGGGCGATGGTGGCATTGTTCCACGACATGATGCACAAAGAAATAGAAGTTTATGTGGATGACATGATTGCAAAGTCAAAAACGAGAAGAAGATCACATAACCGATCTGCAAAAGCTCTTTGAACGGTTGAGAAAGTTCAGTGCTCGGGATCGAATCCTACTAAGTGCACTTTCGGGGTAAAATCGTGCAAGCTCTTGGGGTTTGTGGTTAGCGAGAAAGGGATAGAAGTTGATCCAGACAAAGTTCGAGCAATCATAGAGATGCCACTCCTCGCACCGAAAAAGAAGTTCGTGGGTTTTGGGAGGCCGAACTATATTGCTAGGTTTATATCCCAATTGACGCAACATGCGAGCCAATCTTCAAGTTGTTGCGTAAAAACCAGACAAGAGAGAGTGGAATGAGGATTGTCAGGTAGCATTTGAGAAGATCAAGCAGTATCTGCAAGAACCCCCGCTTTGGTACCTCCAGTGCCAGGAAGGCCTCTCATCATGTACTTGACTGTGTTGGATGAATCCATGGGTTGCGTACTGGGACAGCATGATGAAACTGGAAAAAAGGAGCAGGCCATCTATTACTTGAGTAAGAAGTTCACCAACTATGAGGCAAAATACTCATTATTGGAACGCACATGCTGCGCCTTGGCATGGGCAAACACCTAAAGGCAGTACATGTTGTGTTACACCACTTGGTTAGTGTCCAAAATGGACCCGATCAAATACATCTTTGAAAAACCTGCCCTCACTGGGAGGATTGCACGCTGGCAAGTTTTGCTATCAGAATATGACATTATCTATGTCACGCAAAAAGCAGTCAAAGGCAATGCCTGGCAGATTTCTTGGCTAGTCAACCAGGGGACGATTATGGGTCTATGCAAGTGTGAGTTCCCGATGAAGATGTAATGGCTTTGTTCGAGAGAAGAAAACCCTCGAAAAAGAAAAATGGACTTTGTTGTTCGATGGAGCTTCCAATTCACTGGGGCATGGAGTTGGGGCCATACTGATTTCCCCTGAAAATAATTTCATCCCAATCACTGCTAGGTTGTGCTTCGACTGTACAAACAACATAGCCGAGTATGAAGCGTGTGCCATGGGAATCCAAGCAGCAGAGACTCAAAGGTAAAAGTTCTTGAGGTATATGGGGACTCGCCTTGGTCATCCATCGCCCAAAGGGAGAATGGGAAACTCGAGATGCCAAATTAATCCCTTATCATGCCTACATCAAGAAGTTGATTGAACAACTTGACGAAGTTACATTCCATCACATCCTCGAGAAGATAATCAGTTGGTCGATGCCCTAGCCACGTTGTCGTCAATGTTCAAAGCAAGTCGATAGGGACTTGCCGCTTATAAAAATGGAAAGTCGTGACCAACCGGCATATTGTCAAATGATAGAAGTGGAACCAGATGGGAAACCGTGGTATCATGACATCAGATGCTTCATCAAGAGCGAGAGAGTACCTCCACATGCTTCAAAAATGACAAAAGGACCCTCATAAGACTCGCAATGGGTTTCTTTCTAAATGAGGAAGTGCTTTACAAAAGGAACCATGATATGGTGCTGCTAAGATGCGTTGATGCGACGGAGGCAGAGAAGATCATCAAGGATGTTCATGAAGGTTCTTTTGGAACTCATGCAAATGGGCATACGATGGCAAGGAAAATACTAAGGGCGGGATACTATTGGTTGACAATGGAGACTGATTGTTTCAACTATGTGAAAAAGTGTTATAAATGCCGACATATGCTGATAGGATTCACATGCCACCAAAGACCTTTGAATGTTTTAACGGCACCGGCCGTTCTCGATGTGGGGAATGGATGTCATAGGACCCATTGAACCAAAGGCCTCAAATGGACATCGCTTCATTCTCGTTGCAATTGATTACTTCACTAAATGGGTCGAAGCTGCTTCTTATACCAATGTCACTAGGAATGTAGTGGTCGGTTTGTCAAAAGGGAGTTGATTTGTCGTTATGGCTTGCCAAGCAAGATTATTACATATAATGCCACTAATCTGAATAATAAGATGATGAAAGAGATGTGTGAGAATTTTAAAATTGAGCACCACAATTCCTCACCTTACCGCCCTAAGATGAATGGGGCAGTTGAGGCAAAGAAACAAGAATATCAAGAAGATCGTCCAGAAGATGGTTGTAACATACAAAGACGGCACGAAATGCTACCATTTGCACTTTGCATGGTTATCGCACGTCCGTTCGTACTTCAACCGGGGCAACCCTTTCTCTTTGGTTTATGGAATGGAAGCGGTACTCCCTATTGAAGTGGAAATCCCATCATTAAGGGTGCCGAGAGCGGGACTAGAAGAAGCCGAATGGGTCCGGACTCGACTTGATCGGTTGAACCTCATTGAGGGAAAGAGATTAACCGCATTATGTCATGGTCGCTTTACCGAAAGAGAATGATGAAGGCCTATGCGAAAAGGTGCGTCCTCGACAATTTCAAGAAGGGACTTAGTACTCAAAAAGATCCTTCCCATTCAAAAGGATTTTCGAGGAAAATGGACTCCAAACTATGATGGACCTTATGTCGTAAAAAAAGGCCTTCTCGGGAGGAGCTTTGATTCTCACAAACATGGATGGCGAAGATCTACCACTTCCTATAAATTCGATGCAACAAAATGTACTATGCTTAAAAAAAAAAAAAAGGAAAAAAAAATGGCTCGCTAGGGAAAACCCGAAAAGGCGACCTAGGCAAAAGTTAGAGCGACCCGCTAGGTTGAAAACTCGGAAGAGCGACCTAGGCAAAAGTTAGGGTTAAAAAGGTACTTGACACATCCGAGAGAAGTGAACATACCTCAAGTCATAAATTGGGGGCGCTTTGAGAGTATCCGGGCCAAACCGGGGCAGTTTGATTATACGAAGTCTTATCAGGAGACACTCCCAATATGTAAAAGCTGGGTCGAATCATATTCTGAAACAGACAAGGGGATGTTCAAGGTCGCGTACATGGGAAATTAGCACTGATCATCCAAGAGAGCATCACTGGAAGAGTTAGAAAATTCCACTCCAATATTTCTTTTGTAAACCTTTTCAATTCGAGTCCCATTTGTACTGCTTTTCTTGTACTTTTCCTGTCTACAATGATAATCCCTTTTGTTGCAACCCATTGTTGATTTAATATGCATTTTTTATAGTTTTATATTGAGATGTGAAACATGTGACAATATGGCAAAAGCATTTGGATTTGCTTTAACAATCTCGAAAGGTCATGGGAAACACAATGAAATCCTGACAAAGGTTGATGAGAAAAGTAAGAATCATCAGTCAAATCATAAGGTCAATCAACGAATTTTGCTGTTCAATCGCGATCCTGCTGTGGGAAAAAGTCCTTAAGGGTTGCGGAACCAAAGCTCCGATGTAAAAAAAAAAAAAAGCAAAAAAGCAAAAAAAAAAAAAACAAGATTTGCTAACTCAGTTTGTTTATGACAATCCTTACAGTAGGGCATTCATTGCATCATTACGCATCCATTGCATTATGCATCGCCTCTAGCATCACATGCATCGTCCTCAAGTATCACATTTATTGTATCCATTGCATCATACACCATCTCTCGACATCACATGCATTCACAAAACCTTTGTCTTTTAATCCTGGTCCCCGCACCCATTGTCTTTAATCCTGTCCCCGCACCCATTGTATTTTCATTCCCGTCCCCGCACCCATTGTCTTTTAATTCTGGTCCCCGCACCCATTGTATTTTAGTTTCCTGTCCCCGCACCCATTGTCTTTTAATTCGGTCCCCGCACCCATTGTCTTTTAGTTTCTCGGGTCCCCGCACCCATTGTCTTTTAGTTTCCCGGGTCCCCGCACCCATTGTCTTTTCATTCCCAGGTCCTCGCACCCATTGTCTTTTAGTTTCCGGGTCCCCGCACCCATTGTCTTTAAGTTTCCAGGTCCCCGCACCCATTGTCTTTAGTTTTCGGGTCCCTGCACCCATTGTCTTTTAGTTTTTGGGTCCCCGCACCCATTGTCTTTTAATTCCCGGGTCCCCGCACCCATTATCTTTTAGTTTTCGGGTCCCCGCACCCATTATCTTTTAATTCCCGGGTCCCCGCACCCATTGTCTTTTAGTTTCTTGGGTCCCCGCACCCATTGTCTTTTAATTCCCGGGTCCCCGCACCCATTGTCTTTTAATTTTCGGGTCCTCGCACCCATTGTCTTTTTCATTCCTGGTCCCCGCACCCATTGTCTTTAATTCCGGGTCCCCGCACCCATTGTTTTTTAGTTTCCGTCCCCGCACCCATTGTCTTTTAATTCCTGTCCCCGCACCCATTGTCTTTTAGTTTCTGGTCCCCGCACCCATTGTCTTTTAATTCCTGGGTCCCCGCACCCATTGTCTTTTAGCTTCTCGGGTTCCCGCACCCATTGTCTTTTAGTTTTCCGGGTCCCCGCACCCTTTGTCTTTTAATTTTCGGGTCCCCGCACCCGTTGTCTTTCCTTTTGGGTCCCTGCACCCATTGCTTTTTTAGTTTTTTGGGTCCTCGTACCCATCGCTTCAAAGGCAAGCAGGGGCCTTGTGCCCGTCACTTTTTTTCGTTTCTCATTAAGCTTCAATGGATACCCGACTCATAAGTTTTGTGCCTTTTCCGTTTAAGTTTCATCAAGTTTCAATGATAATCTGACTCATGTAGCTTTGTCTCTTTCTGTTTTAAGTTTTCTGTTGCTTCAGTGGATACCCGACCTCGTAAGCTTTGTCTTTTCCGTTAAGCTTCAATGGATACCCGACCAAGCAAGCTTTGTGTCTTTCTGTTTTAAGTTTTCTCGTTGCTTCCAATGCGGATAACTGACCAGTAGTTTTTTGTCTTTTCATTTAAGCTTCACGGATAACTGACCAAGAAGTTTTGTGTCTTTTCCGTTTTAAGTTTTACGTAAGCTTCAATGATAACCGACCAGTAAGCTTTGTCTTTTCCGTTAAGCTTCAATGATAACTGACCAAGTAGTTTTGTGTCTTTCCGTTTTAAGTTTTCTGTTAAGCTTCAATGGATAACTGACCAGTAAGCTTTGTCTTTTCTATTAAGTTTCAAGCAGATAACTGACCAGTAAGCTTTTTACCTTTTGCCTGTAAGTTTCAAAATGGATACTGACCAAGTAGCTTTTTGTCTTTTTGCTTTTTTTTTCTCATTAAGTTTCAATGGATAACCGACCAAGCAAGCTCTTTGTCTTTTTTGTTTTTAAGCTTTTTTTCTTCTCTCGTTAAGCTTCAATGGATAACCCGACTCAGTAAGCTTTTACTTTTTGGCCCGTAAGTTTCAAAGGATACCCGACTCATGAGCTTTGTGCCTTTTCTATTTTAAGTTTTCTCGTCAAGCTTCAGTGGACACCCGACTCCGCAAGCTTTGTGTCCTTTCTGTTTTGAGTTTTCTGTCAAGTTTCGGCGGATACCCGACTCCGTAAGCTTTTTACTTTTTGCCTGTAAGCTTCAGTGGATACCCGACTCCGCAAGCTTTGTGCCTTTTCTGTTTTAAGTTTTCTATCAAGCTTTAGTGGACACCCGACTCAGCAAGCTTTGTGTCCTTTCTGTTTTGAGTTTTCTGTCAAGTTTCGGCGGATACCCGACTCCACAAGCTTTTTACCTTTTCTGTTTCTATTTTTGTTACAAAAAAAAATAAAATTTTCATTGACAAAATTGAATCAATTCCTTTACTTTTCATTTAGTTTAAATGTAAAGTAAAGGGGGGCAGCTGTTGATACTCAATTTTGTCTATAAATTTTTTATTTTTGTTACTTAATCAAGGTATGAACACTTAATCTTGTCCATGAAGTTTATTTCTAAACCTTGAAAAATGAATGAAATTCTAAAAAAAAACAAAAATGAAAAATGAAAAAAAGAAAAAAGTTGAAAAAAACTAAAGTGTTTAAGTCTCACATTGGAGAAGCCAAGCTCCTTCTCCCTCCCCTCCTCCTATATAAAGGGGTGCTTCTCAATGGTTTTGACATCCAAAAATTTTCACACTTGGGCTTAATACTAAGTATAAGAGCCCAAGAACTTTAGTAAATTTTTTTTTATTTGGGCTTAATACTAAGTATAAGAGCCCGAGACTTTAGTAAAACTTTTTTTTCTTGCTAGTAAATTGCTTTTCAGGGTTTGATTTGAAGAAGACGCGTGGGACCTCTGTGCACCAACTTCTTTAAGTAACATTTTTACGCCTTGGAGGTAAGCTTGCTTATTTATTTTTTGTATTTTTTTATATATAAGTGTTGTTTATTTTAGTTTATTCATTTATTAGTTTGATTTTTTTTTATTTATTAATTTATTTTTTATAATTTTTATTTTAAAATTAATTCAAGAATAAATTGGGGTTAATGAGTTATGCGACGAACTTGCTAACCCTTGTGATCATTTTAGTTGCGATGACTTGATGATCTAAATTGTTATTTTTCTTCATTTTTTTTTTTTAAAACAAATCGCTAAAGATTCAAAACCTTTTTTTTTTAAATTTTCGTGATAAATTTGATAATCAAGGTGACGTCTCTAGCGTGGCGCTTGAAGCTTCACCTATTCAATCCTTAATTTGATTAATTGAGTCGCGACGACTTGTTAATTCAAATTTTCAATCATTTTTAAAAAAAATTTAAAAATCAACCAACACACACTTATTTTTTAAAGAACTACGTGACTTTGAGTTCCTCATTGCACCCGAGGATACGTAGGAGCGAGAATCTCTATTCTGTCAAGCCCAAAAATAAATTTTCATAATTTGGTTGTTTCTTTTATTTCTTTTCAAAAATAAAAAAAATGAAAAAATAATAAATAATTACAAAGTCTTTTGTTTAGAGGGTTAAAATAAATATATTTGATATTATTAAAATTTGCACAACTAACATAAGGTACCGTTCTGAATCCGGCAGTGTAGGGTGCTAATACCTTCCCTACCTGTAACCGACTCCCGAATCCAAACTCGTTTTTAAAAAGACCAGTTTTTCTGATAAAAGGGTTTTTCTAATGTTTTTCCAATTTAAATAAACATTGGTGGCGACTCCATTGACTTTATATATTTTCGGTCGTCCCGTCGCGATCCCGGTTGCGACAGCTACAAAAATGAGTCTCTTGGTCACTAATGATAGCGCGAGGCACTCAAAACCTGTAAAATATGTTAAACCTGACAAAATCCACAACAATACAAGCATCATTAGTCCTGGTGGCCTTGACTTCCACCCATTTAGAAACATAATCAACCGCAAACACAATATAAGCAAAACCAAAAGAAACAGGGAAAGGGCCCATAAAATCGATACCCCAAACATCAAAGACCTCACAGAAAAGAATGGGCTGCTAGGGCATCTCCTGCCTGCGAGAAATGGTCACTCCTGCTCTTTGGCACTGCTCACAAGTAATGAAAACCTGATGCACATCTCTGAAAATGGTAGGCCAGTGGAATCTAGAATCCAACACTTTCCTAGTTGTTCACTGTGGTCCAAAGTGTCCTCTGATTGGAGAGGCATGACAAAAATGAAGAACTGACTGGATCTCATGGTCAGGTATGCATCTGCGAATCACCTGGTCACTACAAAATTTCCACAAATATGGATCATCCCAAACATGATATTTAGCATCACTCTTAAGCTTAGCTCTCTGTGATCTAGATGCATGAGGGGGGAAAATAGATGCAACTAAGTAATTAACTAAATCAGCAAACCAATGGGAAAGTGAGGTGTCATGCAGCTACATAAGCTGCTCATCTGGAAAATCATCTCTGATAGGAGAAGAGTCAACAACTCCTTCAATCCTGCTCAAATGATCCGCCGCCAAATTCTCTACTCCACTTCTATCTTTAATCTCCACATCAAACTCCTGGAGAAGTAGCATCCATCTAATCAATCGAGGCTTCGAATCTGCCTTCTTTAACAGGAACTTTAAGGCTGCATAATCAGTAAAAATAACAACTTTAGAGCCAAGCAAATATGATCTAAACTTATCAAGTGCAAATACAATAGCAAGCAACTCTTTCTTAGTGGTAGTATAGTTAGCCCGGGCAGCATCTAAAGTTCTGGAAGCGTAAGAGATGACATGAGGCAGCCTGCCAACTCTCTGGGCTAAGACAGCTCCCACTGCATAGTTAGATGCATCACACATGAGTTCAAAAGGGAGTATTCACTCGGGTGGCTGAATGATGGGAGTGGTGGTCAGAGCTATTTTGAGGCAATCATAAGCCTCTCTACACTTGTCATCAAAATCAAAGACAACATCTTTCTGCAACAAGTGGGACAGTGGAAAGGCCTTTTTGCTAAAATCTTTAATGAACCTCCTGTAGAAACCTGCATGGCCAAGAAAAAAACGAACCTCTCGCACGCAAGAGGGGTAAGGCAATTGGGAAATAACATCAATTTTAGCAGGATCTACCTCTATATCCTTTTGGGAATCACATGGCCTAAGATTATGCCTTGTTCTACCATAAAATGACACTTCTCATAATTAAGAACAAGGTTAGTCTCAATGCATAGATGCAAAAATCTATCCAGACTGTCCAAACAGGCATCAAAGAAGGAACCATAAACAGTAAAATCATCTATGAATACCTCAATACAATCCTCTAAAAAGTCTGAAAAGATACTTACCATGCATCGTTGGAAAGTTCCAGGGGCATTGCATAAGCCGAAGGGCATCCTCCTATAAGCAAAAGTGCCAAAGGGGCAGGTGAATGTGGTCTTCTCCTGGTCCTCTGGTGCTATGTGGATCTGGAAATAACCTGAAAAGCCATCAAGAAAACAGTAGTAAGATTTTCCAGCCAAGCGCTTAAGCATCTGATCAATAAAGGCCAAAGGAAAATGATCCTTTCTTGTCGCTTGGTTGAGCCGCCTGTAATCAATACAAACTCTCCAGCTACTCTGCACTCTAGTAGGAATCAGCTCATCGCGATCATTTTTCACTACTGTGATTCCTGACTTATTTGGAACCACTTGAACTGGACTCACCTAAACACTATCTGATATAGGATAGATGATGCCAGCTTGCAGAAGCTTGGTCACCTCTTTCTTTACCACATCCAGGATCAAAGGGTTGAGTCGCCTCTGTGGTTGTCTCATTGGCTTAGCTCCATCCTCAAGTAGTATCCTGTGCATGCACATGTAAAGACTAATGCCAGGAATGTCAGCCAAGGTCCACCCGATAGCTCTCTTATGCTTCCTCGCATGTTGCGGCAAGAAGCTCTCCTCCCGCTCGGCATGGAGGCGGTAGAAAATAATCACTGGCAGCTTCTTACCCTCCTCTAAGTATGCATACTTAAGGTGCTGTGGAAGTTGCTTAAGCTCCAGTGTAGGTGGCTGAACTACAGATGGAAGTATCCTGGTGGTAGGAACTGTGTCTACAACCTGTAACCCTACACAATCCAAACTGCTACATTCTGACTCCATGGAATTCGCAGCTACACCACCATCAAACTGTTCAGAACCTGTAAAATCTGCATCAAAATCTGCATCAAAATCATCATGTAAATAGGATGCAATCTCAGTACAAACACTGCACATTTCAGACTCAATACAAGTAGAACAAGTGTAAATATCATCAAAATCTGGGAAATCAACAGTAAGGAACTCAGACAGGTTATCATCAACTATATCAATTAGCAAATCTATATGGAAAACAGAATGCTCCTCCATGGGGTGCTTCATGGCATCCAAAATGTTAAATCTGACCACACTATCTCCAAACTCCATAGAAAGAGTGCCTGCATGGACATCAATCTTGGTTCTGGCAGTTTTGAGAAAAGGTCTGCCAAGAATGATGGGAGCCTTGCTGGATTCAGATTCTCCATTCATATCCAAAATATAGAAGTCTACAGGAAAGATCAAATCATTAACTCTAACAAGGACATCTTCAATGAATCCAGCAGGGTATGCATTTCTCCTGTTTGCCAACTGAATGATAACTCCTGTATTCTGTAAGGGTCCAAGGGAAAGAGAGTTAAACACAAACATAGGCATAACATTAATTAAAGCACCTAAATCCAACATGGCATTTTTGAATTTGCTATTGCCTATGGTGCATGGAATAGTAAAAATCCCTGGATCCTTGCATTTTTGGGGCATTGTAGGCTGAATAAGTGCAGATGCATTCCTCCCCATACTGATTTTCTCATTTCCCTTTAACCTCCTTCTGTGAGTGCACAAGTCCTTAAGAAACTTGGCATATCTTGGAATTTGTTTGATTGCTTCAATGAGAGGAATGTTCACCTCAACCTTCCTAAAAGTCTCTTAAGATCTCTCTATCTGTGTCAGTCTCAAAAGTCTTCTTAAGCTGCACAACCCTCTAAGGGAATGGTAGTGGGATGGATTGCTCCTGCTCATCAGTAACTACATTAGGATCTGTCTTCTCACTCTCAGAATCTGTTTTCTTTATTTTACTGCCCCTTACTCTCCTTATCTAATCCATGTTGCAACCAACAATCTGGTGCATCAACAGTCTTACCAGATCTGAGAGTGATAGCACTCACATTTCTTGGATTCACCACAGTTTGTGCAGGCAACTTATCAGAATCTTGTGTCTGTAATTGGTTCATTGAACTAGCAAGCTGTCTAATCTGGTTCTCCAAATTCTGAATGGTAGCTTCTGTTCTCTGCTGGAACTGTAAGTTGTTCACTGCCATTTGCTTCATCAATTCCTCCAAGGTTGGCTCAGATTTAGGAGGTGCTATAGTAGGCTGCTGCATATTCTGCTGCTGCATAAAAGGTGGCTGATATGGCCTATTGGATCCTGCAGTGGACTGGAAAGGGAGCTGCTGCTGCTGCCTAAATTGAGTAGGGGCAGATGATGAAGAGTTATTCCCCCACCTCAGATTGGGATGATTTCTCCAGCCTGAGTTATATCTGTTCGAGGACAGATCATAACTCGGTTATTGCTGCTGCTGCTGCTGCTGAGGCCTGTTGTTATAGATGTTTGCTGCATAGGCCTGTGGGGTACCATCAGTGTCACCCTCTTATAGAGTAGGACAAGCATCTATGGGATGATTAGCAGAAGTGCAAATGCCACAAACTCTGGCAGGAACTACTGCAGCAGGTTGCTGGTGCTGATTCACAGCCAGTTGTCGCACCAAGGATGCAAGATCATCAATTTTGTTTTCCAATTTCCTGTGATCTGCAGAATAGGCAGCTTTAATTTCGTGGACACCTCTAGTCAACACCACTGAGTTACTTCTAGTGCCAAATTGTTGGGAATTAGTAGCCATATTCTCAATCAGATTCCTTGCAGCCATAGGAGTCTTGTCTACTAATGCCCCTCCACTAGCAGCATCAACCATACTCCTATCCATAGGAAGCAGACTTTCATAAAAATATTGGATGAGTAACTGGTCACTAATCTGATGGTGAGGACAACTTGCACACATCTTCTTAAACCTCTCCCAGTATTCATATAATGTCTCTCTGTCAAATTGCCTAATGCCATATATTTCTTTTCTGATGGAGGCAGCTCTTGATGCAGGAAAGAATTTCTCCAAAAATACCTCTTAAGATCATTCCAGCAAGTGACAGAACATGGATGCAAATAGTACAGCTAGTCCTTAGCAGCATCCTATAAAGAGAAAGGAAATGCTCGAAGTTTAATGTGATCTTCTGGAATGCCTTGAGGTTTCATGGTCGAACACACAATATGGAACTCCTTAAGATGCTTATGAGGGTCCTCACCTGCATGACCACTGAACTTAGGCAACAAATGAATTAATCCATATTTAAGTTCAAAAGGAGCATCAATATCAGGATACTGAATGCATAAAGACTGATATGTAACATCAGGTGCAGCAAGCTCTTTCAAGGTTCTTTCATCCATAATATCAGTGTTCTCAGTAGAATCAATGACAGAATACACAGAATCAGAAAATTCAGATGCAGAATCACTATTATGATGACTACTTCCTATGTGCTCATCAAGTGCAGAATCAATCCTATGAGACCTATGCAAGGAATGAAAAGTCCTATCTATCTCAAGATCAAAAGGATGCAATATACCAGGGTTAGACCTAGTCATGTAACATGAAAAACTCAAAAACACAAAATCAGGCAAAATTGACTATTAAACAGCAAAAATGCACTAAAATAAATCTAATTGACCTATCAAATGATTTTTAAAAATTATGGGACCACCACACACTAAAAACTACTCAAAAAGGAACTTAAAAATGCAATAAAAAATCTTCAAAAATTGAAAAAGTGGTCTAAACGATGGAATTTGGCTTAAAAGTGAGTGACCTTAGTATATACTAAGCCCTTGTTAAAATGCCTTTTTCCTTCAAGGGAACAAGTCTCAGCTCAATCTAAATTTAGGCCCTTTTTTCAGAAATTACAAAGCTACCCAAAAACCTTACCAAATGATGGAAATTGGCTAAAATCTGAGTACTAGATCCCTAAAGGGATCATTTTGCTCCAAATGATGTTTTACCCTTGGAGACCAAATTTCAGCTCAATCAGAGTTGGCCAGATTGCACTTTGTTCTCCCCTGCACCAGAAATTAGGAAAAGAGTGCTAGCAGTGTATGAAACAGTGGTAGGAAGCTAGGAACACGCCCAAAATGAATGCATAACACTCACAATGAGGTCTTGCAATGCAATTGGCAATAAGATCAACAAAAGGATGGTCAATAGCAGCAAAAGTCAATAGAACAGTAATTATGCAGCAGAATTGCAAGTATGTGAGTAATTGTGTTAATTGCAGCAGAATGAGCGGTGTGGTATGCTAAGTAATGCAATACGAGTATGGGGCAATCATGCAATGCACAATAATAGAATGCAGCAGATTATGCAGCAGAATCCAATGGAATGTGTTACTTATGCAGCAGAAATACCAATTGTGTTGTGTGATGCAATGCACAATAATAGGAATGATGGAATACAGCAAAATCCAATGTAACAGTGGCAAGAAAATTTGCAGCAGAATGGAGCTAAGCCAATGGAACAGTGACTAGTGTAGCAAAGTGCAAGGTAGCAACAGGTAGGACAAGGAAACAAAATGTGAATTATGCAAGGAATTCACACAAATTCAATGCAACAGTAATCCAATGTAACAGTGCAGCAAAATGCAAAAATGACAGAATAAACACAATGCACAATGGATAATGCACCAGAAATGTAATTACATGAATGTAACAGAATTTGTTTTGACGAAACAGAATGCAAATGTAAAAATAATGTACGAAACAGAATGCGTACGAAACAGAATGCAAAAATAGAATGTGGAAATAGGAACAAAATGCAATTACAACTTAAACTTAATATGATCAATTAAAAATGAAAAGATCCCCGACAACGGCGCCAAATTTTGATGAGCGATGTCGTACTCGCCTCAAAATAGACTAGGATTTAAATGGAATATAGCATAGTGCATAACCTAGGTCATCTCCCAAGGATCAATTCGGATTTCTCAAGCATATTTGTCAATAAGTAAGGGGGTTTTGTTCATCAAGTAACAGAGTGCAAATTCAACAGTAATTAGGAATAAATTCAAAACTGGAAACACCAATCCAAGGTCTTCAATTCAAGTGGCAAAGTAAATCATAGTTCAAAGAGAGTAAAATTCTTTATGCAATTACCTCTGTTAATTCGAATTCAACTAGATAATCACCTAGAATTTGATCAACTAAAACAGAATCACAATCGCAATTCTTGATTAAGATTGAATTAAACACAACTTTGAATTAACATAGATTATCAATCGATGATCTATTCTCCATTAAATTCAGATTAATCAATCCAAATCTATCTTCAATATACGAAAATATAATCATAAACTAATTGAATAAGGAGAAGAGGAGAGAACACAATCAGAAATCACAATTAAACAAAAGAACTCAAAACTCTAACCACAATCATTGAATTCCTTGGATTGATTGGATCTATAGCCTTCCATGGCCATCACCATTGAAAAGATACAGATCAGAGAAAAGAGAAAAGAGAAAAACGAAAATAAAGAAAACGAAAAGAGAAGAAAAAGGGTTTCTTGATTCAAATCGTAAAACTCAAAAATTAGGATTCAAAAAAAGGTTCTTTTCGTATTCTGCCTTAACCTATTTGTAACTAAAAATTCTTCTGTAATTCCTAATCTACCCTTGGCCCAAATTGTAGCCCTCTGAATAAGCTTTTCAGAGACATATAATTTGCCTTATTTGGACTTAAATTGAGAGAGTTAAGCCCAAATCGGTGAGGGAAGGTCCAAGCTTTATGACAGCAACAGCGTCCTAACTTTGAGGCTCAATTTTGCCTTGAATCCAGCTGAATTAGAAAAACTGCATTAGACACAAAATTGTGTATCTTCGTCTCATCTTTCAGGGGACACCAAGATCATCCAAATGTGACATTTGTAGTCTAAGATATGGCCTATACAAGACAGAAAGGTCAAAATGAGTTAAATTATGAAAATTAATAAAGCTTTTACAACTAAGCTCAATGAGACTCAATCATCTAAAACTCACCCATAAACATAATATTGGATACAATTATCATCAATTAGGCCAAATATAAAACAATAATAAATGCCTCAAAATTGATTAATCACAAGTCTTCCCAATCGAAAATGGACTTCGGAGCCAAAGTAATGAAACCATCTTAGGGTGACTTTCTTCAAAGAGAGAAGAAAAGCACGGCACATGAGTGAAACATCCCCTCTAGTAAATAGTAAAGCAGAAACATTATCTAGGTACTCTTGAGGGTTCATGATCCCATCATAGGCTTCATTATTAGTTAGATATTCGAAGCACCTAGGGATCTCGTAGGCCGTCAATTCATCAGAGAAAGTTTGATTATGCTTAATCGACTTTCTCTGTCCTTGATCGTGCTCTCTATTTTCATGTACTGGGTTATCAGCTCTTTGTCTGGGTCTTGTGATCCTTGAATTTTCTGGATTACGTATCCCGTCACGGGCTGACTCCCTCTTGTTTTCACGATTTCTATGGGGAGCCAGATTTTCGTCCTCCTTCTCCTGGTTAGCAGCTCTTTCCAGGTCATGACTATGCTTACCTTTGAGTTTGACCAGAGAGATAAGTTCCTCTCTAGATAGCTCTAGGAGACATGATTTACCTTCTTGGGACTGAACTCCATCGTTGTTCTCCCGCGCCCCTAAACGCTATAACATTGATACCTAATGTCTGGTTTCTCCTGAGGGGGCTCCACGTGGACTAAGTTGTTGTGTCGCTAGAACGCATCGCGATTGAGTGGTGAGGTTTTCACTAATATGCGAAGTCTATTCTCTATCTCACCTCCGGTTGGGTAACAACTGGATCTTGAATTGGAGCGGAGGCCGAACAGCGACTAGAGGAGGGTTGATTTTGAGTGGTAGAAGCGTGGTTTCACTAAGTAGTGACTGTGATGGTAGTGATAGGAATCGAAGTTTATCGTTCTCATAGTCGGTGTCAATGTCCTGAATGAGTTTCAGATAATCATCTGAATAAGGTTGAAGAATGTAGTTTCCTTTTATGCACAGTGGTTGCGATGGTTGTGCGAGGGTTAAGTATTTACAAAAGACATTCTAACGCTCAAGTTAAATTGTGCACAAGGTGAGTAGTATTTAGAATTATATGCATATCTTTACTACCTTGTGTGATATTTATAGGAACACTTTGGTAGATAAGAATCATGTTTAAATCTATATTAAATGTTATTAATTAGGATAAGAATCCAATAAAATTATTATATTTTATAATTAATTTTTTTATTTATGAAATATTCTTTTATATATTTATTCTTTATAAATAGAGATATTTATTTATCTAATAACACTTGTAAATACCTGATATCTAATTCTAATGGATCATATTACTTCTGAGCCACTAACTCGATTTAGAACTGGTTCATATTTCATGATATGGTCTACAACTCATTGATTTCATGCCAACGACTAAGCCAACTTCATTATCAAGATGATTTTTGAAAATATGTCCCAAAATGCTCGAGACGTGTTAAAAATAAATAAAATTATTGACAACAAAGACAGAGAAATCCCTGTACTTGCGGGGTGCAAATACCCACATTCTTCCCTAGATTTTTACTGGACTTGAAAAGAAAATTTGTGTCAACCCAAAGTTATAAATGAAAGAGGAAACAGAGAAAGGGAGACAAAAAGACAGGGAGAATGAAAAGAAAGATTGAGTAACGGGGGTTTCCCTACCGCTGCAATGGATGATTGAGTATGAAAAGATAGCTTGCAATTTTTTAATCATTGAAGAAGTCAGATCAAAAAGTTGTAAGGGAAAAACATGGACAAAGAAGAAGAATTGTGCTGCGTGAACTTTTTGAGATTTTTTTTTTAAACTAAAAATAGATAATAAGGAGAAAAGGAGAGGGCATAAGACAAAGCTTTAAAAATAGAGACGTCGTGAAAAATAATTGAAAAAAAAGTAAGTCATCCTAAATTTTAAGTAATTATAAATAGTTACTTTTAACTTTAAATTTGTTCTAATTAATCTTTAAATTTTTATTAATATTTCAATAAATTCTTTTGTTAAAAAGGTATTAGTTCCTTATGACAAACTAATTCTAGCAGTTTATTTTCATTGAATCTCATTCATTTGTTAATTTATTTTATAAAAATTCATTTTTTTATTATTGTCATTTGGGTAATTGTCATTATTAAGACTGATTCAATTGTACGAGAATTTGATTAGATTGTACTTTTTATGAACTTCTTCTGCTATGCTTAAATGTATTATTGGTTTTTTTAAAAATTTATATAATTAGATAAAATGAGTTTTTATAAAATAAATTAATGAATAAATGAAATTTAATAAAGATAGATAATTAAGATTAATTTATCGTTAAGGAGTTAATACTTGAAAAAATTTATTGAAATATTAGTAAAAATTTAAAGATGAATTAAGACAAATTAAAAATTAAAAATAACTATTCACAATTGACTTAAACTTTAGGATGACTTTGTACACTTTTCCTAAAATAATATATAAGACCTATGCTGAAAAGGATATAGAATTAAACCGACTATTGACAACTAATTTCTGACGAAAAAACTTGACTTTTATTGATATGGTGAAATAGTATTATAGAATAATTTTTTGGGCTGATTAGATTAGACTATAGTTTTTGTGAGAGTAAACATTTTGGCCCAAATAGTTTTTTGGAGCAAAAGCCCAAATGATTCAATTTAAAGCAATTTGATTCGAACTGAGTTTTTAGTAGCCCATTTGAACAGGAATGCTATGCTAAAAGCAGTAAGATCGAAAATAGGTTGGGTCCAAAAGAAGAATTATCATTTCGAAATTTTGGCTTTCAATCAGTAAATCCATTCATTTCTCAATTCTCAGCCAAAAGAAAATTGAACCCATTTATTTCAGAAAGAAAAAATCCATTATAATATGATATGTCATAATAAGCGGACGAAAGTAGTGGCACAGGATTTAGTCCAAGGTATTGAGATTGGATGGTTTACATTCAACAATTGAAGATTTTACTGCATAGAAAGATACTTGATACTGCAATCAATTCCGTTATTCGTCTCACTAAAATACGTTTAATTTTATCTAATTCATTCACAAAATTATCATGTATGTCATAAAAATATTACAATCACATACAAGATAATTTAACATCTCTTTTATGTTAATATACAATATAAATATAATTTACATATTCTTACGTACATAAAACATTTTCCTACTGCTACTGAAAAACGAAGTTTCAGTCAAAAAGAAAATTTTCCTTTTTGCTCCCCCTCAAAATGATATCCCATTTGATAGTGCCACATCCTTATCCTAAATCCTGCACTAAGTCACTAACTTATCTCCACTCTCCCCCTTTTCTCAACGTAATTCTGTATAATATACTCACTCCTTTTCTGAAAAAATGAAAAATGATCTTGCATCATATATTTGTGTTAAGATCTTCATCAAGCCGCAGCAGCAGCAGGAACAATCAAACACAGCCAACAAGTGCAATATATAAGCATATCGAACACATTCCAGCAATTCTGGGAAACAATTCAGGGAACAACAATCAAGCATAAAAAATATAGTATTTATTATATTTATACTAACAACCTAACTTGTCAATTTTCTATTGAACTCGTGGGGGCCTTTTTTCTTTTTTGGTTACACGGGGGATTTTGAGCTTTCAGGCACTCGCTAGTTTTAAAGAAGAAATGGGGTTTAGTAAAGTGAATTGGAGCACGAATAAGTTGAATATATATATATATATATATATATATATATATATAGATACTCCTCCTAGTATCAGTGGCTATTTCAGATGTAAATCATTATTCATGCACTCAAATCTCTTAATAAGGACAGGCGTTGTTTAAGTTGAGATTCATTTTTGTGTCAGCCTTATTTAACACCAATTACCTTCCATATTTTGATTTAATTTCTGCACACTGACTCCACTCCCCCTTCTCGTCATAAAAAACAAGTGTACGAAGTGTGTGAAATGGCAAATCAGCAAATGTCAATCAAACTGAAACTGATATATCGATTGTATGTTACAGATGATAAGAGAAAAACACATTGACGTTCAGTACATATTTACATCCATAAACACATTGGGAGGGGAATGAATTATATATATTTATTGGTTTTGGGAGAGGGCTTAATCTTCTTCTTGTTCTGTTGTGGTGCGGTCATAAATTTGCATCAAAGTTTCACACAATTTCATTCTGAGTTTGATCTCTTGTATCTCAACCCTAACAGTTTCCAAACTTGCTCTGATGCTCTGAAAATGCAAAGCTAGCGTCATCAGATTACCACCAAACTGAGCAGAAGTGAAGCGGGAGGCAATTGCATTCACGAGTTTCACCGCTGTGGAGGTGCGAGCGTCGATATCATTGGAGGACCGTTCAAGGTATGCCTGCAAGAAATGGGGATCGGAGATTAGGGATTTCCAAGACTTGCATACGCACCTAAATTCCAGAAGGCATTTCGCCGGGAGCCTTGACACTATCTCCAGGATTAGTTCCGCTGGAAGGATTAGCAGCGCGTCTCCCTCACACGCCGCCAGTAAGGGCTCAGCTTCAGCCTCCATCAACCGAGGGGACTGCCCATGCTCATTCTCATTCACTAGAGTTTGGAGTTTCAACCAGTGCTATTATATCCTTTAATTTAAAACATATATATAGATATACATATAGGATCATATTTAAATGAGAGAAGTAAATTTTGATCATTAAATATTTTATAAATAATTAAAATTAAAAAATAAATATATATAATTTTTTTAAATGATTATATAATTTTTAAATAATTTTTAATTTTGATCATTTATATATAATTATATTATTAATATTTATTCCTCTTATCTTCTCATAATAAAAAATTTTCTCATTAAATATCTTTTTATATATATATATATATATATATATATATATATATATAATGAGAGTAATTTTAATTATGTGAAAGTGAGAAAATAAATATTAACTATATAATTATATATAATGATATATAAATGATCAAAATTAAAAATTACTTAAAAATCATATAATTACTTAAAAAAGTTAAATATATTTATATTTTATCTTAATTATTTATATAAAATCTAATAATCAAAATTTATTTTTACATTTATATTTTAATTTTAATTATTTATATAAAATTTAATATTTAATATTCACTTCTCTCATCTTTTATAATCAATATTTCTCTTATTTTATACACATCTTTTATATATATATATATATATATATATAGTTCTGTCCCAGAGTAAAGTAATAATGAGTACAGTGCAGGGGTAACGTACCTGCAGGCATTCACGCTCAAGTCGTTTTGTACTGGGACCCAGGAGAGTGTGTACCTGAACGTATTAGTGTTTCTTCGGATTAGAGATTGTAAATTTAATTTTGCATGAACTTAATTTTAATAAGAATTGGATTTGTAACGAAGTAATTTATGTTGTTTGAATAATATTATTTAAAATAACTTTTATCTTTGTAATTATCAAAAAATGATATTTAAAAATGTATGTTTGTTTTAGATTATAAAAAAAGTTAAAGGTCTTTTCTGTAAAATACATTATCGAATTGAATTTTTTTAACAACTTTTTAATTTGAGGCTCAAAATCATATTAGAATGACTAAGCTTAATTTTGTATTATAAATGTAAAATATGTTGACAGATCTCTCAATGTTTCAAACTTACTTTTAAAATGCTCAAATATAAAATCAACCAAACTTTTAGTCCCATTATAAAGTGTGGGTACTTAACCAAGAAGTAACAAAGAGCTTTATTGTCATCTAATGCAATATTATGACATTTAAAAATATTTAAAAGGTATTATTAATTCTATACTTTAAAATTATTTTCAAATATTAATATTTGTTTTTTTTGTGTGTTTTAAAAGGAGAATTATTATTATTAAATATAATACTTTGACTTTTAGAATTATTGACTAATATTATAATTTTATATTTACCGTTATCATCCGAATTTTTAAAATTTAAAATTTAAAATTATTTTTTAGAATATATTAATTGATATATGACTTTTTATTCTTTGACAAATAATTATTTTTTTTATCTTTAATAAGATATTTTTACAAGTATTATTATAAGACTACACTATCATAATTAAGAGACTCTCAATGGGACGAACCTACATTGTAAGTCTTGGGGGCTTATGCCCCATAATCTCAAAGTATTTCTTAAAAATTGTTATGTGTAATTTTATTATTTTTATATATATTTTAAAATTTATAAAGACTTGTACTTACTACTTGTTTAATATAATTATCTTAAAAGTTAAATTCATTTGAAATTATAATAACATATATTTAGATGATAATATAAAAATAATTGATATTAATAATAAATTCAAATTAAATTTGTTGTCTTATAATATTATATTTTGATATGTAAATATAAATATTTAATAAATATTTATTTATGCATTTCTATTATCCTTAGTCATTTGTTCCCCACTATCCAAATTTTCTAAGTACGTTACTCTCCTCAATAATTACCTTCACATACTATAATATTTTCGTTATGGTAATATACAAAATAACATTAATTCTTTTTTATTATTACTCAGAATTTTGCTTTAAAATAGGTTGTGTACAATCATTACTTGGAGAACCTTCAAATTATTTGAATTTGAATTGTTGATATCAATTAGAAAGAGGTCAAGTTTACTTTTAAAATTATGTTTAATCATGTTAATTATTTTACAATTAATAAGGATAAAATTTATTCTCACCCAACATTCTCATACTTCAGTAGAAACTTACACATTCATTTGAGTTTGCCGTATAACTCCTTTCAATATTTCATAAGTGTACTCTTTCTTTATATATTATATATAGATTATTTATATTGATTGATTGAGATCGTTTATACCTTAGTGAGTTTTGGGATTTATCATTTTCCATATATTTGAATTTGATAGAAAATCACAACAGTTTCTACACAACTTATTATGGAAACGTCTTCTCTCTCAAGCATGGAAGATGGTGAAACCATACAAGACTCGCCAAACGTAATTGACAGCAATCTCAAATGAAATTTAATGGTGGTAATGGAAATTTAGCTATGCACAACTAATCATGAAACTAATGAACAAACCATACTACGAGGCACACAAGTGCCATCATAAATAATAGAAAAAAAAAAGTTCACATTCCATTGTCAATTATGAGCTCAGCTGCAGCACTCATTGTACCCACCCCACCAACACCCAGTAAGGCAAGAGCAAGCCCTTCCTCATTCAATTGCCTCAACCCATTGCTTAGTCTCTTCAGCAAATCTACATCTACTTCTAGCACCCACTTTGGTGTGCAACCTATCATCAAGCTCACAAACCCCGACACATAGGCACGCCAAGTAGCTGAATCACAGCCAGGTGATACCTTACCATCAAAGTGCGCTCGCCAGAAACTCCATGTGGATACCCAAAATGTTTGGACGTGGCTTTGAAGCTGATGAAGATGAATCAATACCCCAAGCAAAAGCCCCACAAAGAACTGCAAAGTAAGCAAGTGCATATCCACCAAGCATTGCAACCATTCCATCTGACTTCTCTTCCTGGTCAGATCTGTGAACAGATATAAACCATGAAGGCAGCGTTTCTTTTATTAATAATTGAACCAGCATCAAACCTCCTGATAACCATACCAAAGAAGCTCCAAGGGCAGCTGCAAGCTTCACCCGAGTCATTGATGCAGCAAGTGAAACCTGTCCATATTTTATGCCATCTTTGGTTGCTTTCAACTTTTTCAATCGCTCCCTTGGAAACCCGCTGCATACAATTTCTCTCACTGAGTGCATCAAGATGGAAACAATTTCTTCTATCAAGAAAACAACATCTCTGATTGACCGATAAACACGTAGATAGAGAATTCCCGGCGCAACAGGGCAAATCCCTCCAAATAAATGGGACTTAAATCCATGGCCAAGGAGGGCTCCAACACCACCATTGCATGAGATAGGAGAGCCATTCATGCCAAGGGTAGCTGTGAAGCAGCTTTTCACAAGTTGAACTACTGCATCACTGTTGTGGAGGAAGACAGTTCTAGATGCTGAGAAGATAAGGACGTTACTCCAACGTTTAGCCTTTTGGGTCCACAAGGAAGCCACAATTGGCATGCAAGGCCATGGACAACCTGCAGCAAATAACTCCAATGCTGGGCCAGCCAAATTAAGAAAACGCTCTGATGCTCTGTCAATTTTGTAGGTTATGGTAAGGCTCACGAAGGCAGCCAAGGGCAATGGAAGTGTGGCAGGAGAGCAGCCTCCTGTGGACATGATGACCCTAGGTCACTATACTAAAATAATAATTTTAATATTAATGTTGGAAGAGAAAAGGAAAATGAAGGAAGAAGACATTTCTTAAAAACCAATTGAATATTTATAGACTTGTAGTCAGTTCAAGAAGTGTAAAAGGTGAATTGAAATGACACAGATTGTAATTAAACTGGATGTCCTGAAAATGCATTATAGGTCAGAATTTCAAAAAAGCATTCAGACGGTAGGGTCATAACAAGAGAAAACCTGAAGCAAGACTTGGCACATCAACACCAGTTGCAGCTAAATTTTCTTGATCTGTTCCTCAACATTTAGTAGATTTGCAGTAGGACTTGGCCAATCTGTTCCATTCATAAATACAGGTTTCCAAACACCCCGAGTTACTTCAGCAGAGAAGTAACTTACTATGGTTGCCAGAGATGCAGGAAGAAAATCAACTAAATCTTTAAGCCCTGATATTAAGAAAGGCATTCTGCTATTATGACATTGTTGCATGCATCAAAGGAACATCTACGTGAAGATTGCTTACTCTTATTTTAGAGGCCAAATACACTGAGGAAAATTTTGAAAACTTAAGCTACTACATGAGACAAATGTTTAAGGTTTGCCAACAGATTCTCTGCCATAATTTACAACAGATCTTCTACAGGTTATTTAGTGTATTCCCTTGAATTTATCATTTATCTGATCTAAGCACATACCTATTGCCAACTCTCGTGGAGATAGTCTTCCATGAGCCCAAGCTGTGAGAGCAGCATCAACTACAAAGGGAATGGCTTCCAGAATATCCCAACAGGCAATTTTGGCCCAAAAGAGGTATCTTCATTTCCAGGTCCAGAAGAGCTACTGCTTCCAGACGTAACAGAAGTCTGGCTTCCTCTATTAATCTTTCTAATCATCATGTTAAGAAGCCCCTCAACAATCTGATGAAAAGGGGATCCATGAACAAGACCAGAGAATGTTGCAGCTATACATGCTTGATGCTGCTGATACCAATCTTTTAATTTTGGAAAGGAGTCAACAAATACAGAATCTGGCGATGATAAACTTGCAATTGTTGAGAGTCTAATCCTGTTTTGATCTTTGTGGATATTACCAGCTGACATTAGGTGGGAGTTTCGTACTAATAGTAGGTATTCAGGAGTTAATTGAGAACCAACAGTTGGTACATCTTCGATTCCATGTTCAAGAGGAGGTCGATTAAACCTGCATAGCTTTAAAAGAAGAATAAATGCATTTGAAAACACAGCATGGGCAGATATTTCTTCCCCTGATGTTAGTGTCCATGAGACATTAGGAACACATGACCCAAAAACTTCACAGATTGGCATCAACGAACATGCAAGCTGCGGCACCTGGTGGGAGATTAGGGAATTGCATTAAATTCAAACCAAAATAAAAGGCTCACTACCTAAGTCCCACACTCCTAACCCTTCCCTGTATGGTAGAAGAGAAAAGAGATGAAAAAGAAAAGATGCATTAAAGAACATTATTAAAGGGAGAGTATATTATTCAGTTTTTTTTTTTTTAAAACCTACTTAGCTGCTTGAAGCCAAAATTTTCAATTAAGATTCAGCTCTTGACCAGATAGATGATGTGTACAATATTATAAGAAATCTGAGACATTATGTAAAACTATATGGATTAGACTGGGAGATTCGAAAAATTATTGACTGTATTTGTTGGTCCCCATCACTTCTGCTTTCACTGTCAATTTATAATCATGAAACAACTGAACTCAAACAAATCATGGTACCAACTTCCTAGTCCACAAAACAGGACATTGCTAAACCAACCACAGATACTTATTTTACAGCTCTGGTCTACCTAATGTATGCAGAACAATCTCAACTTGAGAAATATCATTCATATTGAAGAGTTATTGCTCTCCTACACAGAAGCTAAGATAAGACTTTACATTTCATAAAACCTCAAACTATGGAAGAAAAAGTTTTAGTTCAGGCAACATTTTATTTTTGTATTTTGGACAGAACAATCATAAAATAATTCCATAACACTTTTCATTGAGGAATTTAAATTTAGCTTACCAAGCCATGGAGCGAAAATATTTGAACACAATCAACAGATGCTATTCCAACGATAATTACATTAAGCATTGGAGCATAATTAATCAAATGGCTGTTTCCTTCAGTATTCTCTGCAGGGATTGATGGGGATAATAACCTAATAATAAAATGAACAGTGTGCTCCTGCATGAAATAGAGATCTAATTGCAATTAGAAAGGGAAGGTGGTTAAGAAGGATTACAAAAAATATTAAGAGTTAGTAGGAAATGGTTTATACTACTGCCAAGTGATTTCTGTCTAACTTCACTACCTGTACATTCCATCCCCAAATTAGTGATGCCCCGCAAAGAATGGCAGCAGCAGATATCTTTTCATCTTCTGATCCTCCAGTTGCAATTTCAAAAATTTTCTCCAATTCTGCTAAGCTTCCATCAAATCCAGTAGTGTAAATTCAGTTGCTTTACCTTTTGGTAAATTTACAAAAAAGAGCATCTGACATACCTGGCTTCAGGAAAGAAAAAGAACAACTGAAGACCAGGCCATATAACTTCAAAAAACAATTTAAAAGCTAACCACCTATAGGCAACCTAGATTATGTCATATTTGAGGTCTAAAGTTCACAAATATAATTTTAGCTTACGAAGAGTTTCTTGTTATATTTATTAATTATCTCATGCTTCAAAACGTCAATTCATCCTGACAGTGACAGACACATTAAACATGATATTCAAGTACAGAAAACCTTTGATTCACCCATTTGATAAATATCCCTGAAATAAATTCCTGTTGAGGTTGGCCATATTCAAAAGTCCATCATCTTCAACCTCCAGGCTTCTTTGATGGCATGATCAGGACTGACGATCAAGTTACAAGAAGCTTCCAAAATGTATCATTTGATAAAGGTCATAACAGTGACTACAGGCTTACACATATAGGAGTAAAATAAATACTCTACACACAGTAATGCCTTTGCCTAGAGTAGAACATTGCAAGCACTTCTCTGATGTACACCCAAATAGTCATACTTATATGTACCCACAAAAAAAAAAAAAGATTATATTTATACCTTGAAGCAGGACTTGAAGCCAGAGCATTTACCATCACCAAAGTAAGCGGTGCTCCCTTCATAAATGATGACCAGCCAGGTAGTTGAGCTGGCATACACTGAGGCATTTGATTGATAAATCCATTCACATAACCTGGCCATAAATATGCAGATGTGTCGAGTAGATTGCGGGCAATACAAGCCTCAACTATCAGATTATGCATGTTTCCCGCTGAAAAAGAGGACATAATTAAGAAGTTTAACATTTAAGGCACATCAATTGCTCATCTCCAATAAAAAATGTATAGCTCCTGAATGAAGTATGCAATGAAGAATACATGACCTTATAAAATAAACTGCCAAATATTAAACACAGAATCAACAATTTTGGGAAAAGTGAACTGCTAAAACTGAAATTTAACATAATAAAGGAATGGGCAACCCTGCACATGATTTACAAGTTTTAACTATGTAATGATTTTGGTTATTAGAAATATTTATCCAAACAAGATCATGTTTGTAAAGTCAACACAGAACTAATCCAACAAATACTTTTTGCAAATTGTACTCACATATGCAAATCCTCACTAATGCCGTAAAAGGCCGATAATGCTCTTCAAAGAATGTATATTATTTTTCTAATGTTCAAGGAGGAATCTTCACCCTTAGAAAACAGAAACCTTTTGGGTATTCAGTATATTGTATAAGCACAGATTCACTACTGCAGAGCTTCCATAGATTCAAATCCCGTAATCCTTTCCCCTTTATAGGAGCAAGACAAAGGCAATAAGACCACACTGCATTGTACACAATGACCGCCTTTCAAAAGACTTTTACAGCTGACCCATGTGACCCTGATGCACTTCAAACAGAATCAGAAACATAAAAGCAGAGTTGAGTAGAAATAGCACATTCAAAGCATTAAATTAAAATAACATGCCAGTTGCACAACTTCCTGTCTTCGATATTTTCCTGTTTCTCTATAATCAGTATATTTTCTAAAGATTGCATTCGTTTAAATTAGAGAATAGAGATTTCACAGCAACCATCAGATGCATTATCACACTCACCTTCGGTTGTTAGGATTCATTTTAACATGCAAAACATGTATACCATTTTTTGTCCAATTATGAAGAAACTTCACATAGAGAATCATGGCAAACAACAGCTGCAATAAGACATTGCTAAGATTGATAGAACTTCCTCTAGTTGCTGAAGATCTATAAACAATTTCTGATTGACACAGAAAGCAAATATCACTTACAAAAGTCAATCGGCATCTCCTTCATGCTGAGGCACTCAAAATATGCACTTCCTATTGTGATGCCAGAAACAAATAGCATTGCTTTTGCAGCAGCCTGATTCGCATCAGCAACAACAGATTGAGGTGGAGCAAGCAAGCTATGATAATTGCCCAACACCTGTAGACTCGATACTAAATCATTGCGACACTTTCCTGGAACCCTGTTCTCTTTCCAGTGACCTGTAGGACCACTGACAGTTTCATCAACTGGTGTCTTCTCCTCCTCCTCAATAAGATCAGCAACAATGAGAGGTATAATACATAAGAGCATGCTTAAGCGAGTATCAACATGAGGCATTGGGCACTCAATAGGATCTCTCTCCTAGAAGCATATTAAAAATTAAAAAGTAAATTAAAGGAGTAGGGTTAGACTGCTCATGCAATTTTAAGTACAAGATATATCATAATGTTATCTCCGTTTTCCTTGTTAGCTACATCCATTGATGCAGTGAAACTAATTATCTCAATAATCAACAACTTAAATGGGAGTAAATTGTAAACTGAAATATAGACCCACAAGAGAACATATCAGACCAATCAACTTCTCCCAAACCTTCTAATCTAGACAATTGTAGGCGAATGAATAGACAGAAATTGCGCTATTTACTAAAGGATCAAACCAATGCTAAAAATGAAAAATTAAAAAAAAAAAAACTCAGAGTCAGATCTAAGGCCAACAACCTTAAAATGAATTCCGGAAGTACTTGATGCATGAGAAATACTTAAAACCAAAACTTGACAGGAAAACAAACTAATTATCAGAGAAAGTGTTCTACGCTCTGAACAAGACGAAGAGCTGCTAACCAAAGACCTAAAAATGTGTCATGCCAAGACGTGCCATTTATTGCTCGAAGGGTCTTTACCAAAACTACACATAAGAAAAACTTTCGTCTCACAAGTACCTGTAGTTAAAGTTAACACCTACCAATTCAGTCAGATTTCAATAGTTAAACACTTAAACTCAGTCATACCACTAATTATTCCAATAGCGCTTGTTGCACTAACTTGATAACCATCCATGGCATCTTCCAGTACCCGATCAAGAGGAATCCAAAGAGCAGAATGACTAGCACCATGGCAGAGTGATGCAGAAGAAGAAAGATATTCAAAAGCCATGACTGCATGGAACTTTTGCTGTGAAATTGTTTTGCATTCTCGAGACAATACCATATGAGTATCTGAAGTCAATTGCAAAAGTGCCTCAGGACTCAAAGTTTTCGAATTTGTCGGTGTTGATGAATTTTCCGCCAGAAGCTGCAGATGCTGAACAAAACTAAGCCAATGTGCAGGCCTGATAAAACAGAAGAACGGTGCTGAGTTAATACCATTACTTCAAAAAATGACACATGGAAGCACCACTACAACGATTGCAGAAAAACATATAGTTGCAGGATTTCACTGAAATCATTTCGTTAACCCAAAAGGAGGAAAAATAAAAAGGGAAATGGGAAATCAGATATTGCATTGCACATTAAATATACAGGATACTTTGAATGAATAAGTAAATCCTGATTGACCTTGTTATTAATAATAAATAAAATTAGAGTGCAAATGTTGAGAAGAAATATAATGAGAACAAATACATACAAATTTTGACGAGCCAAGTAAAGAATCCTTGAAGATATTTTATCCTGCAGAAATTGTCCAATAATCTCAACAGCCATAAGAGTATTTGCATTTTGCAATTGTTCATGATATTCAGTCTTTTTATTATCATAATTATCATGCCTTTCCAGTTCCATTTCTTGATACAGTGTTGCCCATCTGGACTTCTTTTCAGGAGTAAGTTCCAGCAAGCCTTCATCATCCAATGATGCATCGAGCAGCTGCCAGACAATTGAAAAAATAAATTCAACCACCAGAATGCCAGGCTCACTGCGTGACAAGCCAAATATGTGGGAAAGATGAACAACAGCATCTATAGATTTCATGATCCTGTCCAAAGCAGAAGCAGAAGAATTAAAAAAGAAACAAAGCAAGTCATTAAAAACTAATCTCTACCACAAAGTTAATAGGGAGTTAAGAACGACATATTTTTCATACTTGAACTGGGGTTACTGCTAATGACTTTAATGCAAATCACATAGATTGTCAAAGAAGAACATATGATTGCAGATGCTAAGACCCCACACCCAGAGTATATATAAGAAACTTGAAAGACATAAAGAAGATGAAGCAAGAAATTTAAAAAGAGCAATATAGAAAATTGAAGCATACTTTTGATAATTTGGTCCATTTATCTGAGATTTAAGTTGAAAAGCATGTGTTTTGAGGAGTTGCATAAATAGCCTATAAGCGGCAGGTTGGAAATGTCTAGATGGAATAACCCTGCCAGAAGAAAAAGGTAAGGATATGAATCAATAGGAATAGGACATACTAAAACACCAAAACAGAACAGTAATAGTAATACTAATGCATAATGAAGAAACACAGGCATAGATTATAGATAGAAATTGAAGTTTCAAGTTCAACCTGACAGAAAGGAGAGCAAGAAGGAGGATGGGCGACACGATTTTTAACATGAGAGCGTTGTCGAGAAACTTCCAGAGAATGGGGACATTGTCGTCCCAGCAAATGTAACAGACCAACACGTTGGTGAGCTCCACGGAGGGCAGCGACTCTCCCGCCATCGCTATCCTTCTCCTGCGCCGCCTTCGTCAGCTCCACCACCCCGTCCCAGGGGCTAATTCCGCTGGAAACCTCCACCTCCATGGCGGAGCCTTTCACTTCAGTGAGTCAGTGAGTGAGTGAAAGAAAGACTGAATTAACAATTAACAATATGTGAACGTGAGTATTACTGTTAAAATAATAAAAAATAAAGGTCCAAAATCTCTGAAAACTGTAAAATCACATCGGGGGTGGATTCGATGTTTCCTGTGTTTCTACAGACAAATGATCAGTTCAGCTTTGCGGAATTACTATTTTCACCTTTTGACCCCCTCATTTTTATATTCTTGCTCTGGAAGCACCAACGATAATAATATTATCATTCAAGACTTCAAGTAACCAAAAGGGTGTGTACGTAGTACGAGGATCACCTGTTTTTAATTTTTGAATTTTTTTATTTAAATTTAATTATATATTTTAATTTTATTTTTTTAAAAAATTTAAGTAGAAAAATAAAAAAAAATGATAAGAATTTGAGATAGATAATCTTCATCTGTGTACTTAAGCTACATTTACATAATTTATTGTGCATAAAATGAAATGAAATTAAATGAAATGTAATAAAATATAGTAAAATAGTATATAATTTTTATATTATTATTTATATATTTAAAAATAAAATAAAATAAAGTTTATATTTAATTATTTAGACTAATAAGTAAAATAAAATAAAATGATAAAAATTACAATATTTTTATTTTATTTCATTTTATTTTATCTAATTTAAGAAAAAAAAGTAAAATTTATGATAAAATAGATGTCATTTTATATTATTTAATTACATCTTAATTTTAAAAATCTAAATAATAAAATTATTGTTCATTTCATTCTATTTCATCTTTTACCATTAATTAATTTAAACAAAATCTTAAGGATGTAGAATAGTTCCTTAATTATTCTTGTATTATTATTTTTTATTATTATTTATTAAAAATACTATCATAATAGTAGAATTCCTAGTATATAGTCAAAATGAGATTTTGGGTTAACACCATTAAGGAAACAATTCAAGAAATCTAATTAAAACATCTAACAAGTTCTTATCTATTGGAAAATATAAGTTAAGCATAAACAAAATATTAACACTATGTTTTTTTTTAAGAGAAAATAAGTGAAAAAAAAAAGAAAGAGAAAAAATGAGTAAAATATTCTATTTTTTCTTGTTTGACAGTACAGAAAAAATAAGAGAGATAGAAAATTAAGGTATAGGACCACACCAAATTTTTTCTCCTCCCTTATGCGCAGAAAATGGGAGAGACGATGTGTAATATTGCACAATTACCCTTATACCCCCAAATTCATTTCAGCCATCTCATTTTCCTGAAACTCATTCGGGACCTCATTTCCCTCCTCTCTCCTTGCATCCAGCCGTGGGAAGTCATCCCTCCGCCACTGCTGCCGCCGGCGCTGTCTCTCCGGTCATCCACTCTTGCGAGGGTCTGTTTGTAAGCCCTTTTGGGTCTTTCATTATGTCCCTGTCATGAGAAGGCAGAGACAGAAAGCCTTCAAGGGAAGCCAAATCCCCTCTTGCCTTGCAAACTGAGGCCCAAGAAGAGGGAAATGAGGCGTTTGAGGTGAAGGGGAAGAAGTGTTGGAGGGTGAGGGATAGAGAGTGCTTGAGATTGGGAAGTGCTGTTTCCAAGAAGTGTTGGGTGGGGTAGGGAAACTCGTAGAAGAAGATGCGTTTCACGGGGTGGCAGTAAAACCATGGAATGTCAAAGAAAGTGAGCGGAAGAGTGGTTGAGGGAAGTGAGCCTGGTGGGGGAGCAACTTGAAACTGCTCTATGATCTTCACTGCGTGATGATTGATTTGATTCTGATGAGCCATGTATGTGTGCACTGGTGATGAAACGACTGAAGAAAGGTTGAGGGAACCGACCTTAATTGGTGTGGGTGGGAGAGCAAGTAGGAATAGTATGTTTTATAATACTGATCCCGAACCTCATGGAACTCATGGAAGGTTAAACAATCATTTTGTCATATTTTTAGTCCTTATATATTGGAATTTTTTTATGTTATTTTTTTCACATTATTTTATATATTATTTTATATATTATTAATTAAATTATTTTTTCTTATTTTTATTTTTTTTAACCATAATTATTTAAAAATAATATAAAAAATAGTGTATATAAAAAAGATATATAAACATAATTTTTCATATTAGAATAACTATTTTAGAAGTCAAGTGATTCATATATTTATATTATAATAATAGTTATTTAATATAACACAAAAAAGTGGCTAGGTCTCTTATCTATTGACAGGAATCAAGTTTAAAAAATCGGACCTATCGTTAAATTGATGGAAAAATTAATTTACAGTTAAATAATTTAACTATGATATATTTATATATATTTAAATATTAAATATTTATAATATACTATATAATATAGAAAGAATGTAATAAATATAAAAAAAATATAATATTAATAAGTATACAGTAACACCAGACTAGTGGGGTATGTTGCACCTTTCAACTTCATGTACCTAGTCCCATTTCTCTTTATATATTTTATTTTTAATAATGATATTCTTATTATATTTTTTATAATATTTTTTATATTATTAATTATATTTTTTTTCACTTAATTATAACTATTAAAAATATAATAAAAATAATATATTTAAAAAATGATGTAAACAAATATTTTTCTTCAATCTATTTGTCCTCTTTTTAATGCATTTTATCCCTAATTCAATATCAATTCAATAGCACACATATAAAAAAATTATATTTAATTACATTATAATAAGGATATAAAAGTTATTTAATATAAGGTCATTTTCTTTGTTTTCACTTTTCTTTCCAACCAAACAAGAGAAAGAAAATTTTTTCATTTTCTTTCTTTCTTTTTTCTCTTCATCCAAATAATAGAAAAGAAAATATATTTTTCTCTTCATTTTCTCTCCTCTCTATTTTCTCTCTTCCCATTTTCTCTCCACATCCAAACAAAGGGTAAGAGACATCCTTAAAAGTATGAAGGGAATAAATGTTACTATCATATAGAAATAATAATACCTATGCTTTATTTTGTTTCCTCCCATTTCATTAAATAAAAAGTAAAAATAAAAGTATAGAATCAAGACACCTTTACATAATCATACTCTTTTTTTCATTTGATCTAATTCTTACAGTCTCCCGACTCATTCTTTAAAACAATCCAAAGACCACTTACTAAATTCTTTGACTAGAGATTACCAAAAAGAAAGAATTTTTTTTTTATTATTTTATATTCTAATAGAATATAAATAATTTTTTAGTGAGTGGGATCCAACCGTATTGCCGGCACTTGTATGCAAAATTGCTGGATAGTAATTTCGTAGGTTGGCAATGGAATGGGATTAGCATGGCTCACTTTTTCCTTGGATAGGCTATTGGACCCACCAATCAATTAATTATAGGCCCAAAAACTATCATAAGATAACTACATACAGAATTGCAGAAACACTGCCTGCCAAGAAATAAGAAGAATGTCATGTAAGACCAATTACATATGACCAAGTTTGTAACTTACAGTATTCTATATTTGTTTTGTATTTATTTTTAGGTTATGTTTGAATAACTTAAGGCAGGTGAAATAGAATATAATGAGATAAAATGAAATGATATAAAGTTTTTATATTATTGTTTAGATATTTAATAATGGAATGAATTAAGAATTTTATTTTATTATTTAGAAGTTTTAGTAGAATGGAATAAAATGATAAAAATTATAAAATGTTTTGTTCATAAACTATTTTATTTCATCCTGTTCTCCTCCTCTCCCAATTTGAGAAAAGAAAAAGTGAGGTTTAAAATGAAATGAGATTGAGTGAATGTCACATCTAGCATTCTATTTTATTTATATTTTAAAAATTAAAAAATAGTACCTAAAGTCATTTTATTATTTTTTATTTCATTCTATTTGGTACTATTAATTCAAACATATCTAAGGAAATTAAGAATAAAAAGTTTTAAATAAAAAATAAATATGTAAGTCATTAAAATTCTTTAACAAATGCACTTAACAAAACTGGTTGAATTTTTCAGTGACGGAGGTTTGCAAGCTAAAGTTGTTGGTTTTGGTAGAGATGATGACTGCACCACTTATGTGGGTCCAAAATATCAAGCTGTCATCATATCAACGAGGATAGCTTTCGGTAGTAGAAATTGAAAAGGTTGCCATTTTATTCCATTTGAGATAAGAGGGCAAGTTTGCAGGTAATAATGCAAGATTATTATATTTCTTTTATCAAATTACAAATTTAGTCTCGTGTCTTTGTTATTTCATCCCTAAACATGAAATTAATCATTTTAAAACAGAAGAAACAGGATATATAGGGATTTGAATCCTCTCTAGTTGTGAAAAATTAGAGAGAAGTCTAATTTTTCATCCCATCATTAATAATATTTATTTTTAATATTTTATAATATAAAAAATTAATTTTAATGATTAAGATTCTTTCTAATTTTAAGAAGATCCAAATCCGATATATAGACACAACTGACAACACGACAAAATCTAAAACATAAAAACATGACATTATATGATATATCATTCTTAATGTTCAGAGATGTTAGGATATTGGATTAAGGTCATTGTTTAATACATATTAGACCATGATCCTCTCTTAAAGGTACTAATGCGGAAGAGGCTTTTTGGGTGAAATATCAGTCATACCTTAAAACAAATAACACAGCTACGCTGATGACCTCACTGAGCAAGCTGTGTTCGTGTAGCAGATGTTTGCTGATCTTAGAAATGCCAGATTTAGAGAAGTTATGTTTTCCTATATGATTGTAAGAGCCGTATGGTAGGACTTTGATCCAAGTAGCTGGGTTAAGAATAATTTTCTGAGGTGAAAAATTGAACTGATGTTCATTTTTTAAATGTGCTTGTTTATTAATTTCAAAATTGATGCATTATCCCTTTTAACCCAAAAATAAGCATTAAACCTTTTATCAACAAGATCACACATTCTGGTAGTGGTACAACTACAAACGCAAATGTTGACGGGCAATTAATGTTATGCAATACAAAATATAACATGTAATTTTTATCAATAATTAAGGGGTAGATTCTAAATCTGTGTAAAGTGACCTGGTGGGATTTTATCTGAAGTGGGACAGCAAGTGCTTAATTTGTGTTATAGGATTCAATAATGTGGTATGACTTAGTATTTAGTAATGCAACTCCCAGCAAAGGCGTAGATTTGGTGTGTCAGTGATGTAATCTCCGGAGTAAGCCACACGATTGGCAAACGGTTTCTTTGATGGTTGTCATTTTCACATTCGCTTTGAGTTATGCCACAAAATATACTCTCGTCCCCAGATCTTAAATTATTGGATTGCTTGCTTTGCAGTGACTGGGATTTGAAATTTGTTTGATAGCAATATATCGGTTTCTAAGGACTTTCATCATGGATTTAGTCAATGGTGGAGTTTCAGAATGGAGGAAACCTTTTTAGTAGAAAGCCATTTCTAATAAACACAAACACCCTACAAAAGGAGAGTGTATAATTCACATTGTGATCTAAATTATTGATTTAATTATAAAATATATCAATAGTTTAGATCAAGCATAGAAAATTTGTTAAGCGAATTTTTTTATTACAAATTTCTTTTTTTAAATTTTTTTTACACACCACTATTACTACCACTGTTGCCATCATCATAGTCTGTCATCGTCGATCACCTTTTATCGTCAGTCACCTTTCATATATTTTTTAAAACTTTTACACATTCACATGAAGAAAATTATAATGATTTTTTTTAAAAATATTATTATGTGTAAAATATTATCAGTTAAAATTTATATAATTATTTATAAAAATATAAAAATTAATATAATTTTAATTAATATTATTTTAATAATATTATTTACACAATTATAAAATTAAAAAGAAATAATATAACCTTAAAGAATATGATGTTCGGACAGTGGCTGATAGATGGCGGTGGTACAATAGTGGTTCTGATGGTATTTAAAAAAAAAAAAAAAAAAAAAAAACTTGCAACAGTCATTAAAATAGAGGGAATATGGTACACCATAATTTACCATAGCAACGGCCTAAAATGGGGAGTCGAAAGAATAAACATATCCACCTTTCCTCTCTTTATATTTGTCTTTTTGAAAATTTTATTTTAAAAGTACTAATTAGGTTTTTCTTACTTTACTTTTATTATTTATTATCTCAACTAAATTTAATAATTATATATAAATCATAATTAATAAAGTGAGAAAAATAATAATTTAATTATATTAGACTATATTTCTTTATATTTGAGACTATTTAATAATATTTTTAATACTTATACAAAAATCTTAAAAGACAAATATTAAAAAAATATATTGTATGCTCTTGAAACACAATAAATAAATATTCTAAGATAAATATTTACCATTAATTTTAAATTGATGCCTTAAATTTTATGTAGGTTTATTTAAAATATAAAAAAATCCTTATAAGAGCATGAACATGCATTTATTATGCCCAATGAGCATGTTAGAATTTCTCAATTCTAAAGTACGAGGGAGTATGTTAGATATAAAGAAAAGCAACCAATAATAATTAATAAATTCAAACTAAGTTGTTAACTTCTAATTAATTGGGTTTTGTTAACATAAGACACATATTAAGGAATTTAAAATAAAAAAATATTAAATAAAAAATATAAATATTTATTATCTTAAAAATAAAAAAATATTAAATATTTTTTCTCAAAGCAATTAGTAATAAGTAATAAATATTATTTTAGTTTTTTTTAAAATGCCTTAACTTGTTAAAGATTCAAAATAAGAATTTTTTTATAAAAAAAAGTGTTCAATGTAGCAAGAATTAAAAAAACATTATTTTTCATGCAAAACTTGTTATTTTATATTTTTTAACAAGTGTCTTTAGGTCGTTTTTAAAAAAACACATACTATTTTTAATTTTTAACATGTGTCCTTAAGATATATGTTAACAAAATCCTAATTAATTAAACAACTTAATTATTCATTTGTAGTTTATCACTTTCTTCCATGTGGTACGTTTCAATCCTTAGCTGCAACAATTTTGGTCCTGGAAGTAACTAGAAAGTCTAACTAACAATTAATGTATCACGGACTTTCATTATGGATTTAGTCAATGGTGTAGGTTGCAGATGGAAGCTTGCATTAAACAGAAAGAATAAAGTCTATGCTTGTTCTAGGTAAACCGCAAGACAGCAGTGAATAGATGAAGGCACGTCACACGTGGCATTGATTTGGAATGAAGTCATCACTGGGATGGGATGATATAGCATCTGTTCCAGATGCCTCTTCATACCCACTTTCATATGATAAATTAGGGTCTAGCGAGTTTCATCTAGACCACTTAATGAATTCCACCCCCCACCCCCCAACCTTATCTTTTTCTCCTCTATTAAAAGATGAAAGAACTGTACGTGGGAGATGAAGTTCTCACACTTAGAGAGGGTAATCATAGCTTAATTTTCTTTTTATGAGTGCACAAAATTTGTTCCTCCATCAAGTTTAGCTCTAATCATCGTTGTTGATTTTGTGGGGGCTTTCCTATCTTTATAATTTTTGGGGTTTTGGTAATGCGAATTTATGATATCTTAATAGATTTGGTATTTAGGATAAGTCATCAAACATATATTAAATGTTTAAAAATAGAGTTTTGTTATATTTTTCTATAAGTTTTTTTAATAACTTTTTTAATATTAAATGAAAAAAGTATTAAAATAAAAAAATAAATATATTTAAGGTCTTATAAATATAAAAAATATTTAATATTTTTTTATTTAATAATTAAGAAAATTAATAAGAAGATTAAGTAGGATGATTTAGAATTATTCTTAAAAATAATTAATAATTAATAAAATTTTTCACAACTTATTATAAGTACTAAACTTTAAAAAAGGATGGGTATCATATAAATCATTTTTGCTAATAAGTGTCCTGAGGACACTTCTTAACAAAAATTATTATATGTTCTTATAGCACAATAAATACATATTCTAAGATATTAAAATTTTCATAAGCTTGTTTAAAATAAATTATGAAGATCCTTTTAGAACATACATTTATTATGTTGTGAGAACATGTTAGAATTTTTCCTTGTTAAAAAGTTAAAATAAGAAATTTTAAATAAAAACAAAACATTTATTACATTGAAAACTAAAAAAGTTACACTTTTTCATTTAAATTTTTTTATTTTATCTTTATTAAGAAGTACTTTAGGACACTTTTTAGCAAAATTATAACTTTTTTTTGTGTGCTTCTTTAAGCCCCGTTGAACTTCTGTACAAAAAAATATAATAATTTAGTCAAAATAATTTAACTTCACTATACAGAAAGTAATTAGAAACCACAGAAATAAAATTTTGTTTGAAAGAAATATAATTGGACTTTTTCTTTAGTTCTATTCATCATTGCCGAAAGAAGTTTACGTTGAGCAAATGTCACACAGTACACTGCTTGGACGTCTCTAAATACCCTTTTTTTTTCCTCCCCTGAAATAATAAGTATTAATATTAACATTTAACACTTTTTGCATGCCAAACTGCTAAAGCACATACAGCCAAATGCACTATAGGTATCATGTTTATCTACTTGAAAAATAAGTCTTACAAAAGCATGTCTAGTTATGTGTATAGAATCATTTGATATTATTATTTACAAATTATCTAATAATATAAAAAGCAAATTTTTATAAGCAAAAAGAAATATGTAGAACAGATTAACATAATGATCAATGGACCGCATCTGAATCAAATTTGCGGCACCCAGCTCCAATTATTCATGTTGGAACCAAACCCTCAATACCATTTCGTCCATTTTTTTTTTCTCCAAGAAATGTGGAAACGCATTGCTTCAGTACTTTCAAACTTTTATAATGGATTACAGAACCGAATGCGACGAAGTTGAAACCAACAAATCAAGTGCTAAGTGCAATCTCCCTCCCATTTCAAAAGAGACAGAGAGAAGTGCTATAGAAATTATGTATACATTTGTGGCTCCACATGAAGGGTCAAGGGAGTCCCTTTAAGATAGAAAATACAAAATAGAGCAAATTAGCCGTTTTGGCAGCCATTAAAAATATTACATGCCATTAATAAAACGAAAAATATTATACAAGTGATCTGATTGAAGGTACCAGCTAGGAATCACTTAACATGTGTAGATTAAGCATGCTACTGACAGAAATAGTAAACAAAAAATTTGATGCCCAATTCAACATCTCCATAATACTTGAAGCGGTAGACAAACATGACTAGAAGTCCTCATCAAGCTTGAAAACAAAGTTCTTCCCAGCATCTTGGAGGCTTGACATCACAGATGCCTTCTGATAATCACCCACCCTTCTCTCAAAAAAGTTAGCCTTTCCTCTGCTCAATCAAGCAGAAGATTAAGATCAATATCTCAAACTAAGTAACAAGGGATAAGCCATTGCATTTAACACTTAAACAACCAAGAAAAGCTAAGAACCTTATGGACATTTTTTCCTAAGACGTGTTTGCTCAGCCAAAAAACGCAGAAAAATAAGAAAGAATTATTGAATACCAACATCCAAAAGGTATGTTTGGCATTTAGTAAATGAGAATACAACCTAATAAGGGCACCATATGTCTGTTCAGGGATTATCAAATGAGAACACATCCTAAAGTGGTATAAACATGGAATACAATGAATACACAGGTCAGACCTCAGAAGCTGAAGTTCATTAGTCATTTCCAATCAATAATTTTTCAAGAATGATAAAATAGAAATAATAGAATAAACCATGTCTATACAATACTCACTGCAAAGAAATAAACTCCATCCAATCAAAGGGATTTTCCACATTGTACTTTCTTTGGTACCCCAAGGCAACCTGAAAGGGCAAAAAGAAAAGCAGTTAACCAACCTTGGGAGAAAGGGGAAGGGGAGAAAATCAACTTCCCTTCCCATCTTATGCAGGCAAAATCAAACTTTTTAGTGTCCTCATACCAATAGCCTGTCAGCAACAAATTTTATGTATTGGCTCATGAGCGTTGAGTTCATGCCAATCAATGCACAAGGGAGGGCCTCAACAACAAACTCAGTTTCAATTTCAACAGCTTCATGTACAAGGTTATGAACCCGCTCAGAATCTAGCGGCCTCTGTAATAAACTGCAGGCAATTGCAATCCTTTGACGAATCATTTTCCCCCCAAAATCTTATCAATCCTCCAAAACAAATATGAGAATGTATTCCAGTATAACCATGCATCTTCACTCTATTTAATAATGAATGAAAAAGTCAACACTACCTGTACAGAAGGCAAGCAAAATCACAGTGAAGGCCCTCATCTCTTGAGATTAGCTCATTTGAGAATGTCAAACCTGGCATCAATCCTCTCTTTTTAAGCCAGAATATGGCACAAAAGCTGAAAGCAAACCCCAAAAAAAAAAAAAATTACACAAAAAGTAGAGCTAGACTCGTTATAACTCACAGCAAGAAACAAGGAAAAGCCTATAAGCTGTTCTTTCCTGAGACAACTACCTTCCTGAGAAAAATATCCCTTCAATACATGCAAAAGCAACAAGTCTCTCCGCAAACGAAGTAGAACTGTAGCCCATGCATTACAAGAAGTTATTAGAAAGAAATTTCTACGTTCCTTTTAAAAGATATGAAGCAAAACAAAGTAAAAGTAACATAAGAAAAAAGATCAGAAAACTGCAAAATATAACAAGCTACAAAATAAATAATTTGAAGATTTATGATCACAATACATAAAAAGATGGAGTAAATAGATATTACACATTGAAAAACAGAATCCGTTCACAGGATGAACTATGTATATTCCCATTAAATACTAAATTAAATAGATCCACACAAAAGCCTCCATCCAGAAGTATATAGTGAAAATTATAACAACATATATAGTGAAAATTATAACAACATAGGACAACGGATCCTAACATGCAAATACAGACTTCAAACTTGTTTTACAGAAAATTACCGCTTAGGTAACTCATTACATATTGCTCATCCACATATGTATTAGTTCTGTGCTTAATTTCTAAACGAGGACATGCATAAAAGACTACATAAAATAATATGAATCAACTATATTCACAGCATGAGTATAATTACATTTTTAAAATTTTATTTTTATTGACAAGTTAAGCATCAACATAGTGGGGTTTGAAGTTTGAAACAATGGTCTCACTCTGATTCTTAATGGGAAAATAGATAACAGAAACCCAAAGGTCATTGGCAGTACATTTCTCGAATATCCATATTCCACGACATGAATGCTTGACTTTCAAAGGACTTTTATGTTGCTTATACTTGGCACAACAAGTATTATCTTCTTTCCTTTAGCTTTTCTTTTTCTTTTTCCTTTTTACTTGGTAGTAAAAAAACAAATAGCAGAATAGTTGACTAAATACAAGAGTAATATTCCAGACCAAACTTTCCCAGCCCAACAAAAGGAAGTGACCCAAATGGGCCAACCCTATTTGGACAAGCCTGGCTTTTCCCATGTATTTTAGCCCAGAAAGCTGGCCCGTTTGGCCAGTCAATTTGTCCAGACAGAGCCAAGTTTTAATAGGTCTATTGATTTTAACAGGCTTGTTTGACTGGTCATTCAGAGTGCAATTAGGATTAACTGTCACCTATGAATCCAATTCAATGCCCACTCAGCTTTCCTTGCAACACAAGGCAAATTTTCAATTGCATTGAATAATCTATGCTTCTCTCTTGAATCTTTAATATATGTCTCCAGCAGTAAGCTGTACATCTCTGACAAAAATAAAAACTCAAATCAGGCAGCAAGCAGATATTATGCTAAGGAAGAGGAGAAGACATCAACTACAAAGCTATACCAGAATGGATATTCTCTATTGCTATCTGAAACCCATAGAATGCCCGAGCCTGCCAATAATTAAAGTCTGATGGTTAAATGCTAAACTATAAGTAAATACGTGAAATGCCGGAAGCAAATGAATTACAACCAAAAAGGAAAAAAAATACAAAAAGATAACAATTCTCAGAACAAACATTTAAAAGACAAGACTTCCCCCATGTTTCCTAGTGCGAAAAAGAAGGAAAAAAAAAAGCCTTACATGACAAAGAACATATAATGAAAATTTGAGAAAGAAAAGTTCTGTTACATCAAAACTACTACGAGAATTCAAACCCTTCCTCCCAGAAAAAAAGAATAAACATATAGCTTAAAGCGTACAGCAGTAGATTCCACTATTGGTACTTCAATCTAGCAAGCATCTAAAGCAAGTCAATAGTATGTGAACAGAATAAAGCAGTCACAGAGAACTGCTCCACAACTTGAAGGCAGAGTTAATGCAACAAATATTAGCAGAATGAGCACAGCACAAGTTTAAAACATTACCTCAGGAACTTGAACATCGTTCAGAAACCTTGCAGCCAAATTCTCCAAGACGATTCCATCAGATGCAGCAAAAAAAGCTAGGACATGTGTTATGAAGTGCTTCTCAGAGTCAGACAAGGTTTCCCAATGCTGTACGTCATAGGAGAGATCAACCTCTTCAGCTGTCAACAAATTTAGAAGTTATTAAAATTGATTGATCAAGATAAAGACTATGCTTAATCCAATCAATCACATGGAAACAATATTGCTCAATTACGGCTTCCAAGAGCATCTGACTCTGCCCCAAAAAAAAAAAAAAAGGTGACCATATTTGTCAAATGAGTCATCACTAGAATCTTAGATCCTATAAGCAAAAGCACCATCTTCCAGTGCAATTTCATTATAAAACATAAATTGAATGCTCAGTATCAGTTCAAAGTTTTCAATAGGCGAGACCCAATAATGCAATCGTTAGGCCCATAGAAGAAAAGATAGATACAATGAGAACCAAAAAAAGAAAGGTAAAAAAATATATATTAAAAAAAATTCCTTGACCTGCCTCGTTAAGGAAGAAAAAGACCAAATACAATCTAGAAAGGAACAAAAATCTCCTTAAAGTGAAGAGAATCAAGAAATACGACATGCAACATGTATGACAAAAATACTCATGTAACAGACCAAAAAACCATTAATATCCCCCACTCACACTTACCCAGGTTCCAAAAGAAAACCATGAAAATTAAGAAGAAAAAGAAAAAATAAATGGAATGCCAAATTGAATTCTTCGCCCCAAAGGTAAATGGTAAATGAAAGAAGCCCAGGGATTAGTTAGATTTCCAATAATATCAGTTATTCCCTTGAATTCCCGTGTGTATAAGTCAGACGACACCAGAGGCAAAGTATAGTACAGGAAAAAAGCGTATTCAGAGAAATTAGTCCGAAAATCCTGGAAAAGCATAGGCTTTTGGAAGAAAGTTAGCATAAAACGAAAGAACATTATAGTGCAAAACAATAAAAGAGGATGAAGTACCGGTCCAGAAACTGGCTTCAGCCTTCTTGTACATTTCCCAAAGTTGCTTGTGGCGAATGGGGAACATACAAAACCTCTGAGTTTGCTTCATTAGTATGGGTTCCTGTTCCTGTTCCTGTTCCTGTTCCTGTTCTTCTCTTGCTTTGCCTGCTCGATTCTCCAAAGACTCCATTGTTACTTTTTGGATTGAATAGAATGGAATGATAAGAGTAAACCCTACAAAAACCCCTTATCCCAATAACAACAGCAAACACACTGGACGCTGGTTGAAATTGCTGACAGGGAAACCCACGATAATGAATCAACGAATGAATAGGACTTTCAGTTTTGGTTGTTTCATCCATGTTTTGTTTTGTTTTGTTTTCATCATCCAAGGATTCTTTACGACAACGTTTTCGTTTGTGCGGCTACCCTTTTTTTTCCAATTTTTTAAAGAAAATAAAAATTAGATAAAAATGCGGTGTGTAACGTACTTGTTACATGCTAATGCTACAATACACCTTCTTTAATTATTGTGCATGGATACATCTTTTACTTGACTTACTATTCTAAGTTAAGTAACTTATGACCAAATCGGGTTGAGTCTTTTTCACCGAAACGGGTCAACCCGTTAGAAAACAAGTTTTACCATTGAAAGGCTAAACGAGCTCTAGAAACTCACGACTATGGGATCCTGACGTGTTGGCGCAGTGCTAGTAATGCATGGTGGCTTGTCACGGAGGTGGCAGGTTTAGATTTGGAGTGTGATTTTTGGGCAATGACTGGGTTCGCCTGGGTGCTGGTCTAGTGGTTTTGGTTATGGAAGATTGGGACTTTTTTTTCATTTTTGGGTTTGACGGTTGTGTTGGTCTGGTGGTTTCTGATCTAGACGATGATTGGGTTTGATTTGGTCTGTTTGGATGGGCTCAAAGTCGTGGGACTTTGACGGCGACCTACGATGTTGTCGTTGTGGCTCTTCGAGGTAAGGGACACAGTGTTGAGGAAGCCAAACTGGGCAAATGCAACCGCGGCGTGAACTGAGGACGTTGTGTTCCTCCACTTTGAACTAGTGGTGATGCCCAACCACCACACAAGTTCAAGCTCCTCCTCCATGACGTCGTTGAGTCTCTGTTGATGGAGGTAGACTAAATCTACCATTTTTGTGACCAAATATACCAAACCACACCCTTGGCTCATCGGAAAGTAATCATCAACAAACAGAGGACAAAAAGTCACTGTCAACCTCACTGGATCATGGAAGGCCATATATGATTTTTTTTAACATTTGAGTTTTATGGTTCTTGATCTATTTCGGGTCTGATCGAGTTTCCGACGACGGAGGGGGAGGATGAAGGATGGGTGGATTTTCCTAGTCGAAGTTGTCCCAGGAGTCGCTGACGCAATGGTGGTGCCAGCGACGGAGGGGGAGGTGGAGGGATGGGAGAGGATAACTTCTACACTTCTACTTATTCAGCAGTTTTAGGTAAGTAACTTCAATCATTTGATTCATTTTTTAGCATATCCAATGGCTCATATATAAAGAGCATCCATGCTCCTGATGACCAAGGAGCATGTTAGACAAAGCCCTTGTTATATGCTTAGGGTTGAAGATGTGAAAACAGTACAACTCGATTGGTTAGGCAGTTTAATCCGTAAAAAATTAGGCTACATTTGATGTATTTGATAATATATGATAGTATAAAATAATAGGATAAGATATGATAATATAAACAAGCTGATAAACTCTTATACTATCAAATATTTGATATACATAGTATAAATAACTTAATAGTATATATAATTATCTACTATGATCATATTACTCTTCACCTTTGAAGTATGGACACCCCGTTGTTGAGACATGTCCACATGTCGGACATGTGTCCGTGTCAGACACAGAGGGACACTCGTACGACACATATGTCCTGCATGTCAAAATGTACCCGATTAAAAATATTATTATTTTTAATTTGGACACGTCTTGGACAAGCTTGGACACGTTTTGGACACGTTTGGATACATCTCGAACACTTCTAAGACATGACTTGGACACGAACTATTAATATATTTTTTTAAATAGTTTCTATAATTAACGTTCAATTAGTTAGTCCGTAACTCACCCAAGCTCAATCACATAACTAATGTCTCAAGTCACTATTTTCACATATCAGTATTTTTAGTTTTACCTTTTCATACATCACTATTAGACTTTTAAGTTTTATTTTTTCACATAATACTATTTTCATCTGTTCCTTCTACCTTTGCTTGTACCAAATCGTCCACTTCGTCGTTACTGAAGCTTGCTTCATACTAATATTTCCTCTAGTTTTTTTTATACATATGTACTCATTCATGATTAGTTCTATTAGGAGAAGTTGATTTAAAAGATTTTTTAGAATATATCAATAAAAATTATGCTCTATATTTTTTAGGAATAACTTATTAGATAACAAATATTGGTACATATGACATATATTAAGATAGTAAAAATCTTCAAGTTTATAGAAATGATATCAATGAATTATGAATTTTTTTACTTAAATTTTGTAATTATATATATATATATATATATGCGTGTCTTATAATTTTTTAATTTGGTGTGCCTCCGTATCCGTGTCGTGTCATCCCGTGTCCGTATCTGTGCTTCATAGCTCTTCACCTTCCTCACCCTCTCCTTCGACTTTCCCAACCCTCCCAATGGCAAGCTCAAGACCCAAAACGACATTGACTCCCTCCTCACTAAGCTCGACTGCCACCTTACTAACTGCGACATTCTCTTCCGCATCGGCCTCCTCCAACACCAAGACGCCGTCGTTTCTTCCACCAACACCGAATCACGAAACCTCATCACCCACTTACAAATCAGGTTGCCTGACTCCCACAAATCCGCAATGGACTCCTTGCTGGGCCTGCTCCACGAGGACGACAAGAACATCGTGATTGCCATGGCGCAGGGGCGTGGTTCCCATGCTCCTGCCCTCATTGGGTTGGACTTGGATGCGACATGATGGTTTGAGCTTGGGTGACATTGGTGGCGCGAGTTATCTGACAGCGGCAAAGAGCGATGGTGCGGCTTGGGTGATGGGTTGCTGCAACATGGAGATTAGATGGTGATGGCAAAGAAGGAGGGGCATGGAGGGAAAGAGATGAAGTTAAGGGGGAAGGGTGGGAACACATATCCTATCAAGTCTAATTAGAGGGTGGAGGAGAGGGTAGAATAATCAGGTAAGAATAGGATAAAAAAGTTTGACTTGATTTGACTATACTATCAGATTAAATCACCAAACATCTGATAAGACTTGATAGTATTAGCTAATACTATCAGTTTCTCCTTATCCTGTCTGCAAAACATAGCCTAAGGGTATTCGTAGATTGGATAGATCAATTTTGAGGGAAAAATCATTCGATTCAATCTAATTGATTTTATTCTTTTATCATCCGATCAGTTTAATTCAAAATGTAAATATGATCCAATACAATCCAATCTAAATCGGTTTAGATTGGATCGATTTTTGATTTTTTGTTATAATTTTTTTATACATAAATTTATTAAATTTATCAAAATATGATAATTCAAATTCATTAAGATGCATTTAATATAAGTCTAAATTAATTCATTAAAGTATAATAAATATAAGTTCAAACTAATTCATCAAATTATACATTCAAATTATAAATACAAGTCTAAATTAATTATTAATCCTACAATAAATGTCTAAATTTAACAAAGACAATTTAATTTAATTTAAAGAATAATAAAAAAGTTCAAAATAAGTGTAAGTTACGTAAAAATTTCTCTAGGTAAAATGTTATTTAAAAATGTATATAAAAATTGATTCAGTTTAGATTGAATCGATTTTTAAATTTGTATCTGAAATCCAATTCAATCTAATTTATTTTTTTGATTTTGTATTTTTTTCAATTTTTTGTTTAATTTGATTTTTTATTTTTCAACTTAATTTTTTTTATTTTAATTGAAATGATTCAATTTTAAATACTCCTAATCAAAAATATCAGATTGGGGGAGGTCGAGTTATTTAACTTGTCCTATATAATTCATTAATTGAGATGGGTTTAGTAGATTATATGTCACCTTATATATATATATATATAGTTGTTAGTTGATGAGTTAAGTTTGAGTTAGGCAAATTAGGCTGGTGAACCTGTTAAAGTGTGTTTAGTTTAACTTTTGGAAGGAGGAAAAGAAAAATTTTGCCTTCCGCATGCCTTTTGAACACTTCTAAATGGTAAAACAAACATAGACTTAGTTGACCTATGTAGCTTGTCATTTATTTTTTTACGAATTGACTTGCGTAGCATTTTTTTTTCTTATTGGATTGACCCATCTAGCCTACCAAAACACCAATCACTTAAAAAAAAAAAAAACTTAATATGAACGTGTGAACCCACAACTTAAAATGTGTTAACCCACGCTTGCTCTATTTTTGTCAATTTGTGGCAAGGTCGACCCGCTTTAACATCTTTTACTAGGTTTGAATAATAATAAATTAATATGAATTTTGTTAATATGCACTCTTAGATACATGTTAAGGAATAAAAAATTATTTTTTATTTTTTATTAATTATTTAAAGAATAAAATATTTAGTATTTTTAAATTTTTAAAATATTAAATGCTTTAGTTTTTTAATTAACAATTTAATTTTGATTTCTTAACTTGTATAAGATGCACATTAACAAAATATTATTTTTTCTTTTCCTACGCTCTTGTAAGTGTAAAACCAATTCTTGCTCAAATAATGATATTGGTCATCCCAAGATTACATTTTTTCGGGCTTAAAACCTTGACATTATAAAAGACCCTTACTTGAGAGATTTTTTAATGTTTACCGTAATACTCTATATTGTTAAGATTTGATTTAATATTTATTAAATAATAACTTCTAAATTTAGTATAATGACCTATATATATAATATATTTATGTAATTCACATGTTATATATATAATATATTTGAGCAAGAATTGGTTTTATAGAATAAGAATGACCTATATATAAAATATATTTATGTAATTATATTTATTAAGTTGAATGTAATACTATGAGGTTTGCTGTAAAAAATGAGATTTTATAGAATAAGGATATGAATATAAATGATAAATGATAAATTAGAATGAAATTTTTATTTCAATTATACAATCTGATACATGTGATACAATATAAAATAAAGAATAATTTTACAATTTGTTGTATAGAATATAATATAAATATATAATAAAATCTAAATTGAAATAAATGATATAATTATTCTTAATGAGATAAATAAAATTTATTTTTCTTTTATATATATATATATATATATATATATATATGAATATACATTTTTTAAATAATATTTAAGATTAATTTTTTTTCAAAACAAAATTATGATAGTATTTTTTTTATCAATTTTGATAATATTATTTTACTATCCTATACAAGAGTTGAAGTTTATATCCTCTCCATTTAAAAGCAAGGGACACGACGCTTGAATGAAGGGTTTAGGCTAAATGGAATTTAAAAAGTTAAGTTTAGGTAGATTATTAAAAGACAGTCTCTGTCAATTTATAAGTTAAACAAGAATATATTAGATAAAAAAATATAAAATTTCATTTTTTTAAAGAATGAGATTCTATAAATTTGTAAAATATAATTTAAAATAAAAATATTATTCATAATTTTTTTATTAACAAACTTATGAATTACCTAATTCTGAGATTGAATAAAAAAAACTATTTCATTCTTTTACACTAAACATAACTTTAAAATTTATAAGAATTTATCCTTAACAAGTGAGTTTAGTAATTGAGAGTGAGAGCTTTTGTAATGACATGAATTAAAGTTTTAAAAATAAAACAAATGAAAAGAGACCATGACAAATTCTCAATACATCAAGACTAATTTCACCCCTTAAAATCCTCGTGCGACCAAAAATATATTATTTCCATCTTAGATAGATAAATGTACGGTGTGCTGGTTAAAAAAGTAGAAATGAAAAAAGAAATAAAATGTATCTAGACTACTATATATCCAAATACATTGTTTGGTTTCTGTGCAATAATATTTTCTGTAACTTAAAAAAATGGTATTTAGAGTTCAAGACGTATATACCTTTTTTTGCTACAGTTTTACATAGTTAATAAACACAATACTGTATTTACTTTTTATTTTTCTTTTGTGATCAGAATATTTGCACATGTATCTTCAAGTATTATTATGATTAAAATACACTTTTAATAATTAATTTTTTAAAATTTAAATTATGATATTTTTCTTAATAATACAGTTCATTTATTATTGTACTCAACTTATTATTGTACTCAACTCATGTTGATTTATATTTAAATTAAATATCTTATGCATATATGAATTTTTTAAAATTTAGATATAATTTAAAAAATATAAATTAAAAGAGCAGAATATAAAGTTATAAAAAATATGGATAATTAATATTTTAGATATAATTTTAAAAATAAATTAAAAAAAATTAAAATTATTAAATTATAAAAAAATAATATAGTAAAAGAATATCCTCCTCTCTATAAAAAGAAAAAGAAAATTTTATTCTAAAAAAAGAATATTTTTATTTATAAGATAAAGGTAAATTAAATATATTCTCTATCCTTAAAAAATATATAAAGAGAAATGTTTTATATTTAATTTTATACGTATATTATATTTATATTATATATTAATATAAGATAGATGTAAAATTATTTTATATATAATTATAATATTTATATAAAATATAAAATAAATTTAAGAGTAAATTAAAAAAATTAAACTATAAAAATTAAATAAATAATGTCACTTTTGCTCCATTACCCAGGTAAATTTGTTAGTCGAATATTATTTACAAACTGATTTACTAAAAATATAAAAAAATATTTAAAAAAGTAGGGGGCAATTGTATTGAATATTGATATATTGATATTGATTGTATTGAATACTGATATTGATTGATTGATTCTTTGGTATTTTTTATACGTTGCCATAGCAATCTGATCCATTCCGTTTGAATTTTCATTTAATTTCCTTATAAAAAATAAAACAAAACAAAAACAAAAACCTTGGTGAATCACTGAATGGTGTCAGTATAGTGATTGACGTAAGGGCTAACGCAAATGAAAAATAATCATTTTATATTTTTAAAAAAATGTAAATATTGTATATATTTTTTTAAAGATATGTGATGGAAAGAAAATAATAATAATAATAAATAAATATAATAAATAATATTAAATAAAATATAAAAATAAATATATAAAAAATATATAAATATATATTATTTATGATAAAAATATAAAAATTGAATACAGATACACTAATTATTACTTGCGTAAAAGTTACTTGATTAAAATATGATGTATTTCAGAATAATTTTTATATTTTTATTTTAAATAATATATATATATATATATATATTTATATCTTATCTAATATTATTTATTATATATTTTTTATTATTTTTTTTTTTTTACTCAATCACACTTACCAAAATAAATGTAAATAATATTATACTTATAAAATGGGGTGTAAGATAAATATTTTACCGGAAGTTTCAACGTTAAAATAGAAAGGATCCAAAAGTCTTATCCCATCCCTTTCTGTTAAATAGTGTGGGAGATGGGAATCTACTACTGCTGTATTAGTGTGAAGTGTGAAGTGTGAACCGAAAGAGAGAAAAAGAAAAGAATGTCAGGCCCAGAATGCTGCTCAAATCCACCAACCCTGAACCCCAGTGGAGGATCAGGCCATGTTGACAAACTCGGTGGTCTTCATTCCTATCTCACCGGTTCCCCTCACTCCAACCGCGTCGTTCTTCTAATCTCCGATGTTTTTGGTATCCATTTCTTTCTCACTTGATCTCTTCCTCTTCTTTCTTCTTGTAACCTGTGTGTGTGACTTGGGCTTTCATCTTCATGTGGTTTCCTTCTGTGGTTATTACTTATTACAAAGGGCTTGCATATAATGTAATATTAGTAAAGCAGCTGCGTCAGATTCCATTCCATTTCAGATCTACATGTTTATAAAGGACTTTGACTTTGTGGATGGAAATAGATTTCATTTGGTATATACTGTTTTGTAAATTATGATAGGCTAAACACC